>CM070773.1:71406260-72006260 GCA_036346955.1 Dipus sagitta | reverse complement strand
TAAATGGAGACCAAAAAAAAGCGCTTTCAGAGACCTGAGGGTATAGCTAAGTGGTAGAGTGCTTACCTAGCATCCACAAGGCTGTGGGTTAGATCTGAAGAGGCTTAAACATCTTCAGACATCATATTATCTTGGGGACCCTCAAAGTTATCTTCCTACAATAGAATCTTACTCCTTAATATTACATTTTGGAGTCACAATTAGGAAAGATGTCCACAAACACTACTTGCTACTGTCCTAATTCTTTGAAGTGAGTCACTATGTCCAACCCCACTTAAGAAGAGGAGCATTAAACTCCATTTCCAAGAACTGTGAACATCTTCTAAGACCACCATACTAGTTAACAACATTTTTGGGGAAATGGTACATTGAGGTTTTGCTAATATTCTACTTCCTTGACAGTCCCACCCATTCATAGATAATCATCTTTGGATCATGGCTATAGTAATTAGGGGTGGGTATCCTTTCTTTTTCTTTCTTTTTTTTTTTTTTTTTTTTTTTTTGGTGTACAGTATATGTGGTGGTTTGATTCAGGTGTCCCATATAAACTTATGTGTTCTGAATGCTAGGTCGCCAGCTGGTGGCAATTTGGGAATTATTGTTGGGACAAAATACACAACCAGAAGCAGTTTATGGAAGGGAAAAGGTTTAATTCACATTACAGATACAGTGGGTAGAGTCCACCATAGTGGAAAAAGCATGGCAGGAACAAGAAGCTGGTGTTACATCATCATATCAGTAGGGAGGAAGGGGGAATGAGAATGAACACAAATAGGAGCTGGGCTACAATACCTCAAAGCCTAACCTGAGTGACATACTTCCTCTAGTGAATCTCCAATTCCTAAAGGTACTGCAACCTTCCCAGATAGCCCAGGACCAAGTGTTCAAACATGATGAATCTATGGGGCGTTACATTCAAACTACCACACAATGAGAACCTGGAAACATTAGAGGAAAGGCTACAGTGGTCCATCCCCATAGGAGATGAGGCACCCATGAGAAAAGCCCTAGAATTTTTGTCCAGATGCTAATATCCCAATCCCGGCACAGGTAGAAGGCATTGGCCAAACATGGGCTAAAGTTCTGCCACCTGGGTCTTTTGGGTGGTTGAAGCTGTAAAGGGAGACCAGGCATCACTTGTTGGAGCAGGAAGTTATAGATTTTTTTGCAGATCTAGAATTCCTCATTATCACATTTGATGTCATTCCAACAATCACCTCTGAATTCTGTAGTCTTTTCCTCTTAAGTTTTTAGGTTCATTTTCATTTCAATATTTCATGAAGCTGCAAAACACATCAGAATATGAGGTTCTACCCCAGCCATACACACTGTAAACCCTGTTTCTAGCTTCTAGCATCCTGGTGTTTTTGTTGGGACCCCTCCTCCCGGAGGGATTCCAAGCCTCAGGAATCGGGCGAGACCCCAAGGACTGACACAGACGCTTCTCGATGCAATAGCAGCAAGAGGTTTATTGAGAAACTGGTGCACCGGGGCTCGACACGAAGTCCCCACGCAGGAGGAGTGAAGAGCCCCCAGCCCCAATTTTTTAGAGTTTATATAGGGAAAAACCACAAAGTTAGGGAGGGGGTCTGGGTCTAGGGGCTTTCCATATAGAATGGATTCTGATTGGTGGAGTCCACCTGGTGTTGCTTGGCTGGGCTAGGGGTGACAACAGGACGCTGAGTGGCTTCCCGGGTTCCAGGAAACAGGGGCAGGGTTTTGGGTGCAATGTTCAAGAATAACCGCAAGTCTCTTTTAGTCAATCTGAGGCAAGCAAGCAAGCAACGTTACAAAAGCTAAAAAGGCATGTTAGCATGATAATAAGGCTTTTAATTTTTGATCTTACATTCCCCCCTTTTCTTGAGCATAATTCCAATCCTGGAATTTCAGATTTCTGATTTCTCTACTAGCTGATATTGCTGCCGAAGAACCAGTAGTTGGGCTGTGCTAATTTTTTCCCTAATGAACGTTACCAGTCCGGGAGCTTTTTCCTGTACTTGTGAATGTTATATTAAGTAGGTCCTTTTTAAACCCTCTTTTTACTGTAATGAGATCCCAGCTGGAAGAGGGTCTCCAGTAAGCGTCCCCGGTAGTTTTACATCTCTATTGTTTACAGTAGTACTGTTCTCTCCCCCCACAATCTTTTTTTTTTTTTTTTTATTTTCTCGGGGGCACACATAGAAAGGGAGTTTCCTGAGTCTTTGTTGAGCGTGTACACTGCTACAACTGGACTGGTCAGACACCTGGCGGTTTTTGTAGTACTCCAGATTACATCTCCCGTTTGGGAGATTACCTGCCAGGTTAGCTTCTGAGGGTTATGGGGACTAGCCTCTGCTTGGGGAATCATCCCTATCAGAATTAGGAAGGCGGCGCAAACACAGCTTAAGGGGGTTACCAGTCTTTTTTAATTTCCATTGGGGCCCAGGCGGGGGCGGCGCTGGTTTGACGTGGGAGGCATGGATCCAGGCTGTAATGTCATCAACCTTTATAGCTGTGGGGGTTGTCAGGAGCACGATGAAGGGCCCCTTCCAGCGAGGTTTCAGGTTGGTGGGCCGGTGGCGTCTTACGTACACAGAATTTCCTATCTGGTAGTGGTGCGGAGCTGGATCTGAGACTGGGGAGTAAGTCTCCTTTACCTGTGGCCACAATTCAGTCCGGAGGATGTGCAGAGCCTGTAGTCTGGTATTTAAGTCAGAGTTAGTGATTTGATTGGGGTCCCCTGGGGATATCATTTGGCCAAGTGGGGTTGGGACCCCAAACAAGATTTTAAAAGGAGTAAGATTAAACCTATAGGGGGTGTTCCGGACTCTGAAAAGAGCCCAAGGTAGGAGCATCGTCCAGTCAGTATGGCCAGTCTCCAAGGACAATTTAGTTATGGTCTCTTTTAAGGTTCTATTTATCTTTTCTACCTGTTCTGAACTTTGGGGTCTATATGCACAATGTAATTTCCAATTAATCCCCAATGTTCTGGCCACCTCCTGACTTACCTGGGCAACAAAGGCAGGGCCGTTGTCTGAGCCTATTACCTGTGGCATTCCATACCTGGGAATAATTTCCTTTAGAAGTTTCTTGGTCACCATAGCCGCAGTCTTCTTCTTAGTGGGATAGGCCTCTACCCATCCTGAAAAAGTATCTATAAAAACTAGAAGATATTTATTTTTATATCTGGCTGGTTTTAGTTCGGTAAAGTCTGTTTCCCAGAACAAGCCAGGACGGTCCCCTCTAAATCGCTTTCCCAAGTCTGTTGGGACTGTTTGTGCATTTACCTTTTGGCAGGGTACACACTGTTTTACGAGTTTTTCAGCCATATCCTTAAGTCCAATTATGTAATAATCAGTCTTTTTAAGAGTCTCTATTATTTTTTTAGGTCCAAAATGAGTCAATTTATGTATGTGTAACAAGAGGTTCTTTGCCTGTTGTCTGGGTAGGATCTGCTTCCCGGTTTCAGTTTCCCATTTCTGTGATTTGGCGTTAAAATGCTTCTGTAGTCTCGCCATATTTTTAAGGTCCTGTTTTGTGTATTCTGAGGGCAGTGGCTCAGCGAGGACAGTTTTTTTTTTTTAATCAAAGGGAACAGGGAAGCTCCCTGAGCTGTTTTTTTGGCTTCCTCATCTGTCATTCTGTTTCCCCGAGCTACGAAGGAATCTCCCTTCTGGTGCCCTGGGCAGTGGACTATAGCCAGCTTGGCCGGTCGATGCAGAGCATCAAGCAAGTCTAAAATCTCTTGTTTATTTTTGATTTCTTTGCCTGCAGAGGTTAGTAATCCTCTCTGCCGGTAGATGGCACCATGTATATGTGCAGTGGCAAAAGCATACCGGCTATCTGTATATATTGTAGCTTTTTTTCCCTCTGCCATATTTAAAGCTTGGGTTAAGGCAATAAGTTCGGCTTTTTGGGCAGATGTTCCCTTTGGCAGTTTGTTAGTCCAGATCACTCTGCTCCCATCTACAATAGCTGCTCCCGCCATCCTCTTACCTTCAAGGAGGTAGCTGCTGCCGTCCGTAAACCAGGTCATCTGAGCATCTGGTAGGGGCTGGTCCATGAGGTCGGGTCTGACTCCGGTGACCTCAGCCAGGACCTCCCCACAGTTATGTAGCACGGTGGAATCCGTGTCCGGCCAGAGGGTAGCGGGGTTCAATTGAGTGGGGGGAGCAAACTTAACCCGGTCTGAGTTAAGGAGGAGACTCTGATAGTGAGTGATCCTGGCATTGGAGAGCCAGCGGTCTGGAGGTTGGCGGATGACGCTCTCCAGAGCATGTGAAGCAATGATAGTAACAGTCTGTCCCAAAGTCAATTTGTCTGTATCCTTTAGAAGTAGCGCTACGGCTGCAATGATCTTTAGGCAAGGGGGCCATCCCGCAGCTATAGGGTCCAATTTCTTAGATAAGTAGGCTACTGGTTTTCTCCAGGGTCCTGTTTTTTTTTGGGTAAGCACTCCCTTAGCAATGCCCCTCTGTTCATGCACGTACAGGTAAAAGGGCTTGGTGGTATCTGGGAGTGAGAGCGCAGGTGCTGTTAGCAGGGCAAGCTTAATGCTGTCAAAAGCCTGCTGGTGTTCTTCTCCCCACTTAAAAGCTGCATTTGTCTTAGTCAGAGGATAAAGTGGGGCAGCCAGGGAGGCAAATCCAGGTATCCAAAGTCTGCAAAACCCAGCGGACCCTAGGAATTCCCGTACTTGTCTGGCATTTGTTGGGACTGGAATCTGTTCCACGGCCTGTTTACGGGCCTCCGTCAGCCATCACCGTCCTCCCTTCAAAGAGTACCCCAGATATGTGACTTGCCTTTTGCAGATTTGAGCTTTCTTAGCTGAGGCTCGCTTTCTTTTGGGGCAATCCTTGGCTCAATGTCCTTTTTCCTTACAATAGGTGCATTGGTCCTTTTCTAGAGGCGCCCTGTTGCCCAGGAATGGTCCCTGTCTGGCTGTCCTCTGTCTAGTAACTTCTTTGTTATCCTTAACTAGGGTGGCCAGAATCTTAGTTATATTTTTTTCATGTCTCTTATCCCTTCTAACTTTTCTTTTTTTTTTTGTTCTTTTGTCTTTCTCTGTTCTTTTTTTTTTTCAGTTTTTTTTTATTGTATATCTTTTCTGTCTCTTTTACTATGTCTGACAAAGTATATCTCCTTAGGCCATCTAACCTCTGTAATTTTTTCCTGATGTCTGTTGCAGACTGATCCACAAAACTCATTAGCACTGATGCCCTCTGTTCCTCTGCCATTGGGTCGAATGGCGTATATCTACGATATGCCTCCATGAGGCGTTCGAGGAGCGTTGAGGGGAGCTCATTGGGTCCCTGTAGAACCTCTCTTACCTTGGCCAGATTGGTGGGGTGTCTGGCAGCCCCTCGGAGACCAGCCACTAGAGCCTGGCGGTAGACACGGAGATGCTCCCTACCTTCAGGGTTGTTGAAGTCCCAGTTGGGGCGGGTTAAGGGAAACCCGTCGTCTATCACGTTCTGGAGCTGTGTGGGACGTCCATCATCCCCAGGAACGTTTTTCCTGGCTTCCAACAGGATGTGCTCCCTTTCCTCTGTTGTGAAGAGGGTTTGGAGTAACTGCTGACAATCATCCCAAGTGGGCTGGTGAGAGAAAACTAGGGATTCCATTAGAGCAGTTAGTTTAGATGGATCCTCAGAGAAAGGGGGGTGATTGGCCTTCCAATTATACAAGTCTGCAGAGGAGAAAGGCCAGTACTGAAGGGGCTGTAGGGGTGGACGATCAGGGTCATCCTCTGGCCCTGGAATTGGAGGTGGTCCCAGGGCTCTGAGTGGGAGGGCAGTGGCAGTGTCTGGAGAAAGGGCCCTCCTACTTCTGGTTCTCGTAGTGGGACCCCCCTGTTGACCCAAATCTGGGGGGGCTGGGGGTGCAGAGGGCTGCTGAACGGGCGGATAGGGTGGAGGTGGGTCCAAGAGGAGAAGGTCGGGCTGGGTCTCCGGGTAGATCCGTGATGTTGTCTCTTTTTTCTTTTCCGTTTCTGCAAAAAGAACCTTAGAGGGCCCAGGGGGGCCCTTATTAGCGGGTTGTGGGGGAATCCAGGGCTTGATCCAGGCCGGAGGGTCTTGGATCAAGTCCTGCCAGGTGACAATATAAGGGATCTGGTCTGGATGTCCTCCGCGTTCCTGCAAAACAATATGCCTGACTGCCTGAATAATTGTTAAGTCAAAGGTGCCCTCTGGTGGCCATCCTACGTTAAATGAAGGCCATTCTGCAGCACAAAAGGTTTGTCACTTTTTTTTTTTTTTTACTTTAACTGATAAATTATGTGTCCTTTCTTTAACGTCAGTCCAGTGAGTCAAAGTCAGATCCAAGGGAGTAGAAACAGTTTGTCTTATTTTGTTATGTGCAGAAAAATGATAGAAGAATAAAAAGACAATAAACAGTAAACAAACCAAGGTCAGGAAATAGCAACCAAATTTTGTCTGCCACAAAAGTAAAACTGATTCTGATGGTTCAGGCCTGGAACTAGATGACACTTTCGAACAGATGTGGACCCGGTCAGAGTCCACCAGATAGGAAGCCACCAAGCGTCCTTGGCCTTCCTGACTCCCTGAGGCATCCCCCAGGGCTGCAGGTTGTGGCAACCAAATGCACGTCTGCTGTCCACTGTGTATGGCCCTCACGGCACCAAAACACACCTGCAAACTCAAAGTGTCTTCTCAGAACCCAGAAATGAACAGACAATCAGAAAAATTTTCAGACAGGTACAAATAGACACAGAGACAGACGTATAGACATATATGGCGCCTTCTTACCTCCGAGAAGATGAATGTGGGTCTGGGGTCTGCCTCAAATCCCGGGCGAGCCCCCAAATGTTGGGACCCCTCCTCCCGGAGGGATTCCAAGCCTCAGGAATCGGGCGAGACCCCAAGGACTGACACAGACGCTTCACGATGCAATAGCAGCAAGAGGTTTATTGAGAAACTGGTGCACCGGGGCTCGACACGAAGTCCCCATGCAGGAGGAGTGAAGAGCCCCCAGCCCCAATTTTTTAGAGTTTATATAGGGAAAAACCACAAAGTTAGGGAGGGGGTCTGGGTCTAGGGGCTTTCCATATAGAATGGATTCTGATTGGTGGAGTCCACCTGGTGTTGCTTGGCTGGGCTAGGGGTGATAACAGGACGCTGAGTGGCTTCCCGGGTTCCAGGAAACAGGGGCAGGGTTTTGGGTGCAATGTTCAAGAATAACCGCAAGTCTCTTTTAGTCAATCTGAGGCAAGCAAGCAAGCAACGTTACAAAAGCTAAAAAGGCATGTTAGCATGATAATAAGGCTTTTAATTTTTGATCTTACATTTTCATATCTGTTTTGTTTGTTTTGAGGTTGGGTTTCACTCTAACCCAGGCTGACAAGGAATTTACCATGTAGTCTCAGGGTGGCCTTGAATTCATGGTGATCCTCCTACCTCTGCCTCCCAAGTGCTGGGATTAATGGCTTGTGCCACCACGCCTAGCTTTCATATATTTTTTTTGTATACATATATATATATATATGAGACATGCTTTGTTCTGGACCCAATGACATGCCTGATTGAAAGTGTGGCTGATAGATACAAACAACCAATTTATATTCTACACATCCAACTATATCCCTTGCATTCTGGGCCATTACACGCCAGCCCAGGGCTAAATACCAGGAAGCCATTGACAGTATCAGCATCTACCCCCCAGGACCCAGTGACATGCTTTAAACTACCCATGTCAAAGCCTAATTATCCTGCCTCAACTACTTCTTCCCTTGACATCACAGTAAAGGATGCTGGCCACAGCTCCTCTTCCATCCCTCCACACCCTGACTGGCCCTGGTCCTTGGTCCTCTTCCCCACCACCAGGTTATGATGTACATTTGTTCACTTAGGATTTGTGAGGGAAACAAGCTGTGTTTTCAATGGTAACAAACTTCTGGCATGCCAGTCTTAATATACCATAGATTTCCTGTTAATACACTAAAATTTTACATGTGTGTTTGTGTGTGTGTGTGTGTGTGTGTGCATGCATGCATGCACACATGTATATGTGTATGCTTGAGGACAACCTTGGGTGTTATTTCTCAGGTTAGCTGTCCCACCTTTTCTTGAGACAGGGTATCTTACTGGCCTAGAACTCACCAAGTAGTCTAGACTGACTGGTCAGCAAATCTATCTCTACCTCCCCAGCACTAGAATTAGAGGGGTACAGTATCACACCTGGCATTTTATGTGGGTTCTGGGAATTGAATTTAGCTCCTCATGCTTAAAAGTCAACCCCTTTGCCAGCTGAGTCATCTTCCCAGCCCCAATATGGCTGTATTTTGTATGGTAAAAGTTTCCTTAACTATTTGCCTTACTATTCCTTAGATTTCCTACTAATGCACTATATTTAGATCTCCTTTCCAGACTGCAAGCTCCTCCTGTAGTCTTGAACTCTCTGAATACGGGTATGAAGATATCGTTCCTCCATCAATAAACATCCACAACTCTAATACCTGGGAGTAGAACCCTGAAGGATAGCTCAAAGCTCAGTTTTAGAAGCCAGTCCTACTCTTGGGTGTTTCCTTTATCCAGTACTTACCTGAGTGTCCTAGGCAAACCATCCACCCAGTGCCATGTGTCTTCCCTATTCAGGTCAATGAGCCCCATCCACGTATAGCCTTTCTTCTTAGACATCCTCTGCAGAAAGTCCGGAAGGCACAGGGGAGGTGGGTGGGCACTTTGCCTCCCTTTACACTGTCTCCCCAAACTCTCCATAGGAAGTTTTGCTCAAGGCTTCAGTGTTGTAGTGCATGAGTCCATGAGCACTCATGAGTCTGGGTCTTCCCACATCAGTATGCAGGAAAATTGAATTTGTAGACATGTTTTATGCCTCAGTGTACCATCTCTTTTGCAGAAGGTTCTATAAGGGTCAGAAAATCGCTAAAGAAAGACCTCACACTCAAATAGTATGTAAAAGCAAACAGCATTTATTCTGCAGAATCAGCCAGCATGCAGGGGGGTCAACTATTCATACAAAATGGCCACCCCAAGAGGACCATGCAGGCTCCTTGGCACAACTAGGGGAATTCCAGGCAGGTTAGGTAATCTTCTAACATGATTGGCTAGGCAATCAGCAGTTACAGTCGTACGCCTTTGATTGGTTGGGGCAAAAGGCGTGAAAGGGACATGTCTGGGCATGTTTCCAGGAACTGACTCAGCCCCTGGGTGGCTATCTTCTCTGGCCTCATGTCAGGGTCACTGTTGATTAACAGCCTTCCCTTTCCTAGAAGTCTTGTCTGCCTCTCTGGGAAACTGAAACTTAGGCCTAATTAGGGTGGCACCTTACTGAAGCCTGTCATCGTATCAGTTTGCTCCCTTCAGTTCCCTGAGCTGCTGAGAAGAATGTGTATTCTGTAGAATTAGGTTGAAATGTCCTGTTGATGTCTACTAAGTCCATTTGATCTCTAGTGTTGTTTCACTCCCTTATTTCTCTGTTTATTACCTGCTTTGATAATTACTATATTGATGATAGTGGGCATTATTATCTCTTGCTAGTATTTGTTAGGTGTTATATCTGCTTTATTGCCTAATAGATTTTGCTTTATAAAATCTGGTGCACCTTTGTTTGGTGCATGTAGATTTATGATGGTAATAGCCTCTTAATGTTCCTTTAATGATTATGAAGTGACTTTCTTTATCTTTTTAATTACTTTTGGTTTAAAGTATATTTTGTCCAAAATTAGTATAGCCAAACCTGCTTGTTTCTTGTTTCCATTTGCTTGGAATATCTTTATCCATCCTTTCACCCTAAGGTGGTATCTATCTTTATTTGTAAGGTAGACAGTAAGTGAATGGATCTGTTTTCCTTTTTTTCTTCAGGGTGGCCTCAAACTCAAGGTGATCCTCCTACCTCTGCCTCCCTGAGTGCTGGGATTAAAGGTGTGTGCCACCATGCCTGGCTTGGATCTGTTTTTCTGATCCAGCTTTTTAGCCTGTGTCTTTTGATTGTGGATGTTAGTTCATGATGTTTAGAGTGAAACCTCTGAGCTGTGTGTTAACCCCTGTCAAGTTAAATACTTTGTGGAGTTTGGTTTTTTTCTTTATCATTATCTGTTTTCATGTTTGCTCTACTTTTTTTTTTTTTTGGTTTTTCAAGGAAGGGTTTTGCTCTAGCACAGGCTAACCTAGAGTTCATTATGTAGTCTCAGGGTGGCTTCAAACTCATGGTGATCATCCTACCTCCGCCTCCCAAGTGCTGGGATTAAAGGCATGCACCACCACACCCAGCTGTTCTACTTTTGATAATTACTTTTTCCCTCCTGTAGCCATTGAGTATGGTTGTTTGTCTCTTCACTGTGAAGTATTCTATGCAGTATTTTCTGTAGAATTTACTTAGTGCTCATAAAATCTTATAGCTGTTTTTTATAATGGAAAGTTTTTCTTTCACCTTCAATTATGAGGGATAATTTCACTGGGTATAGTAATTTGGGTTGGCAGCCATGGTCTTTTAGAGTTTGAGATGCTCCCTTCCAAGCCCTTCTGGCTTTTAGAGTTTCCATTGAAAAATCAGAGGTCATTCTGATGGACTTTCCTTTGTATGTAATGAGCTGTGTTTCTCTCGCAGTTTTTATTTAGTACACTCTTTGTTTTCAGTGTGGAGACTCTGAAATAAAATGTGACCTGAGGAATTTCTTCTTTGGTCCCACTTGTTTGGTGTTCTATGTGCACCTTGAACTTTGATGGGCCTTTGTTTAGTAAGGTTAGTGAGTGCTGGGATTAAAGGCGTGCGCCACCATGCCCGGCTCATTTCTTTTTATGAGAGGGAGGGAGGGAAGGAAGGAGAGAGAGAGAAAAAAAAAATTGCCATGGCAGGACTTCTAGCCACTATAATCAACCTCCAGATGCATGCATTACCTTCTGCACATGTGTGACCTTGCACACTTGTATCACCTTGTGTGTCTGGCTTATGTGGGACCTGGAGAGTAGAACATGGGTCCTCAGGCTTCACAGGCAAGTATCTTAACTGCTAAGCCATCACTCCCACCCCAATTTCATTTCTTTTATTTTTAAGAATCAACTTTTTAAAAATATTTTATTTATTTATGAGAGAGAGAGAGAATGGGCACACAGAGCATCTAGCCACTGAAAACTAACTCCAGACACATGTACACCACATTTTTTGGCTTATGTGGGTTCTGGAGAGTCAAACCTATGCCCTTAGGCTTCACATACAAGTGCCTTAACCACTAAGCCATCTCTCTAGCCCCCCAATTTCATTTATTTATTTGATTTCATTGTTGTTTCTTGGAATTTGTTCCTACACTTGATTATATCCTCAGTGAGTTTATTCCAGTGCTTATTGAGTTCATTTGTTTCTTCTCCATTTCCTTATCCTTCTACTGAGTTATTTTTTAATCTCTTCAATTTTATTGATGTATGTATTGAATTCTCTTTGTTGATTTGCTTTCATTTTCTTCAGCCATGTTTTGAGTACGTTCTTGAATTCTTTGTGTTGATATTCTTTATTCAGCCATGCTTTAATGCTTTAAATTCTTTTCTGAGTGATTTATGTTGATTCTTTTTTATTTCTCCCAGCCTTTTGTTCATGGCCTCATTAAGTTTCATTTTGGGGTTCTATGGCTGCATTTCCTCTGGGTCTGCAATGGAGGCTTCCATTATGGGGTCAAACATTCTTTGTGGGGATCTCTTGGTTGATGTCCTGAGTTATTTGTTTTCTATTGGTGTGTGCCCAACTTAAGGTAGTTGTCTTTTGTTAAGTATTAGTAGCTCTTGTGGAATCTGTGTTGAGTGCCCTGTTCAGGTTTGATCAAGATGGAAGTGGGATGATGGTATAATCCACAGGTTTAGGATGGGAACATTTGAGTCTGAGCTGGGTCTTTCTTTGCTGTGCAATCTCTAGCAATTTTGGATGAGACTCTGGATGGCCTGGCCAACTCTGTAACCAAATAGGGTCCTGTTCTTCCTATGCTACTTTCTTCCTGGTCCTTGGTGGTGGGGTTGGCTGCAGCTACTGGTGGCAGTCAAGGGGGGAGGGAACAATCCCACTAATGAAGCTGGACCTTAATCTCAGTGGCTGTGGGGCCTTCCTGGGTCACATAATTATGAGGATGGCCTGGGTTCAATGATATCAAACAGATCCCCAATTGTGGATACACCCCAAACACACCCAGTGGGTGGGTGCCACAGGTGCTCTGCCCACAAGCTGATCCTGGACCTGTGTTCATACTCACCCCAAGTACATCTACTGTGTGGATCAGGAAGATCCCTGGCTTGCCTGTCCCAAACACACTAAGTGTGTGGATAGTACCTGCATTCTGTGGGCAGGTAAATCCCAGACTTCTGTGCAGTCCAGAACTCACCTATTGTGTGGATCCCAAACACAACAGTTGTGGTGATTAGGCAGATCTCCTGCTTGTGTGTATTCTGATATATTGCCTGCTTTTTTCCCCAAGTTTCTTTGGTGTGGCTCCTATTCTGCCATCTGGACCAGCAATTCTGGATATCTGCCTTTTAGATTGTCTTGTAGTCTATCATTTCTTTCTTCTCATTTATCTCTCCTGTTGGAATGGCATTGTCTGTCCTACCTCTCCCAGCATCGCGCGCACGCGTGTGTGTGTGTGTGTGTGTAAAAGAGAGAGATAGTGTTCTGTGTATGTGATGTGTGTGATGGATGCACATATGCATATTCAGTATCACACATGCAGAGGCCAGAGCAACATGCCTGATGTCCTCCTCTATCAGTCTTCTGCCTTATTTCTTTGAGAGAGAGTCTCTCACTGAACCTGGAGCTGGACTTTTTTTGTTCTGTTTGGTGGGGGCAGGCTATACTAATTGCCCAGAAAGCTCAGACAACTCTCCTGTCTGCATCCTCCTCTGCATTAGGGTTACAGGCATATGTAGCTATACCCAGCTTTCTACATGGGAGCTATGGATCAAATTCAGGTCCTCATTTTGAGCAACAAGCACTTAGCCACTAGCCATCCCTGTAGCATATATTATGTCTTAGTTTAGATCACGTCTACTTTGCAAACTGATCCTTGCAAATTCATTTTTTGTCTTTGCCCCTTTTCCCAGAATGGTAAATGCTAAAGAAAGGTGCTTTGAATTATTCATACAATAACTGCTGAATGGAGTACCAAAAGAAAAGGAACTAGATAAACACTGGTCCTGTTGCAGTGAGGTTCAAATTCTGACCAAGAGCAGCTTTTGGAGAAAAAGAGGGTTTATTTTGGTTTACAAACTCAAGGGGAAGCTCCATGATGGCAAGGGAAAACAATGGCATGAACAGAGGGTGGACATCACCCCCAGCTAACATAAGGTGGATAATAGCAACAGGAGAGTGTACCAAACACTGGCAAGGGGAAACTGGCTATAATACCCATAAGCCCACCCCCAACAATATACTACATGATTTAAAATGCAATGCATTCATCCAACTTTAAAAATCCCCATAGTCTTTATCAATCCCAATGATGTTCAAGCATTCCCACAGTCCAAGGTCTTTTAACTGAGCCATAATACCAAAAAATCCCCCCAAACCCTTAATAACACAAAATAAACACTCACACTGCAAAAGATGGCATTGGACATAGAAAAGAAATATTCAACCAATACGAGATTTAAACAGGGCAAACTTCAAACTCTGTAGCTCCAAGTCCAATAACTCTAGTTAGTGACAAATCTCCAAGTCCAATAATTCTAACCAACAACAACAATAATTCTAACCAACAAAAAGTCTCTGGAGTTCCAGTTCCATCCCTCCAGCTAGGCTACTCACAGTCCTGGAAAACTTCATCCAGCTTTCCTTAGCAGCCATTTCATGGTTGTGGCACCTCCACTGGGTCTCCACTGCAGCCCATGGTCCATCCTCATGGTTCCATCAGGTATCCATGCAGGCAACCAGCAAGTCTGCTTCACACTGCCCATGGCCATTTCCAAAACACAAGACTGTGTTGCAAATTCAATGACCCTCTCTTTCCTGCATTTCTTATGCTCCATAATATCAAATGGGGTGCCAATTTGTTAATCGGGGGTGGGTGAGAATAAAGCAGACTTTGAAGAACAGGACACTCCTTCAGCATTCATGCTCCTTCAAAAAGGGTCAACATTCTTCCTGTTGCCCATTGCAGGTCAGCTGGTCCAATTTCAAAGGTTGTAATCTTTCATATAATTGCAGCTTAATGGACAGAAGTTTCATCCCAAAGATTCCATTTTTTCCTGTGCCATAACCTTCTGCTCACACCATTTCTACTCAATGCAATACTGCACAAATTCTCAGGACACAGGCATAATAGCAAACCTCTCACACAATCTACTTCTAGCCCAGTCCAGACAAAGCTCTTTCTCACCCTCATAAGCCAAACCTCACAGTCCATAATTCTTACTGCATTCAGGTCTTTCAACTCTGACCAGAATAGTCCATCAAGCTGTATTTACAGCACTGTAAGGTGTCTCTGAGGCCAAGGTTTCAAATCCTTACACATTCCTCTTGAAATTCAGCTCCAAAAGGCCAAAGCCACACATTCAGGTGTCTAGCAGCAATCCCACTCCTCAGTACCAACTATATTGTTGCAGTCAGGTTCACATTGTTGGCAGAAACCACCCAACCAAGAGCAGCTTTGGAGGGGGAAAAGGGAGTTTGTTTTGTTTTACAAACTTGAGGGGAAGCTCCATGATGTCAGGAAAAAATGATGGCAGGAGCAGACAGCAGACATCAGCCCCTGGCCAACATAAGGTGGACAATAGCAACAGGAGAGTGTGCCAAACACTGGCAAGTGGAAACTGGTTATAATATCCATAAGTCCACCCCCAACAATACACTTCCTCCAAGAGGTGTTAATTCCTAAATCTCCATCAGCTGGGAACCTAACATTTAGCACAACTAAGTTTATGGAGGACACCTGAATCAAACCACCGCAGGTCCCAAGACCATCTAATCACTAATCTTTGTCTACAATTTCAGACCCAAAAGATGATGGCTCTCAGATAACATCAAAGTGCATGCAAGGGCTTGCTAATTTTGTTTTTTAAAAGAGGAACACAACTCTTGTTTGCTCAGACCTTTTTTTTTTTTTTTTTTTTTTTTTTTTTTGCCTGCTCTATTCACAATAGCTAGGAACTAGAATCAGCCCAGATGCTCATCAACTGATGAATAGATCATAAAGATGTGGTCCACATACACAGTAGAATTCTATTCAGCATAAAGGAGAAATGAAATAATAAAATTCACAATAAAATGAAAGGACTTGGAAAAAAATTCATTCCAAGTGAGGTCCCACAGAAAGAGAAAGAGAAACACCACATGTTCTCTCTCATATGTGTTCCTAACTAGGATCAGCTTGAGTTGATTGTAAATGATAGTAAGTATGAGGAATATTGGCATAGCACTGCAATAATGCAGAAATAGGGAGGGAGGAAAGGAGGAGATACTTGACAGGCTAGGTGAGGGACAGAATACATAGGGTGGAAGTGTATTGGTGGGGAGGGGCTGGAGAGATGGGGGGAATTACACAAATCTAATGCCAGCATTAATCAGTACCACAGAAAACTTTCTCGGATAGAAATATACAAGATATAATCTTTAATAAGAGGCAGAGGTAATCATCCCAGCAGAAGTACCCTGTAGAAGGTGGAGAAAGCTTTATCTTAAAACCATGAACTCTAGCTGGCAAATCCCAGTGTCAGAACTAATTTATCCCCCACAATGAGCTGCTGGTTAGGGAGATCCATGAGGGTCCAAAACAATGCAGGCCATTGCCAACGTACTTTTAAAATATATTTTAGTTTTATTTATTTATTTGAGAGAGAGAGGTAGAGAGAGAGTGAGAAAGAGAGAGAATGGATGTGCCAGGGCCTCCAGCCACTGCAAACAAACTTCAGATGCATGCACCTCCTTGTGTATGTGGCTTATGTGGGTCCTGGGGAATTGAACCAGGGTCTTTTGGCTTTGCAGGCAAATGCTTTAACTGATAAGCCATCTTTTCCAGACCCCCACAGTAATTTTTTACCTGCCAGAGCTAAATAATAAAACTCTATTGCTGAAGAAACCATAGGCTGTGGTCACAGGACATTGAGAGATCATGCTGGAACAGAGATGGAAGCCAATTCCCTCCTGGATAGCCCTCACACTGTGGGAAAGTGCTATGAGAGCTACTGAGGGATAATAGTCTCTAACAGTTTGAACAATCAGAAGATCCTGCAAGTTACAAAATTAACCATCCAGGAAACAGATTCACATCTGTGCAATAGTGGCATACAGTCTATGTGGGTAACCAACTGCATTCAGATTAGATATGAGTCCTACTCAGTGGGAGAGAACTCATACCTGGTACTGGGAACCATGAATAGGAAACTCACAGAATCCAGAGAGAAGCTCCCACTGCTCTTTGGCTAAGAAGAGCTGATATAAAAACCAAAAAGTCTCTTAAAAAGAAAAAAAGGAAAGACTTCCGGTTAAAATGGTGGTGTAGGTACCACACCAAAGCAGCCTAGGGGGAAAAAGCAAAAAAAACAAAAACAACAACAACAAAAAAAAAAAAAACAGTAAAATACACACTTTTACTAAAAAGTGAGGTGTATAGGAAATTGAAACAGCAGCGGAGAAGTAGGATCCAGAGCATCCAGAGCCTGCTTGGGCTGGCAGAAACTGCTCCAGCGGGGCATGCGCCTCAGTGGCGGTGCGCCAGCTAGCCGCCAGGCTTGGCTTGAGCTGCAGGAAAAGCCAGGCAAGGGGATTTTCCACTTACACCAGAGCTCTCCGCAAACTCAAGAAACGTGAAGGGAGAACGGCAGTGAACAATGGAGGAGCAGATCACAAGGTAGAAGAACACGTGGAACAGCGGGCAAACTAAAGCAGCATCGGGTCCCTCCCCCTCCCCAACCACCAGTGCCCAGCCCTCAGGAACAGAGCAGCGGTCCAGGGACCTGGCCATGCCTACCTGAACTGACAGAGCACCAAAGAGGGACCCAATCAAAAGTGCAGCTGAGACCAAAATCATCCCAAAAGGTAACAGGGATTATACCAGGTCAGTACTCACCTAATAAACCTGGTATATAGGCCTGAACCAGAAGCACTAATTGCACCTTCCATGTCAGGATAAATTATATGTTAAATTGGATGGATGGTCAAATTTGCCATTCTTAAAAAAGCTGTATTTTGGGCTTGTTATTTGTTGCTTCTTGAATTATAGTGGTTCTGTTTCCTCTTCTGTTATACATTAGGCAAGGGTCTCACCTGGTCACAAGCTGACTTGAAACCCTCTACAGACCAGAAATCTTAACTGCCTTGTTGTCAGGATTCAGGGAGTGGGTGAGGCACCACAGACTAAGGGACAGACAGAGAATCTGGTTGTCATAATACCTACTCTTGGATAAATACTCTGTGTAGTATTTCATTGAAAGTGTACATTGTTTAGTTAAATTTTAGAATCTGCTTGTATTTTGTTCCACTTAGCCTACTTGAATACTCTCATAGCAGGCACACCCAACACCTAGAGTCACTTTTGTAGATACTCTGAGAGTCTTCAGAGCCACACCTAGCACCTTAAGCTCCTACCCTGAAGATATATAACATCAGATTGATTGATACATCTCTTAATACCGAGCTAACTGGAAAATCTAATCATTAAAGAATCCAAAATGCAAAAATATATACATTATTACACAAGAAACACCAAAAATCAAGACAATATAAATCCACCAAAAAGTATTAATGCATCAGAAATGACTTCCAGTGAGAACAAGTTAGAGGAAATGCCTGAGAAATATTTCAAAAGAATGATTGTAAATATGTTCAAAGAACTCAAAGAAGAAATCAAAGGAAGCAAGGAAGACACAGGATGCCAATTTAATGAAATAAAGAGGTCAATACTAGACATAAATAAGGAAATAGAAATAATAAAGAAAAACCAGTTAGAATTACTAGCAATAAAGAACACAGTTAATGAAATACAAAACTAAGTATAAAATCTCACCAGTAGAATGGCTGAAGGAGAGGATAGAATATCTAAGCTAGAAGAACAGGTGGCAGATCTAATACAGTCCAACAAAGAGAAAGACAAACTAGTAGAAAAGTATGAGTGGGAATTTCAAGATATTCGGGACACTATGGAAAGACCAAATGTAAGAATTCAGGGCATACCAGTAAGCACTTCTCTTAATATTTATACCCTTATATTAACGCTACTCTCACTTTGGGTAGAGAATCTTCTCTTTTCAGATGGTAGTGACCTTGGGATGACTCAGAAGGTATCACAGTGCTGGAAAGAAGTGACTGGAGTACTGAGTAACATCTCGATAACACCTTCCAAGGCTCAGGGTCTAATGTAGAAGAGGTAGCAGAAAGAATGTATGATCCAAAGGAAGGATAGGTCTCTGCTACAACGTGCTCCCTCCATACATAAAATGGCCTAGGTGTCCATGACCTCATAGTGCCTGACACTACCTACACAAGACCATCATAAGAGGAGGTAAAGATCATGACATCAAAATAAAAGAGAGACTGATTGAGATGGCGAGGGGATATGATAGAGAATGGAATTTCAAAGGGGAAAGTGGGGGGGAGGGAGGGTATTACCACGGGATATTTTTTATAATCATGGAAAATGTTAATAAAAGTTGAGAAAAAAATAGGGCCTGGAGAGATGGCTTAGCAGTTAAGGCATTTGCCTACAAAGCCAAAGGACCCCAGTTGGATTCTCCAGGACCCATGTAAGACAGATGCACAAGGTAGCGCGTACATCTGGAGTTGGTTTGCAGTAGCTGGAGGCCCTGGCATGCCCATTCTCTCTTTCTCTTTCTCTCTCTCTTAAATAAAATATCATATATATATATATATATATATATATATATATATATATGTATGTATATATATATATGTATATAAAAGAATTCAGGGCATAGTAGAAGGAGAAGAATTTCACTCCAAAGGCAGAGTTGGCATCTTCAACAAAATCATAGAAGAAAACTTCCTACAAATTGGGAAAGAGGTGCCGATGCAGATACAGGAATTCTTTAGAACACCAGCCAGACAAAACCTGGAAAGAACCTCTCCTCACCATATTATAATCAAACTACCGAACATACAAACAAAAGAAAAAATATTGAAAGCAGTCAGAGAGAAAAATCAAGTTACCAACAAAGGCAAGCCTATCAGGATCACAGCAGATTACTCAACACAAACTTTAAAAGACAGAAGGTCTTGGAGTGATGTATTCCAAGTTCTGAAAGATAACAACTGTCAACCAAGGTTACTTTATCCTGCAAAGCTATCCATTCAAATAGACAGAGAAATAAGGACATTCCATGTCAAAAGCAGGCTAAAGGAGTATTTGAAGACAAAACTAGCTCTACAGAAAATACTTGAAAGAATCCTCCATGCTGAAGAAAAAGAAAAGCACACATATAAGGGGCAAGAAAAATCAAACAATACTCAAATACTAGTTAACACAAGAGAGCAAAAGGCAAAACTGGAATAACTACAAAAAAATGGCAAAAATGAATACACATCTTTCAATAATATCTCTTAATATCAAAGGCCTCAATGCCTCAACCAAAAGACACAGATTTGCAGAATGGCTGAAAAAGCAGGATCCTTCAATTTGTTGTCTCCAAGAAACCCACCTTTCTACAAAGGATGGACACTATCTTAGTGTGAAAGGTTGGAAAACAGTGTTTCAAGCAAATGGACCTAGAGAACAAGCAGGGGTTGCTATCCTAATATCTGACAAGGTATACTGAAGTCCAACATTAGTTAAGAAAGATAAGGAAGGCCACTTTATATTGATTAAAGGCCCCCTCAAACAAGAGGACATTACAATCCTAAACATATATGCACCTAACATGGGGGCTCCTAAATTCATCAAACAAACGCTATTAGAACTAAGGTCACAGATAATACCAAACACAGTGGTTGTGGGTGACTTCAACACCCCACTCTCATAAATTGACAGGTCATCCTGGGAAAAAATAAACAGAGAGGCATCTGGACTAAATGAGGTCATAGAAGGAATGGACCTAACAGATATATACAGGACATTTCATCCAAATGTTGCAGAATATACATTCTTTCCAGCAGCACATGGAAGATTCTCTAAAATAGACCATATATTAGGACACAACGCAAATTAACAAATATAGGAAAATTGAAATTATTCCTTGCACTCTATCTAACCACAATGGAATCAAACTACAAATCAATAGCAAGAAAGGCTATAGGGCATACACAAAATCATGGAAATTAAAAAACACATTACTAAATGATGAATGGGTCTATGAAGAAATCAAGAAGGAAATCAAAAAATTTACAGAGTCAAACGATAATGAGAACACAACATACCAAAATCTCTGGGACACAATGAAGGCAGTCCTAAGAGGTAAATTTATAGCTTTAAGTGCCTATATTAAGAAATTAGAAAGGTCACAAGTAAATGACCTAATGCTTCTCCTTATAGCCTTGGACAAAGAAGAACAAGGCAAACCCAAAATCAGCAGATGGGAAGAAATAATAAAGATTAGGGCAGAAATTAATGAAATAGAAATTAAAAAAACAATCCAAAGAATCAATGAAACAAAGATTTGGTTCTTTGAAACACTAAACAAGATTGATAAACCCCTAGCAAATCTGACCAAAAGAAAAAGAGAAGAGACACACGTTAATAAAATTAGAGATGAAAAAGGTAACATCACAACAGATACCAGAGAAATTCAAAAACTCATAGGGACATACTATAAAAGCATATACTCCACAAAGTATAAAAATCTGAAAGAAATGGATGATTTCCTTGATTTATATGACCTACCTAAATTAAATCAAGATGAGATTAATCACTTAAATAGACCTATAATAAGCATGGAGATCCAAACAGTTATCAAAAATCTCCCAACTAAAAAAAGCCCAGGCCCAGATGGATTCACTGCTGAATTTTACCAGACCTTCAGGGAAGAGCTAACACCATTGCTTCTTAAGCTTTTCCATAAAATAGAAAAGTAAGGAATTCTACCAAACTCCTATGGAGCCAGCATCACCCTGATACCAAAACCAGGCAAAGATAGAACAAAAAAAAAAAAAAAAAAAAAAAAAAAGAAAGAAAGAAAAGAAAAAAAAAAGAAAGAAAAGAAAAAGAAAATTACAGACCAATCTCCCTCATGAACATAGATGCAAAAATTCCCAACAAAATATTGTCAAACAGAATACAAGAATATATCAGAAAGATCATTCACCCAGACCAAGTAGGCTTTATCCCAGAGATGCAGGGATAGTTCAATATATGCAAATCGATAAATGTAATACATTATATAAATGGATTGAAGGACAAAAATCATATGATCATCTCATTAGATGCAGAAAAAGCATTTGACAGAATCCAACATCCCTTCATGATAAAAGTCCTACAGAGACTGGGAATAGAAGGAACATATCTCAATATAATAAAGGCTATTTATGACAAGCCTACAGCCAACATATTACTAAATGGGGAAAAACTGGAAGCTTTTCCACTAAAATCAGGAACAAGACAAGGGTGTCCACTGTCCCCACTTTTATTTAATATACTATTGGAAGTCTTAGCCATACAAATAAGGCAAAGAGTTGCACATAAAAGGGATATAAATTGGAAAGGAAGAGTTCAAGTTATCATTATTTTCAGATGACATGATTCTATACATAAAGGACCCTAAAGACTCTACCACCAAACTGTTAGAGCTGATAAAAACCTACAGCCATGTAGCAGGATACAAAATAAATACACAGAAATCAGTAGCCTTCCTATATGCTAACAAAAAACACATAGAGGATGAAATCAGAGAATCACTCACATTCACAATTGCATCAAAGAAAATTAACTACCTAGGAATAAAGCTAATCAAGGAAGTAAAGGACCTCTACAATGAAAACTTTAAAACACTCAAGCGAGAAATTGCAGAAGACACTAGGTAGTGGAAAAACATCCCTTGTTTCTGAATTGGAAGAATCAATATTGTGAAAATGGCAATCTTACCAAAAGCAATCTACACATTTAATGCAATCCCCATCAAAATTCCAAAGGCATTCTTCATGGAAATAGAAAAAACAATCCAAAAATTCATTTGGAATCACAAAAAAACCTCGAATATCTAAAATAATACTGAGCAACAAAAATAAGGCTGGTGGTATCACCATACCTGATTTTAACCTATACTACAGAGCCATAGTAACAAAAACAGCGTGGTACTGGCACAAAAGCAGACTTGTAGATCAAAGGAACAGAATAGAGGACCCAAATGTAACTCCAGGTAGCTATAGCCACCTGACATTCGATAAAAATGCCAAAAATACTCATTGGAGAAAAGACAGCCTCTTCAGCAAATGGTGTTGGGAAAACTGGATATATATCTGTAGAAGGATGAAAATAGATTCTTCTCTCTCTCCATGCACAAGAATTAAGTCCAAATGGATTAAAGATCTTAACATCAGACCTGAAACTCTGAAACTGATAGAGGAAAAAGTAGGGGAAACCCTTCAACATATTGGTCTTGGCAAAGACTTTCTGAATACAACCCCAATTGCTCAGGCAATAAAACCACAGATTAACCACTGGGACCTCATGAAATTACAAAGATTTTGTACTGCAAAGGACACTGTAAATAAAGCAAAGAGGCAACCTACAGAATGGGAAAAAATCTTTGCCAGACATACATCTGATAGAGGATTAATATCTAGGATATACAAAGAACTCAAAAAGTTAATTAATAAGAAGTCAAGCAAGCCAATTAAAAATTGGGCTGTGGAGCTAAATAGAGAGTTCTCAAAAGAAGAAATATGTTCCTCATATGTGGATCTTAGCTACAGATGATTGGGCTTCTGTGCGAGAAGGAAAAAACTCAGTAGCAGAGGACAGTAAGTTAAAAAAGGAGATAGAAAAGGAAGAGAAAGAAAGGGAGGAGGGCTTTTATTAGGTTGGTATTGTATATATGTAAGTAGAAAGATTGAGATGGGGAGTGGATATGATGGAGAATGGAATTTCAAAGGGGAAAGTGGGGGGGGGTACTACCATGGGATATTTTTTATAATCATGGAAAATATTAATAAAAATTGAGAAAAAAAAGAAGAAATACGGATGGCGCATAAGCATCTAAAAAAAATGTTCTACATCCCTAGTCATCAGGGAAATGCATGTTAAAACTACATTGAGATTCCATCTCATTCCTGTCTGATTGGCTACCATCATGAAAACAAATGATCATAAATGCAGGCAAGGATGTGGAAAAAGAGGAACCCTTCTACATTGTTGTTGGGAATGCAATCTGGTCCAGCCATTGTGGAAATCAATGTGGAGGTTCCTAAAACAGCTAAAGATTGATCTACCATATGACCCAGCTATAGCACTCCTAGGCATATATCCTAAGGACTCATCTCATTTCCTTAGAAGTACATGCTCAACCATGTTTATTGCCACTCAATTCATAATAGCTTGGGAAATGGAATCAGCCTAGATGTCCCTCAACTGATGAGTGGATAATGAAGATATGGCGCTTTCATAAAATGAAGTTCTACTCAGCGGTAAAGGAAAATGAAGTTATGAAATTTGCAGAAAAATGGATGAATTATACTAAGTGAGGTAACCCAGGCCCAGAAAGCCAAGCACCACATGTTCTCTCTCATATGTGGATCCTAGCTACAGATGATTGGGCTTCTGTGTGAGAAGGAAAAAACTCAGTAGCAGAGGCCAGTAAGCTAAAAAAGAGATACAAGGGGAAGAGAAAGGAAGTGAGGAGGGTACTTAAATCAGTCAGGGGAGGAGATTGAATAAAGAAAAGGTGGAGGGAGGGATAATCAAAATGTAAGAGGATATAAATAAATCATATGGAATCCTCTGGTTTTGGACAATGGAACACTCAGGAGCCGTAGATCATTGCTAGAAAATTTTCAGTGCCAGGGATGAGATACCTTCCAGTGAGTTCTTGGCCAGGGAGGTCCCTGATGCCCCCAAAACATTATAGGCCATTGCCGAGGCCCTTGGTTTCCCACCAGGAATATATGGTAAGACCCTATTGCTGAAGACTCCACATATATCCGCTGCAAGGATACTGAGATATCCTGTTGGAACTGAGCTGATAACCTCCTCCATGTAGACCAGCTGACAGAAAGCTGGAAGAAGCCATTCTACATGCATTTCAATGGGAGAAAGAGATACCACCAGTGAAGGCACTCAACAGTGGACATTGCAAGCCTTATAATTGGCCAGCCAGGCCAAATGAGCCAACGGGTGCAATAGTGGCATGTCTGTCATGGTGGAAACCAACTGCCCTCCAATTGGACTGGAGGCCCGCTCCATGGGAGGGAATACATCCCTGATACTGAAAACTTAAAACAGGGGTAGTCATGACTCCTAGGGGTGTAACATCTGCTGATGTCTGGATAAGTGTATATACTATGCTTATCAAACTGCCCAGTAAGCACTTCTCTTAATATTCATACCCTTATATTAATGCTACTCTCACTTTGGGTAGAGAATCTTCTCTTTTCAGATGGCAGTGACCTTGGGACGACTCAGAAGGTATCATGGTGCTGGAAAGAAGTGACTAGAGTACCGAGTAACATCTCAATCACACCTTCCAAGGCTCAGGGTCTAATGCGGAAGAGGTGGTGGAAAGAATGTAAGAGCCAAAGGAAGGGTAGGACTCCTTACAATGTGCTCCCTCCAGATATAAAATGGCCTCGATATCCATGACCTCAAAATGCCTGACACTACCTACACAAGACCATCATAAAAGGAGGGAAAGATCATGACATCAAAATAAAAGAGACTGATTGAGATGGGGAGGGGATATGATGGAGAATGGAATTTCAAAGGGGGTAAGGGGGGGAGGGAGGGTATTACCAGGGGATATTTTTTATAATCATGGAAAATGTTTTAAAACTTGAGAAAAAATAAAATAAAATATTTTAAAAAAGAAAAAAGTCTCTTAAATAGCTATGGTTATCCCATTTAACCCAAGCTGCTCTCACTCTTGGTGGGAGACCTGCTTTTTTTTTTTTTTTTTTTTTATAAGTAGCAAAGAATACCAGGGAGAACCAAATCCATCAATATGATAAGAAAAGATAGCCACCTTCCTACCATGAGACAAGCCACCTCTACCACATCTGCTGGGTGTTCCAGGGAGAGGGTGCCAGACCCTCGTCACTAAAACTCATCAAATCAGAAAGACAAAGGCTTCAGAGATATCAACACTAAATCTGACTTCTAACATGTCCACCAAGGCTGAGGGAACATTGTGGAAGAGGCAGTGAGTGTAAAGATTGTAAGAGCCAGCCACACAGTGGGTAGGACTATCCTGAGGCAGGGTCCCTTCACCCCAGAGACTGATTGAGGCCTTCATGATCCCACAGTGGGTACCAATAACCCCAGTGAGGACTGTCCTCAGGAGACTGGGGGTGGGGTAGAGGGATGTAAGAGTGTAACCTTAAAAGTTATTTTTTAAAAAAGAGGAACACAGTTGGGCATGGTTGTGCATACCTTTAATCCAAGCACTCAAGAAGCTGAGGTGGGAGTATTGTCATGAATTCAAGGCTAACCTGGGGCTACAGAGTGAGTTCTAGGTCAGGTTAGGCTATAGTGAGACCCTATACCTAACAAACCAAAAAATAAAAAATAAAAGAGGAGGGCTGGAGAGATGGCTTAGAAGTTAAGGAGTTTGCCTGCAAAGCCAAAGGACCTAGGTTCAATTCTCCAAGACCCACATAAGCTAGATGCACAAGACGGCACATGAATCTGGAGTTTATTTACAGCAGTTGAAGGCTCTGGCATGTGCTCTCTCTCTCTCTCTCTCTTTCTCTCTCTCTCTCCCTCCCTGTATCTGCCTCTCTCTCTCTCTCTCTCTCCTTTTCTCTCTCTGTATCTCTCTCTTTCTAAAATAAATAAATAAATAAATAAATAAACAAATAAATAAAAGAGGAATAGTTAGGGCTGAGGATATAGCTAGTTGGAAGAATGCTTACCAAGCATATACAAAACCCTGGGTTTGATCTCCAGCACTATATAAACAGTATGATTGTCCACATCTATCATCTCAGCACTTGGGAAGCAGAGACAGGAGGACCAGAAGTTCAAGGTTAGGGCTGGAGAGATGGCTTAGCGGTTAAGCGCTTGCCTGTGAAGCCTAAGGACCCCCGTTTGAGGCTCAATTCCCCATGACCCACATTAGCCAGATGCACAAGGGGGCACATGCATCTGGAGTTCGTTTTCAGTGGCTGGAGGCCCTGGTGCACCCATTCTCTCTCTCTCTCTCTCTCTCTCTCTCTCT
Organism: Dipus sagitta; assembly: GCA_036346955.1. Classification (NCBI taxonomy): domain Eukaryota; kingdom Metazoa; phylum Chordata; class Mammalia; order Rodentia; family Dipodidae; genus Dipus; species Dipus sagitta. The sequence continues at coordinate 71,980,017 of CM070773.1, read as the reverse complement.
CTCTCTCTCTCTCTGTCTTTCTCTCTCTGTCTGTTGCTCTCAAATGAATAAATAAATAAAAATAAACAAAAATAATTTTGAAAAAAGAAGTTTAAGGTTATCCTCAGCTTACATAGCACATTTGAAGCCAGCATGGGCTATATGAAACCTTGTCTCAAAAACAAAAACAAAAGCAGGAGGGCTGAGAAGATGGCTCAGTGAGTAAAGGCACTTTCTTACAAAACCTTCTGGCCCAGATTTAATTTCCCAGAACTAGCTGGATGTGGTGGCACACGCCTTTAATACCAGCACTCAGGAAGCAGAGGCAGGAGGTTTGCTGTGAGTTCAAGACCAGCCTATGACTACAGAGTAAGTTTGAGGTCAGCCTGGGCTAGAGAGAGACTCTACCTCTAAAAAAAAAAAATTGCCAAAACTTATGTAAATCCACTCAAAGTCCAGACTCTTTTTCAGCAGCAAAAGAACCTATCTCAAAGAAAGTAGAACACAGACAACTCCTAAAATGGTGGCATGCATATACCCATACACACTCACATATACATACACACACATGCATAAATGAATAAATATTTAAAAATAGGAATATTTATTGTCTTAAGGATATTCCTCCAAAAGAGAAAATAACAGCTTCTGGAGGACAGATACTGAGTGGCATATAGCCTTCTTCCCCATTTTCTCCTGCACCTTCATTTGTCCCCACCAAAGCCTTTTCATGGGACTCTATAGAAGTGGGTCAGTGGGTAAAAAGTGCTTACCACACCAGCATAAGGACATGAGTTTGGATCCCAAATACCTATGCAAGAGCCAGGTGTATGGACACATGTTTGTAATACAGCACTGGAAAAGTCAAGGTGGGATCACTGGGCTCACTGGCTAGCTAGTCTAGCCCAATCAGTGGGCTATTGATTTAGCACAAGATTGTGTCTCAAAAAATTCTTCTTTTCCTTTAACAAAAGAGAGAGAGAGAGAGAGAGAGAGAGAACTGGCATGTCAGGGCCTCAGCCACTGCAATGGAACTCCAGGTGCTTGCACCACCTAGTGGGCATGTGCGACCTGGCGCTTGCCTAACCTTTTGTGCATCTGGTTTATGTGGAATCTGGAGAGTTGAACATGGGTCCTTAGGCTTTACAGACAAGTACCTTAACTGCTAAGCCATCTCTCTAGCCCTTAAAAATTTTTTTAAGTGGGGAGCTGAGCTGGGGAAGTAGCTAAGTGGTTAATAAAAGTGCTCTACAAGTCTGATGGTTGGAGTTTGGATCCCTAGAACCCATGACAAAACACAAGTGGGCCAAGCATCTGTAATCCCAGCACACCTAACAGCAATTTAGAAAGTAGAATCAGAAGACTCCCAAAGAGAGGAATGGAGTTCATAGCCTAATGTGGATGATCCATAATCTGGGCTTGGGAGTGTGGTCAGTTCCAGAGTCCCTACTGATGGTGGTGTTGGTGGCAGAGGTTGGTGGGGCAGCATGGGTAGGGTGTTCGGAGCCTAGTGTGGCTGATCCCCAATTCCAGCAAATGGGGCCCAGGTTGTACCCACGTGGGGGAGATAGCTCACCTGGGCCCTGTTTGTCCAACCCTATTGGGTACTTGGGGCATTGGAAACTGGTTAAATCTCTTTTATGGGACTGGATTCATTACTTAGAGATCAGGTTTTTAAAATTTTTATTTTATTTATTTGAGAGAGAAAGGAACAAAGGGAGAGAGAGAGAAAGAAAGAAAGAGAGAGAGAAACAAACAAAGAAACAAAGAAAGAGTGTTCCAGGGCCTTCAGCCACTGTAAATGAACTCCAAATGTATGTGTCACATTGTATGTCTGCTTTATGTGGATCCTGGGGAATTGAGCCTGGGTCCTTTGGCTTCACAGGCAAAAGATTTAACTGCTAAGCCATCTCTCCAGCCCGAGATCAAGTTTTTAAGAAACAAAAATGCCCATATAACTCAACAAGGAGGGGTAGGACATGGATGAGCCTAACAATGGTACCAACTTCACTGTATTCACCGAGTACAAAACTATTAATAAAAGAAAATTTTTAATGCCCTTGTGTTTTGTGTCTTCTGTGCACACCTGTTTCCAAGTATTGCAACAGAAAGTGAACTAAGTGCATGCATTAAAAATATTTTCAAAATGCACAGCTCCAGGGAAGGGTAAAAGAGAAAGAAAAGAAAAGACCAAAAAAAAAAAAAAAAAAAAAAAAAGAGCTAGGGGCCAGGTGTGGTGGTGCATGCCTTTAATCCCAGTGCTTGGGAGGAAGATGTAGGAAGATTGCTGTGAGTTTGAGGCCACCCTGAGACTACATAGTGAATTCCAGGTCAGCCTGGAGTAGAGTGAGACCCTCCCTTAAAAAACCAAAAACAACAGCAACACAAAAAGCTAGAAACAAATAGAATATACTCAATGCCCTTTAGACAAAAGAGAGGTAAAATACTGAGGTCATTCTGTCCTTTGTCCTCACCACCAGGGAAACAGAATATATGCAAATAAGTCAATGTTGCTATATTGACATAAGGGGGTGCTATAAACCAGGTATTGTGTATAACACTAGTTTTCTTAAAGAATAAACAAAAGAGAGTTGGAGACATGGCTCAGTGTTTGAAAGCACTTGTTACACAAGCCTGATAACTAGAGTTTAGATCCCTGGAACCCATGTAAAATCAGACACAGTAACACATGCATCTGCAATCCATGTACACACTTACAGGCAAGGTGGGAGGCAGAGCCAAGAGAAACCTAGAAATCTACTGGCCAGCTAGCCTGGCATATTCCGTCCTGAATAAGTGACTGTGTTTCAAATGAGATAGAAGGTGAGCACTATTATCCTGGTTGTTCTCTGTCTTCCCATGCACACTGTGATGTGTGTGTGTGTGTGTGTGTGTGTGTGTGTGTGTGCGCGCACACACACAAGGATAAACATAAGTAAATGGTGTGGGCAGCCTCTCTGCTATACTTCAGTGGTGGAGTGCTTTCATAGCATGTACAATACCCTGTATTCAATTTTCAGGCATTAACAAAAAAATTAAGATAAATCTATAGGATGCAGGAGTCAGAGGGTTGCTCAGTGGTATAGTGTTTAGCTGACATTCTTGAAGACAGTTTGATCTCAAGAAAAGGAAGAACCATACATCTCAATTCAGGATAGTTCTCACCACCACCATAGAATCATGAAAAAGAACTTTGTAAGTTAACACACAAATTAAATACAAACAAGTGGTAGACATAAAAACCCACCTTAGTCAAAAATTCAAAAGTAGAATTTCAGTTAAGATGGTAGAGTAGGTAGCCAAAGCTGCCTAGGGGAAAACAGAGGCAGAACAATGTACAATACACTCTTCTACTGAAAAGTGAGGTGTGTAATAAATAATTAACCCCAGCATAGAAGCAGGAGAGACCCAGAGCTTCTAGCAACCACAAAACCAGCCAGAATCCACTCCAGCCATGCTTTTAGAATGTCCAGTAAGAAGAGCTATGTGCCCAGTCCTGCCTGAGTGAGCAGAACTATGATGAAGGGATTCTCTACTCACACCAGCTGTCAAAATCTGAAAACCTAAAAGAGAAGACAAGAGGGTCCAGCTGAACAGCTCCAAAACAACTTCAGGCACCCTCAACAGCCTCCCCTCCCCCAACCACCAGCACCTGGAACCAGCTACCCCTCACCCACACAGCATACAGCATAGCTGATCTGAAGAGCAGATCTACAGACCTAACCAGCTGAGCTGAGCTCATAGTGCAACAAAGAGGCAACCACCTCACACTCAGCATAAGTGAGATTGGAAGCCACCCTAAGAGGTAACAGAACCATCTTACATTGAGGCAGTACCTGTCCCAAAGCCAGATATATAGGCTTGCACTGGAAGTGTTAATTGTACCTTCCATTACCAGGGCAGGTTACTAAATAAGAATCCCAGGGAGGGAAAGAATTCAAACCTAGCCCACATAGACAAGACTACTGATGTGTTATATTTGATGGTGTACTTTTAGTCTGATTTGCCATTCTTAAGTAAGTTGTGTTATGGGGCCGACTTTTGTAACTTTTGATATTTGTTGGTCTATAGTGCCTCTTTTTCTTTTTCTTCTTTCTTGGCCCAGGATGACCTGGAACCCATTGCAGACTAGGAATATCAGTGTTTCAGTTGAAAGGATAAAGGGCATGAGCCAACATACCCAGTCAATTTAAGAAACTTGGCTTTATTAGTTTACGTATTTGTTTTAATGCATTGTCACTTGGGCATAAATTTTCCATTCTGCTTTTGTTTGCGTATGTATATTGCTCAGATGGATTTAAAATTGTACTATATTTTTCACCACATAGACTACTATTGGAATCTTTTAACAGCTTTTCCTCCCACAACATGTAAAGTAACCTCTTTTCCCAAACCCATTTCCACATCCTATCCTCTTTTTCCTCTCATTATTCTCCATAGCTACAACCTTCCATAGACTCAACAACTTCTAATATCTGTAGAAACTAACAGTACCCACCTTACTGCTCCCAGATAACTGAGCCACCTAATTTTTTTTCAAAGTTAACACTAGCCCTCACACTAATTCACCTTACACTATTCCCACTTGTAAATAGCCAAAACCCTAGCCATGTAGCAAGATACAAAACAAATAAACAGAAACCTGTAGCCTTCCTATATGCTAACAACAAACACACAGAGGATGAAATTAGAAAATCATTCCCATTCACAATTGCATTAAAAAAAAATAAAGTACCTTGGAATAAACCTAAACAAGGAAGTGAAGGATCTCTACAATGAAAACTTTAAAACACTCAAGTGAGAAATTGCAGAAGACACTAGGAAATGGAAAGACATCCCTTGTTTTTGGATTGGAAGAATCAATATTATGAAAATGTAAATCTTACCAAAAGAAATCTACACATTTAATGCAATCTCCATCAAAATTCCAATGGCATTCTTCACAGAAATAGAAAAAAAATAATCCAAAAATTCATTTGGAAGCACAAAAAACCTTGAATATTTAAAACATTTTGAGGAACAAAAATCAGGCTGTTGGTATCACCATACCTGAGTTTAACCTATATTACAGAGCCATAGTAACAAACACAGCATGGTACTGGCACAAAAGCAGACATATAGATTAATGGAACAGAATAGAGGATCCAGATGTAAGTCTGGGTAGCTATAGCCACCTGATCTTTAACAAAAATGCCAAAAATACTCATTGGAGAAAAGAAAGCCTCTTCAGCAAATGGTGCTGAGAAAACTGGGTATGTATCTGTAGAGGGATGAAAATACATCCTTCTCTCCATGCACAAAAATTAAGTCCAAATGGACCAAAGACCTTAATATCAGACCTGGAACTGCTAGAGTAAAAAGTAGGGGAAACCCCTCACCATGTTGGTCTTGGCAAAGATTTTTTTTTAAATATAACTTCAATTGCTCAGGAAATAAAACCACAGATCAACTGCTGGGACCTCATGAAATCACAAAGCTTTTGTAATGCAAAGGACCATGTGAATAGAGCAAAGAGACAACCTACAGAATGGGAGAAAATCTTTGCCTGCTATATATCTGACATAGGATTAATATCTAGGATACACAAAGAAATAAAAATATAAGAAATTAAACAACTCATCTAAAAAATGGGCTATGGAACTAAATAGAGAGTTCCCAAAGGAAGAAATACAGATGGCATATAAAAATCTAAAAAAATGTTCTACATCCCTAGCCATTAGGGAAATGAAGATTAAAATAACATTGAGATTCCATCTCACTCCTGTCAGATTGGTTACCATCATGAAAACAAATGACCATAAATGCTGGTGAGTATACGGAAAAAGAGGAACCCTTCTACGCTGTAAGTAGGTATGCAATCTGGTCTAGCCATTGTGAAAAATCAGTGTGGAGGTTCCTGAGACAGCTCAAAATAGATCTACCATATGACCCAGCTATAGCACTCCTAAACGTATATCCTAAGAACTCATCTCACTACCTTAGAGATACTTGTTCAACCACGTTTATTCCCACTCTATTTACAATAGCTAGGAAATGGAACTAGCCTAGATGTCCAACTCAGACAATAAAAAAGCCAGGTCTCAAACCGGGCATGGTGGCGCATGCCTTTAATCCCAGCACTCGGAAGGCAGAGGTAGGAGGATCAGCATGAGTTCAAGGCCACCCTGAGACTACATAGTGAGTTCCAGGTCAGCCTGGGCTAGAGTATCCTACCTTGAAAAACAAAAAAACAAAAAAACAAACAGGTCTCGAAAGGTCTTACTCAGAATTGTCCAGAGGAGCCATATACAAAGTAGACTCTTTTCAGGCTCAAGTGCACCCACCCCAATCCAGTGGACAGTCTTAAATCCCATGCCCACCTTGATAAATTTATACCAAGCTACCCAAAACAGGCTATACAAGAACTGCTATTATTATATCTTCAGTGAGACAGTTGAACTCAAGATGGACAGACCCAAACACAAAGTAAACAGCAAACAACAAACAACATCCAAGAAAGGGATCCCCACCAACATTACCTACTCCCACAATGGAAGCCTCCAATGAAAGCTTTGAGGAAACTCAAGGCATAGAAACCCATAATGAAAGCTCAACAATCATTTTATATGAACTTAATGAAACCATGAACAAATGACTTGAAAGAGTAATCAAACAAGAACTCCAAGAATGGCTGAAGGAAATGTAAGAAAATCAACAAAAATAATTCAAAATACAAATCAAAGGTTGATTCAATGAATTGGAAGAAAGAGAATAAAAAGAACTCAAAGGATAGATGAAGAAAATCGAAGATACTCAACAAGAACATCTCAATAAATGGCTGAAGAAAACCAAAGAAAATCAGGAAACAGTACTCTATAGACAACTTAATGAAATCAATGACAATAAAAAAGAGAACAACAGAAGGCCAAAGGAATTTGAGGAGGACCAACAAATGAGCTGATGGGCCAATGTAACAAGCTCAACAAGGACATATCCAAATGCAGGAATGAATTCCAAGAGACAATAAAAAGGTCAAGTCAAGAAATGAAAATGGAGCCAAAATGGTGGTGCACACTTTAATCCCAGCACTAGGGATGCAGAGGTAGGAGGATTGCTGTGAGTTCAAGGCCAGCTTGAAACTACATAATGAATTCAGGTCAGCCTGGGCTAGAGTGAAACCCTACCTCGAAAAAAAGAAAAAGAAAAAGAAATGAAAATGAAATTCAAACAAGAAAGAGATGGAAATTCTGAAGAAAAATATAAGGAAAAAACAAATGCAATAACTATCTTAAAAGTCTCCCAAGAAAGCCTCACCAAGAGAATAGGCAACATGGAGAACAGGAATTTGGAACTTGAGAACAAGACAGAAGAATTAGTCCTGGACTCCAAAAGCATTGCCAAGTTCAAAAAAGTATGTGAACAGAACATGAAGGAACTTTAGGACCCCTTTAAAAAAAAACATATGTTCAGATCATAGACATACAGGAAGGGGAAGAAATAAAAGCCAAAGACATAGAGAACATCTTCAACAAAATTATTGAAGAAAATATTCCCAACCTTACAAAAGAGAGACTGATCCAAATACAGTAGGTGCACAATACACCAAATAGAACCAGAGAAGGGACACTCCATGACACGTAATCAAAACACTAAACACAGAAAACAAGGAAAGAGTACTAAAAGCCCATCATAATTTCCTCAGATTTCTCAGTGGAAACACTTAAAACCAGAAGAGCTTGGAATGGAATATTTCAAAAACTAAATGACCATGGATGCCAACCCAAACTACAATATCTAGCAAAATTATCCCACATAATAGAAGGTGAAAGAAAAACCTTTCATGATTTAAACCATCTATATGATTACATAAGCACCAAACCAACTCTGCAGAGAATACTGCATGGAATACTCCACACTCCAGAGATGAACGAACAAGCACAAGAGGGGAGAAAAAGAAACAATCAGAACTAGATTGCTCATAAAAAACATGCAAAAGTTGGGTGTGGTGGCGCATGCCTTTAATCCCAGCACTCAGGAGGCAGAGGTAGGAGGATCACTATGAGTTCAAGGCCACCCTGAGACTACATGCTGAATTTCAGGTCAGCCTGGGCTAGAGTGAGACCCTATCTTGAAAAAAAAAAAAAAAAAAAAAAAAACATGCAAAGACCAAGACAACACCAAACCATCAACATGACAGGGATTAATTCATACCTCACAATTGTAACTCTGAACATAAATGGCCTCAAAAGGCACAGGTTAACAGGCTGGACCGGGAAATCCATCCATTTGCTGTACATAGTTACACATGGAACCTTAAACTCCTACTCTGAAGGTACATAAAGTTGGATTTCCAAATCTAAAAACAGTGCAGATTATTAGAAAACCCAAGCATCAAATCAACTCAGAATGCAAAAATCACAACATTATAATACAAGAAACACAAAGAATCAAGACTATACAATCCCACCAAAACTTATAAATCCATAAGAAATGGCCACCAATGAGACTGTTTTAAATGAAGTGCCTGACAAAAATTTTTAAAAAATGATTTTATCCATACTCAAAGGAATCAAAGAAGAAAACAAAGGAATTAAAGAAGAAAATAAACTCCTGAAAGATTTCCAAGAGAACACAGGAAACCAGCTTAATGAAATAAGATCACTACAAGACATGAGTAAGGAAATAGAAATACTGAAGAAAAACCAGGCAGAAATTCTAGAACTGAAAAACAGAGTCAGTCAAAAAAAAAAAAAAAAAAAAAAAAAAAAAAACACTCTGTGGAAAGTCACACCAGTAGAATAGATGAAGGAGAGAACAGAATACCTAACTAGAAAACTAGGCGGCAGATCTAATATAGTCAAACAAAGAGAAAGACAAGCTAATAGGAAGGTATGAATGGGAATTTCAAGATATCCTGTACACTATGAAAAGATCAAACATAAGAATTCAGGATATAATAGGAGAAGAATTTCAATCCAGAGGCTTAGTAGGTGTTTTCAACAAAATCATAGAAGAAAAATGTCCCCAAATTGGGAAAGAAATGCCAATGCAGATACAAGAAGCCTTTAGGACACCAAATAGACAAAACTGGAAAGAACCTCTCCTCACTATGTTATAATTAAACTACTATACACACAAATCAAAGAAGATATATTGAAAGCAGTTAGAGAGAAAAAGCAAGGCACTTATAAAGGCAAGCCCATCAAGATCACAGCAGATTACTCAACATAAACTTTAAAAGCCAGAAGGTCTTGGAATGACGTATTCGAAGTTCTGAAAGATAACAACTCTCAACCAAGAATACTTTATCCTGCAAAGTATCTATCCAGGTAGGACCCGCGGCCCAGAGCATCAGACGTAGTGAACTCTTCCAGTCTGCAATTAAAAAAAAAAAAAAAAAAAAAAAAAAAAAAAAAAAAAGGCCTCCAATAAAACTACTTTGCAAAAGGTGGGAAAGAAACAGAATGGAAAGAGTAAAAATGTTGAAGAGGCAGAGCCTGAAGAATTTGTGGTAGAAAAAGTACTGGATCGACGTGTAGTGAATGGGAAGGTGGAAGGGATTTACAGATGCTGACAATACTTGGGAACCTGAAGAAAATTTAGATTGTCCAGAGTTAATTGAAGCATTTCTTAATTCTCAAAAGGCTGGTAAAGAAAAAGATGGTACAAAAAGAAAATCTTTATCTGACAATGAATCTGATGATAGCAAATCAAAGAAGAAAAGAGATGCTGCTGACAAACCCAGAGGCTTTGCCCAAGGTCTTGACCCTGAACGAGTAATTGGTGCCACAGACAGCAGTGGGGAATTGATGTTCCTCATGAAATGGAAGGACTCCGATGAGGCCAACTTGGTGCTGGCGAAGGAGGCGAACATGAAATGTCCTCAGATCGTCATCGCTTTCTATGAAGAGAGGCTGACTTGGCACTCTTGTCCAGAAGATGAAGCTCAAAAATTGTTTGCATTGTTTTTATATATATTTATACATATATATAAAATCTGGTCTTGGGTTTTGAATTACTGGTGTGAAAAATAACTGCATTCTAACACAGATCAAGTTTGATACATTGGTTTTGAAAATATCGACAGTTGTCAGAATTATTTTTTATTTTACTTTTTGCATCGAGAGCACTGGTTACTTTGAGCTTTCTATAGATGCTTCTTAACAGAATATCTGATACCATGGTATATTTCCTCTGCATTGGAAAATAGTTTTTTCTAAATGTTAGGGGAAATTTTCCAGTCAGAACTTAATTCTAACTGGTGTGAAGAAGGACCATTCTGTATTTTTTTGTTCTGTGTGTGTGTGTGTGTGTGTGTGTGTGTGTGTGTGTGTATAAAATACTTACTGTAAGTGGCTTTGTTTTTAATATCCCCTACCACACATCCCCTCCTCCCCCCTCAAAAAAAATGGATGATCAGCTGTTATTCTAAGAATTCCTAAGAAATTAACTGGATAATTTAGGTTGGATAATTTAAAATGCAGCCACATAATTCTTACCTATACCCTCACATAAATTCAATAGTATATTTGCAAATTTTTTTTACTAACCAACTAACTCCTCATTTAATCAGGAAAACTAGACAAATCCCAGTTTGTTAATGGAACAAGACTTGTATAGTTCCTCTATGAAGTCATTCCTGTGCTGAAAGCTAAAATATGTACTAAAAAATCACAGTTCATAGAACTTCTAAGACAATGCATGGAGATGTGATCATGGTTAGAAATGGCAGTTTAGGGCCTGCTGGCACAACACTTGATACTATGAGTTCCTGACCTGCATGCTTCTTTATCCCAACTCATTCCTCACATGTAGGCTCAGTGTTTTCAGTATTTCGGTCAATGATTCAGCAGAACCCAGGATAATAACTTTGTAGTATCAGAATGTTATCCAGCTGTATATTGTTTACTTTATTGTAAATAATGGTGAACAGTGGTCAATAAATAGTTATATATTCAAAAAGAAAGCTAACTATCCAAATAGATGGAGAAATTAAGGACATTCCACAACAAAAACAGGCTAAAGGAACTTATGACAACCAAGCCAGTTCTACAGAAAATACTTGAAGGAATCTTTCATGGTGATGAGAAAGCAAAGCACACACATAAGGAAATGGGAAAAAATAAACCATACTCAAATAACAGTTAAAACAAGAGAGTAAAGGGAAAGAGGAAGCACTACAAAACAAGAAGAATAGTGAGAATAAACACATACCTTTCAATAATAACTCTTAATATCAATGGACTCAACGTCCCAACCAAAAGACACAGGCTTGAAGACTGGATTAAAAGGCAAGATCCTGCTGTTTGTTGCCTCCAGGAAACTTGTCTCTCAATAAAAGATAGACACTGTCTTAGGGTGAAAGGATAGAAAACAGTATTTCAAGAAATTGGGCCTAGGACACAAGTATGGGTTGCTATCCTAATATCTGACAGGACAGGCTTCAAACTAATATTAGTGAGGAAAGAGAAAGAAAGTCACTTTATGCAGGTTAAAGGAACACTCCAACAGAAGGACATTACAATCCTAAACATAAATGCACCTAACATGGGGCTCCCAATTCCATCAAGCAAACACTATTAGACTTAAGGTCACAGATAACACCAAACACAATTGTAGTGGGTGACTTCAACACTGCATTATCATCAATTGACAGGTCATCCTGGCAAAAAAGTAAATTGACCTCTGTATTAAATGTTGCCATGGAACAAATGGACCTAACAGGTATCTACAGAACATTCCATTCTAAATGCTGCAGAATATACATTTTGCACAGTAGGACATGGAACATTCTCCAAAATAGACCATCTATTAGGACACAAAGCAAATCTTAACAAATACAGGAAAATTGAAATAATCCCTTGTACTCTATCTGACCACAATGGGATTAAACTACAAACCAATAACAAGAAAAACTATAGGGCAGACAGAAATTGATGGAGACTAAAGAGTACATTATTGAATGATGATTGAGTCATTGAAAAAATCAAAAAGAAAATCAATAAACTCATAGACTCAAATGATGATGACAATTCAACATATCAAAACCTTTGGGACACAATGAAGGCAGTCCTAAGAGGGAAATTCATAGCTCTAAGTGCCTATATTAAAAAAATTAGAGAGTTCCCAAGTAAACAATTTACTGCTTCACCACAAGCCCTTAGAAAAAGAAGAATAAGGCAAACCAAAAATCAGTAGACAGGAAGAAATAATAAAGAATAAATTAATGAATGGTAGAAATTAATGAAGCAGAAACAAAAAAAAATCCAAAGAATCAATGAAAGAAACAGTTGGTTCTTTGAAAGGATAAACAAGGTTGATAAACCCTTAGGAAATCTGACCACAAGAAAGAGAGAAGACACTAAAATTAATAAAATTAGAGATGAAAAAGGCACCATTACAACAGACCACAAAGAAATTTAGAAAATCATAAGAACATACTTTAAGAATATATACACCTCTAAGTTTAACAATCTGAAAGAAATAGATGATTTCCTTGATTCATGTGACCTACCAAAATTAAATCAAGGTGGGATAAACCATTTATATAGACCTATAACAAGTACAGACATCCAAGCAGTTAAAAAGTCTCCCAACTAAAAATAAAAATAAAAAAATTAAAAAAGCCCAGGCCCAGATGGATCCACTGATGAATTTTACCAGACCTTCATGGAAGAACTAACACCAATGCTTCTCAAACTTTTCTATAAAATAGAAAAGGAAAAAATTCTACTGAATTTTCTATGAAGCCAGCATCACCCTGATACCAAAACCAAAGACAGAACAAAAAAAAAAAAGGAAATTAGAAGTCTCCATATTGCTTTCCAAAGTGGTTGTACCATCCTACATTCCCACCAACAGTGGATGAGTGTTCCTACTTCTCCACATCCTCACCAGCATTTATTTTTATTTGATTTTTTGATGTTTGCTATCCTTATTGGGGTAAGGTGGAATCTCATAGTTGTTTTAATTTGCATTTCTCTGATGATTAGGGATGATGAACATTTTCTTAAGTGTATGTTTGCCATTTCTATTTCTTCCTCTGTAAACTGCCTGTTCAGCTCTTTGCCCCATTTTGTGAGTGGGGCGTTTGACTTCTTACTGTTTAGATTTTTGAGTTCTTTGTAGATTCTAGAGATTAGGCCTCTATCAGTAGGATAACCCGCAAATATTTTCTCCCATTCTGTGGGTGATCTATTGGCTTTGCTTATTGTTTGCTTGTCTGTAAAGAAACTCTTCAGCTTCATGTGATCCCATTGGTTGAGTGATGATTTAAGTTCATGAGCTACTGGGGTTTTGTTCAGGAAGTCTTTTTCCATTCCTATATAATGGAAAGTACTTCCTAAATTTTCTTCCAGTAGTATACGAGTTTCTTGTCTTATATTGAGATCTTTGATCCATTTGGACTTGAGTGTAGTGCATGGTGAAATGTGTGGATCAAGTTTCAGTTTCCTGCATATAGTTATCCAGTTTGTCCAGCACCATTTGTTGAAGATACTGTCTTTTTTCCAGCCTATATTGTTTGGGCCTTTATTGAATATCAAGTAGCTATAGTTGCTTGACCCAAAGTCCGGGTTCTCAAGTCTATTCCATTGATCTATACTCCTGTTTTTATGCCAGTACCATGCTGTGTTTATTACTATGGCTTTGTAATATAGCTTTAAATCAGGTATGGTGATGCCTCCAGAGGTATTTCTTTCGCTGAGGATATGTTTGGATATGCGAGGCCTTCTGCCTTTCCATATGAAATTTGAGATTATTTTTTCTATCTTTGTGAAGAACACTGTAGGGATTTTAATTGGAATTGCATTAAATCTGTATATTGCCTTTGGTAGGATTGTCATCTTCACAATGTTAATTCTGCCTATCCAGGAACATGGGAAGTCTTTCCATTTTCTCAAGTCGGCCTCAATTTCTTTTTTGAGTGTTTTTATGTTTTCATTGTATAGATCTTTCACTTCCTTGGTTAACGTTATTCCAAGGTATTTTATTTTTTTTTTTGTTGCAATTGAAAATGGGACTATGTCCCTTATTTCTTTCTCTGTATCTTTGTCATTTGCATAAAGGAAGGCTACTGATTTTTGTGCATTGATTTTGTATCCCGCTACTTTGCTATAGGAGTTAATCACCTTCAGGAATTTTGGGATGGAGTCTCTCAGGTCTCTTACATATATAATCATGTCATCAGCGAATAAAGCTAACTTAACTTCTTCCTTTCCAAATTGTATCCCTTTTATTTCCTTCTCCTGTCTTATTGCTTGAGCTAGGACTTCCAGTACTATATTGAAAAGCAGAGGTGAGAGTGGACAACCCCGTCTTGTTCCTGATCTTAATGGGAATTCCTCCAGTCTCTCTCCATTAAGTATTATTTGGGCCTTAGGAGCTTCGTATATTGCCTTTATTAGGTTGAGATATGAACCAACCATGCCAATTCTCTCCAATGTTTTGAACATGAAGTGATGTTGAATCTTGTCAAAGGCCTTTTCTGCATCTATCAAAATGATCATGTGGTTTTTATGTTTAACCTTGTTTATGTGGTGTATTACATTGACAGATTTCCGTATGTTGAACCACCCCTGTGTTCCTGGAATGAATCCCACTTGGTCAAGGTGGATAATGCTTTTGATGTGTTGTTGGATTCGGTTTGCAAGGATTTTGTTTAGGATCTTTGCATCTAAATTCATCAGGGAAATAGGCCGGTAGTTTTATTTTCTTGTGGCATCTCTGCCTGTTTTTGGAATTAGGGTGATGCTAGCTTCATAAAAGGAGTTGTTATTCCCTTACTGGGCATCTACCCTAAAACCTTCAAACCACAGGCTAGAGAGATTTCCTCAACCATGTTTATAGCGGCTCAATTTGTCATAGCTAAGTGCTGGAATCAACCCAGATGTCCATCACTAGAAGAATGGATAACTAAGATGTGGTATATCTACACAATGGAATTCTATACAGCAGTAAAAAAAAAATGACACAATGAAATTTGAGGAAAAATGGTTGAACCTGGAACAGATCATTCTCAGTGAACTTACCCAATCACAGAAAAAGAATTGCTACATAGTCTCACTCATCTACAGCACCTAAACTGAATCTACCCAAGATACCTTACATACCCAGCAAGCACCTCCTAGACTAGACACTAGGATGGAAGGGGAGGGAGGGGAGGGCATCAAAGGAGTGGGAAACACAAATCTAGACCCAAATGGCAATGGTACCATAATTTTCTACTTACTAAAAGACAGACCAAATGGCTGATCCTTCACCAGGCCCTTACAGAGAACACCTGAACCACAAGACACTGGAGAGGGTAAGATCAAGACTAACCTTAATCTTCTACATCTTCCCTCCCTCACTTCCCCTCTCCCTCTCTCTCTCTCTCTCTCTTATCTCTAACTCTTATATATTAGTTATCTTTTTCCTCATTTTCTTAGTGGGCACTGACCTGTAACTCCCAGAACCAGCATGGGGCTATCATCCACAATTAGCTGTTGATCAGAGAGACCTACAAGGTTTCCAAAAAGACAGACAGATTTCTGTCAGAGTATTTGATGACCCACCAAAGGCTAGTGATAAGACCCTACTGCTGAAGACACCTTATGTGATTGACATGCAAATTAGAATGGCATGGCTGGAAGTTGGATGAGAGTCAGTCCCCAGACAGTCAGCGCGTCTAGTGCCAGAAGGTGCTACATGGGCAACTGGGGGAAAATGACCAATATCTGTCGAAGCAATGCATGGTCTAACCTACTTAGCAGCAAATAACTTGTTGTGATGCCCACACAAGTGCAGTGGTGGCACACAGCCATGGTGGGGAACCAACTGCTCTCAATTCAGCTAACTGATCCCCTCACTGGTATGGGACCCATATCTGGAGCTGGGAAACAAGTCAGAACCATATCCAAACATAAACCCACTCTCCAATATCAAGCTACCATCAATTGTGGGCTACAAGAGGGCCTACACCTATTAAATTATCTATTAAAAAAAAAGGGTTATCTCATTTGTCCTGATGCTAACTTACTCTCCGTTGGAGAATCTGCTTCTCTTTTTCAGATAGATGTAGATCCTAAGGAGAGAGCCACCCCATCATACCTCAAAAGGGCCCTGGCTGAAACTAAGAAAAATTGGAGAAACAAGCAAGGGCGCTGTTTTCCTGATGAACCGGATACCAGCACAAGGGGAAGGAGATCAGCACAGAGAAAAATCAACTCCTACCAAATCAGAGAGCCAGAGCCTCAGAGGCCCCCAACACCTCATCACTGAAGCAGACCCAACATGGCTCAGGGAAATTTTGCAGAAGAGGGGGCAGAAAGAATGTCAGAGCCACATGTTGGGTCATGATATGCAGAGACATTTAGCTTATCCATAACTGTGGGCTAACTCCACAATGCATGACCCGTATACCTCAACAAGGAGGGGCCAAGGGAGAGGGTAGGTCACGGATGAGCCTAATAATGGTACCAAACGGACTGTAAAAATTAAAAATAAAATAAAAAATAAAAAAAAGGAAATTACAGACCAATCTCCCTCATGAACACAGATGCAAAAATTCTCAACAAAATATTAGCAAACAGAATACAAGAATATATGAAAAAGATTATTCACCCTGACCAAATAGGCTTTATCCCAGAGATGCTGGGATGGTTTAACATATGCAAATCAATAAATGTAATACACTATATAAATTGACTGAAGGACAAAAATCACATGATCATCTCAATAGATGCAGAAAAGGCATTCAACAAAATCCAACATCTCTTCATGATAAAAGTCCTATATAGACTGGGAATAGAAGGAACATATCTCAACATAATAAAAGCTATTTATGATAAACCTACAGCCAACATAATACTAAATGGGGAAAAACTTGAAGCTTTTCCACCAAATTCACAAACAAGACCAGGGTATCCACTCTCCCCACTTTTATTTAATATAGTGCTGGAAGTCCTACCTATAGCAATAAGGCAAGAGACACTCACATAAGGGATACAAATTGGAAAGGAAGAGATCAAATTATCATTATTTGCAGATGATATGATTCTATATCTATATAAAGGACCCTAAAGACTCTACCAGCAAACTGTTAGAGGTGATAAACACTTTTTATCAATGTAGCAAGATACAAAACACACACAGAGAAATCAGTAGCTTTTCTATATACTATTAAGAAACATGCCGAGGATGAAATCAGGGAATCTCTACCATCCACAATTGCCTAAAAAAAAAAAAAAAAAAAAAAAAAAAAAAAAAAAAAAAAAAGTACCTTGGAATAAGCCTAACCAAGGAAGTGAAGGATCTCTATAAGAACTTTAAAACACTCAAGTGAGAAATTGCAGAACAGACAAGGAAATGGAATGACATTCCATGTTCTTGGATTAGAAGAATTAATATTGTGAAAATGTCAATCTTACCAAAAGCAATCTGCACATTTAATGCACTCCCCATTAAAATTCCATAATGCTACAATTCATTTGGAAGCACAAAAAATCATGAATAACCAGAACAATTTTGAGCATCAAAAATAAGGCTGGTGGTATAACCATACCCAATTTTAAGCTACATTACAAAGCTATACTAACAAAAATGGCATGGTACTGGCACAATCACAGAACATACATCAATGGAACAGAATAGAGGACCCAGATGTTAAACCAGGCAGCTACAGCCATCTGTTTTTTAACAAAACTGTCAAAAATATTCATTGGAGAAAAGCCAGCCTCTTCAGCAAGTGGTGCTGGGAAAATTGGATATCTATATACAGAACAATAAAAATAGATCCTTGTCTTTCTCCATGCACAAGAATGAAGTCCAAATGGATCAGGGACCTTAATATCAGGCCTGAAACTCTGAAAATGCTAGAGGAAGAGGTAGGGGAAACTCTTCAACATATTTGCATAAGCAATGACTTTCTGAATATAACCCCAATCGCTCAGGAAATAAAACCACTAATCAACCACTGGGATCTCATGAAATCACAAAGCTTTTGTACAGCAAAGGACACTATGAATAGAGCAAAGAGACAACCTACAGAATGGGAGAAAATCTTTGCCAGCTACACATCTGACAGAGGATTAATATCCAGAATATACAAAGAACTCAAAAAACCAAATAAGAGATTGTCAGGACCGTCGCCGCAGGCGTGGGGCGAGGCTGGCCTTGCTGGGCTTCTCCCAGGGATCCGTGGTGCTAAGTGGAGAGGACCGAAGCGACGCCCAGCCACGACTCCTAGCGTAGGGGCCGCTGCTCGAGCTGCAAGCTGCCCAGGCCAGGATGCGCGGAGCCCGGGCAACGCGGGGCCCTTGAGAGCTGAGCGCATCGGCCCCCAGGACCCCCGGGGGTCCGGGATGAGTTAGCGAGGGCAGCAGGCCAAGGCGACGGCCGCGGTCCTCCCACCCGCCCGCCCCTTCCGTGCAGAGGCCGCCAGCTCCTTTCCTGAGCCGCCCGTGCTCCGGCCGGCCGGGAGACCATGAGGTTCCGCATCTACAAACGAAAGGTGCTAATCCTGACTCTTGTCGTGGCCGCCTGCGGCTTCGTCCTCTGGAGCAGCAATGGGCGACAAAGGAAGAACGAGGCCCTCGCCCCGCCGCTGCTAGAGGCCTAGCCCTCCTCTGGTCCCAGCGGCCCGGCAACCTCAGGCGGACAACCTGACGCTGCGGTACCGGTCTCTGGTGTACTGTACCAGCTGAACTTTGATCAGACGCTAAGGAATGTAGACGGCACCTGGGCCCCCCAGGAGCTGGTGCTGGTGGTCCAGTTGCACAACCGTCCCGAATACCTCAGACTGCTGCTGGACTCGCTTCGTAAAGCCCAGGGCATTAATGAAGTCCTCGTCATCTTTAGCCATGACTTCTGGTCGATAGAGATCAATCAGCTGATCGCTGGGGTGGATTTCTGTCCGGTTCTGCAGGTGTTCTTTCCATTCAGTATTCAGTTGTACCCCCGAGTTCCCTGGTAATGACCCCAGAGATTGCCTCAGAGACCTGAAGAAGAATGCAGCCTTGAAACTGGGGTGCATCAATGCCGAGTATCCTGACTCCTTCAGCCATTACAGAGAGGCCAAATTCTCCCAAACCAAACATCACTGGTGGTGGAAGCTGCATTTTGTGTGGGAGAGAGTAAAAGTTCTTCAAGATTATACTGGCCTTATACTTTTTGTGGAAGAGGATCATTACTTAGCCCCAGACTTCTACCATGTCTTCAAAAAGATGTGGAAATTGAAGCAACAGGAGTGTCCTGGATGTGATGTTCTCTCACTAGGGCCCTACACTGCCAGTCGAAGTTTCTATGGCATTGCTGACAAGGTAGATGTGAAAACTTGGAAATCCACAGAGCACAATATGGGTTTAGCCTTGACCCGAGATGCCTATCAGAAACTAATAGAGTGCACAGACACTTCCTGTACGCATGATGATTATAACTGGGACTGGACTCTTCAATATTTGACTGTATCTTGTCTTCCTGAATTCTGGAAAGTGCTGGTTCCTCAGGCTCCTAGGATTTTTCATGCTGGAGACTGTGGTATGCATCACAAGAAAACATGTAGGCCATCTACTCAGAGTGCCCAAATTGAGTCACTCTTAAATAATAGCAAACAGTGCATGTTTCCAGAAACTCTAATTATCAGTGAGACATTTACTGTGGCAGCCATTTCCCCACCTAGGAAAAATGGAGGGTGGGGAGATATTAGGGACCATGAACTCTGTAAAAGCTATAGAAGACTGCAGTGAAAAAAACAAATCCCAATTATAAAAGCAAATGTGACAGTCTTCTATTTCTGATATTTCCTCAACAGGATATACAATTGAATAAAGGGTATAGGAACTGGTTTCTGCTTTAAAAAAAAAAAAAAAAAAGAAATCAAACAACCCGATTTTTAAAAAATGGGCTATGGAGCTAAATAGAGAGTTTTCAAAGGAAGAAATACAGATGGCATATAAACATCTAAAAAAGTGTTCTACATCCTTAGACATGAGGGAAATGCAATTTAAAACTACTTTGAGATTCCCTCTCACTCCTGTCAGAAAGGCTATCATCAAGAAAATAAATGACAATAAATGTTGGCAAGGATGCAGAAAAAGGGGAACCCTTCTACACTGTTGTTGAGAATGTAGTCTGGTACAACCATTGTGGAAATCAGTGTGGAGGTTCTTGAGACAGCTAAAAATAGACTTACCATATGATCCAGCTATAGCACTCCTAGGCATATGTGCTAAGGACTCTTCTCACTACCTTAGAGATACTTGCCCAACCATGTTTATTGCTGCTCTATTCATAATAGTTAGGAAATGGAACCAGCCTAGATGTTCCTCAACAGGTGAATGAATAATAAAGATGTGGTGCATTTACACAATGGAGTTCTATTCAGCAGAAAATAAAAATGAAATCATGAAATTTGCAGGGAAATAGATGGATCTGGAAAGGATTATACTGAGTTGACACAGGCCCAGAGAGCCAAATGTCACATTTTTTCTCTCATATGTTTATCCTAGTTACAAATGTTTAGATTTGTGTGTGAGTTGGAACCAAAAATCAATAGTAGAGGCCAGTAAGCTAGAAAAGAGCTATAAAGGAAGGAGGAGAGGAGAGGACTTAAGGGGATGATTTTGTATATATGAAAGTAGAACATATTACAGGTAGTGGAATGGCCTAAATGAGGCCAGAGGAAGAGATTGAGTAAGAGAAGGGTGGGAGGAGGGCCAATCAAAATTCAAGATATTATGAATAAGACATATGAGAGCCTACTTTTTTGGATAATAGCACATCCAGAAGCTATAGATTGTTACTAAAAAAATTTCAGAGCCAGGGATGGGATACCATCCAGTGAGTTGTTGGCCAGGGAGGTCCCTGTTACCCCTAAAACATTACAGGCTATTGCCAAGGCCCTTAGTTTCTCATGAGTAACAGGTGGTAAGACCCTATTGCTGAATACTTCACATGCCTGGGCGGCAAGGTCACTGAGAAATCAAGCTGGTGTTGAGCTGAAAACCTCCTCCTTGTAGACTAGCCAACTGAAAACTGGAAAAAGCTGCACTACATGCAGCCCTATGAGAGACAGAAGTCATCAGTGGTGAAAACAGTGGACATTGGAAGCCTCAAGTTTGGCCAGACAGGCCAAATGACAGAACAGGTGCAATAGTGGCATGTCTGCTCTGGGGGGAAACCAACTGCTCCCTACTTGGACTGGAGGCCAGCTCTATGGGAGGGAATACATGCCTAGTACTGAAAACCTAATCAAAAGCCTATGGCATGGGAGGTCATGAACCTTATGGGTATAAAGCCTACTCTTGTCTGGCTAAATGCATAAGTTATTCTCACCAAAGTGCCCTTAAAGCACTACACTTAATGTTCATATTCATTTATTAATGCTACTTTCACTTTTGGTTAGAGCAGCTTCTCTTTTCAGATGGTGGTGACCATTGGGATGATCCAAAAGGCAACACAGTGCTAAGAAGAAGCGACGAAGGAGTGCTCAGCACTGAAACATCTCTATCACACCTTCCAAGGCTCGGGGTTCATTGTGGAAGAGGTGGCAGAAAGAATGTAAGAGCCAAAGGAACATTACCACTCCTTAAATGCAACTATCCAGCCATAAATTGGCCTTGATATCCATGATCATCTCAATAGATGCAGAAAAGGCATTCAACAAAATCCAACATCTCTTCATGATAAAAGTCCTATATAGACTGGGAATAGAAGGAACATATCTCAACATAATAAAAGCTATTTATGATAAACCTACAGCCAACATAATACTAAATGGGGAAAAACTTGAAGCTTTTCCACCAAATTCACAAACAAGACCAGGGTATCCACTCTCCCCACTTTTATTTAATATAGTGCTGGAAGTCCTACCTATAGCAATAAGGCAAGAGACACTCACATAAGGGATACAAATTGGAAAGGAAGAGATCAAATTATCATTATTTGCAGATGATATGATTCTATATCTATATAAAGGACCCTAAAGACTCTACCAGCAAACTGTTAGAGGTGATAAACACTTTTTATCAATGTAGCAAGATACAAAACACACACAGAGAAATCAGTAGCTTTTCTATATACTATTAAGAAACATGCCGAGGATGAAATCAGGGAATCTCTACCATCCACAATTGCCTAAAAAAAAAAAAAAAAAAAAAAAAAAAAAAAAAAAAAAAAAAAGTACCTTGGAATAAGCCTAACCAAGGAAGTGAAGGATCTCTATAAGAACTTTAAAACACTCAAGTGAGAAATTGCAGAACAGACAAGGAAATGGAATGACATTCCATGTTCTTGGATTAGAAGAATTAATATTGTGAAAATGTCAATCTTACCAAAAGCAATCTGCACATTTAATGCACTCCCCATTAAAATTCCATAATGCTACAATTCATTTGGAAGCACAAAAAATCATGAATAACCAGAACAATTTTGAGCATCAAAAATAAGGCTGGTGGTATAACCATACCCAATTTTAAGCTACATTACAAAGCTATACTAACAAAAATGGCATGGTACTGGCACAATCACAGAACATACATCAATGGAACAGAATAGAGGACCCAGATGTTAAACCAGGCAGCTACAGCCATCTGTTTTTTAACAAAACTGTCAAAAATATTCATTGGAGAAAAGCCAGCCTCTTCAGCAAGTGGTGCTGGGAAAATTGGATATCTATATACAGAACAATAAAAATAGATCCTTGTCTTTCTCCATGCACAAGAATGAAGTCCAAATGGATCAGGGACCTTAATATCAGGCCTGAAACTCTGAAAATGCTAGAGGAAGAGGTAGGGGAAACTCTTCAACATATTTGCATAAGCAATGACTTTCTGAATATAACCCCAATCGCTCAGGAAATAAAACCACTAATCAACCACTGGGATCTCATGAAATCACAAAGCTTTTGTACAGCAAAGGACACTATGAATAGAGCAAAGAGACAACCTACAGAATGGGAGAAAATCTTTGCCAGCTACACATCTGACAGAGGATTAATATCCAGAATATACAAAGAACTCAAAAAACCAAATAAGAGATTGTCAGGACCGTCGCCGCAGGCGTGGGGCGAGGCTGGCCTTGCTGGGCTTCTCCCAGGGATCCGTGGTGCTAAGTGGAGAGGACCGAAGCGACGCCCAGCCACGACTCCTAGCGTAGGGGCCGCTGCTCGAGCTGCAAGCTGCCCAGGCCAGGATGCGCGGAGCCCGGGCAACGCGGGGCCCTTGAGAGCTGAGCGCATCGGCCCCCAGGACCCCCGGGGGTCCGGGATGAGTTAGCGAGGGCAGCAGGCCAAGGCGACGGCCGCGGTCCTCCCACCCGCCCGCCCCTTCCGTGCAGAGGCCGCCAGCTCCTTTCCTGAGCCGCCCGTGCTCCGGCCGGCCGGGAGACCATGAGGTTCCGCATCTACAAACGAAAGGTGCTAATCCTGACTCTTGTCGTGGCCGCCTGCGGCTTCGTCCTCTGGAGCAGCAATGGGCGACAAAGGAAGAACGAGGCCCTCGCCCCGCCGCTGCTAGAGGCCTAGCCCTCCTCTGGTCCCAGCGGCCCGGCAACCTCAGGCGGACAACCTGACGCTGCGGTACCGGTCTCTGGTGTACTGTACCAGCTGAACTTTGATCAGACGCTAAGGAATGTAGACGGCACCTGGGCCCCCCAGGAGCTGGTGCTGGTGGTCCAGTTGCACAACCGTCCCGAATACCTCAGACTGCTGCTGGACTCGCTTCGTAAAGCCCAGGGCATTAATGAAGTCCTCGTCATCTTTAGCCATGACTTCTGGTCGATAGAGATCAATCAGCTGATCGCTGGGGTGGATTTCTGTCCGGTTCTGCAGGTGTTCTTTCCATTCAGTATTCAGTTGTACCCCCGAGTTCCCTGGTAATGACCCCAGAGATTGCCTCAGAGACCTGAAGAAGAATGCAGCCTTGAAACTGGGGTGCATCAATGCCGAGTGTCCTGACTCCTTCAGCCATTACAGAGAGGCCAAATTCTCCCAAACCAAACATCACTGGTGGTGGAAGCTGCATTTTGTGTGGGAGAGAGTAAAAGTTCTTCAAGATTATACTGGCCTTATACTTTTTGTGGAAGAGGATCATTACTTAGCCCCAGACTTCTACCATGTCTTCAAAAAGATGTGGAAATTGAAGCAACAGGAGTGTCCTGGATGTGATGTTCTCTCACTAGGGCCCTACACTGCCAGTCGAAGTTTCTATGGCATTGCTGACAAGGTAGATGTGAAAACTTGGAAATCCACAGAGCACAATATGGGTTTAGCCTTGACCCGAGATGCCTATCAGAAACTAATAGAGTGCACAGACACTTCCTGTACGCATGATGATTATAACTGGGACTGGACTCTTCAATATTTGACTGTATCTTGTCTTCCTGAATTCTGGAAAGTGCTGGTTCCTCAGGCTCCTAGGATTTTTCATGCTGGAGACTGTGGTATGCATCACAAGAAAACATGTAGGCCATCTACTCAGAGTGCCCAAATTGAGTCACTCTTAAATAATAGCAAACAGTGCATGTTTCCAGAAACTCTAATTATCAGTGAGACATTTACTGTGGCAGCCATTTCCCCACCTAGGAAAAATGGAGGGTGGGGAGATATTAGGGACCATGAACTCTGTAAAAGCTATAGAAGACTGCAGTGAAAAAAACAAATCCCAATTATAAAAGCAAATGTGACAGTCTTCTATTTCTGATATTTCCTCAACAGGATATACAATTGAATAAAGGGTATAGGAACTGGTTTCTGCTTTAAAAAAAAAAAAAAAAAGAAATCAAACAACCCGATTTTTAAAAAATGGGCTATGGAGCTAAATAGAGAGTTTTCAAAGGAAGAAATACAGATGGCATATAAACATCTAAAAAAGTGTTCTACATCCTTAGACATGAGGGAAATGCAATTTAAAACTACTTTGAGATTCCCTCTCACTCCTGTCAGAAAGGCTATCATCAAGAAAATAAATGACAATAAATGTTGGCAAGGATGCAGAAAAAGGGGAACCCTTCTACACTGTTGTTGAGAATGTAGTCTGGTACAACCATTGTGGAAATCAGTGTGGAGGTTCTTGAGACAGCTAAAAATAGACTTACCATATGATCCAGCTATAGCACTCCTAGGCATATGTGCTAAGGACTCTTCTCACTACCTTAGAGATACTTGCCCAACCATGTTTATTGCTGCTCTATTCATAATAGTTAGGAAATGGAACCAGCCTAGATGTTCCTCAACAGGTGAATGAATAATAAAGATGTGGTGCATTTACACAATGGAGTTCTATTCAGCAGAAAATAAAAATGAAATCATGAAATTTGCAGGGAAATAGATGGATCTGGAAAGGATTATACTGAGTTGACACAGGCCCAGAGAGCCAAATGTCACATTTTTTCTCTCATATGTTTATCCTAGTTACAAATGTTTAGATTTGTGTGTGAGTTGGAACCAAAAATCAATAGTAGAGGCCAGTAAGCTAGAAAAGAGCTATAAAGGAAGGAGGAGAGGAGAGGACTTAAGGGGATGATTTTGTATATATGAAAGTAGAACATATTACAGGTAGTGGAATGGCCTAAATGAGGCCAGAGGAAGAGATTGAGTAAGAGAAGGGTGGGAGGAGGGCCAATCAAAATTCAAGATATTATGAATAAGACATATGAGAGCCTACTTTTTTGGATAATAGCACATCCAGAAGCTATAGATTGTTACTAAAAAAATTTCAGAGCCAGGGATGGGATACCATCCAGTGAGTTGTTGGCCAGGGAGGTCCCTGTTACCCCTAAAAAATTACAGGCTATTGCCAAGGCCCTTAGTTTCTCATGAGTAACAGGTGGTAAGACCCTATTGCTGAATACTTCACATGCCTGGGCGGCAAGGTCACTGAGAAATCAAGCTGGTGTTGAGCTGAAAACCTCCTCCTTGTAGACTAGCCAACTGAAAACTGGAAAAAGCTGCACTACATGCAGCCCTATGAGAGACAGAAGTCATCAGTGGTGAAAACAGTGGACATTGGAAGCCTCAAGTTTGGCCAGACAGGCCAAATGACAGAACAGGTGCAATAGTGGCATGTCTGCTCTGGGGGGAAACCAACTGCTCCCTACTTGGACTGGAGGCCAGCTCTATGGGAGGGAATACATGCCTAGTACTGAAAACCTAATCAAAAGCCTATGGCATGGGAGGTCATGAACCTTATGGGTATAAAGCCTACTCTTGTCTGGCTAAATGCATAAGTTATTCTCACCAAAGTGCCCTTAAAGCACTACACTTAATGTTCATATTCATTTATTAATGCTACTTTCACTTTTGGTTAGAGCAGCTTCTCTTTTCAGATGGTGGTGACCATTGGGATGATCCAAAAGGCAACACAGTGCTAAGAAGAAGCGACGAAGGAGTGCTCAGCACTGAAACATCTCTATCACACCTTCCAAGGCTCGGGGTTCATTGTGGAAGAGGTGGCAGAAAGAATGTAAGAGCCAAAGGAACATTACCACTCCTTAAATGCAACTATCCAGCCATAAATTGGCCTTGATATCCATGACCTTGAAGTGTCTAGCAATACCTTCACAAGATCCTCATAACAGGAAAAAATGATGACATGAAAATAGTCAGTTTCCCCTCGCCAGTGTTTGGCACACGCTCCTGTTTCTTTTGTCCACCTGATGTTGGCCAGGCAGTGATGTCCACCCTCTGCTCATGCCATCATTTTCCCTGCCATCATGGAGCTTCTCCCTCTAGCCTGTAAGCCAAAATAAACCTCTTTTTCCCCACAAGTTGCTCTTGGTTGGGTGATTTCTACCAGCATTGCGAACCTGACTGCAACACAGGCCCTGATGGATTCATGGCTGAGTTCTACCAAATCTTCATTCAAGAAAAAAACCAGTCCTCCTCAAACTATTTCATACAATTGAAAAAGATGGCATACTCCCAAATTCCTTCTATGAAACCAGCATTACTCTAATACCTAAACCAGACAGAGACCTAACAAACATAGAAAATTATAGACTGATATCCTTAATGAATTTAGACACAAAATGCTCAATAAAATTCTTGCAAACTGAACTCAAAAACACATCAAAAAGCATCATCCACCTTGATCAAGTAGGTTTCATCCCAGGGATGGCCCAACTGATGGAAATTAATTATTGTAATTTGCCACATCATAAATATAATCTTAAATATAAGAATCACATGATTATTTCAATAGATGCAGAAAAGGCCTTTGACACAATACAGCATACTTTCACAATCAAAACACTGGAGAGACTTGGTATGGGGGCACCATATCTCAACATAATAAAGGCTATTTATAATGCACAGAAGGCCCAGATCACACTAAATGGAGAAAAACAAAGCATTCCCACTAAGGTACAGAACAAGACAGGAGTACCTACTCTCACTGTTTTTTTTTTTTTTCTTCACTCTCACCATTGCTTTTTGACATAGTACTTGAAGTTTTAGCTCAAGCAATAAGATGAGAAACAAAAGGGATACAAATTGGTAAGGAAGAACTCACTAGCCCTACTTGTAGAAGACATGGTTTTATATATGAACCAAAACATTCCACCAAAAAACTTCTAAAAGTGATAAATTCTTTCAGTAAAGTGGCAGGATACAAAATCAAAACACAAAAATCAGTAGCCTTTTACACACCAAAGAAAAACATATGGAGAAAGAGATAAATGACATTATCCTATTTTCAATAGCCACAAAAAATTAAATACCTTGGAATATCATTAACAAAGGAAGTGAAAGACCTGAACAATGAAAACATAAAAAAAAAAAAACACCCAGGAAAGAAATAGAGGAGGATATAAGAAGATAGAAAGATTTCCCATGTTCTTGGATTAGAAGACTTAACCTTGTCAAAATGGCCATTCTACCAAAACTATTATATAGCTTCAATGCAATTCCAATAAAACCTCAGCAACATTCTTTACAGAGATAGAAAAAAAATGTCTCAAAATTCATATGGAAGAACAGAGGGCCTCAGATAGCCAAAAATATCCTCAACAAAAGAAACACATATGGAGGTATCACCATACCCGATTTCAAGGTATACTGCAAAGCCATAGTAACTAAAAGCATGGGGCTGGAGAGATGGCTTAGCGGTTAAGGCACTTGCCTGACAAGCCAAAGGACTCAGGTTCAACTCCCCAGGACCCACGTAAGCCAAATGCACAAGGGGGTACATGCGTCTGGAGCTCGTTTGCAGTGGCTGGGGGCCTTGGCATACCCATTCTCTCTGTCTCTCAAATAAATAAAATAAAATATTTAAAAAAATAAAAAAAATAAAAGCATGGTACTGCACAAAAATAGACATACAGATCAATGAAATAGAAGACCTATCTCTAAATCCAAGTAAATACAGATATCTCATCTTTGACAAGGGGGCCAAAAATATACACTGGAGAAAAGACAGCATCTTCAACAAATAGTGTTGGATAAATTGGATAGCCACATGTAGAAGAATGAAATTAGACCCACTTCTCTTGCCTTGCACAAAATTCAACTCTAAATTGATTAGGCACCTCAATATAAGAGCAGAAACTATAAAACAACTGGAAGAAAAACAGGAAGTACGCTCCATGGTAGGCATAGGGAAAGACTTCCTGAATAAGACCACAATAGTACAGGAAATTAGATCAACACTAAACCACTGGAACCTCTTGAAACTAAAAAGCTACTGTACAGACAAGCAACCTATCAACAGAGTCAATAGACAACCCGCAGAATGGGAGAAAATCTTCCCCAGCTATACCTCCAACACAAAGGTCTAATACCTAATATTTACAAAGAACTCAAAAAAACTAAACAAGGAAACCAAACAACCCACTCAAAAATGGGGGTAGAGATTTGAACAGAGAATTCTTAAGGAAGAAATACAAATGGCCATTACACATTTTAAGGAGATGTTCAATATCTTTAATCATCAGAGAAATGCAAATTAAAACAACTCTGATATTCCATCTCACTCCAGTCAGGATGGCATTCATCAAAAAGTTGAATGACAATAAATGCTGGTGAGGTTGTGGGGGAAAAAGGAACCCTTATCTACTGCTGGTGAGAGTGAAAACTTTTACAACCACTATGCAAATCAGTATGGAGACTCATGAAAAAGTTGAAAATAGAGTTACCATTTGATTCAACAATACTACTTCTAGGCATATACCCTAAAGACTCCACTCTTTACTACAGAGATACTTGCACAGCCATGTTTGTGGCTACTCTGTTCACAATAACTAGAAACTGGAATCAGCCCAGATGCCTATCAACTGAGGAATAGATAACAAAGATGTGGTACATATACACAGTGAATTCTCAGTAATAAGGAAAAATGAAACAATAAAATTTACTGGTAAGTGGATGGAATTGGAAAAAATCATGCTAAGCGAGATCATGCAGACACAGAAAGACAAATATCACATGTACTCTCTCATCTCCATTTCCTAACTGGGATCAATTAGAGATGAGGGCAAACAGTAGTAGGTACCAGAAATATGGACATAAAACTAGAGCTAGAGCAGTAGAGATAAGAACTAGGGAGAGAGGAGAAGAGGAGTTACCTGCCAAGTTAGGGGAGAGCAGAATATTTGGGGTGAGAGGGTCTTTGAGGGATAGGGGGTAGGGAGGATGGAGGATGGAGAGGGAATTACACAAAAGTTAAGACAATATGAATCAGTTACATAGAAATCCTAATTCTGACTAGCACTCTACAAGTTATAACCACCAATAAAGGGTGAGGGTGGGGGGATTAGTCTGGATAGAAGGTGGAAAAAGCTTAACCTTCTTAAAACCATGTACTATGGCTGGTAACTCCCAGGCCCAGAGTTGGGTTGCCTTCTACAGAGAGGTGTTGGACAGGAAGACCTGTGAAGTCCCCCAAACAATGTAAGCCATTGTGAAAACCCTTGATTGCCAGCTAGAGCTGAAAGGCCTATTGCTCTAGATACCACAGGTCAAGGTCACAGGATATTGGATTACGATGCTGCAATCAAAAGGGAAACTAACTCCCTCCTGACTGGCCCCCATAATGTTGGAAAGCACTATCAAAATGGCTAGAAGAAAATGGTCACCAACAGCATGAATAAGCAAGGGACCCAGCTGGACAAGAAGTGCATACTTGTGCAATAGTTGCACAGAGCCTCTGCAGGTAACCAACTGTTCTCTGATAGGACATGGTGCTTGTTCAGTGAGAGAGAACTCATATCTGGTATTGGAAACCAAGTCAGATTCCCATAGTCAGGAAACTCATACTTCAGAGAGAAGTACCCACTTCTCCCTGCAGAAGAGTGGGCTTGCATACCAAAAATTTCTCAAATAACTTTCCCTCTTTAACTCAAGCTGCTCACACTCTGGGCTGGAGAATCTGGTTTATTTTATAGATTGCAAAGAAAATAGAGGAGGGTCTACATCCATCAATAAGACAAGAAGATAACTGACTGCCACCATGAAACTTGCCACCTCTTCCACATCTGCCAGAGCCCAGGAGAACTTACTGTGGAAGTGGTGCCATGAACACTGCTCTTACTGCTAATCTGATAGAAGTGCCAGGGTAATGGTCACAGACACAGTGATAAAACCCAACCTATCAAAACAGAAATCCAAGCTGGGCGTGGTGGTGCACACCTTTAATCCCAGCACTCAGGAGGCAGAGGTAGGAGGATTGCTGTGAGTTCGAGGCCACCCTGATACTCCATAGTGAATTCCAGGTCAGCCTGGGCCAGAGTGAGACCCTACCTCAAAAAAAAAAAAAAAAAAGAAAGCCAGAGGATACAAAGAACTCAACACTAAATCAGACTGCCAATAGGCCTACTATGGCTCAGCGATCATTGCAGAAGAGAGAGCAGAAAGATTATAAGAGCCACAGAGTGGGTGAGAGAACCCAGAGGCACAATCCCCCCAATATCCCACTGGGGCTGACTGAGGCCTTAATTACCCCACATTAAATCCCTCCCATAGAGGAGGGCCCCAGGGAAATGGGAACAGGAATGAGGGAAAAGGATATAATCTGTTAATAAATAAATAAATAAATATTAAAAAGTCATAAGAATATTTGTATAAATAAAAATGAACATTCCATCCAAATGCTGCAGAATGCATATTCTTTTCAGCAGCACATGGAAAATTGTCTAGAATAGAATATATCTTAGGACTCGAAGCAAATCTTAACTAATCAGGAAAATTGAAATAATTCCTTGTCCACTATCTGATCACAATGGGATTAAACTACAAATCAACAGCAAGAGAAACTATACAACATACACAAAATCATGGAAACTAAACAGTACACTACTGAATGATGAATGGGTCACTGAAGAAATCATAAAGGAAATAAAAAAGTTTATAGCA
The DNA here is from genome assembly GCA_036346955.1 of Dipus sagitta. Taxonomy (NCBI): domain Eukaryota; kingdom Metazoa; phylum Chordata; class Mammalia; order Rodentia; family Dipodidae; genus Dipus; species Dipus sagitta. The sequence goes on along the minus strand of CM070773.1, from coordinate 71,948,738 downwards.
GGGCATGGTGGCATACGCCTTTAATTCCAGCACTTGGGAGGCAGAGGTAGGAGGATCATCATGAGTTCAAGGCCATCCTGAGACTACATAGTGAATTCCAGATCAGCCTGGACTAGAGTGAGTCTCTATCTTGAAAACCCAAACTCAAGAGAGAAATTGCAGAAGACACTAGAAAATGGAAAGATATCCCATGTTCGTGGATTGAAAGAATCAATTGTGAAAATGTCAATCTTGCCAAAAGCAATCTACACATTTAATTCAATCCCCACCAAAATTCCGATGGAATTCTTCACTGAACTAGAAAAAGCTATCCTAAAATTCATTTGGAAGCACAAAGCGCCCAAATAGCCAAAATGATTCTGAGCAACAAAAATAAGGCTTACAGTATCACCATACCTGATTTTAAGATATATTAAAGATCCACAGTAACAAAAACAGCATGATACTGGCACAAAACAGACAAGAGGATCAATGGAACAGAATAGAAGACCCAGATGTAAACCCAGACAGCTATAGCCATTGGCTTTTTGACAAATATATTCCCTGGAGAAAAGACAGCCTTTTTAACAAATGGTGCTGGGAAAACTGGATATCTATATGTAGAAAGATGAAAATGATGCTTATCTTTCTCCGTGCACAGTAATCAAGTCCAAACGGATCAAAGACCTTAATATCAGACCTAAAACTCTGAAACTGCTAGAGGAGAAAGAAGGAGAAATACTTCAACATATTGGCCTAGGCAACAATTTTTTTTTTAAATAACCCCAGTTGCGCATGAAGTAAAACTGCTAATCAAACACTGGGACCTCATGAAATTACAAAGCTTTTATACAGCAAAGGACACTGTGAATAGAGCAAAGAGGCAACCTATAGAATCAGAGAAAATCTTTTCCATATATACATCTGACAGAGGATTAATATCTATAATATACAAAGAAAACTAAATGATAAGAAATTAAACAACCCAATGAAAAAATGAGTTATGGAACTAAATAAAGTTCTCAAAAGAAGAAATACAGATGGCCTATAAGCATATAAAAACATGTTCTACATCTATAGCCATCAAGGAAATGCAAGTTAAAACTACTCTGAGATTCCATCTCAATCCTGTAAGACTTACTATCATCAAAAAAAAATTACAATAAATGCTGGTGAGGATGTGGGAAAAAAAAGAACCCTTCTACACTGTTGGCAGGAATGTAAACTGGTGCAGCCATGTGGAAATCAGTGTGGAGTTTCCTGTGACAGCTGAAAATAGATTTAATGGGTTGGAGAGATGGCTTGGTGGCTGAGTGCTTGCCTGTGAATCATAGGGACCCAGGTTCAAGGCTCAGTTCTTCAGGACCCATGTAGGCCAGATGCACAGGGTGGCACATGCATCCAGAGTTCATTTGTAGTGACATGCCCATTTTCTCTCTATCTATCTGCCTCTTTCTATCTGTCATTCTCAAATGAAAAAAATAGATTTGCCATATGATCCCATTCTACCACTCCTTGGCATATATCCTAAGGACTCTACTCACTACCTTAGAGATCTTCCTTGCCTAATGAATGGATAATGAAGATGTGGAACATTTTTTTCTCTTTTCAATTTTATTTATTTTAAATTTTTAAAAATTTATTTTTATTGACAACTTACATAATTGTAGACAATAACCTATTCTAATTCCCTCCCTTTCCCCTCTTTCCCCTTTGAAGCTCCACTCTCCATAATATACCCTCCCCTTCTCAGTCAGCATCTCTTTTATTTTGATGTCATTTTCTTCCTATTATGATGGTCTTGTGTAGGTAGAGTCAGCCACTGTGAGGACATGGATATCCAGGCCATTTTGTGTCTGGAGGAGCACATTGAAAGGAGTCCTAACCTTCCTTTGGCTCTTACATTCTTTCCACCACCTCTTCGACAATAGACCCTGAGCCTTGGAAGACGTGACAGAGATATGTCAGTGCTGAGCACTCCTCTGTCACTTCTCAGCACCGTGGTGCCTTCTGAGTCATCCCAAGGTCATTGCCATCTGAAAAGAGAAGCTTCTCTAACCAAAAGTGAGTAACATTAATATATGGGTATGAACATTAAGAGAAGTGCTTACCAGGCAGCTTGGTGAGCATAGTATATGCATTCAGCCAGACACCAGCAGACGTTACACCTCTAGGGCTCATGGCTACCCCTGTTGTGGGTTTTCAGTATCAAGGATGTATTCCCTCACATGGAATGGGCCTCTAGTCCAATTAGAGGGCAGTTGGTTTCTACCATGATAGACATGCCACTATTGCACCCATTGGCTCATTTGGCCTGGCTGGCCAAATTTAAGGCTTGCAGTGTCCACTGGTGATTTTTCTCTCTCCCATTGAACTGCATGCAGCATAGCTTTTTCCAGCTTTCTGTCAGCTGGTCTACATGGAGGAGGTTTTCAGCTCAGCTCCAGCAGTTTTTCTCAGTGACCTTGCAGCTCAAATATGTGGAATATTCAGAAATAGGGTCTTACCATCTATTCCTGGTGGGAAACCAGGAGTCTTGGCAGTGACCTGTAATGTTTTGGGGGTATCAGTGACCTCTCTGGCCAACAACTCACTGGAAGGTGTCCCATCTCTGGCACTGAAAATTTTCTAGTAACAATCTATGGCTTCAGAAGTAGGTTTCCATATGAGTTATTTATATCCTCTTAAATTTGATTAGCCCTCCCAACTTTTCCTTTATTCAATATCTTCCCCTGACCTCACTTAGGCCTTTTCACCCCCATTAATCTGTTCTTCTACTTACATATATACAATAATATCCTATTAAGTCCTCCTCTCCCTCCCTTTCTATTCCCTTTATAACCCCTGTGGTGGTTTGAATAGAATAGATGGCCCCCAATATATTCAGTTGTTTATTTGTTTGTAGTTTGCATTCTGCAGCCACCTGGCTGGAGGCAATGTCACTGGGTGGATCTCTAGGTGTGGTGGTGGGTTTCAGATTTCAATCTAAAGATATGCAAAGTGTGCCTAGCTGGAGTTCCTAAAGTGTGTGTGGCTTTTGACTTTTGGCTTTTGCTTTTCTCTCTCTCCACCTGGTCCTGTGAAGGCAGGCCAGCTTCTTCTGTCATTTATGGAACTTCCCCTGGATCTGTAGGCTTCAATAAATATCCCTTCCTGGGCTGGAGAGATGGCTTAGTGGATAAGGCACATGCCTACGAAGCCTAAGGATGCAGATTCAATTCTCCAGGTCACATGTAAGCCAGATGCACATGGTGGTACGTGCGTCTGGAGTTTGTTTGCAGTGGCTAGAGGCCCTGGCATGTCCATTCTCACTCTCTCTCTCTCTGTCTCTCTCTCCCTTTCTCTCTATCTCTAATAAATAATATAAAAATCTTTTTAAAAAATCCATTCCTCCATAACTGTGTCTGGTCAGGAAGTTTATCTCAGTGAGCCTGAAGCTGTCTGCTACACTCCCTTCCTAGCTTACTGGCCTCTGCTACTGAGTTTTATTCCTACTCACATAGAAGTCCAATCATTTGTAGCTAGGATCCACATATGAGAGAGAACATGTGTCATTTGGCTTTCTGGGCCTGGGTTACCTCACTAAGTATAATCCTTTCAAGATCCACACATTTTCCTGCAAAATTCATAATTTCATTTTTTTTCAAATTTTTATTAACAACTTCTATGATTATAAAAAATATCCCATGGTAATACCCTCCCTTCCCCCACTTTCTCCTTGGAAACTCCATTTTCCATCATATCCCCTCCCCATCTCAATCAGTCTCTCTTTTATTTTGATGTCATGATCTTTTCCTCCTCTTTATGATGGTCTTGCGTAGGTAGTGTCAGGCACTGTGAGGTCATGGATATCCAGGCCATTTTGTGTCTTCAGGTAGCACGAGGTAAGGAGTCCTACCCTCCCTTTGGCTCTTACATTCCTTCCACCATCTCTTCCACATTAGACCCTGAGCCTTGGAAGATATGATAGAGATATTACAGTACTGAGCATTCCGGTCACTTCTTTCCAGCACCATGATACCTTCTGAGTCATCCCAAGGTCACTGCCATTTGAAAAGAGAAGATTCTCTACCAAAAGTGAGAGTAGCACTAATATAAAGGTATGAACATTGAGAGAAGTGCTTACTGGGCAGTTTGATAAGCATAGTATATACATTTAGCCAGACAGCAGCTGTTATACCCCTAGGGCTCATGACTACCCCTGTTTTAAGCTTTCAGGGAAGTATTCCCTCCCATGGAGCAGACCTCCAGTCCAATTAGAGGGCAGTTAGTTTCCACCATGACAGACATGCCCCTATTGCATTCATTGGCTCATTTGGCCTGGCTGGCCAAATATAAAGCTTGCAGTGTCTACTGTTGAGTATCTTCACTGGTGATTTCTCTTCTTCCCATTGAACTGAATGCAGAATGACTTCTTCCAGCTTTCTGTCAGCTGGTCTACATGGAGAATGTTATCATCTCAGTTCCAGCAGGATTTCTCAGTGGACTTGCAGCCCAAGTATGTGGAGTCATCAGCAATAGGGTCTTACCATCTACAACTGGTGGGAAACCAAGACATTGGAAATGGCCTATAATGTTTTGGGGGCATCAGGGACCTCCCTGTCCAACAACTCACTGGAAGATATCCCATACCTGGCACTGAAAATTTTCTAGTAAAAATTAACAGCTCCTGAGTGTTCCATTGTCCAAAAAAGTAGGACTCCATATGATTTATTTATATTCTCTTAGATTTTGATTAGCCCTCCCTCCACCTTTCCATTATTCAATCTCTTCCCCTGACCTCACTTTGGGCCTTTTCACCCCCATTAATCTATTCTTCTCCTTACATATATACAATACCAACCTAATAAGTACCCTCCTCCCTTCCTTTCTCTTCCCTTTATATCTCCTTTTTAACTTACTGGCCTCTGCTACTGAGTTTTTACCTTTTCACACAGAAGTCCAATCATCTGTAGCTAGGATCCACATATGAGGGAGAACATGTGGTTCTTGGCTTTCTGGGCCTGGGTTACCTCACTCAGTATAATCTTTTCCAGATCCATTCATGTTCCTGTAAATTTCATAACTTCATTTTTCTTTATTACTGAGTAGAACTCCATTGTATAAATGTGCCACATCTTTATTATCCACTCATCACTTGAGGGTCATCTAGGCTGGTTCCATTTCCCAGCTATTATGAATTGAGTGGCAATAAACATGGTTGAGCATGTACTTCTAAGGAAATGGGATGAGTCCTTAGGATATGTGCCTAGGAGTGCTATAGCTGGGTCATATGGTAGATCAATTTTTAGCTGTCTTAGGAACCTCCACACTGATTTCCACAATGGCTGGACCAGATTGCATTCCCACCAACAGTGTAGAAGGGTTCCTCTTTTTCCACATCCTCACCAGCGTTTATGATCATTTGTTTTCATGATGGTAGCCAATCTGACAGGAATGAGATGGAATCTCAATGTAGTTTTAATCTGCATTTCCCTGATGACTAGGGATGTAGAACATTGTTTTAGATGTTTATATACCTTCCATATTTCTTCTTTTGAGAACTCTCTATTTAGCGCCATAGCCCAATTTTTAATTGGCTTGTTTGATTTCTTATTATTTAACTTTTTGAGTTCTTTGTATATCCTAGATATTAACCCTCTATCAGATGTATGTCTGGCAAAGATTTTTTCCCATTCTGTAGGTTGCCTCTTTGCTTTATTCACAGTGTCCTTTGCCATACAAAATCTTTGTAAGTTCATGAGGTCCCAGTGGGTAATCTGTGGTTTTATTGCCTGAGCAATTGGGGTTATATTCAGACAGCCAAGACCAATATGTTGAAGGGTTTCCCCTACATTTCCCTCTAGCAGTTTCAGAGTTTCATGTCTGATGTTAAGGTCTTTAATCCATTTGGACTTAATTCTTGTGCATGGGGAGAGAGAAGAATCTATTTTCATCCTTCTACACATACATATCCAGTTTTCCCAGCACCATTTGCTGAACAAGCTGTCTTTTCTCCAATGAGTATTTTTGGCATTTTTATCAAATATCAGGTGGCTATAGCTACCCAGACTTACATCTGCATCCTCTATTCTGTTCAATTGATCTACATGTCTTCTTTTGTGCCAGTACCATGCTGTGTTTGTTACTATGGCTCTGTAGTATAGTTAAAATCAGTATGGTGGTACCACCTGCCTTATTATTGTTGCTCAGCATTATTTTAAATATTCAAGGTTTTTTGTGACTCCAAATGTATTTTTGGATTTTTTTTCTATTTCCGTGAAGAATGCCATTGGAATTTTGATGGGGATTGCATTAAATGTGTAGATTGCTTTTGGTAAGATTGCCATTTTCACAATATTGATTCTTCCGATCCAGGAACAAGGGATATTTTTTCCATTTCCTAGTGTCTTCTGCAATTTCTCACTTGAGTGTTTTAAAGTTTTCATTGTAAAGATCCTTGACTTCCTTGGTTAGCTTTATTCTAAGGTACTTTGTTTTCTTTGATGCAATTGTGAATGGGACTGATTATCTGATTTCATTCTCTGTATGTTTGTTGTTAGCATATAGGAAGGCTAGTTTTCTGTGTATTTACTTTGTATCCTGCTGCATGGCTATAGGTGTTTATCAGCTCTAACAGTTTGGTGATAGAGTCTTCAGGGTCCTTTATCATGTCATCTGCAAATAATGATAACTTGATCTCTTCCTTTCCAATTTGTATACCTTTTATGTGTGTCTCTTGCCTTATTACTATGGCTAAGACTTCCAGTAGTATATTAAATAAAAGTGGGTACAGTGGACACCCTTGTCTTGTTCCTGATTTTAGAGGAAAAGCTTCCAGTTTTTCCCCATTTAGTTATATGTTGGCTGTAGGCTTGTCATAAATAGCCTTTATTATATTGAGATATAATCCTTCTATTCCTAGTCTCTGTAGGACTTTTATCATGAAGGGATGTTGGGCTTTATTAAATGCTTTTTCTGCATCTAATGAGATGATCATATGATTTTTGTCCTTCAGTCCATTTATATAATGTATTACATTTATCAGTTTGCATATGTTGAACCATCCCTGCATCTCTGGGATACAGCCTACTTGGTCTGGGTGAATGATCTTTCTGATATATTCTTGTATTCTGTTTGCCAATATTTTGTTGAGAATTTTTGCATCTATGTTCATGAGGGAGATTGGTCTGCAATTTTCTTTTTTTGTTCTATCTTTGCCTGGTTTTGGTATCAGGGTGATGCTGGCTTCCTAGAAGGAGTTTGGTAGGATTCCTTCTTTTACTATTTTATGGAAAAGCTTAAGAAGCAATGGTGTTAGTTCTTCCCTAAAAGTCTGGTAAAATTCAGCAGTGAATCCATCTGGGCCTGGACTTCTTTAGTTGGGAGATTTTTTTTTTTTTTTTTTTTTGAGTTAGTGTCTCACTCTAGTCCAGGCTGATCTGGAACTCACTATGCAGTCTCAGGTGGCCTTGAATGCACAGTGATCCACCTACCTCTGCCTCCCGAGTGCTGGGATTAAATATGTGTACCACCACTCCCAGCTCTAGTTGGGAGATTTTTGATAACTGCTTGGATCTCCATACTTGTTATAGGTCCATTTAAGTGATTAATCTCATCTTGATTTAATTTAGGTAGGTCATATAAATCAAGGAAATCATCTGTTTCTTTCAAATTTTCATACTTAGTTTTTATAGAATGTCCCTATGATTTTTTGAATTTCTCTGGTATCTGTTGTGATGTTGCCTTTTTCATCTCTAATTTTATTAATTTGTGTCTCTTCTCTCTTTCTTTTGGTCAGAATTGCTATTCTGGGTGTATCAATCTTGTTTATCCTTTCAAAGAACCAACTCTTTGTTTCAGTGATCCTTTGGATTGTTTTTTTGGTTTCTATTTCATTAATTTCTGTCCTAATCCTTATAATTTCTTCCCGTCTACTGATTGTTGGTTTGCCTTGTTCTTCTTTTTCCAAGGCCTTAAGGTCATTGACTTGCGACCCTTCTAATTTCTTAATATAGGCACTTAAAGCTATAAATTTACCTCTTAGGAATGCCTTCATTGTGTCCCAGAGATTTTGGTATATTGTATTGTCATTATCATTTGACTCTATGAATTTTTTGACTTCCTTCTTGATTTCTTCATTGACCCATTCATCATTTAGTAGTGTATTGTTTAGGTTCTGTGATTTTATGTATGCTCTATAGCTTTTCTTGCTATTGACTTGTAGTTTGATTCCATTGTGGTCAGATAGAATACAAGGAATTATTTCAATTTTCCTGTATTTGTTAAGATTTGCTTTGTGTCCTAATATATGGTCTGTTTTAGAGAATGTTACGTGTGCTGCTGAAAAGAATGTATATTCTGCAGCATTTGGATGAAATGTCCTGTATATATCTGTTAAGTCCATTTCTCCTATGACCTCATTTAATCCAAATGCCTCTCCGTTTATTTTTTTGCCAGGATGACCTCTCAGTTGATGAGAGTGGGGTGTTGATGTCACCCACTACTACTGTGTTTGGTGTTATCTGTGACCTTAGTTCTAATACCATATGTTTGATGAATTTGGGAGCCCCCATGTTAGGTGCACATATGTTTAGGATTGTAATGTCCTCCTGTTGGAGTGCGCCTTTAATCAATATAAAGTGACCTTCCTTACCTTTCTTAACTAATGTTAGACTAAAGTCTACCTTGTCAGATATTAGGATAGCAACCCCTGCTTGTTTTCTAGGTCCATTTGCTTGAAACACCATTTTCCAACCTTTCACCCTAAGATAGTGTCCATCCTTTGTAGAAAGGTGGGTTTCTTGAAGGCAAAAAATTGAAGGATCCTGCTTATTAACCCAGTCTGCAAACCCATGTCTTTTTTGGGGGACATTGAGGCCACTGATATTAAGAGATATTATTGAAAGGTGTGTATTCATTTTTGCCATTTTTTTGTAGTTCTTCTGGTTTTACCTTTGCTCTCTTGTATTAACTAGTATTTGAGTATTGTTTGTTTTTTCCAGGTTCCTTATATATGTGCTTTTCTTTTTCTTCAGCATGGAGGATTCTTTCAAGTATTTTCTGTAGAGCTGGTTTTGTCTTCAAATACTCCTTTAGCATGCTTTTGTCGTGGAATGTCCTTATTTCTCTGTCTATTTGAATGGATAGCTTTGCAGGATAAAGTAACCTTGGTTGACAGTTGTTATCTTTCAGAACTTGAAATACATCACTCCAAGCCCTTCTGGCTTTTAAAGTTTGTGTTCAGTAATCTGTTGTGATCCTGATGGGTTTGCCATTGTAGGTAACTTGATTTTTCTCTCTAATTCTTTCAATATTTTTTCTTTGGTTTGTGTGTTTGGTAGTTTGATTATAATATGGTGAGGAGAGGTTCTTTCCAGGTTTTGTCTGGCTGGTCTTCTAAAGGATTCCTGTATCTGCATTGGCACCTCTTTCCCAATTTGGGAGAAGTTTTCTTCTATGATTTTGTTGAAGATGCCTACTATGCCTTTGGAGTGAAATTCTTCTCCTTCTACTATGCCCTGAATTCTTATGTTTGATCTTTTCATAGTGTCCCGAATATCTTGAAATTCCCACTCATACTTTTCTATTAGTTTATCCTTCTTTTTGTTGGACTGTATTAGATCTGCCACCTGGTCTTCTAGCTTAGATATTCTGTCCTCTCCTTCATCCATTCTACTGGTGAGATTTTCTACAGAGCTTTTTATTTCATTAACTATGTTCTTCATTGCTAGTAATGGTTTTTCTGTATTATTTCTATTTCCTTATTTATGTCTTGCATTGACCTCTTTCTTTCATTAAATTGGTGTCCTGTGTCTTCTTTGATTCCTTTGATTTCCTCTTTCATTCCTTTGATTTCTTCTTTGACTTCTTTAAACATACTTATAATCATTCTTTTGAAATCTTTCTCAGGCATTTCCTCTAACTCATTCTCATGGGATGTCATTTCTGATGCATTAATACTTTTTTGGATTTATATTGTTTTGATTTTTGGTGTTTCTTGTGTTATAATGTATATATTTTTGCATCATGGGTTAATTTAATGCTTAGATTTTCTAGTGAGCTGCAGTATTATTAGATGTATCAATCAATCTGATGTTATATATCTTCAGGTAGGAGCTTAAGGTGCTAGGTGTGACTCTCAAGACTCTCAGAGTATCTATAAAAGTGACCCTATGTGTTGGGTTTGCCTGCCATGAGAGTATTCAAGTAGGCTGAGTGGAACAAAATATAGGCAGATTCTAAAATGTAACTAAACAATGTACGCTGTCAATGATAAACAGCTCAGAGTATTTGTGCAAGAGTAGGCATTATGACAACCAGCTCCTCTAACTGTCCCTTAGGGTCTGTGGTCCCCCACCCACACCCTTAATCCTGAAAACAAGGAGGTTAAGATTTCTGGTCTGTTGAGGGTTCCAAGTCAGCTTGCGACCAAGTGAGGCCCTTTCCTAATGAACAATAGAATAGGAAACAAAGCCACTTTAAATCAAGAAGGAACAAATAAGCCCAAAATATAGCTTATTTAAGAATGGCAAATCTGACCATCCATCAGATTTAACATGTAATTTATCCTGATATGGAAGGTGCAATTAGCACTTCCATTTCAGGCCTATATACCAGGTTTATTAGGCAGGTACTCACCTGGTGTCATCCCAGTTACCTTTTGGGATGATTTTGGTCTCAGTTATGCTGCACTTCTGCTTGGGTCCCTCTTTGGTGCAGTGTGGGTTCATGTATGGTGGCTGGGTCGCTGGATCGCTGCTCTGTTCGCCAGTGCCGGGTACTGGGATCTCCCTTCCGCTGGTCTCTGGTGCTTGCTGGTGCTTGCACTGGCGGTGGGGGAGGGGAGCTGTCAATGGTGGCTCTAGTTCTCTTGCTGGTCCACGTGATCCTCCACCTTGTGATCTGCTCCTCCCTTGTTCACTGTGGTTCTCCCTTCACATTTCTTGAGTTTGAAAAGAGCTCTGGTATGAGTGGAAAATCCCCTCACCTGGCTTTTCCTGCAGCTCAAACTGAGCCTGGCAGCTGTGGACCCATGGACCTGGTGCTGCTGCTGCTGCTGGAACTGCTTCTGCCTGCGTATGTGGGCTCTCGATGCTCTGGATCTCTCCCATTTCTCTGCTGCCATTTTAATTTCTTACACACCTCACTTTTTAGTAAAAGTGTGTATTTTACTGGGGTATTTTTTTCAGCTTTTTCTCCCTTAGGCTGCTTTGGCATGATTCCTATGCTGCCATCTTAACCAGAAGTCCAATTTCATTTTTCTTTACCATTGAGTAGAACTCCATTGTGTAGATGTGCCACAAAAGATGTGGCGTATTTATAAAGTAGAGTTTGATTTAGCAGTAAGGAAAATGAAATTATGTGGCCAGGTGTGGTGATGCACACCTTTGATCTCAGTACTTGGGAAGCAGAGGTAGGAGGATTGGTCTGAGTTTGAGGCCACCCTGAGACTACATAGTGAATTCCAGATCACCTTGGACTATTGCAAGACCCTATCTTGAACAACAACAACAACAACAACAAAAAACATAAATTATGAAATTTGCAATTTGCAGGGGAATTGATGTATCTGGAAAGGATTATATTAAATGAGGTAACCCAGCCGGGTGTGGTGGCGCACGCCTTTAATCCCAGCACTTGGGAGGCAGAGGTAGGAGGATCGCCGTCAGTTCGAGGCCACCCTGAGTCTCCATAGTGAATTCCAGGTCCAGGTAGAGTGAGACCCTACCTCGAAAAACCAAAACCAAAAAAAAAAAAAAAAAAAAATGAGGTAACCCAGGCCCAGAAAGGCAATCATCACATGTTTTGTCTCATTATGTGGATCCTGGCTACAAATGTTTAGATTTGTATGTGAGTTGGAGTAAAAGTCAGTAGCAGAAGTCAGTGAACTAGAAAGGGGCTGGCTATAAGGAAGGGAGGAGATGGGAGTATTAAGGGGAGGGTATTGTACATGCAATGGTCTAAGTGAAGTCAGGGAAAGGAACTGAGTAAAGAAAGTTTTGGAAGAGCGTTAATTAAAATTTAAGATGTTATGAATAAGCCATATGGAAACCTACTTCTTTGAATAGTGGCACACGAGAAAAATTTCAGTTCCAGGGTGGGATACCTTCCATTGAGTTGTTAGCCAGGGAGATCCCTAATGCTCCCAGAACATTACAGGCCATTGCCAAGGCTTTTGATTTCCCACCAGAAACAGATAGTAAGACCCTATTGCTGAAGACTCCCCATGCTGGGCTACAGGAGGCTGAGAAATCAAGCTGGACCTGAGCTGAAAACTTCCTCCCTGTGGTCCAGCTGACATAAAGCTGGAAAAAGCTATGCTGTGTACATCCCTATGGGAGTGAGAGAAAAGGCTATCAATGGTGGTAAACAGCAGTGGACATTGCAAGCCTTAAGATTGGCCAGCCAGTGGACTATAACTCTCAGTACCAGGATGTGGTTAACACCCACAATAAGCTGTTGATCAGAGAGACCTACAAGGTTTCCCAAAACAAGACAGACTTCTGTCAGAGCACTTGATTACCCAGCAGAGGTTAATGGTAAGACCCTATTGCTGAAGACACTATATGCTGTTGGTATGGAACATGGAGAGGCCTGGCTGGAATCTGGAAGAGAGCCAGTCCCCAGACAGTCCATCTAGTGCTAGAAGGTGCTACATGAGTTACTGGAGGAAAGTGACCAACATCTGTCTGAGCAACTTGAGGTCTAAACTACTCAGAAGCAAACAACCTGCCATGATGCTCACACGAGTGCAATAGTGGCACACAGCCATGGTGGGTAGCCAACAGATCCACTCAGTGGAAAGGAACCCACATCTGGAACTGGGAAACAAGTCAGAATCATATCCAGATAATGATTTTGCTTTGCAATATCACTAGTCTTGGGCTACATGAGTATCTACACCCATTAAATTCTCTCTAACTAATAATGGTTATCCCATTTAACCTGTGCTAAGCCAGGTGTGGTGGTGCACGCCTTTAATCCCAGCACTGGGGAGGCAGAGGTAGGAAGATCGCCATGAGTTCGAGGCCACCCTGAGATTACCTAGTGAATTCCAGGTCAGCCTGGGCTAGAGTGAGACCCTACCTCGGGGGGGGGGGGCATTTAACCTGTGCTAACTTCACTCTCTATTAGAGAATCTGCTTCTCTTTTTCAGATGGAAGCACAACCCGAGGAGAAAACGACCCATTGCACTTCACCAGGGCCCCACCTGAAATCACAGAGGAATTGGGGAAATGAGTAAGAGTGCTGCTTTCTTGGTGAACCTTATATAAGCACAAGAATGAAGGAGATAGACACTGAGGATACTCAAAACCTACCAAACCAGAGATCCAGAGGCTCCTAAGAGCCCATCACTGAAGTAGACTTAAAATGCACCCAACATGGCTCAGGGAATTTCGTGGAAGAGGGGGCAGAAAGATTGTTAGAGCTACAAGTTGGGACATTATGTACATAGACATTGCCTCTTCCCCATAACTGAGAACTTCCCCCACAATGCACGACCCACAATCCCCATGGGAATGACATGCATCCCCAATGAGTAGGGTACCCTTGGAGGGAGGCAGAGATAAGGGAAAGGATGGTACTAACATGTGCTGTTTACATACTGAATAGTTCCATAATTAATAATTTAAAAAAAGATTGGCCAGCCAGGCCAAATGTGCCACCTGGTGCTATAGTGGCATGTCTGTTAAGGGGGGAAACCAACTATTCTCTAATTGGACTGGAGGCCTGCACCATGGGAGGGAATACATGCATGGTACTGAAAACCTAATCAAAAGCCTATGGTGGGGAAGGTCATGAGCCCTAGGGGAATAACACCTGGCATATATTATACTCACCAAACTACCTTGTAAGCACTTTTCTCAATGTTCATACCCATATATTAATGCTGCTCTCACTTTTGGTTATGGATGCTTCTTGTTTCAGATGGCAGTAACCACTGGGATAACTCAGTGCTAAGAAGTGACAATTGAATGTTCAGCACTGAGACATCTCTATCACTCCTTCCGAGGCTCAGGGTCCATTGTGGAAGAGGTGGCAGAAAGAATGTAGGAGTCAAAGGAAGGGTAAGATTGCTTACAGTGCAATCATCCAGACAGAAATTGGTCTTGATATCCTTGAACTCGCTGTGACTAGAACTACCTGCACAAGACCCTCAAAATAGGAGGAAAAGGTGATGACATCAAAATAAAAAAGAGAGAGACTAACTGAGAGAGGGAGGGGATATGATGGAGTGTGGATTTGTGAAGGGGAGAATGGAAGAGGGGAGGGAATTATCATGGTTTACATGTTTACATTGTCTGTAAGTATAGAAGCTGTCAATTAAAAATAAAAACAAAAAAAGTTAATTTTTGCATTTGATGGTTACTACTGGGAAGACTTAAAACTTGCCAAAGTGCTGAGAATAACTCACTGTTTAGTGTACCACACTAAATTAGCCATATATATCACTCCCTCCAAGGCTCAGGGAACATTGTGGAAGCGGATAGTCATGATATGGCTATTGTACTCATGAACTCCCAGCAACTGCTATTCCATGCATAAGATCTGTATGATATTGGGCCCATCAACACTCCATATAGTGAAACCCTATCACCAATACTCCCAAAACCAAACAGACAGAACCCCCAACTATACAGGAGGTTGAAGTCTCAAATATTAAAGGGTCCTGAAATGTCCCAATCTGGATAGCCCTCATCTGTCCACCCACATTTGTCTCCTTATTTTCAGGTCCCTTACTGAAATTGTGTGTTTTTTTTGTGTGTGTGCACGCGCTTGATATATATGAATGCATGTTTGTATGCCTGTAGACACACTTTCTGCATGTGGAAACCAGAGGTTGACATCAAGTGTCTTTCTCCTTAGTTTTTGAGACATGTCTCTAGCTGAACCTAGAGTTCACCAATTTTGCTAATCTAGTTAGCCAGCATACTCAAGGATCCTGTCTGTGCCTCCAAGTGCTAACAGGCAGGCTGCCACACTCACCCTGCATATACATGGATGCAGGGGATCCTCACACCAGGAGAGCAAGCACTTTGCCCACTGAGCCATCTCCCCAGGCCCTATTTAGTTTTGTTTTGAGATAAGGCCTTTTGAGACTGGCCTGGAACTCACTGTGTAGAACAGGTTTGCCTCAAATTTATGACAATACCCCTGCCTCCACCTCCTAAGAGATTATAGTATAGGCATGAATCACCATTCTGAACTTGTGATGTCACTCGTTCTATGACACAGTCCTTCCTTGGCCCAGCCTCTCCAGGATTCATCCCTGCATTTTGAGGTGGAAAATGTGTCCATTTTGCTAAGTCATTTTGCTAAGATCCCGGTGCCTCATTTCTTTATTTAAAGAATCATGGAGCCGAGCATGGTGACGCACGCCTTTAATCCCAGCACTTGGGAGGCAAAGGTAGGAGGATGGTTGTGAGCTTGAGGCCAGCCTGAGACTACATAGTGAATTCCAGGTCAGCCTGGGCTAGAGTGAGGCCCTACCTTGAAACCCTTCCCTCCTCCTCCCCAAACAAAAGAAATCGTGGGGCAAGCCTGTTATCTTAACACTCTGGAGGTGGGTGGAGGCAAGAGCTCAAGGTCATCTTCAGCTGGTATGGAGTTCGAGGCCAGCCCTAGGATACACGAGATCCTATATTAAAAAAATCGTGAGCTCATTTATTCATAAAACATTGGTAAGCAGTGTACAGGAGCGCAGCTCCAGAGCAGGAGACAAGATTTAAACCTCTCCTCCTGGGAGAGCTACTAGTCTGGTCGAGTGGAAGATGGGAAAGCTATGTAAATAGCAATGGGAAATTTGTTGGAAAAAACATGCAGCACACAGCTTCAGAGACGATATTAACCTGACTGGGGAAGAACCTGACTCAATATGATCTACCACAATCCTACCACTCCGCCCACAGTACACAGCCTGGCTCAGAGGATGCTCTTTCTGATAACGCCCCTTTTCAGACCCCGCCCTACCCCTAAAATAAGCCATGCCGCTCTGTTACCCCGCTCCCATTTCATTCAACCCCCCCCCCCCCCCACTTCAATGCCCGGACAACCTCACAACAATTTCATAGACTCATTGGTTCAAAAGTATCATGTCCTGTCTTCCTTCATTATCATTGGCTGCCTAGATGTCAATCTTCTCTTTAGTACCGCCTCCCCCAACAGTTGCCAGGGCTGAGATTTGAGGGGCAGATAATAATGTACAGAACGTCTCGTGATTGGGCAAAGAGCCCGGCTCTGGGAGGGGCTTAGTGTCAAAAGCTTGGTCGCCTCTGCCTAAGGTTCCTCAAGACCGCGGCCTTCCTTCACAAACACACCTCTCCTGCCTGACTATTGGCTTCTTCATATGTCAATCAGCAAAATTTCTCATTTCAACTGGTGAAAGCAGCCGTCGATCATAGCTTCCCTCACTTCAATTCGCTTCTCCCCAGGAGCGTAAACCTTCTGACCGTAGCCACATCCCTCCTCACACCGTGGCTATGGATTGGCCAGACCAGCCGTCACTTTCGCTTGTGGGCGGAGCCTAGTGTCTGAGGAGTGGCGAATTGGTTAACCGGGCTTCGGAGGGGCGGGGCAGTGCCTCCTGTCAGCGGGTGAAATGGCAGCTGCGGAGCCGGCGGCGGCCGCGATCCCTGGGGGCGGCTGAGGGGGGCCGGGCCGGGGTTTAGTGGGAACCAAGCGGCGCGACGGAGATCCGGCGGCGCCGTGCGGGACGGCGAGGCTGGGCACCGCGATGTCGGCGCGCTTGGCGCAGGTAGGGCGGATACAAACCGGGCCTCTCAGGGCTGGCGGTCCTCTCAGAGATACAGGCCTGGCCGAGAGGGGGGGGGGGGGGAGTACCGTGTGATTCGGGCAGTGTCACCACGGAATCTGTGGGAGCCTCACCACTCCCAAGCCTAGTATCCTCCAACCCTGGCCTCCGCCCACCCTGGTTCCTTATCCCTCCTCCATGATCCCCATGCAAAGGCCTCCTAGACCCTACCATGTCCCTTCATCGTTAGACTCCTATCCATCTTTTCCACTAGACCTCTCTAGACCTCTCCCTGGAATCCTCTTCAGGACTTTCCTATCCCCCTCTCTGCATACCTGCCCCCCATTCCACGACCCCCTGCCCACTCTGCCCCATTCCTTCTTGCTCATCCCTTGCCACTGTGTCCCCTCCACCCCCTCACTTGGCATCCTATCTTCTGCATCTAACCTGCTCCCTCTTCGTTTTCCAAGGAGACCAAGCTCAGGGCCCTGCCCTTCTGTATGATCTCACAAGGATCCCTGCCTCACCTCTTAAATTCCCATCCCCTGACCACAGACCTCAGCTCAGCCTGCTGGATCAGCCTCTAGTGCCCAAGGGCACTCCTAAAACAATTCCCAGGGTCTTCCAAGAAGACCACACACTGAAGCTTATCTTGATCCATCTGGATCCTAGCTTCCTGGGGGAAAAAAAAAATCTTAGGATTTACCATTAGATATATCCTGAACACCCCTTCCCCACCCATCTGCACACACCGTCCCCAGCCATCTTTCTGACATCCCCCCCCCACACACACACACACAAACACAAACACACTGTGGAGTTACTTAAACTCCCCAGTACACACAGAAACTTAGGAGCTATAACAAGACCCAGGCATTTGGAAACACACATGTGTGCATGAACATACACACAGTGAGGTTACTGGGATCCTCTTAACACAGAGAGAAACGTAGGAGAGCCAACATAACAGTATTTTGGGTCATACACATGGTGAAGTCAACGGGATTCAATGCACACAGAAACTTAGAAGCTCTAATACAGACCAAAGCATCTGGGACCACACATGTGCACACATACACATCTGCAGAACTTCTACACATCTCCATGAATCCCACAAGTTTAGGCCCTCCTTTCAGAGCCTCCCAATGGTCCTCCCAACTCAAACAGGCCCGTGGAGACACTGTGAGGGGACTTCCCTGTCCCCAGCAGCTTGCCTGCCTCTCCACCCTGTTCTTTCTGAGCTGGTGAACACTGGGACTCTAGAGGGTGTCAGGGCCCCAGAATCTGTCAAAACTCCTGTAAATATCTACCTCATGCCTCTTCCCCCTCTTTATCTCTCCCTGCTTTGTCCTTTTCAACAAGGACACGTACTCTTTCCTACATCAAAGTATCCCAAAAGGAACCACTGACTACCTCCTTGATCAGTGCCACCCCCCAAACCATAGGGAGGGAGAGATTCTAACTACTGCTGGCCCTGATCCTGAAGTCTGACCAAACTGGTAGGACCAGCATTCTGTCCCCATAGCATCTGCTGCTCTGAGATGGCAGAGCCCTTGTTGCTATCCAGGGTGCTTATTGGGGTTGGTTCCTGATAGCCTTTGTGAGCAATTTCACCCACCACCAGTGTGTTTGGACAAAACAAAACAGCTCCCTCCCATGCTGACATTTGGGCTGTGCTAGGGTTGGGTCAGGACATGCTAGAAGGAGACAGCTCTTTGTTAAGAAATATTTTCAGAAGGTTAAAAAATATGCTGAAGAGGCTAGGGGGGTCCGTATGATTTTTCTCCCTCAACTTAGGCAATGATTGAACCACACATCCCTGCCTCTTTCAGGCTTATATTGGTTCTTCACTACCCATCCTGCTACCCCATAGCTCATCCTGGGGTCCCACCTGTGGGTTCTTTTGGGCTTCTATGGTTGTGGATGGTTTGGAAGGGATCACAGGTGGCTTGGCCTTGGTGCAAGACTTGAGGTGAGACAGAGAGGAGAGGAGATCACAGAACTAGCCAGACACTGTGGTTTATAGCACTGCAGGGTGTAAGGAGGAATCCAGATCAAACCAGCCCCACTGAGCATTTGAGATCCTTGTAACAACATAAGCATGCCCAGAATGACCCGGAGTAAAAACAGTCCTTGTGGATTTTCACAAGCAGATTCTGAATAGCCTTGGAGAAAAAGCTCATCTTGGCCCAATGCCTTAACTTCTCCATTTGGAAAACGGGGTGATACACCCTTAAAATAGTATTTTGCACTTAAAAGGAACAATTAAGGTTAGGGTGTGGCCTTGAATGTTTCCCAGGAGCCTTGTAAAAGGGACAATGGAGTTTAGAAGAACAGTCACCCACCCCTGGGTGCTAGCAGTGTGGCTGTCCTGACTGATCTTTGTCCTTACTGGATAAGGGGCATTTCTCATGCTGAGCCATCTTGCAGGAAACTAGCTTGAATTGGGGCTGGAAAGATGAGGAAGAGAAATGATCTTTTGTTCTGTGGTAGTGCAGGGGCCTCCTGGGAGGAGTAAGGGGTGTAGGGTGGAGAAGAGGAATGCTGCTCCCATCCTAATGTGCCATATAAATCCCTGGTTATAGGGGGGAAGTTTGTCATGTCCACTTGCTGAAGGCAGGAGCAGATGAAAAGACTCTTGAAACCCAAACTGAACTAACTGCCCCTGGTTGGAACAGGGCTGGGGGGATTGTGTGTGGACTGACACAGGGTGGGGAAGAAAGCCCCCTCTGTAGAAAGTACTAGATGGCTCAGGGAAAGGACTTGTGTGTAGAATCAGTAGTTTTACCATAGTCTGGGGGTTTGTCTTTGTGTCTGTCCTTTGATAGGTACTGGTGAACTAGGAGTGACATGTTTTAATTTTCCCTTTTAGAATATAGATATAAATGATTACAAGTGATGAGTCACCTACCCATTGAACTGAGTCAGGGTCTTCATGTCTAAAGTGGCTGATGTGAAATGAGGGGATACCTCAACCCCAAAGCGCACATGCTACATGCTCAGCATAGTGCTAAGCACCATTTGCATATTATCTCATTTAATCCTCCAAAGAACCTGGAGGAACCAGCCTTCCAGCTTGTGCCCTTGTGAGCTCATCCCACTGCTTCTTCAGGGAGGCAGGAGACAAAACAATGTACAGTAGAAAAGAACCCAGCATATCTGTAGGACATCAGGGAAGAGGCTCAGAAGGGGTGATGTATGGATGCAGTCACCAGGCAGGTATGGCAGGGCAGGGTGTTCCAGAAGTGCTTGGAAAGAGGCCCAGGAGACAGGAAACAACATGGTTCCTTCAGGGATGTATGACTTCTGCCATGGCTTGAAAGATGGGTGGGTCTCATCCTCTAAGCCTGGGTGTACCAAATGAGATCCACACAGGGTCAGAGTACACATAGCAAAAAGCATCTGAACTTGGGAAAACTTGGAAGCACAAGCCACATCATCTCTGGGAAAGTATAGTACATTGTCCTAGAAGCCAAAGACAGGCATTAGGAGAAAGATGGATGACAGCTAACTTGCTCCCCTACCGCTAGCTAAGGAAGACACTCAGACGGAGATTTCAAAGGCTCTGTGGCACAGTTCAACTATACTTTACCATCATTTTCAGCATATGCCATTGTGCTCTTGAAGTCTTTTTATTGATATCTGTCTCCCATACCAAGTCCCATGAGAGGAAGGTATTATCTGTGTTTTTCAGGAGGGAATCCCAGGTAGGGAGAAGGCACATAGCAGATTCTCAGTAAAAGATGCAGTTGGCTTTAGATAGGCTTCCCTCCTTAGCCATTTCTGAAAGATCAGATCTGTCTGCCTTAGGGGACTGCTAAAGGTAGCGCTAACCTTTCTCACCCTGCCCACAGTTCAGCCCAGTGAGCCTCCACAGCCTGCAAAGAACAGAATACCTCCTTACCTCAAAGAGCGGAGAACCTTGCAGGGTGCCACTTTGCTTATTCACCTGGCCCTGGAAGGCTTTGAGACAAGGTTTTGATTTTCTTCTTTTGTCATTCTGAGGGACAGGAATATAAAGAGGAATGAGAGATTTGTCCCCAGATGAACCTGTTATGGTAGCAGAAAATAAGCTACTGAAGATAAGAAATTGTAAAAGTTTTTTATTTTTAGGTCAAAAGAGAATCCACAGGTCATAATGACCCACTCTCTCAGGTGTTCACCTGAAGGTATGTGCTGCTACTATTATTATTACCAGTAATAATGATTATAGTTTTACTGTGTTTAGTCCTTAAACAGGGTAAAAACATAAGGGGCAGTCTGCTGAGCAGGGGACATTTTCATTTATTCATTCCACAAACACTAGATGCCTGATGATAAACTAGACTCTAGGGACCCAACAATGACCTAGACAGTCTCTGTCCTCATGGAACTTTCTGCCAAACAGGGATTCTAGACATGAGACAAAATTGGATATGGTAGCATATACCTATCATCCCAGCACTGGGAGGTAGAGGCAGGAAGATCAGGAATTTAAGGTCATTCACAGCCATATAGAGAATTCAACTTTGAGGCAGTCTGGGCTACTGTTATGCTGTCCCCCACAGAAGTAGAGGTTTAAACCCATTTGTCCCACCTGTAAAATTATTAGGTTTCTATGCAGATTGAAGGACTGAGACAAAGTACATGATACCTAAGAGCATAAAAGGAGTAGAAGAGGGGATTTGAACCCAGATTACTGGCTCTAAGTTCTCACCTATAGCAAAGAAGTATGAAAGAACTACCCACATTCAAAGGCCCAGGATGTGGAAACTTCTAGAACATTGTGGTGTGGAGTACGTGTGTGTGTGTGTACACGCGCATGCATGCATTCACATGCCATGTGTAAGCCAGAGACAACCTCGGATTTTTATCATCTGAAAGATCCTTCACCTCTTTTTGAGACAAAGGTCTCTCATTGGCCTGGAATTCACAATCACCAGCTGGCCAGTGAGTTCCAGGGGCTACCTGTTTCTACTTCTCTAGCACTGGGATTACAGTCCCATGCACCACACACCCAGCATTTTTACATGAGTACTGGGGATCAAACTTAAGTCCTCATTCTTGCACAACAAACACTTTACCCACTGAGCCATCTCCCCAGCTCCCTAATGTGAAGAAACAGCTAAAACTCAGGGGAGAGAGGAGAGCAGGCACAGACTCAAAATTCCAGCTGCTATCCTTATTGGAGCAGGGGTAATATTATACCCACTCCTTGCCAAACAAAAGGACCCAGGACTCTAGGTCAGACTATTGTCTAAGGAATTGAAGACAGCCAGGTCAGTGATAATCTGATGGCCAGGCAGAGCAAATTGTAGTCACATGGCATCATTCAAGGCTTCTGTTGCAAAACTGAGTCTGTATTCCTGGTGATCATGGAGGAAGAAGATACAAAATGAGAGGGAGAGAAGGGAGGGAGGCAAAACTGAAAAGGAATTTGAGATTTTATTCCTGCTTGTGAAGATGTCATGGCCCATATACACTTTTTTTTTAAATGTCCATGATTTACTAAGTCATTACTGTATCAGGTGTTATATATATCATATTTTCTTCATTTTTCTTTCCTTTTTTTTTTGAAATGGGGATCTTCTGGAGCCCAGGCTTACCTCAAACTTACAATGTAACAAAAGGATGACCCTTTTTGATTCTCCTGACTCCACTTCTTGAGTGCTGGGATTACAGGTGCATACCACCACACCCAACTCTTTGTTTTGCTTTTTGAGACAGGGTCTTGCTTTGTAGCTCTGTCTAACCTTGAACTCCTGATCCTCCTGCCTCCACCTCCTGAGTTCTGGGATTTTAGGCATGCATCACCACCCCCAGTGCTGGGGAGGCAGAGACTGTGACTCACTGATGGAAAATGGGAGATCCACGTTGAGGGAGAGCCCCTGTCTCAAGGGAAACACTAATGAGAAATAGAGAAGAGTACCTGAAGTTCTCCTCTGGTCTCCACATACATACACATGCACAAACCTCATACATCACATACCACATCACAGATAATCTACACATATCCACACAGGGGGTGGGAGCAGGCTGGGGAGATCCCCAGAACCATATAAAAGTTGAGTATGGCAACACATACCTGTCATCTCTGTGCTGGGAAGGTGAACACAGGTGGATTCAAAGGGCTTACTAGCTAGTTAATCTAGCTGCTTTGGTGAGCTTCAAATTCAGTGAACCCAAGCTGGCCTTGAATTCACTATGTAGCTGAGGATATCTTGAACTGATCCTCAGGCTTCCATTTCCTGGGTGGTTTGATTACAGGTTTGTACCACCACATACAATTTCCCCCCAACCATTTAGTTAGTTAGTTAGTTAGTTAGTTAGTTAGTTAGTTAGTTGTTTATGTGTGTGTGCACACACATGCATGCCATGGAACTTGTGTAGAGATCAGAGGTCCTCATCTTCTACCTCATTTTGAGAAAGGGTTTTTCGTTGTTCATTGCTCCACTCCATTCAAAGATTCTGAGTAATTTTTTGTCTCTGTCTCCATCTCCCTTCTCGCCCTAGACACAGAAGTCACCACAACTTTCAGCTTTTATATAGAGTCTGGAGTTCTGAACTTAGGTACTCAGTTGTGCAGCAGTCATTTTACATACTTATCCATCTCCACAACCCCCTGGCCCTTTTTGTGTTTTTCATTTTGAAACATAGTCTCACTGACTTGGCCTAGTTGTCCTTGAACTGTATCTATAACCCTAGGTCATATCAGCCAATGTTTGGTGGAATGTAAAAGCTGAAGGTGGGGGTTTCACAAATCACTAGCCTGCATTCATTTCACATGGAGGTAAGATTCCCAAGGGTAAAGCTAGAGATGGCTAAGGGGTTAAAGTACTTGCCATGTGAGCATAAGGACCGAGTTTGATCCCCAGCACACATGTAAAGTGCATATTGGGGCATACCTGTAATCCCTTCACTTGGGAGGCAACAGAAGGAAGATAACAAGTTTGAGGCTGGCTTTGGCTACATAGTGAATTTTAGGACAGATGGGCTACATAGCAAGATCTTGTTTCATAAAAAGGAGGGGGCTGGAGAGATTGCTACATGGTTAAAGTGATTTCCTGCAAAGCCTAATAACCCAGGTTTGATTATCCAGTACCCATGTAAAGCCAAATGCACAAAGTGGTACATGCATTTGGAGTTTAGTTGCAGAAGCTGGAAGCTCTGGTGTGCTCATTCTCTGTCTCCATTCTCTAGATCTCTCTCTGCAAATAAATAAAATATTTAAATAAATAAATAAAATATTTTAAAAACAAAGAGGAAGGAAGGGAACAAAAAAAAAAAAAAATGAAGCCAGGCATGTAATCCCAGAACTTGGGAGGTAGAGGCAGAAAAATCAGGAGTTCATAGTCATCCTCAGCTACATAGGGAGCTCAAGGCCAGCCTGGGATACATGGGACCCTGAACCCCCTCCCCCCCAAAAAAAGGAAAGAAAAAGAAACTATGGGCCACTTTGTGGAAATGTGGTAGGTGCTGGAGCCAGCAGATGTAGGGTCAAGTGACCTACTGCCTGCTCTTGTAGCTAGGAACCCCTTTTAGGCAGCAGAAAGGAAGCAAAGATGAATTGCTTAAGTTGAGGGTATAGAGAAGCCAAGATCCCATGCTCCAAGCTCAGCAGACAGGTCTCAGAGGCTGAGCCTTGACTGTGTACCTGTGTCTATTCAACAAGGAGAGAGCAGTAGCTGCAGGCTCTGTAGCAATGGGCCTCACCCACCTCATGTTCCCTACTTAGAGCAGTGATAGGCCCTCAGACAGCCTTTGGTCAGTGCCAGGAGCACTTGGGAGGCACCAGAAGGAAGATAACAAGTTTGAGGCTGGCTTTGGCTACATAGTGAATTTTAGGGCAGATGGGCTACATAGCAAGATCTTGTTTGTTGAACCCATGAGAATGATGATGGTACATAGCAAGAACAGCAAGGCCCAAAAAGCCAGAACAGCAGTCAGCCAGTTCCCAAGCCCAGACTTGCTTGTTTCTTAGAGTGGCAAGGTCTGGGCAGTACAGGAAGTATGTTGTGTATGTGCACATGTGCGAGAGCATATACAAACCTGTGAATGGAAGTAGATGTGATTGAGTGCTGTGTGTGCATGCATAGGAAAGTACAAGTATGATGTCAGGCATGATGATGTGTACCTTGTAATCGTAGAATTCAGGAGGCTAAGATAGAAATCATAAGTTCAAGGCCAGCCAAGACTACATAGAGAGACTCTTATCAGAAAGAAATGGAAGGAGGTGGTACATGCCTTTAATCCCAGCACTTGGGAGGCAAAGGTAGGAGGATCACTGGAGTTCTAGGCCAGCCTGGAACTACAGAGTGAGTTATGTGTGTATGTGTATACAGTCTTCAGGAGGATGTCATCTGGTGCTAGGCATTGTTTAGAGTCTGTTGATAAGTCGAGAGAAAGTTATGGAGGAATCCGAAGATTCCTGCCTCTGAAACTGTAAATTTCAGTCCTGTGTGTTTAATATTTTATTTACTATGTGACATACACATTAAGATGTGATAAATAGCTGAACAGACTCTGCTCAGGGATGAATACTGGGCTTTGGATGTCTCTTTTTTGCTTTTAATCATAAACCTAGAACTTCTGGTCTGAGGAAATAGGTCACTTGATAGAGTCCTTGCCTAGCATGCACAAAGCTCTGGGTTCTATCCCCAGACAGGGCAGGACAGGACATGATGGACCATGCCTTGTAATCTTATAATACTACCCCTCAGGAGGCCGAGGCAGGAAACTCAAAAACTCAAAGTCATCCTCAGCTACACCTAGAGTTTGGAGCCATCCTAGGTTACATGAGACTGTGTCTCAAAAATAAAAAAGTTGGGTGTGGTAGGTCAAGCCTATACTCCCAGCACTTGGGAGGCTGAAGTAGGAGGATCATTATGAGTCCAATGCCAGCCTAGGCTACACAGTAAGTTCCAGATCAGCCTGGACTAGTGTGAGACCCTGTCTCAAAAATAAAAAATTTAAAAAAAAGGAAGGAAGAGAGAGAGATAGGGTGAGCCCAGAGCTAAACCATTTTCTCAGGCTCCTTGGGGGAACAAGAGTGGAGCCAACTCACTCTCTTAGGCAAGGTCTGTTCTGCTCAAAAGGGACAGTGTGGGTAGTCCTGAGACATCACCCTGGCCACAGGTGCTCTTGCTCTGAATTCTCATGGTTCTCTAAATCTAGCAGTAGTTCTAGGTCCCTTATCCTGGCATCTACCTCCTCTTCCATATTCCTCCAGTTCTGAAAGTGGCTTCTCTCTACCTCAAAAAATCTGCTTATCACAGTCCTTACTGTCTAGGCTAGATTAGTCAGAGACTTAACACTACAGGAGCCCCAGGAGTGCCCCCTCACTGCCCCTCTGTCAGGAATGATTAACTCTTGGTTCCATAGTTCACAACTGCTTGGTCTTTGTGGCAGGTGGTCCCCAGCCAGCCAGCATGGCACTCACCAAAAGTTCAGACCCCTTGGCCCCCAAATAGAAGGTAGAAATATAATCATCAGGCTACAGGAAGCCAAGGTTCTGGGAAAGGAGGATTCTAAGCTTTCCCATCCACAGAAGAGTAGTAATGGAAGAAGTCCTGGAACCAAGTACATGATGAGGGCAAAGTCCAGCCAATCCTTGGGCCCTCTAGTGTTGGTTGGGGGCTGACCCTAGGCTGCAGGAAGGTACACAGATGACTTAGCAGACAAGTGCAAAGTGGTCTGCTCTCAGGGCCTAAAGAGATGGCTCAGTGGGTAATGTACTTCCTGCACAAGCATTAGGACATGACTTCATATCCCCAGAACTCCTGTAAAAGCTAAGCTGGGTGACATTCATCTGTAATCCAGGAATTGGGAGGCAGAGACAGGGTATCCCTGGAGATCACTGGCCAGCCAGTCCAGCTGAATGTGTGAGTTCCAGGTTCAGTGAGAGACCTCATCTCAAAGAATAACGTGGCGAGCCATTGAGGAAGACACCTAACCTTGGTGTCTGACCTCCACATGCACACCTGCTACACATGTGTGACGACACAGACATGCATACACACACATATACACACACACACAAACAAACAAACACAAAAAAAGTGGTCTGCTCTCATCTTGAAACTACTCCCCATTGCCAAGGGAATGAGATTTCCTCTCTCCAGGGACCCTACAAGGCCTCTTATGTGGCCTGGCTGTCAGAGCCAGGTCAGGTGGGGTCTAAAGGCACAGAGCTGACTCCTGTATAGGAGGTGCCATGCTGTATAATGAGGCTAAAAGTGAAATCTCTTTCTGTTTCCATGACTTTGGGTACCTCCATCTTCTCAAGAGTCTGGGTGCTGGCTGAGCTTACCAGGATGAAATATGGCTAGACAGAAAGAATGCCTTCCCAAGCCTCTGCATCCCTCCTGGAGCCATTTCTGACCCCAGGATTCACCCCTCCAATTCAGAGGGAAGCCAGTTCCACCTCCAGCCCCCACAAAGACCATGGTAGACCCTGGGAGCCTTGGTTTCCAGCAAGACCCAGCCTTAGTAATAGTTAACATTGATGGGCAAACACTCAACATCAGACATTGTTCTAACACATCATAAGCCATAGAGTGTTTGGTTTTCACTAAGGTAGGAAGTATGTGATCTCGGTCTCTGGAAGCCAGAGAAGCCAAGTGACTGGCCTATAGTCCCACAGTTGGATGGTGGGAAGCCAGGCTTCAGACATGGGTCTACATGAACCCCAGAGCCTTTGTTTTCAACAGAATACTTAATCTACTTACTACCATACAGACAGAAAGCAAAAAGTCAGGTAGACTACCACAGGAATAGTAGGAGAGAGATGTATCCTACACATAGCAGATTGTGGCCAGAATGCCCCTCGGAGTCCACAGCTCTTCTGTGCATCTGCCAGGGCATGAGTTCCCGATATTTTGATGCATCCCTGGCCTCCCAGCCCAATGAGACACTACTTTTCTGGACATCAGCAGCTCTAGACAATTAACAGTGGATAGTAATTACTCAGGATGTGCCAGCACTCCACTCTACTTTATGAGACGCTGACATGAGGCTCCTTGCTCTGGCCACAGCAGGGCACAGTATCAGAAAGGGCTAGTCAAATAAGGGCTTCTCTACCCCTGAGGTCTCCTACAGAGCCCTTGGGACCTGGAGTAATAGGAAGTATCTGTGCCAGGCCTAGAATATAATGTGTTATGTCATGGTACACCTAGTGGGTAGACCTGAAGTGAGAAGTTGGGAGTGATGTAGTGTCCCAAAGGTGAGCAGGCCCAATGTCTACAGGTCCAGCTGGCACCCACCCAATGCTGACTACATATATCTCTGGCCCCCAGACAGAGCTGTGATCTGGCCCCTCTTTCAGCTGAGGAGTCTGCACACCATGGCGAGCCCCACTCTGAGCCCCGATTCCTCATCCCAAGAGGCCCTGTCGGCCCCCACGTGTTCCCCCACCTCTGACTCTGAAAACCTCAGTCCAGATGAGCTGGAGTTGCTGGCCAAGCTCGAAGAACAGAACAGGTGAGTGGGAGGAGTTAGTTGGGGGCTGGGACAGAGCTCCAGGGGCTCTTCACATGCAGAGCTGAACCTGGGCTAAACAAGATCACAGCTACCACCACATGCTTAGTGATGGGCTTCTCTTCTGTCCTCCCCATCCTGAGATGAATAAATTGTTCTCCTTTTTCAAAGAGGAACCCTAGGTTTCAAAAGGCCAAATGGATCTGGCTGCTGTTTACCAGGCCAGCTTTAAAGGGAAGAGATTAAAGCACCCCTACCACCCCAACCTGCCCTTGACTTAGAATAAGTTTCCGGGGGGGGGGGGGTTGTGAGTTTTTCTTTGGAGTGCTACAGGCTGAACAGAGGATCTTGGGCATGCTAGGCAAGGACTTCACTGAGTCACACCATCAGCCTCAGCCCCTCATTGGTAGATTCTAGGCAAGTACTCTACCACTAAACCATACCACTAGACCCTGCTATTAAACTACACCCTCACTGGGGGATACTCTTGAGCCATACCTAATTGGTGGATTCTAGTTTGGCATTGTACCACTGAGCCAACTCCTAGCTCAACATGTTTTATTATTATTCAGGGATAGTGTGGACCCAACTAATCAGAAAACCAGAGCCATTGAAAACATACTTTGTTACTCACAGTTCCCAAAGGAGGCCCATGCAGAACCACACAAGGAAGTACCAGGGCCAGTTAGGAGGCAGAGTCTGGGGAAAATGTGGGCAAGAGCCTTTGTGGAGGTTTCCATGGAAAGGAATGGTCAAGGCAGGCTTATGATTTACTAGTTTGAATCATTTCAGTAGTCATAGGGGCTGTCCCTAGATGCAAGGTACCTGGCCCTGGTATTATATGAGCAGGTAGATAAAGAACTGAATGTGAAAGAAGGCCTGGTGGAGGAAGTAGTGAGGGTGTGAACTTTACATTGCTTGATCTGTATATGAAAGTTCACTCATAGGCAGGAGGGACTTTTCCTATCTCTGGCTAGTGCTGTGAGGGACCATCCCTGTTCCTCCATCTCTCCTGGATCTGCAAAACTGCCAAAGCATCACCAACAGGTAGTTAAGGTGGTCCTGTCATCCCAGCATTTAGGAGGCTAAGGCAGGAGGATCAAGAAGTCAAGGCCAGCTTGAGCTAAGTAAGAGCTCAGTAGATGACTCTGTGGATAAGACAGTTACTGCTCAAGCTACAGTACCCAAATTCAGTCCCTAGAACCCACATAAAAGGCTAGAATTATGTAATCCCACCATGCTTATGCTGATGGCAAAATGAGAAGCAGAGACAGGAGAGTTTACTGGAAGCTCATAGTGAGTACAGCAAATAGGCGAGAGATCCAGACTGAGAAACCCTGCCTCAAACAAGAAAGATAGGTGAGCCGGGTGTGGTGGCGCATGCCTTTAATCCCAGCATTTAGAAGACAAAGGTCAAGGCCACCCTGAAACTACATAGTGAATTCCAGGTCAGCCTGAGCTAGAGTGAGACCCTACCTTGGAAAACAATACAAAACAAACCAAAAAAAGTAGACAGGTGAGGGCCTCCACACATGTACTGTAGCATGTGCACACCTGCATGCATGTGTATACACACACACATACACACAGAGAGAGAGAGAGAGAGACTGGAAATGTAGCTCAGTTTGTAGAATGCTTGCCCAGCATGTACATAGTCCTGGGTTCTATCTCTAACATTGCATAAGCCTGTCATCCCAGTACTTGGGAGATGGTGACAGGAGATCAGAAGTTAAAGGTCATCCATCCTCAGATACTTAGCAAGTTTAAAGACAACCTAGGCTATGTGAGAACTTTTCTCAGAAAAAGGAAGGGAGGGAGGGAGGGAAAGATGGAAGAAGGGAGGAAAGGATAAAGAGAAGCTTATAGTTAATCTAGGACTTGACTCCCTATGAAATGTCAATCAGTCCCACACCTTCCCTGGAGAGTTGGTATGAGCATGAAATGACACAGATGCAAATAGAAGCCTCTCCAAGGGGCCAGTGGCTAAGGACTGTGGCCCAGGTCATTGAGCCAATGTTACTCAGTAAGAACAACATGAATCCCATCCAGGAGAAGGAGCTGAGTGCCTCAGAGGACTCTTGTCTCTAGGGAGACATTGGAGCCCCTTTTCCATCACCCCTCCCCAACCCATCCTGTGCAGGCTCCTGGAAGCTGACTCTAAGTCCATGCGCTCCATGAATGGCTCTCGGAGGAACAGCGGCTCCTCACTGGTGTCCAGTTCCTCAGCCTCCTCCAACCTGAGCCACCTAGAGGAGGACACATGGATCCTGTGGGGCCGCATCGCCAATGAGTGGGAGGAATGGCGGCGGCGGAAGGAGAAGCTGCTCAAGGTGGCCAGAGGCAGTCTGGATGGGCAGGGTGGGTGGCCATCCTGGACAAAAAGGCATAAGATGGAGAAAAGATAGAGAAAGGGACAGGGCTAAAGAGGTCCCAATGCCTGAAGTAGCTGTTTGCTTCCTACCCTGGCATGGTGGTGCATGCTTGTGGCCCTAGAAGTAGGGATACTGAGGCAGGAGAATCATAAGTTCAAGGCCAGTCTGAGATGTTTAGTGAAGCCTTGTCTCAAAAAAAACAGGGGATTAATCAATATTATATCATGGATGATGGAGGGGCTCACAAAGCCCCACCCCTATCAGAGGAGATATTGGCAGTTAATGACTCCTGGGGAAGGGGAATTCATGTTCTTCAGTAGTGTAGCTACTGGTAAGTTGCCTGTGCTCCTATAAATAAACCCCCACCCATGCTGTAGCAACTCTGATTTAATTTAATGGGTTGCAAAAATAAATAAATAAAACCAGAAAGACATGGAAATAGGAAGGGAATTAGTTGGGAAGAAGGGATTTAGTGAAGAGGATAAGAGAGGGTAATGGGTATGAATATGTTAAATATATTATATGTATATATATACATATACATATGTACATATAGGTATGAACAGACAAGTGCTAATGGTAAGGGTACAGCTCATTATAGAGGAGTTCCTGAAGGATGGGGGTGCCCACTAAACACCACAAACTCTCTAACTATAGCACAGTGGCTCAGATATCCCTGGTCCACTGGTGAGGCATGAGTAAGCCATAACTGAGGGGCTGGACTGTGTGTGGCCATGGGGAGGATGCAGTGTATGGGGCCAGGTTCAGCCCTGGCTTCCTTCTCCTGCTCTTCCCCTTCCCATGGCAGGAGCTGATCCGCAAGGGCATCCCACACCACTTCCGGGCCATTGTGTGGCAGCTCCTCTGCAGTGCTACAGACATGCCAGTGAAGAACCAGTACTCAGAGCTGCTCAAAATGTCCTCACCGTGTGAGAAACTGATCCGTAGGGACATCGCCCGCACATACCCAGAGCATGAGTTCTTCAAAGGCCAGGATAGCCTGGGCCAGGAAGTCCTCTTCAATGTCATGAAGGTAAGGCCCTGCCACTTGAGCAGCAACCCCCACATGGACCTGCTCCATAAGGCCTGCAATGCCCTATGCTTACCTCACCTCATTCCTTTCCAGGCATACTCCCTGGTAGACCGGGAGGTGGGCTATTGCCAAGGCAGTGCCTTCATTGTGGGCTTGCTTCTCATGCAGGTAGGTGGCCTGGGGCTCTGTCCCCAAGAGATGGATACAAGTGTGTTCTCTGTATCCATTATCCCTCTAGGACCAGAGCCTTCTTCCAGCCATATCACTGTGACCCCTGAGAATTTGCAGGCCAAGTCCCCAGAGGGTGGATATGAGAGAGGCTAGGCATTAGTTCTGGTTGGGTCTTGGCACTGCATTATTCAGAATAAGGATGGGCTAGAGGGACAGTTGCACAGGAAGGACATCAGGCATGGGGCCTTAGATGTTTATGGGGCCTGGGGCATTACTCCAGAAGAACCAGAAGGCTTAGGATGGGGAGAAAGGAAATAGATGGAAAGATAGAGGGTGTTTCAACCAGGTGGAAGAGACAGGGCTCTGACAGGTTCAAGTCTCAGCTCTGTTGCTTCCTGCCAGTGGCCCTCAGCAAATGACTTCAGCCTTAGGCTTTCTATCAGTAAACAGTAGTGACCAGATTTACTGGTCACTATCAACTAGGTGACCAGATACAGTTACAGTAAACATAAGCAGAACAGAAACAGGTGTATCAAGATGCTGCCAAGAGCCCAAATGTGACCACTCCCACCATGCCTAAACTCAGAGCATCTGCCTGTCTCCTAGATGCCCGAGGAGGAGGCTTTCTGTGTGTTTGTACGGCTAATGCAAGAGTACCGGCTACGGGAGCTATTCAAGCCCAGCATGGCTGAGCTGGGACTCTGCATCTACCAGTTTGAGTACATGCTACAGGTGAGCAGGCTGCAGGCAGCACCCTACCCTGTCCCCTTGGGCTGAAAATTCCAGGCCTGAGAAATCACTCCTCAGAGCCCGGTGTAGTGGTACATGACTGTTATTCTGGCACTTGAGATGCTGAGTCAGTATGATTACAGGTTCAAAGCCAAGCTGTCTTCATAGTGAAGCCCTGTTTGACAAAACCAAGGGCTGGGTCCGGGGATACAGCTCAGTGATAGAACATTTGCTTAGCAAGTACAAGCGTCCTGGATTCAATCCCTAATGCCACAAAGAGGAAGGAGACAACCACCAACCCAAAATGGGTTCCTGTTCTGACCCCATAGGATGGAATGAAAGTCTACTGCCCTGAAGCATGCTGGGAGGCATGGGGCTGGCTAAGGGAGGTCTCCATTCCCACCAGAAGTTTCCAGAACTGCTAAAGCAGAGGAAGAAGAGGAAGAGAAAAGCTGCCCCAATAGACATGCCCAGGGCCCCTCTCTGTGTGCTCCAGGTGTGGTGGAAAGAGAGAAAATGTTGTCTGCCTGCCACAGCTGATTACCTGGGAGCCAGGTAATCAGCTGTGTATAAATAGCAGCCCCCGAAGGGTTCATTCCTTGCTGGCAGACAGAGCCATGGTGTTTGTGCTCAAGCACCCATACATACATGTACACATGTACACCACTCTTACATACACTGGCCTGTCCAGAGGCCCATAGGTCAGAAGTCTGAGTGATCAGTGAAGGCCTTTCTTCTAGGTCCTAGTTGACAGGGGATTTTGAAGCTCCAGGGGGCTTGGTAGTACCACAAACAAGAGGTCCAGTGCTTAGAAAAATGACCCCAAAGGGCTTGGGATGTAGCTCATGCTTAGCTAGGATATATGAGGCCCTAGGTTCAATCTCCAGTACCACAAAGAAAGAAAAGAGGAAGAGGAGATGAAAGAAGAAAGAGAAAGAGGAGAGGAGAAAAAGTAAAAAGGAGAGGCAAAAGGAACAACATGGTTACGTATGGTGGTACATGCCTGTAATCCCAACACTTGGAGACCAAGGCTGGTATGGTGGCTCATGCCTTTAATCTCAGCACTTAGGAGGCAGAGGTAGGAGGATCTCTGTGAGTTCAAGGCCAGACTGAGACTACATAGTGAATTCCAGGTCAGCCTGGGCTAGAGTGAGACTGACTGTACCTTGAAAAAAAAAAATCGAAGCCGGGCGTGGTGGCGCACGCCTTTAATCCCAGCACTCGGGAGGCAGAGGTAGGAGGATTGCCGTGAGTTCGAGGCCACCCTGAGACTCCATAGTGAATTCCAGGTCAGCCTGGGCTAGAGTGAGACCCTACCTCGAAAAACCAAAAAACAAAAACCAAAAACAAAAAAAAAAAAAAAAAAAAAAAAAAAAAAAAAAAGAAAAAAAAAATCGATACCCAGCATTGCTCCCTAAAGTAGAATAAATGTAGTTCTACCTCAGGCTGAATGACTTAGACCTTCCATAGCCAGCAGATTTATAAGTCCAGGACATAGGGAGTTCCTGGCTCCAGGAGGAAGTCCTAGGTCCAAAGTAGTCTGAAGTTTAAGCCAATCACCCAGGCATTTCCTCAAGCCCTACTTGTGTTCCTACTCCCTTGTGCTACACAAAGTTCTGGGATGCTTCAGCCTCCCCTAAGCATAGTGACCAAGAGAACACCAAGAAAGGGACCTGCACCATCCAGGGTGAGGAAGGCAGGGATACCTTAACCCAGTGCCCACTCCCCATGGCCACCCATCCTCCTTTCACCACACAGGAGCAGCTCCCGGATCTGAATGCCCACTTCCGCTCACAGAGTTTCCACACATCCATGTATGCATCGTCCTGGTTCCTCACACTCTTCCTCACCACATTCCCCCTGCCTGTTGCTACCCGGGTTTTTGATATCTTCATGTACGAGGTGAGCACCCCACAGAACATCTCTGCCTAGTTGGCTCTGAATAAAGGGAGTCAAGCTACATCCTAAAAATGAATTCTGATCTACTGACTGAGGAAGGGTTGAGGGATACAGGGGAAGGGTCTGAGGGTGGAACTGGAGTCTCATAGCCCTGTGGCTGCTTTTGCAGGGGCTGGAAATCGTGTTCAGAGTGGGCCTTGCCCTGCTGCAGGTGAACCAGATGGAGCTGATGCAGCTGGATATGGAGGGCATGTCCCAGGTGGGCCAATGTGTCAAGGACAGTTGGACTGTCCCCACTGGAAGGCACCAAGCACAGGACACTTTCCCAAATGACAAAGGGGAATGTAACTCAATGAGTAGAATGCTTGCCTAACATGTTAAAGTCTTGGGTTTGATCCCTAGCATAACATAAAATCTCAGACATTGTAGTGCATTCCTGTAATCCAAGGCAGGAAGATCAGATTTTCAGGTCACCCTCAACTACATACCAAGTGCCCACTTTCCAACCTTCAAAACTGAGTTTGAGGCCTACCTGGGTTTCCTGTCTCAAAAATAAATAAATAAATAATAAATAAAGACAAGGAAGACATCATAAGCATCCTTTCCGCTCTGACCCCCAAGGCTTCCCAAAGAAGTCCCAGGCCCTAACACATATGGCTCAGGGCCAGCAGCCTAGCCAAGAGGAGAAAGGAAGGCCGGGTCCAGCCAGCTCCATCCCTCCCACCCACTCACTGCTAGTCCCTAAAGCCTGCTATCAAAGGAACCTTTTTTGAACCAGGAAGCTTCAGATGTGGTTCCACCCAAATTCTCTGCCAGGTGAGGGCACAGGAAGGAACAAGGCATCTTGAGTAGCCTCCTGCCTTGCTCTGCCCAAGCCTGTCCTGGTCTCACAGTCTTCTGGCTTGCCTCTCATAGCCATTTCCCCATCACACAGGCCCCTGCCCCCTCTCAGCATCCTCCAGCTGGTACTTGGGAAAGAATACACAAAGGCCACAGTTGTGTCCCCAAACACGGGCATCCATTGTCCATGACTGCCACAGGGGCCAGCTGGGCCAGGGAATGAGAGCTGTGTCCACTAGGGGTTTCCTAGCCCTTCCTAATGAAGATTCCCCCATTCTTAGAGACCTCACCCATCCCTAGCCTTAACCTTCAGGAGTTTCGCAAGCCTGACTTCTCCAGAATTCCAAACCTAGGCCTCAAGCCCGCAGGAAAAGTTGGCCCTCCCTTCTCTTCAAAGGTCCCTTCTCATGTAGTCATTCATTCACTTCAAAAACACTGACTAAGTGGCAGTCCAGACCCTATGCAAGGTTCATGGCAAAGCCCTAGTGAGCAGGAAAACACAGCAAGGCTAGTGGTCAGGGCCCACATGACATTGACCACCTATGTCCCCACAGTACTTCCAGAGAGTTATCCCCCATCAGTTTGACAGCTGCCCAGACAAGTTGGTCCTCAAGGCCTACCAGGTCAAGTACAACCCCAAGAAGATGAAGAGGTAAGTGCCTTGGCATGGAGGTGGTCCCCACCTCTGCCCCAGGGAAGATCTAGAGGAGGCAGGATAGTGATTGTGTGCTCCACCCCCGACAGGTTGGAGAAGGAGTATGCAGCTATGAAGAGCAAGGAGATGGAAGAACAGATAGAGATCAAAGTGAGTCTCCCAGGGGCCAGGGGGAGGGACCAGGATGGGTGTCCTTGGGGCCTTTCTGCCTAACTCCAGAGCAGTCTGCTAGACGGCAGACCTACCCAGTACACAGTACATCTTGGCAATCCTGGGCAGATAGCCTTGAGCTCTGGATGATTCTCATCTACCTCACCCTTCCTTTGCCTGCCAGGGCAGTGTGGGAGTACCTGCCCCAGCTGGTGTGTTCTCAGAGCTGGCAACACAACAGTAAACAAGACAGTCAAGAACCAACCCTGCCTTTGTGCCCCCCACCCTTGTGTCATGGGGTGACAGTCAATAAATCACTAAA
The DNA here is from genome assembly GCA_036346955.1 of Dipus sagitta. Taxonomy (NCBI): domain Eukaryota; kingdom Metazoa; phylum Chordata; class Mammalia; order Rodentia; family Dipodidae; genus Dipus; species Dipus sagitta. The sequence goes on along the minus strand of CM070773.1, from coordinate 71,912,399 downwards.
ATAGCATGGAGTTTATAGAATGCTGTGGATGCAGACATGCAGAGGAGGGGCAGGCACACCTGGGAAATTGCTTCCAGGCTCAGGAGTCCAGTGCAGAGAGCCTTGGGTAGCAGTATCATGCCTGGTGAGATACAGTCAACAGCCAGCAAACTCAAACAGCCAAGCTCAAACTGCTCTAAGCACACCTTAAGGCTGGACTTAAGATCTACCCCAGTGACACAGCCTCCAGCAGGCTGCTGGAATCTCAAATTGCAAGCTTAATCAGAAATACCTCAGGAGCTGGGCATGGTGGCACACACCTGTAACCCCAGCACTCGGGAGGCAGAGGTAGGAGGATTGCCATGAGTTCAAGGCCACCCTGAAACTACATAGTGAATTCCAGGTCAGCCTGAGCTAGAGTGAGACTCTACCTTGAAAAAAAAAAAAAAAAAAAAAAACCTCATGCTATGAGGGATATACATTCACATTCAAACTGCCACATTCCACCCCTGGTCCCCATAGACTCATGATCATCTCAGAATGCAGCAAACCAGCTTTAAGGTCTCCATAGTCTCTATCAACTTTAACATTGTTCTATAGTCCCAAGTCTCATCTGAGATTTAAGACTGCCTCATAACAGTGTGCCCTATAAAATGAAAATATAAATTACATACTTCCAATACATAATGATACATAGTAAACATTTCTATTGCAATAAGGCATAACAAGGAGAGACTGGGTCAATGTAAATCAATAACCAGTAGGTAAACATCAAACATCTGCATTTCAAGCCCAACATCCATAACCAAGGACAGAGTCTCTGGATTCATTTCTACCCCTCCAGCTAGACTGAGCAGCCAAGGGAAAATTCCATCCAAACAAGCACCTCTTAATGGTAGCCATTCCACAATCCTGGCATATCCAGAACATCCTTGGGTCTACCCAGAAAATCCATCTTCACATCTCCATATAATGGTCTTATTTGGTATTTCAACCCTGTTTCACATTCCTGGAACCTTATGCTCTTCATGACCCACTTCCCTGCATTTTTCATGCTTTCAAAACCATTTACCAGGTGTTTGGCATAGCCAAATTTGTAAGTGGAGAAGGGAGGGATCTTGTAAAGAGCAGCGTACTCCTTTAGATTCCTTCCTTTAAGTCACCTCCTTGCAAAACAATTTGTATCCGTACTCATTTGAGCCTTTCCTGGGTGGATTTTGCCCTAAGGCATCTTTTCCATTCTCCCAATGCAAAGCATTTGCCCACCCTTAGTGGTGGTAACCAACTTAATAGCAGCTTCAGTAACCTAAACCCAGTCTCTGTGCCAATATGTGCCAATAACTTTAAACTTGCTTGAATTTTTCCTGTGATAAACTGTACATCTTTCACAGCTTTCTGTTCTATACCTTCTGCCAAGCACACCAGTCGATTACCTTTAAATTCAACCTTGATCAAACTCTCTAGCATGGGCCAAAGAACACTGCCAGCCTTTATGCCAGTAGCCCAGTTCCAACAAAGTTATCTCCCCCCTTAAAAGCGCATAAGTCAAGCCTTCACAGTCCATAATTCTCTATGCATTCATCATTTTTCAAACGCTCACCAGAATAGTCCCATCAAGCTCTTCTTACAATACTGTAAGACTTCTTCAATCAAAAGTACCAAATCTGCCAGGCATGGTGGTGCACACCTTTAATCCCAGTACTCGGGAGGCAGAGGCAGGAGGATCGCAGTGAATTTGAGGCCACCTTGAGATTACATAGTAAATTCCAGGTCAGCCTGGACTAGAGTGAAACCCTGCCTTGAAAAACCAAAAAAAAAAAAAGTACCAATCTGGACTGCAGAGAGGGCTTAGCAGTTAAGGCACTTGCCTGAGAAGCCTAAGGACCCAGGTTCAATTCCCGAGTACCCACATAAGCCAGATGCACAAGGTGGCACATGCATCTGGGGTTTATTTGCAGTGGCTAGGGGCCCTGGCGCCCCCATTCTCTCCCATTGTCCTCTCTCTCTCTCTCTCTCTCTCATAAATAAATTTAAAAAAATAATACCTTAGGGACTGGAGAGATGGCATAGTAGTTAAGGCACTTGCCTGTGAAGCTTGCAGACCTAGGTTCAATTCCCTAGTACCCCTGTAAACCAGATACACAGGGTGACATATGCGTCTGGAGTTGTTTGCAGTGGCTAGAGGCCTTGGCATGCCATTGTCTGTCTGTCTCTCTTTTTTTCTCTCTCTCTCTCTCAAATGAATTAAAATAAAATACCTTAGGTGGGCTGAGGAGATGTCTCAGCAGTTAAAGACAGTTCCTTACAAAGCCAGATGGCCTGGGTTAGATTCCCCAATACCCATGTAAAACAAGGTGCACAAAATGGTGCATGCATCTGGACTTTGTTTGCAGTGGTAAGAAGCTCCTGTTTACATATTCTCTCTCTCCCCACACCACCCTTTTCCTTGCAAATAAATTTCACATATATATATATACACACATACACACACACACACACACACACACATGCCGGGCTCACCGGCAGGTAGGGCTGTGGGAGAGCTGGTCCCGCCAGTCTCTTCCCGGGGCTGAGCGGGATGGTGAGTGTCGACGACTCAGAACCTCTCCTAGTCACCAGAGAAAAACCACACTGAGTCGGGAGACTTGTCAAAGCAGGATCTCGCTTTATTGTTACAGGTGGTTGCCTATATAGTGTTGAGAACGAGGGTAGAGATTCTAGGATGGGGGGAGAGGTAAGAGCCAATAGTATACCGTGACTTTTGAAATGATTGGTTCTAAGAGCACACGGGAACTCTAACTTTTTTGCAGAAGTAGCAGGCCAGAGGCAATTTGGTACCCTGCTGAGTATAGCTGGCCAGAGACAGGTCATCAAACTTTAGCTAGGCTCAGGAAGTTCCACTAGGCCTTGCGTCCGGGCCTCTCAAGGTCCAACATCTCCCCCTTTTGTTTTTGTAAGAGCATCAGTCAACATGGCCCCTGTCTTAGGTTGTCCCCCTCTGGGGATCTTACCCGTCACTGGGTAACATGTGTTTAGCTCGCTGAGAACCCACTCCATGGCCTGTCTTCGGTTGTCTCAGTCAGTCTGACATCTTACCCGTCATCAGTCACATGGAGGGCAGAGGAGGTGGTAGTGGGTCATATGAGGAACTTAATTTCTGAGTTGCCAGCCTGTGGTATCTCAACCTGATGGAGTTTTAATGAATTGTGTAATTTTGTTAATTACACAAGGCCCGACAGTGAGGATAAGAAGAAGGAGAAGGAGGGGCCTAAGTAGAGGGAAAAGGTAGGGTAAGAAGCCATGTAAGCCCGTCCATAGCGGGTTGTCCTGGAGGTCCTGCTGCCTCCTCTCCAAGTCTTCCTGGAGCCTCTTAATCTTGTCCTGGATGATTCCCGATTTATTGGCGTAAAAGCAGCATTTTTTCCTGTAAAAACAAGCATATGCCTCCCTTTTCGGCCATTAGTAGGTCTAGTCCCCTACTGTTTTGTAGGACTACCTCAGCCAGGGAATCTAGCTGTTGTTGGAGATAGGTCTCCCTCCGATATAATCAAAAGAGGGCATAGGGAGGGCCTCATTTCCAGGAATGATATCTACATCTGGGATTAAGGTGGCTGGGGCACAAAGGCCCGTCCAATTGGTGAACAGAAAGTCATAGGCCATCCCGCCTCCACAAACATAAACCATTCCAGAAGGCGGGCAGCGTTGAGCACTGGGCTCAGTTGTGTTAAAAGTACAGAAGGAAGGATGAATGTATCCCATATCTATACTGGAATTATTAGGGGAAGGTGGGACACAAATGCAGTTTCCAGAAGGAGACATTGGGAGCAGCTGGAGTGGGATGGGGAATGTGGCGGAGCAATTTTTTAGGGCAGTATGGGCGTCTGTAGTTGTATCATTGGCATCATTGCTGACTACTGCAAGTGGCCAGGGAGGCCCAAATCGGAGGCAAAGCCAGCAATCCTCCGCAAGGGAGGGAGTTGTTTGGTTTAGCAGGGTGAAGACCATTTTAGGAACAGTCCTCAGGGCTGGGACACTCCCTGGAGAAGTGATTGTCAGTGTCCCCTTGTTGGGACAAATATTTTAGGTCTCTCGCTGGTACCCAAATGGGTCTTTTTTTATCTTGAGGGAAGACACATCCAAACCCTCTCCCTGCTGTGAGGAGCGGGTCTGGTCCTCTCCAGGTCCCAGTCAATGGGTCCCTCCATCTTACCCAGATAGAGCTGTAGGTAACAGATGAGGACCAATGTTTTTGAAAAGGGGATAATTGTTTATCTTCTTTAGAAAAATTTAAAATATTTAGGGTAAATAATGCCTTTTTTAGTTGGTCATATGGGGGTAAGGATTCCCCCTTTTGTTTTTGTAATTGAGACTTGAGAGTCTGATTATATCTGTCAACGATAGCCTGGCCCCAGGGGTTGTATGGGATGCCTGTGGAATGTGAGATTTTCCAGGTCTGGAGAAAATTTACAAAGTCCTTGCTTATGAAGCAGGGGCCATTATCTGTTTTAATTTGGTCAGGTAGTCCAAGGGTGGCAAAGCATTGAAGCATATGACTAATAGCATGTTTAGATTTTTCCCGGCATGTGCCGATGCCCAGCAGGCGCGGGAAAAGGTATCAACTGAAATATATATATATATATATATATATATATATATATATATATATATATATATATATATCTAAGCTTTCCAAATGGAGAATAGTGTGTGACATCAATTTTCCAAAGATGATTAGGGCAGAGCCCTCGAGGATTGCTTCCTATAGTTTTAGTGGTGATATAAGCCTCAGCTTCTCCAAGTATATCCTGACCTAAGAGGTTGGCCGTTAGGCCGGACACGACCAGAGGGCACACCTCCCCATGGTTACCATCAGAATCAGTCCAGGGCTGCCAATTGGCCATTTCCCAGGACGTTGACTGTCCACCCACACCAAGTAAAGGCGGACCAGGGACTAACTGCCATGAAGGAGGGACTTCCTCCTTTCTAATTAGTATTACACTGAGGCATAGAAGCCATTTTATCAGCCAAATTGTTTTCTCGAGAGAGAGTGCAGTCGGCCCCAGTGTCATTTTTGGCCTTCTTGAACCTGGGGCAGGGAGTATGTGGCACGTTAGGGGCCACAGGGACTGTTGGGGAATTTTTTGTCCAATTGGGGCACTCTCTCTTAAAATGACCTTCTTTACCACAGCCAAAGCAAGATCGTCCCTTACTCCCCGAGGTCTGTTGAAGGGCACAAACCAGGGCAGCCATATCTTCATGCTGAGCAGCCTGCAAGGCCGATACCATGGCCCTAGCTTGATGGGAGCTGGATCCCACGTCTTTGGTGGCTATAATCCATTTACTCATAGAGAGATCTTTTAGTCCAGCTCAGGCCAACTTATGGTCACTCGTCATGTCTTCCCAGATCAGCACTTTAATGAACTGGTCATGTAGGGGACCAGGGGGGAGCTTTCTCTGTAGGCTCTTTTCAACCCTCTCTATGAAGGTGGCCAAGTGTTCACTAGCCTTTTGTGTGATTCCTGTGATGGGGGGCTCAGATGGGCCTTCCTCTAGTTTCCTCCATGCAGCCATTCCCAGAGCCTGCACCTGATCCCGGTATGGATCAGGGATGGCAGCTTGCTGGAGGCCCGTGGAAAATGCATCAGCGGTGCCCAAGAGCATGTGGAAGGTGATTGGGACTGGGGGCTGAGCGGCCTGATTCTGCTCAGCCTGAATATGGCACTCATCCTGAAAGAAGGCACACCACTTTATGTACAGGGGCCCAGAAAGAACGGCTTTAGCAAGGTTTTTCCAATCTTGGGTAGTACAGTGATGATGAGCCAAACCATGGGGGATGGTCTCCGCCCAGGGGGAATTAGGTCCATCCTCTGAGACAGCCTTTTTAAGGCCTAGGGCAACAGCAACACACAGACACAGGAGTACAACACAAACACAAAGGACCCAAAAAAATAGCTAAACGTGCTGCAGAATTAAGTTCAGATTTAGATCCGTGATGGCCAGACGAGTCTGTGTCCTTAAGGGATGGCTCCATTATACTAAACATGGTACGGATGGGAGCAGATCTCCCCAGCAGGTTTGCTCTGTCTTCTGGGACGGAGTCCCCACTCAAATGAGGGGGCAATACGCCTCGAGTCTCCTCCAGGTCTGCCCACACAGTGTGTCTACCAGGGACGTATGACCTGTTCAGAAATACAGACACCACAGATGCAGCTTGCCAGCAAACCGAAAGTGAAAGGAAACAGAAAGGGAATGAAGAGATGTTGACAAGCAAGCACAGGTTACAGAAGGAAAGGTCAGCACATTAGATATGAGGACTGCCTCATAATTTATGAGGGTACACTCACCCACAGACTGATTGGCCCGTCAGCGTTCTTCCGTCGGAGAGATGCCACCATGTTGGCAGCCAGTCTGCCGGGCTCACCAGAAGGTAGGGTTGTAGGAGAGCCGGTCCCGCTGGTCTCTTCCTGGGGCTGAGCGGGATGGTGAGTGTCGACGACTCAGAACCTCTCCTAGTCACCAGAGAAAAACCACACTGAGTCGGGAGACTTGTCAAAGCAGGATCTCGCTTTATTGTTACAGGTGGTTGCCTATATAGTGTTGAGAACGAGGGTAGAGATTCTAGGATGGGGGCAGAGGTAAGAGCCAATAGTATACCATGACTTTTGAAATGATTGGTTCTAAGAGCGCATGGGAACTCTTAACTTTTTTGCAGAAGTAGCAGGCCAGAGGCAATTTGGCACCCTGCTGAGTATAGCTGGCCAGAGACAGGTCACCAAACTTTAGCTAGGCTCAGGAAGTTCCACTAGGCCTTGCGTCCGGGCCACTCAAGGCCCAACATATTATATATATATATATAGTTTGTTTGTTTTTTGTTTTCTGAGGTAGGGTCTTGCTCTAGCTTAGGCTGACCTGGAATTCACTATGTAGTCTCAGGGTGGCCTTGAACTCATGGCAATCCTCCTACCTCTGCTTCCCAAGTGCTAGGATTAAAGGTGTACACCACCATGCCCAGCCTAAACATAATTTTTTTTAATACCTTAGGCATAGGCTGGAGAAACGGCTTAGTGATTAAGGTGCTTGCCTGGGAAGCCTAAGGACCCAGGTTCAATTCCCCAGTACTCACAGGTGGCACATGTGTCTGGAGTTTGTTTGCAGTGGTTAGGGACCCTGGTGTACCTATTCTGTCTGTCTCTATCTGCCTCTTTCTCTCTCTCTCTTCCAAATAAATAAATCTTTTTTTTTTTTTTTTTTTGGCTTTTCAAGGTAGGGTTTCACTCTAGCCCAGGCTGACCTGGAATTCACTATGTAGTCTCAGGGTGGCCTCGAACTCACGGCGATCCTCCTACCTCTTGTAAATGGAGGGGGACCATGTGAGGGCCTCTTGCTGCTGCAAATGAACTCCAAAGGTAGGCACCATTTTGTGCATCTTATATGGGTACTGAGGAATCAAACCTAGGCTGTCAGGCTTTGCAATCAAATGCCCTTAACCCCTGAACCATCTCCCCAGTCTCAAGATTTCTGTTTCTATAATCATCCCTGGAGTGGTTTAAGGCACAGAGATAATGACTTGGCTTGTGAGCAGTAGATTAAGGAGATGGTTAAGGGGTTGGGTTCTAGACTGGTTGGTTTGAAAAACTAGCCCATTATCTAGGAATCAGCTAGTTCTGGGAGGAGGTTCTCTCCCCAAATTAGCAAGGCCCCAGGGTGTCAAAGCATCATAAAATACAGAAATTTTTATTTTATCTTATTTTATTATTATTTGTTTTATTTTATACATTTGTTTTATTTGGGTTTTTATCACTTGATTAGAGACAAAATGCCAAGAAACAATGTTTGTTTGCTTGTTTTTTGTTTTTTTCAGTAGGGTCTCACTCTAACACAACTTGACCTGGTACTTATTATGTAGCCCAGGTTGACCTCAAACTCACAGTGATACTCCTACCTACCTCAGCCTCCCAAGTGCTGAGATTAAAAACCTGAGCCACCATGCCTGGATTTGTTCTTGAAACAGGGTTTCATGTAGCTCAGCCTAATCTCAAACTTGCTATGTAACTGAAGATAACCTTGAATTTATGATTTTCTTGTGTCTAACCCCCAAGTTCTAGGAGTGACTACAGGCATGTGCCACCATGACTTTTTGCCTTTTTAAAACAAGGTAGCCCAGGCTGGGCTTGAATTTACAATTCTATTGCATCAGCCTCCAGAGTACAGACATTACAGATGTGTGCCACCATCTGCAGATATAAAGAAAAGAATTTAGTCCATGATCAGTGTATGGCATACTGTATTCCTCACTCATTCTACCTCTCTTGTTTTCCATTTGGAGCAAACAATAAAGAGGGGACTGTCACCCAGGCATGGCGAACTCTTCCAATGATATCTCTGCTAGGTGCAATGACTAGCTGAAGCCAGATTGGGCAGAGCAATCTAGGGACCAGGGATTAGGAGTCCTAATTCAAAGCCTTAAACTATTCTAACCTGACCCATACTGGAGGGAGACTGTACCCCTCTCTGATACAATCTCCCACCATGACATAAGTCACTGACCATCAAGCTATGATTTACTGACATCAGTTGTTCTTCTGTGAATATTTGGGTGTTTTCCCTCACAGAAGCAATCCAGGAAATGTTTTGTGTGGCCCATAGCAAGGTAGGACCCTCAATCATCTACTGACCTAAAGTATTTCTTCATAACTAGAAGGCAGAGGAAGCTAGATACCATATGTCAGCTTCCTAGAGGGTCACAAAAGAACCTAAAACCTCAGATACCTACCCAAAATCCAAGTATGGTTATGTATGCCTACAATCCCTGTGTTCAAGAGGCTAAAGCAGAAGGATCAGGAGTTCAAGGCCAGACTGGGTTACATAGCAAGACCCTGATCTCAAAAAGAGGTAGAGAGGGAAACAAAAGTAAAGACGAATGAGTCGGGCGTGGTGGCACACGCCTTTAATCCCAGCACTCGGGAGGCAGAGGTAGGAGGATTGCTGTGAGTTCGAGGCCACCCTGAGACTCCATAGTGAATTCCAGGTCAGCCTGGGCTAGAGTAAGACCCTACCTCAAAAAAAAAAAAGTAAAGATGATATCTCCCATAACTCTTAGAAATGTTATGAGGGGGGCAGGCGTGGTAGTGCATACCTTTAATCCCAGCACTTAGGAGGCACAGGTAGGAGGATTGCTATGAGTTCAAGGGCATCTTGAGACTACACAGTGAATTCCAAGTAAGCCTGGGCTAGAGTGAGACCCTACCTCAAAAAAGCAGAAAAAATAAATGTCACAAGGGCTAGTGATGTCATTGTAGACACAGAGCTCTTGCCTAGCATGTAGGAAGAAGACCTGGGTTCGACCCCTAGCACTGTATAAACCAGGCATAGTGGCACATGCCTATAATCCCAGCTGTTGGGAAATGGACACTAGAGGATCAGAAATTCAGGGTTGCTCTTAGCTACATAGGAGAAGTGAGGCCACATGAAACTATGTCTCAAAAAAAATGTTGGGGGCTGGAGAGATGGTTCAGTGGTTAAAGGTACTTGCTAGCAAATCATGATGGCCTGAGTTCAATTCCCCAGTACCCACATAAAGCCAGATGCATAAAGAGGCACATGTGTCTGCAGTTTGCAGTGGCAGGAGGCCCTGGTGCTTGTTCTCATTCTCTCCTCTCTCTGAAGAGCTCTCTAAAATTACTAATTTTTTCTATAATTAATTTTTTTGACAACTTCCATAATAGTAGACAGTAAACCATGGTAATTCCCTCCCTCCTTCTATTTCTATTTCCCCATTGAAACTCCATTCTCCATCATATCCCATCCCCCTCTCAATCAGTCTCTCCTTTATTTTGATGTCATCATCTTTTCAGGCACTGTGAGGTCATGGATATCCAGGCAATTTTGTGTCTGGACGAGCACATTGTAAGAAGTCCTATCCTTCCTTTGGCTCTTACATTTTTTCTGCCACCTCTTCCACAATGGACCCTGAGCTTTAGAAGGTGTGATAGAGATATGTCAGTGCTGAGCACTCTGTCACTTCTCAGCACCAAGGTATTACCATCTGAAAAGAGAAGCTTCTCTAACCAAAACTGAGAGTAGCATTAATATATGCGTATAAACATTAAGAAAAGTGCTAACTGGGCAGTTTGGTGAACATAGTATGTACATTTAGCCAGACACCAGCAGACATTACACTCCTAGGGCTCATGAATACACCTGTTGTAGGTTTTCAGTATCAGGGATGTATTCTCTCCCATGGAGAGGGCCTCTAGTCCAATTAGAGAGCAATTGGTTTTCCCCATAACAGACATGCCACTATTGCACCCATTGGCTCATTTGGTCTGGCTGGCCAAATTTAAGGCTTACTGTGTCCAGTGATGAGTATCTCCACTGGTGATTTTTCTCTCTCCCATTGAACTGCATGCATTGTTGCTTTTCCCAGCTTTCTGTCAGCTGGTCTACATGCAGGAGGTTCTCAACTCAGCTCCAGCAGGATTTCTCAGTGGCCTTGCAGCCCCAGTATGTGGAGTCTTCAGCAATAGGGTCTTACCATCTATTCCTGGTGGGAAACCAAAAGCCTTAGCAATGATCTGTAATGTTTTGGGGGCATTAGTAGGACCTCCCTGGACAATAAGTCAATGGAAGGTATCCCATCCCTGACACTGAAAATTTTCTAGTAACAATCTATGGCTCCTGTGCATTACATTGTCCAAAAAAGTAGGTTTCCATATGACTTATTTATATCCTCTTAGATTTAATTAGCCCTCCCTCCACCTTTCCTTTACTCAATCTCTTCCCCTGGCTTCACTTAGGTCTTTTCACTCCCACTAATCTGTTCTTATACTTACATATATACAATACCATCCTATTAAATCCCCCCTCCTTCCCTTTCTATTCTCTTTCTATCCCCTCTTGAGCTTACTGGCCTCTGCTACTGAGTTTTATTCCTACACACATAAAAGTTCAATCCTTTGTAGCTAGGATCCACATATGAGAGAGAACATGTGACATTTGGCCTTCTGGGCCTGGGTTACCTCACTAAGTATAATCCTTTCCAGATCCATCCATTTTCCTGAAATTTTCATAATACATTTTTCTTTACCTTAAGTAGAACTCCATATCTTCATTATCCACTCATCAGTTGAGGGACATCTAGGCTGGTTCCATTTCCTAGTGTGACAATAAACATGGTTGAGCAAGTATCTCTAAAGTAGTGAGACAAGTCCTTAGTATATATGCCTAGGAGTGGTATAGCTAGGTTATATGGTAAATCTATTTTTAGCTATCGCAGGGACCTCCACACTGATTTACACAATGGCTGGACCAGATTGCATTCCCACCCAACAGTGTAGAAGGGTTCTTCTTTTTCCACAACATCACCAGCATTTATGGTCATTTGTTTTCATTATGGTAGCCAATTTAACAGGAATGAGATGGAATCTCAACGTAGTTTTAACAGCCATTTTCCTGATGGCTAGGGATGTAGAATATTTGTTAGATGTTTATATGCTATCTGTATTTCTTCTTTTGAGAACTCACTATTTAGTTCCATAGCCCTTCAAAAAAATTTTTTTTACATTTTATTAATTTATTAGAGACAGAGAGAGAGGGAGGGAGGAAGGGGGAGAGAGAGAAAGAATGGGCATGCCAGGGCCTCTAGCCACTGCAAACGAACTCCAGACGCATGTGTCACCTTGTGCATCTGGCTTACGTGGGTCCTGGGGAATTGAACCTGGGTCCTTTGGTTTTGCAGGATAATGCCTTAACTGCTGAGCCATCCCTCCAGCCACATAGCCCATTTTTTTAATTGGGTTGTTTGATTTCTTCTTATTTAGTCTTTTGAATTCTTTGTATATCCTAGATATTAGTCTTCAGTCAGATGTATAGCTGGCAAAGATTTTTTCCCATTCTGTGAGTTGCCTCTTTGCTCTATTCACAGTGTCCTTTGCTGTACAAAAGCTTTGTACTTTCATGAGGATCCAGTGGTTGATCAGTGGTTTTATTTCCTGAGCAATTGGGGTTATATTCAGAAAGTCGTTGCCTATGCCAATATGTTGAAGGGTTTCCTCTACTTTTTCCTCTAGAAATTTCAGAGGTTCAGGTCTGATATTAAGGGCTTTTATCCATTTGGACTTAATTCTTGTACATGGAGAGAGATAAGGATCTACTTTCATCCTTCTACAGGTACATATCCAGTATTCCCAGCACCATTTGCTGAAGAGGCTGTTTTTTCTCCAACGAGTATTTTTGGCATTTTTGTCGAAGATCAGGTGGATATGACTACCCGGACTTACATCTGGGTCCTCTATTCTATTCCATTTATCTACATATCTGTTTGGGGGCCAGTACTATGCTGTGTTTGTTACTACGGCTGTGTAATGTAGGTTAAAATTGGGTATGATGATACCAAGAGCCTTATTTGTGTTACTCAAATTTGTTTTAGATATTCGAGGTCTTTTTGTGCTTCCAAATGAATTTTTGGATTGTTTTTTCTATTTCTGCGAAGAATGCCATTGGAATTTTGATGGAGATTGCATTAAATGTATAGATTGCTTTTGGTAAGATTGAAATTTTCATAATATTGATTCTTCTGATCCAAGAACAAGGGATGTCTTTCCATTTCCTAGTGTCTTCTGCAATTTCTGGCTTGAGTGTTTTCCAGTTTTCATTGTAGAGATCCTTCACTTCCTTGGTTAGTTTTATTCAAAGGTACTTTAATTTTTTTTGATGCAGTTGTGAATGGGAGTGATTCTCTGATTTCATCCTCTGTGTGTTTGTTGTTAGTATATAGGAAGGCTACTGATTTTTGTATGTTTATCTTATATCCTGATACATAGCTGTAAGTGCTTATCAGCCCTAACAGTTTGCTCGTACAGTCTTTAGGGTCCTTTATATATAGAATCATATCATCTTCAAACAATGATAACTTATCTCTTCCTTTCCAATTTGTATCCCTTTTATATGTGTCTCTTGCCTTATTGCTATGGCTAAGATTTCCAGTACTCTCTTAAGTAAAAGTGGGGCTGGGCTGGAGGGATGGCTTAGTGGTTAAGGCACTTGCCTGCAAAGCCTAAGGACCCTGGTTCAATTCTCCAGGTCTCACGTAAGCCAGATGCACATGGTGGTGCATGCGTCTGGAGTTGGGTGATCCTCTCCCTCTGCCTCCCGAGTGCTGGGATTAAAGGTGTGCGCCACCACGCCTGGCCTTGAATTAATTTTTGTAGGTCATATAAATCAAGGAAATCACCCATTTCTTTAAGATTTTCAAACTTAGTAGAGTATGTGTTCTTATAGTATGTCCCTATGAATTTTTGAATTTCTCTGGTCTAGAGGCCCTGGCATGCCCATTCTCACACTTTCTCTTTCTCTCTATCCCCCCTCCCTCTTTCTGTCTCTAATAAATAAATAAATAAAAGTAAAATCTTTTTTTAAAAAAGTGGGGACAGTGGACACCCTTGTCTTTTGCCTGATTTTAGTGGAAAAGCTTCAAATTTGTCTCCATTTGGTATTATGTTGGCTGTAGGTTTGTCATAAATAGCCTTTATTATGTTGAGATATACTCTTTCTATTCCCAGTTTCTATAGGACTTTTATCATGAAGGAATGTTGGATTTTTGTCAAATGCTTTTTCTGCATCTAATGAGATGATCATGTGATTTTTGTCCTTCAGTACATTTATCGATTTGTGTATGTTGAACCATCCCTGCATCTCTGGGATAAAGCCTATTTACTTGGCCAGAGTGGATGATCTTTCTGATATATTCCTGAATTCTGTTTGCCAATGTTTTGTTGAAAATTTTTGCATTTATGTTCATGAGAGAGATTGGTTTATAATTTTCTTCTTTTATTCTACCTTTGTCTGGTTTTGGTATCAGGGTGATGCTGGCTTCATAGAAGGAGTTTGTTAGGATTCCTTCATTTTCTATTTTATAGAAAAGTTTAAGAAGCATTGGTGTTAGTTCTTCCATGAAGATCTGGTAAAATTTACCAGTGAATCCATCTGGGACTGGACTTGTTTCAGTTTAGAGATTTTTTTAATAACTGCCTGGATCTCCATACTTGTTATAGGTCTATTTAAGTGGTTAATCTCATCTTGACTTCTTTTTTTTTGTTTTGTTTTGTTTTTCAAAGTAGGGTCTCACTCTAGCCCAGGCTGACCTGGAATTCACTATGTAGTCTCAGAGTGGCTTTGAACTCATGGTGATCCTCTCCCTCTGCCTCCTGAGTGCTGGGATTAAAGGTGTGCGCCACCACGCCTGGCCTTGAATTAATTTTTGTAGGTCATATAAATCAAGGAAATCACCCATTTCTTTAAGATTTTCAAACTTAGTAGAGTATGTGTTCTTATAGTATGTCCCTATGAATTTTTGAATTTCTCTGGTATCTGTTGTGATGGTTCCTTTTTCATCTCTAATTTTATTAATTTGTGTCTCTTCTCTCTTTCTTTTGGTCAGATTTGCTAGGGTTTATCAATCTTGTTTATCCTTTTTTTCTTTTTTTTAAACTTTTTTTAAATATAATTTTTATTTAAGAAAGAGGCAGAGAAGGAGAGAGAATGGGAACACCAGGGCCTCCAGCCACTGCAAATGAACCCCAGATGCATGTGTCATATTGTGTTTCTGGCTTGTGTGGGTCCTGGGTAATTGAACCGAGGTCCTTTGACTTTGCAGGCAAGCACCTTAACTGCTAAGCCACTTCTCCAGCCCCTTGTTTATTCTTTCAAAGAACTAACTCTTTGTTTCATTGATTCTTTGGATTTTTTTTCTTTTTGGTTTCTATTTCATTAATTTCTGCCCTAATATTTATTATTTCTTCCCATCTACTGATTTTCAGTTTGCCTTGTTCTTTTCCCAAAGCCTTAAGGTGAAGCATTAAGTTGTTTACTTGTGAACCATTCTAATTTTTTAATATAGGCACTTAAAGCTATAAATATCCCTCTTAGGACTGCTTTCATTGTGTCTCAATGTGATGTTGTATTCTCATTGTCATTTGATTCTATGTAGCAGTCAGCTTCAGGTTTGCTGAGATGAACTTTCAGACCAGGCACAGTTATGGAGGAAGGGATTTATTGGAGCTTACAAATCCAGGGGAAGTTCCATAAAAGCAGAAGAAACTGGCCTGCCTTCACAGGACCAAGCAGAGAGAGAGAGAGAAGCACAAGCCTAAAGGTCAAAAGCCACACAGCACACTTCAGGAACTCCAGCTAGGCACACTTTGCATATCTTTAGATTGAAATCTAAAATCCACCACCACACCTTAAGATCCACCCAGTGACCTTGCCTCCAGCCAGGTAGCTAGAGAAGCAAACTACAAATAAGCAACTGAATATATTGGGGGCCATCTATTCTATTCAAACCACCACATTCTATGAATTTTTTTATTTCCTTCTTGATTTCTTCATTGACCCATTCATCATTTAGTAGTATATTGTTTAGTTTCCATGATTTTTTGTATGCTCTGCAGTTCTTCTTGCTATTTATTTGTAGATATAATGCAAGGAATTATTTCAATTTTCCTGTATTAGTTAAGATTTGCTTTGTGTCCTAATATGTGGTCTGTTTTAGAGAATTGTTCCATGTGCTACTGAAAAGAATGTGTGTTCTGCATCATTTGGATAAAATATCCGGTATATATATGTTAGGTCCATTTGTTCTATGACCTCATTTAATCCAGATACATCTCTGTTTATTTTTTGCTGGGATGATGAACTGTCAGTTGATGAGAGTGGGGTGTTGAAGTCACCCACTACAACTGTATTTGGTGTTCTCTGTGACCTTAATTCTAAGAGCATTTGTTTGAAGAAATTGGGAGCCCCCATGTTAGGGGCATATATGTTTAGGATTGTAATGTCCTCCTGTTCGAGTGTTCCTTTAATCAATATTAAGTGACCTTCCTTATATTTCCTAACTAATGTTGGTCTGAGGTCTACACAGTGAGATATTAGGATAGCAACTTCTGCTTGTTTTCTAGGCCCATTTGCTTGAAACACCATTTTCTAGCCTCTCGCCCTAAGATAGATAGTGTCTATCCTTTGTAAAAAGGTGAGTTTCTTGGAGACAACAAATTGAAGGATCCTGCTTTTTTTTTTTTTTTTTTTTTTTTTTTTTTTTTTTTGGTTTTTCAAGGTAGGGTCTCACTCTGGCCCAGGCTGACCTCGAACTCATGGTGATCATCCCACCACTGCCTCCCGAGTGCTGGGATTAAAGGTGTGTGCCACCATGCCCGGCTCAGGATCCTGCTTTTTAACCCAGTCTGCAAACCTGTGACTTTTGGTTGGGGCATTGAGGCCATTAAGAGTTATTATTGAAAGGTATGTGTTTATTTTTACCATTTTTCTTTTTTTATGCTTCCAGTTTTACCTTTGCTCTCTTGTATTAACTACTATTTGAGTACAGTTTGTTTTTTCCAGGTTCCTTATATGTCTGCTTTTCTTTCTCTTCAGCATGGAGGATCCTTTCAAGTATTTTCTGTAGAGCTGGTTTTGTCTTCAAATATTCCTTTAGCCTGCTTTTGACGTGGAATGTCCTTATTTCTCCATCTATTTGAATGGATAGCTTTGCAGGATAAAGTAACCTTGGTTGACAGTTGTTATTATTATTATTATTTTTTTTTTTGGTTTTTTGATTTTTTGAGGTAGGGTCTCACTCTAGCCCAGGCTGACCTGGAATTCACTATGGAGTCTCAGGGTGGCCTTGAACTCACGGCGATCCTCCTACCTCTGCCTCCCGAGTGCTGGGATTAAAGGCGTGTGCCACCATGCCCGGCTGACAGTTGTTATTTTTCAGAACTTGGAATACATAATTCCAAGCCTTCTGGCTTCTAAAGTTTGTGTTGAGTAATCTGCTGTGATCCTGATGGGCTTGCCTTTGTATGTGACTTGATTTTTCTCTCTAACTGCTTTCAGTATATTTTCTTTGGTTTGTATGTTTGGTAGTTTAATTATAATGTGGCAAGGAGAAGTTCTTTCCAGGTTTTGTCTGTTTGTTGTTCTAAAACCTTCCTGTATATGCATTGGCATCTCTTTCCCAATTTGGGGAAGTTTTATTCTACGATTTTGTTGAAAATGCCTACTATGCCTTTGGAGTGAAGTTCTTCTCCTTCTACTATACCCTGAATTCTTATGTTTGATCTTTTCATAGTACCCCAAAGATCCTGAAATTCCCATTTATACCTTTGTATTAGTTTTTCTTTCTCTTTGTTGAGCTGTATTAGATCTGCCACCTGGTCTTCTAGTTTAGACATTCTGTTCTCCCCATCCATTCTATTGGTGAGATTTTCTACATAGATTTTATTTGACTGACTGTTTTTTATTGCCAGTAATTCTGACTGGTTTTTCTTTATTATTTCTATTTCCTTATTCATGTCTTGTTTGACCTCCTTATTTCATTAAATTGGTTTCCTTGTCTTTTTTTATTCCTTTGATTTCTTTTTTTAAATTTATTTATTTATTTATTAGAGCCAGAGAGAGAGAGAATGGGCACACCACGGCATTCAGCCACTGTAAATGAACTCCAGACACATGTGCCCCCTTGTGCATCTGGCTAACATGGGTCCTGGGTAATTGAACCTGGGTCCTTTGGCTTTGCAGGCAAACGCCTTAACCTCGAAGCCATCCCTCCAGCCCTCCTATGATTTCTTTGAGCATATTTATAATCATTCTTGTGAAATATTTCTCAGGCATTTCCTCTAAACCAGTCTCAGTGGAGGTAATTTCTGATGGATTAATACTTTTTGGTGGATTTATATTGTCTTGATTTTTTTCTGTTTCTTATATTATAATGTAGAGATTTTTGCATCATGAATTATTTTAATGCTTGGATTGTCTAATTATCTGCAATATTATTGGATGTATCAATCAATCTGATGTTATATATCTTCAGGATAGGAGCTTAACATGCTAGGTGTGGCTCTTAAGACTCTCAGAGTAACCACAAAAGTGACCCTAGGTGTTGGGTTTGTCTGCTATGAGAATATTCTAATAGGCTGAGTGGAACAAAATACAGGCAAATTCTAAAATTTAACTAAACAATTATGGTGGTTTGATTCAGGTGTCCTCCATAAACTTAGGTGTTCTGGATGTTAGGTTTCCCAGCTGATGGCAATTGGAAATTAACGCCTGCTGGAGGCAGTGTATTTTGGGGGTCAGGCTTTTGGTGTTCTGGCCAGTTTCCTCATGCCAATGTTTGGCACACTCTCCTGTTGCTATGATCCACCTTATGTTGACCAGGGGGTGATGTCCACCCTCTGCTCATGCCTTCGTTTTCCCTGCCATCATGGAGCTTCCACCTCAAGCCTATAAGCCAAAATAAATCTCTTTTTCCCATAAGCTGCTCTTGGTTAGGTGATTTCTACCAGGAATGCGAACCAGACTATAACAACAATATATACATTCAATGAAAAACAGCACAGAATATTTATGTAAGAGTAGGCACTATAACAAACATATCCTCTAACAAAGTCACAGTCCCTAAGGATGTGTTTTGCGCCACACCCTTAATCCTGTCAACTGGGAGGCTGAGATTTTTGGTCTGCAGAGGGTTCCCAAGGTCAGTTTATGACCTAGTGAGACCCTTCTCCAGTGAACACCAAAAGAGAAAACAAAGGCACTATAAATCAGGAAACAACAAATGACAAGCCCAAAATATAGTTTATTTAGGAATGGCAAATTCATCCATCCATGGTGTTTAACATATATTTTACCCTGTCATGGAAGATGTAATTAGCACTTCCAATGCAAGCCTATATACCAGCCTTTTTTGGTGGGTACTGACCTGGTGTAGTCCTGGTTACCTTTTGGAATAGCTTTGGTCTCAGCTATGGTCCCTCTTTGCTGTGCTGTGGGCTCAGGTAGGCTGGCTGGGTCAGTGGGTTGCTGCTTTGATCACCTATGTTGGGTGCTGTGTAGGTGAGTCCCCTTCCTCAGGTCTCTGGTGCTTACTGGTGCTTGCTTTGGCAGTAGGGGGAGGGGAGGCTGTGGATGGTGGCTGAAGTTCTCCTGCTGGTCCTGGTGATCCTCTTCCTCACAAGCCACTCCGCTGGTTCCTGCTGTCCTTCCCTCACATTTCTTGAGTTTGCAAGGAGGCCGGTGTGTGTGGAAAATCCCCTCACCTGGCTTTTTCTGTGGCTCAGGCTGAGCCTGGTGGCTGCAGCCACACAGATCTGGTGCCACTGCTGCTGCAGCTGCTTCTGCCTGCTTCTGTTGCCTCTAGACACTCTGGATCTCTCTTACTTCTCTGCTGCAATTGTTAATTTATTATGCACCTTCACTTTTTAGTAGAAGAGTGTATTTTTCTGGGTTGTTTTTTGCTTTTTCTCCCCTAGACTGCTTTGGCATGGTCCCTATGCCACCATCTTAACCAGAAGTCCAATAAATATTTTCAAAATGTTTAAAACCATAGAAAGCTTTCATGTTCAACACAGAGAACTGAATTCTGAAATGGTTAGTCTGGAGACTAAGCAAGGGGCTGCTAAGAGAAAAATAAGGGGCAGGACTGTCTGACATTAGCTCCCCCCTCCCCCCCCCCAAAAAAAAATCTCTGGCCCTGAAAGCCCCCTGGGCTGGAAGCAGTGTAGATTCTTTTGTTTGTTTTTTCTAGGTAAGGTTTCACTCTAGCCCAGACTGACCTAGAATTCACTCTGTAGTCTCAGGGTGGCCTTGAACTCATGGTGATCCTCCTACCAATGCCTCCCAAGTGCCAGGACTCAAGGTGTGCACCACCATGCCCGGCAAGAACAGTGTAGATTCTGATGTGCCACTCCCTACCCCACACACATCCGTGAAAGCACATTTTTTTATTGAAGGTCCCCCCTTCTGTGTGTGTGTAGGGGGGGGGGTATGTGGTGTTCATGAACCCTATGTACACACATGCAGAGGCCAAAGAACATCCAGCGTCTTCCTCTATTGTTCTTCTGCCTTCTTTCCTTGAAACAAAGTTTGTCAGCATTTTTTGGTCAGTCTGGCTGACCAGCCAGCTCAGCTCAAGTGATTGTCCCTGTTTCAACCCTGCTCAGTGCCAGAGTTGCAGACATTCCTGGATTTTTACATGGGTGCTGGGATTTGAACTCTGGTCTTCATGCTTGGCTTCAGTGCTTGCATGGAAAGCACTCCTGCCTGCTGAGCCATCTTCAAGCCCCCCACTTTTAGGGGTTGTCTTTATTTTTTTTTCACAATTTTTATTAACATTCCATGATTATAAAAAATATCCCATGGTAATACCCTCCCTCCCCCCCACTTTCCCCTTTGAAATTCCATTATCCTTCTTCATTATTTTTAAAGCAGTATTTCACCAGGCACTGGTGGTGTACATCTTTAATCCTAACACTTGGGAGGCTGAGGTAGGAGGATTTCCATGAGGTTGAGGCTAGCCTGGGCTACATAGTGAGTTCCAGGTCAGCCTGGGCTAGAGTGATACAGTGTCTTTAAACAACAAACAAAACAGTGTCTCACGTAGGTCAGGCTAGCCTCAACCTCAATATGGATTTGAGGATGGCCTTGAACTTCTTGTCCTCCAGCCTCCATCTCCCAAGTGCTGGGATTACAGGCATGTAACACCACACACTGGTTTCATGTGGTGCTGGGTATATTATCCAGAGCTTCCTTCATACTAGGCAAGCCACCCCAATTTTTAAATTTTTATTTACTTATTTATTTGAGAGAGGGAAAGAGGCAGAGTGAGAGAGAGAGAATGGGTGTGCCAAGGCTTCTAGCCACTGCAGATGAACTCCAGATGCTTGTGACACCTTGTGCATCTGGCTTAAGTAGGTCCTGGGGAATCAAGCCAAGGTCCTTTGGCTTTGCAGGCAAGTGCCTTAACCGCTAAGCCATCTCTTCAGCCCCACCCCAACTTTTTAATGAACCATCCTCAACAGAAATGCTTCCTGTTTTCTGAAATTGTTGACCCAGAATATAAGATACTAGCTACATCTTTCTTGGCTTGGCCCTTAGGGGACCTCCATGGTGGGTGAGAGGGAGTTAAGTGTCTGCAAGTGTTCAGGAAAGGCTCTAATGTGCTCTTCTTCCCTCTCTGTAGAGGCTTCGGACAGAGAACCGGCTGCTCAAACAGCGGATTGAGACCCTAGAGAAGGTGAGGAGTGTGGGCACCAACTTGGGAATCCAAATCTCCAGGCCTGTAGCAGGGTCTAGCAGCCATTAGGGCTGGGGCCCAGGTGCCATTCTGAAACAGCTATCTAAAGAAGCCTGACTTAAAACTCCCCAACCCCAGTGAGATTTGGGCTGCCCTTTTACTGGGGGCTCTGGAAAAACTCCACCCTTTTTGCACTGTCATTAACCCTAGGGATGAGGTTGAATTATAACTGGATGACAGTTCCAAGCTGGATGGGTAGGAGAGGAGCCCCATCATTGGGCCACCCTGTAACTTGTCAGTCTCACCCGAGAAATAAAGGAAAGGTGATGGAGAGGAAGAGGGGTCAGCCTGGCCACTTGTGGTGAGCAGCCATGGCCTTGACCCTGGATCCCACCAGGTTGAAGCTGGTCCCCACTTCCTGCTCCTTCCTCCTCTTCACTGGACCATCCACTGACCACAAATAGTGAGTGGGTCATATGCAAGATGTTACTATCTTACCCCAAAGCCTCCATTCTTGTTCTCCTTCAGGATTAAAATATTTGACAGGTCCCAGGCCTCTCTGGGACCTCCTCATCATGGTGCATAGTGAATGATATTCCCACAGCCAGTGCCACCCTAAACCCTCCCCTCACACAGATCCCTTCACCAGGATGGAGCTGGCTCTGGCTTTGGTCTTCCTCTGGGTCCTCTCCTGGTGGTTCTCTAGTCTTTACTTCTCTCTTCCTTGCTTCTAGAGATAGTCCATTGCGTTAGTGACAAGTGGTTCTTGTCTGTCTCTCCCCTTCTCTTGTCCCTGCCCTTCCGCTCTGCCACCTCCCCCTGTTGCTGGAAATTCCCCTTCGCCTGCCTGCCTGCGCGGTAGGAGAGCGCTGCTCTGGCTGATAGGTTAATCCAGGTACTGTAGCATTTTGTCTCCATCTCCAATTTCCATCTTGACCCATTCCCTGATCCCTGAACACTAGAGACAGAAACCACCTCTTTTCTGGCTGTTGCCATTCTGGGGGCAAAGGGGCAGTTCTGGCACTGTGCATGAAGGCATCTGGGGGACCTGCTTCCAAAGAGACCCAGTTTTTCTGGGGAGAGATGAAGAGAAACATGAGCGGGCATTCTGGGAGTATGTTTGGGCATAAACTTCCACACACCCATAGATAGGTTTCCTCCCCAAAGAGGCAGTGGGTGGGGTCGTAGGAGGGTTTGGGACTACTAGAGCGTTATTCATTTCAGAACCTGACACATGCCCTATGCTAAGCTTACATGTACATGCTCTCACACTTGCACATAATCCTTTTGACCTTTCACTCTGCTCCTACCTGCCAAGTCCATCATCATCTCTCTCACACCTGCTTCTGCTGCTGATGCATCTTGAATCGCTACATCTGGAAGCTTTTGCATAGGACCCCAGGCACTGAGCCTGGAATGTGGGGGGAGGAGTTGGGTGGGGAAGAGGATGAGGTAGAGAGGGAAGTGTAGCCCCCCCCCCTGCAGAGAGGTGTATTCCACCTCCCAGAGAGGCCTTTGGCCCTGTATAAGAACTCTTTTTCCTCCTCACCTGGGACAGAGACCAACCAACAGGCAGAATTGTGGAGGGAACCAAGCCTGGGGCCCGCATTCATCATTTAAGCTGGCAGAGCCTCCAGAAGCCCTGTCCTTACCTGCCTCTACCCCTTACACCCCGATCTCCGGTGGGGGCCCCCTTCCCAGGCTCTGAGAGCCAAAGGAGGGCCTGTTTGACTTCACCCCTCCTTCATCCTGTCTGGGCCTGCTCCTGTGGCCAGAAGCAGAGCCTAGCATGGAAGCAGCAAGCCAAGGTAATCCCCCCCATCCCCATCCTCACTATGCTTAGGGGCAGGTGACGCGGGCGCAGGAAGCCGAGGAGAACTATGTTATCAAGCGGGAGCTGGCAGTGGTGAGGCAGCAGTGCAGCTCTGCAGCAGAGGACCTGCAGAAAGCTCAAAGCACCATCAAGCAGCTGCAGGAGCAGCAGGTACCAGGGGAGTGGGCGGGGCTATGTCTCCAGAGCACAGCTCCTTGCCTGCTGGCCTTCATGGCTCCTACCAGCCCTAGCTTGAATGTGCCTTCCTTGGGAGGGAGTAAGGAGAAAGGGACCCAGAGATTTGCTGCACCTCCCAGCAAGACACCTTAGACTCAGGGAACATCCTGGGATTACTTTCAAAGCTGTGGGGTGCCTTGTCTTGAGACTAGGCAGTCATCTTCCTCTGGCCCCCAACCTCTGAGAACTGAAGAGCCCTTGAAGATGAAGAAATGGGTGGTGTCCAGAGCTTGTCCTCAAGCCCAAAGATGAACGCTAGAAAAAGGAAGTGGCCAGGAGGATGGGGCACTTCAAGAGACCTACAGCCCATCTGGGGAAAAGGAGTAGAAGGCCTTGGCTGGAGAAGGGAGTTTCTACCAAGATGGGGTAGGGCAGTCCCTCAGAAAAATGCCCTGCCAAGCCACCAGGACAGCAAGAGCATGCTGCAATGCCCACCCCAGATATCTTCTTTACCAGTTTAGATGCAGCCTAGCTTACCAAAGAAAACTCTCATCATTTGAAGTGGAGCCTGAGAGGGAACCATAGAGACAAGTGCAGAGATTCAAGTTGTTTCTAGCTCCGCCCCCTTTGACCATGCCCACCATGTGATTCAGCCACTAACCTTCAGGAGCTCATGCTCCAACCCTACCCACTTGGTTCTTGGGTAACCAGTCTTGGTGATTCTCAGAAGGCATCCTGAGGCCATGGAAAGTTCCCTTCCGAAGGGCCTCTCTGCAGCTTTCCAGGAAAATGACCCAGCTGGTTCTGCTCTTCCCCAGTGCCAGGATGTCTAGCCACAGAACAAGGGTTTGGCCTGAGCTCCTCCTCCAAACCAGGGTCTCTGTAGAGGGAGGCCAAGGTATAGGCCTGTAACAAGCTGGCATGAAGGCTGTCCAGACTCAACTGCCAGGGACCAACAGTCCTCTGCCTCCCAGGAGAACCCGCGTCTCAGTGAGGACTTTGTGGCCCACCTGGAGACAGAGTTAGAGCAGTCTCGGCTTCGGGAGACAGAGACATTGGGGGCCCTGCGGGAGATGCAAGACAAAGTTCTGGACATGGAAAAGGTATGCTTCTGTGGGTGGGCAGGTAGATGGGTGGGTGTGGGGGACAGAGACTGAGGAAAGGGCAGAAAATCCTGAGTAAGCTTAGGATGTGCAGAAGGGGTGTCTAACGTCATTCTCCAACACTAAGTCATTTTCTGTGCCTGCAGCTTTGGAAGCCATTGTGGCCTGGGCCTGTCCCCTCCACCATGATCTGCACACAAGGATCTAGCAGTATTGGAGCCCTCACCAGTATCTCCCAAGCTATGTGCTAGCACATATGCACCTGTACACCCACATGGTCGCCTTACATACAACCCTATAACAAGCACACTTACTCTGTGTCTCTCATTCAAAATGACACCAGCACTGGCAGATTTCATGAGCTGCCAGGATATCCCTTTGCATGGTCCATATCTCCCCAGCTTATAGGTTCTAGGATGTAGAGTGTCTGTAGGGTTAGGCCCAGGCCCATCATGACTGCCCCACCTCCCCTCTCCACTGGTGATATCCTTCAGAGGCTGACTGAGGCCCACCCTTTCCTGCCTGAAGCCCTGGAGAGAGTACCAAGCCTCCTGAGTTCTTCCCCAGCTACTTTTTGATTGATCCCACTCAGGCTGGAGATATAGCTCAATAGGCATGTCCAGTATGCCCAAGGCCTTGGTTTGATCCCCAGCACCACATAAGCTGGCCTGGTGGCCCATGCCTATCATGCCAGCATTCAAGAAGTGGAGGCAGGAGGTTCAAGGTCATCCTTGACTACTCCAGGCCAGCCTGGGTTATGTGAGACCTTGTCTTAAGGTGGGGGGGGGGAGGGTAACTTGATTCAACTTTCCCAGGAGCAGCCACAGAGAGTACACTGTTTGAGAACCCCCTTATGTCTGCCACAGCTGAGTGTGGAGCCACTGGCCTCAGTCTCCATCAACACCCAGAGCACTTCCACACAGGAGGGAAATGTATCTGCCTTAGGCCCATGCAGCTGGTGCATGAATCCAGTTATTGAGCCCACTGACAGAATTTAGGCTAGCCACTCAACCTGTTTGTTCCTGAGTAAGAGAGACTGTGTGTCCTGGCCTTGCCTGAAGGGGGAGCACAGGGTGTTGCCACCTGTCTCCCCAGCCCCAGAACTGGTCATGGGTCCTGAAGGGGGTGAATCTCTCAGTCCTGGGCGTGAGACAGCACCTGTCCTCACCTAGGCTCCCCCAGTATATATGGTGTAATTAGCAGTAGCATTTAAAGAGGCTTCACTTTTTTGTTGTTTGTTTGTTTTTTGTTTTTTGAGGTAGGGTATCACTCTAGCCCAGGCTGACCTGGAATTCACTCCGTATTCTCAGGGTGGCCTCGAACTCACACCGATCCTCCTACCTCTGCCTCCCGAGTGCTGGGATTAAAGGCGTGCACCACCATGCCCACTTGCCTCACAATCTTTTTGAAAATTAATTTATGTGTGTGTGTGACACAAGAGCCATCTTCCCAGCTCCAAGACTCCATACTTTCATGAGGTTCCCCTAGGGCAGCCCTATGAAAGAGTAGGTGTTTTAGTGCACCCATTTGCAGGTGATGACCTCTGAGCAGGGTTACACATTAGGGTCCCCTCCTCTAAGGCGGAGTGCCTCCCCCAGCTGAGTTGTCCAAGGCAAAGCTCCAAGGAAATGAGGCTGAGATTGTCAGTCCTGCAGATGGGGTTGTCTGTGCAGCCGCGGAGGTACTCAGTCCCTGTCTTCCCTCAGAGAAACAGCTCGCTGCCTGATGAGAACAACGTGGCCAGACTGCAGGAGGAGCTAAGGGCGCTCAAGGTGCGGGAGGGTGAAGCCGTAGCCTCAGCAAGAGAGCTGAAGCTACAGCTGCAGGAGCTCTCAGACACCTGGCAGGTGAGTGTGACAAGTGATAAGAGCCTGACCTGCATGGAAGCGGCCGGTGTGCCCCCTCTAGTGGACCTTGCGAAGAAGGCTGGTGGCTGCATCCCGGGGCTCCTCTCGGACAGAGAATGACCGCTTTACTCTCGCATCCTCTCCCCAAGGCCCATCTTTCCCGTGGCGGCCGCTGGAAGGATTCCCCGAGAAAGCTGGTCCTGGGCGAACTGCAGGATGAGCTGATGAGTGTGCGTTTGCGCGAAGCGCAGGCCCTGGCCGAGGGCCGCGAGCTGCGGCAGCGTGTGGTGGAACTCGAGACGCAGGTGGGCTGCGTCTACCAGGTGGAAGGAAGCCCCATGAGGGACTCCTAGACCAATCCTTGAATCCTTGACCTTCTCCTGCTGCCGTCCTTTCCAGGACAACATCCACCGCAACCTACTGAACCGCGTGGAGGCGGAGCGCGCAGCGTTGCAGGAGAAACTTCAGTACCTGGGTGCGCAGAACAAAGGGCTCCAGACGCAACTCAGCGAAAGCCGCCGCAAACAGGCAGAGGCCGAATGCAAGGTGCCAAACCTGCCCTGGCTCTCGAGACTTGGCTCTGGACTCTGCCGCCCCCTTGACCCTTCCTCTACCTTCGTACCCTCAGAGCAAGGAAGAGGTGATGGCCGTGCGACTGCGGGAAGCAGACAGCATGGCGGCTGTGGCTGAGATGCGGCAGCGCATCGCGGAGCTAGAGATCCAGGTGAGCTTCAGGGAGTTTGGGAGGGATGGAGGCAGACCCAGGGCTGGCCCTGCTTTGACTGCCAGTGCCCCTGGTACTCACCGCAGAGGGAGGAGGGCCGCATCCAGGGCCAGCTGAACCACTCGGATTCGTCGCAGTACATCCGGGAGCTCAAGGACCAGATTGAGGAGTTGAAGGCCGAGGTGAGCGCGGGGCACACGGGTGACATCGATGCAGTGACGAGAATGAAGCATGAAGCTAGGAGGGCAAGAAAAGAGGGTGATGACCGGGCTCCTGGGTGTATGTTGGTCCACACCTCCAACACGCAGGTCCTCCTGCTCCAGGTGCGGCTGCTGAAGGGCCCGCCGCCCTTCAAGGACCCGCTGGCTTTTGATGGGCTGAGTCTGACAAGGCACCTGGATGAGGACTCTCTGCCCTCATCAGACGAAGAGCTGCTAGGCGGTGTGGGAGCAACTCTGCAGGACCCTCTCTACCCTTTGTCTCCCCGGGATGCACGCTTCTTCCACCGTCTGGAGCGGCCAGCAAAGGACAGCGAGGGCAGCTCAGATAGTGATGCGGATGAGCTGGCCACATCTTATAGCCAGGGCATGGATAACTGAGGCCTGGAGCCCCGCGCTGGGAGCTAGGAGGCCACAACCAACGCCTGCTGCCGGGAGAGGGTGATAGGTGGCTGCCTTGTGCTCTGCACTAAGGGACTCCAAGTCTCGATGGGCTTCCCGGGCTAGGTCAAAGAGGCAGCGCCCATAGGACAGAGCCTACCTGCAGGTTCTCCTTCCAAAGCAGTGTTTACCCATCTTGGTCCATACCACTCCAGGCCCTCCTGTGTTCAAGGGGTGCCTCAGCCGGTTATCTGGAGGGTCTGCCCTGCTAACAGCAAGGGGGAGGTCCCAGGCCTGGCTAGCAGGAAGCTCCCTCCTATCTCTTTTGGGATCAGGGTGGCCCAGCTGGGTAGGGTCGGGGAGCTAGAAGAAGTGTGAGAAAAGAGAGGCATTTCTGGATTGGATTTGAACACCCCACAGACAGGCTCTTGGGACACAGCTTGACCAGCCAGCCTCCTGGCCATCCGGGACAGATGGACAGGCTAGGCTTTCCTGCCTGGTGCAGGGATCATGGCTCCTGTAGCAGAAACCAAAGTCCCCCATCCTGTGTGCAAGGGCCATCTGGGGTGTGAGTGGCCATTGGGCACCAGCTCAGGCCTGGACAGTGTCTCCCTGCTTCTCTGGAGCTAAAGAAGCTTGGAAGAGACCCTGCTCCTCAGAGCCCCCATCTTCCTTTGGAAGATACTAATATCACTAATCTTAGCCAGTGATGGAAGATGACTTTTTCCTTGGGAGTCCTCAGCCTCCATGCTCTTCCTTTTTGTGTCCCAAGCCCCATCTTCAGGCCACGGTTAGGTCCCAAGGGTTGAACTTCTGGTTAGAGTTGCCTCTGTCCAGTAAGAATGGTGCCAAAATCCAACAACACCCTCCAGGCCTCTTCCTCCCCTATCCCCTGCATCTTGGGACCCTCAGGGCTGACCTTCTCAGTGCTCCTGGAGCCATGAGTAAAGGTAAAGTAGTGTCACAAGCAATTCCCCAAGGCTTCCTGAGGTGGGGACCCTAACTCAGTTTCCCTTCCCAATCGCCCACTCTTCAGTGTTACAAAGCCTGGGGACCAAAGGGCACCCATAGAGCCCTCTCATATGTTCCCCACACTGCCCACCACCATTTTTACACACTGCCTGTTCACACCACATGTTGCCCAGGCAGGAAAGATGGAAAATAAAGTGTATTTACACAGTCACAGATAAGGGATGCTGAGTGGGGTAAGACTGAGGGTGGGAAGAATCGCAGCAATTAAATGCCTAGCCCCTGGTCTAGCAACATAACTGAGGAGCCAAGTCATCATCCTTGTCCTGAGAAGTGTCCCATATTCTAATGGAGTGGCAGATGGGGCAGGTAAAGGGCATCAGATGGTCAGTTTGAGAAAAAAAAAGTGGAAGAGGGGGTTAGTTAGTAAAGGGGATGGGGTATGATTAAGAATGACAGCTTTGAGGCTGAAGAGATGGCCTAGCAGTTAAAGGTATTTGTTTACAGGCCTGTGAGTTCCATCCTCTCCAGAATCCCCCTGAAAAGCTTGGCACCAAGTGGCCTATGGTATCTATAATCCTAACTCCTATGGCAATGGGAGGTGAAGCCAGGAGAATCCCAAAGCTCACAAGCAGCAGTGGCACGACAGACCATCTCAAAAAAAAACAAGGTGGAAGGAGAAGAGAAACAAGTATCCTCTGACCTCCCCATACATGTCAGGGCACACATGCATGAATCCACATACACACACATCATACAAATGCACACATAAATACAAATAAAATTTTAAAATAGCTTCAAGAAGAGCTGCATCTAGGTACAGTCATTGAATATAGACTCCTAGAGATGTTCTGAGCTGTTCTGCCCTGTGCCTTTCTCTGAGGAGTCTCCCCAATGGCATGAAGACAGGTACTGGAGGGAGGAGCCTCCATTAATGTGAATGCTGAATAGACAACTGGACAGAAAATCTAAGAAGGCTTTATGGAGAAGATGGTGTGAGATGCTTCTTCAAGGGCAAATTGGGAGACCAATTCAAGGACCAATTGGGAGAGAGAGAAGGAGCTGGGTCCTGACAGGGAAGGAACAGGAGAACTTGGACATGGCTAGACAAAGTCAGAGTTTGAGTTTTGAATAGAGTAGTGGGGAGCTGGTGGAGGGCTTAGAAGAGAGGGACTTTAACAAATGGACTAGTGTCAGGAGTCAGTAATGACATCAGTTCATCAGAGTCCAAACTAAGACAATGGAGACTGCGTTGGAGGCTCCCTAGAATACTCAAAGATCTTTGTAGGGATCCTCATGCAACTGAGGCTTACCCTCAGCTGTTGAGAGTAGGGGCAAAGCTAGAGATGGCAAAGGAAGGCTGCCTAGGAGCAGAAACTTAACTGGCTTCAGGCAGATGCTAGCTAGTCCCTGTTCTCCACCAGTGTGAACCCACAGGGGGGTTCGTTCACTGGTAACTGTGAGCAGTTGGACAACACACTGGTTACATGTCAGAACAGCCAGGTCTCACATATTCTCCCATAACATCAGAAGGAGGCCACACATGTCATTCTTAACACAGAGATTTATTACTGAGACCCAACAGTCACTGTTCATACCTGCTGTTCTCTCATGAGGTCATTAATTCCATCCAAACTAACTCCCTAGACTGAGACAGGTCTCTGAATTCAAAGCCCTGAAATTCTGGAGAGATGGCTCAGTAGCAAAGAGCACTTCCTTCACAAGCAAAAGCTGGGCACTGCAATGTTGTAACCCCAGTCATGTGGGAGCACAAACTGGAGAATTATCACTGGGGCTTGGGAAAACAGCAAGCTCCAGAATCAGACTCTGTCTCATGGAAAAGCAATAGAGACATCTGATATTTTCCTGTTGCCTCTACACACATGCGGTGTTCTCATTTGCACACACATACATAAACCACAAATGCCACCACCACATGCGTGCGCACACACACACAAAACACCACCACCCACCCACGCACGCACGCACAAGGAGATGGGCCTTGAGACTGGCTGCTCAGAATGTCAGGAGTCACATCTTTCACTTGCCTGTCTTAGAATCTGAGAACAAGGGCCTCCAACTAGAAAGAAAATCTCTGGCTTGCAACAAATCTCACAACTGAAGTGACAAGAGTATGCTGGCCTCCCTCCTTCTCCCTACCTTTATTGGCTTCTCAGTAATGCCCCTCTAGGACAAGATTCATTCTCTTTGGACAGGTTGAAAGGTGGCTGTTTCATTTGGCAGTCTGTGCCTGGCAAGAACCTCACCATAAAAGAACCTGTCCTTTTGCCCACCTGAGGATTCCTCCCTCATTTTGGTGCCAAGAAAGAGGTCTTTGGGGAGGAAAAATTCAGAGGTGACATAGGAAGACAGGTTTCCTTGGCTGGAGTTTGAGGAGCTCCAGGGTCAGAGGTGATGGCTGAGAGGTGGGACAAGCAATTCTGATGGGAGAATATGAGTGAAGATGATGGTGGGGGAGAATGAGGACACAGAGTAAGTGATCAAGCAAGAATATCTGTGGGATGGAATACACAAAGTGACATTGTGAGGACTCTTGCATCCCCTACCCAGCCCTGGGAAAGGCCTCTTTTCTGCAAGCTTCAGCCAGGTCAGTTAGAGGATAATTCTAAAAGGACTCCAGGTGAGTTGCTGCCCTGTCTGCTAAACACTGCAACCTTCTTAGTGAATGTAGAGGGAAACAGAGGAAACGCAGGAGGTAAACGACCCACCCAGGTAGGTCTCCCTTAGAGTTCCTGCCTCCAGGGCCAATTCTCAAGCAGACTCGACCAGAAGGCCAGGCAAGGTAAGAGGTAAGCAAAGCGCAGATGGGCTGTGGAAAAGGATCCTTCATCCCTTTCACCTTGACCAAGTCCTTTTTGCCTAATCCACAGGAGCTTGAGTTCCCCTGAAAAGGGTATGACAGGAGCTTCCGTGGCTCCTTCATGTTGCTCACACACAGTCTCATCCATTCAGGATCTTTCCTAACGTTCTCATTAGAGATGAGACCCAGTTGGAGGATTGTGGTAGCAGAAAGCCAAAAATAAGACCCGAAAAAACACAAGTTTACACACATGAGTGGGTTCGTGACAATGAACAGGAGAGACTCACTCACTGGAGTCCTGACTTGTTAGCCTTTCAGTAGCAAAGTCACAGGGTTCAGCCAAGAACTCCAACCTGCTCGTGCACAGCAATCAATATGGCCTGCCCCAGCCCCTCGAGCTAATCGGTCACCAGCATGGCCCAGGCAGGCCCCAAAGGCTTATCCCCTAAGGCGACAGCGAGGGCGCGCAGGCT
The DNA here is from genome assembly GCA_036346955.1 of Dipus sagitta. Lineage (NCBI taxonomy): Eukaryota > Metazoa > Chordata > Mammalia > Rodentia > Dipodidae > Dipus > Dipus sagitta. The sequence goes on along the minus strand of CM070773.1, from coordinate 71,880,827 downwards.
CCAGCTCCCCGGGTTTTATTGCAAGACCGACAAGGCATTGAACGTGGGTCGTGGCCTAAGCTGAGGGAAGAGGGCGGGGCTCAGATCAGGGCGTGTCCTAAACTAAGGAGACAGAGATCTGGGGGCGCCAAAAGTAGGGGCGGAACCTGGGCCGAAAGACTAAGTCTGGAGAGAGAAAATCAATCCAACAGATGGCGATGTCGAAGGGAGTGGGGTAGGGGCCTAAGACAAAAGCATAGCCGACAGAGCGGGTCCTAAAGCTGGGGTGAGCTGATACTCGGAGGTGGCTCAGTGGAAAGTCTCCACTTCCACCACAGTCCAGTCACCCTGTGGGGAAGCCACGTCGTCCGGAGAGAAGCTGGTGACCGAAGTGATGCTAGCACGAGACTCGTCCAGGGGAGACAGTAGTTCGGCCCAGCGGCCCAGTTCAGCGTCGCTGAGTGGAGCACGGGCGCCCCCGATGACACCACCACTTCCAGTGCACCCCGGACCACCGCCACTGCCTCCAGCCAGCAACAGCGTTCGGCTCAGCAGGTGCTGCACGACGCTCGCCTGCAGCGCCCCTAGCGGCAGCTCGCCAAGACGCGCGGGCTTTGGGCTCTGCGGGGACGCCCCCGCCCCAGCCCCAGACTTCCCATCGTCAGTGCCAGACCCCGGCTCGGGATCCAGCGCGCCAGGGGTAGGGGTCGCAGACTCCGGTCCTTCTGCTTCGTAGATGGTGCACAAGCCGTCAGTGGAACCCGGTCCAGCAGTCGGGGGCCATGGCAAGGAAACACCTGTTAAGACCAGACGTTGGGCCCACCGATCGGGAAGCTCCGCCTCCATCTCGAAACCCCGCCAGTCCTCCCTCCCGCTCACAGCCCCGGAAATCTGCCTTACTTGGGGCGCAGCGGACTGCCAGAGTCGGGTTGGAGCCTCGGCTCCAGGCCGCAGGGTGGCAGGCGGCAAGCTCCGCGTCGGCAGGCGGGGAGGCTGTGGCGCCACCCTCCGTCCCGCTGTCGTAGCCGCGTAACTCCTCGGGCGTGCTTGTGGCGCTGCTGCTGTGGCCGGCCAGGTCGGGGCCGCTCAGAGTACTGGACGGGCTTCGCGAAGGTGGCGGCGGCGGGGCGTGGGCCAGTGCTAGGGTCAGCCGTGGACCTGAGATGGAAGCATCAGGACCCGGGGTCGGGGGTCGACGTGGGGCTTGCAGTAGGGGTGTGGCAGGAGGCGAGGGAGGGGTCTGTAAAAGGGGTGAGTCCAGACCAGGAGGGGCGTGATGAGGGGGCGTGGCCACGGGAGAGGGTGGGGCCTGCAGATGGGGCAAACCCAGAAGGGGCACCTGTGAAGATATGGGTATGGCCAAAGAGGAGTGTGGAGCCTGTAGGGGGGTCAAGGCCAGAGAAGGTGAGGTGTGTGTAGGGGGCGTGGTTACGAAGGAAAACTGGACCTGCTGCGAGGGCAAGTCCTGAGAAAGTGGGTCATTAGGGGCTGTGATCAGAGAGCAAGGGGCTGAGTCCAGTGTCTGTGAGACTTGTGCAGGGGGCGTAGCCAAAGGTGAGCCTGAAGGAAAAAGAGGGACCTGTAGAGGGGAAGAGGCAGCAGGAGAAAGAAGAGCCTGCAGAGGGGGTGAGGCAGGGGGCGAGGCAAGAGACAAAGGGTAAGTAGCAGGAGAAGGCGTGGCCTGCAACGAGGGTGAGATCAGAGGTTGAGGTAGCTTAGGGAGTGTAGGCAAGAAAAAAGGCGTGGCATACGGAGAGGGTGACCCCCTAGAAAGTGAGACCTGCTTAGGTGACAAGGCCAAAGGAGGTGTGACCTGCAGAGGAGGTGAAGCCAGCTTGGATGGCTGGGTCAAGAGGGAGGAAAAGTGCTGTAAAGGGGGCAAAGCCAGAGAAGGTGAGGTACACAGGGGAGGCGTGACCACAGATGGGGGCAGGGCCTGCGGAGACGGTGAGGCGGAGGGAGAAACCAGAAAAGGATTTTGCGGAGGAGGCGTACTCGTGTTAGAGAGCGTGGCCTGGAGAAGATGAGGAGACTCAGAAAGACTGGCCCGTGAAGAGGACATGGCCAGAGTGGAAAGTGCTGACAGAGAAGGAATAGCAAGTGGAGAGGGCAGATTCTGTGGAGAAATTGGAGGAGAAAGAGGGACTCGTAGAAGGGAGGTGGCTACAGATAGAGAAGCAGACGGGAGTGTGGCCAAGGGACTTGTAAGAGGGGACAAAGCCAAACAAGCCTGGGTTTGGGGCATAGTCTGCACAGAGAGTGAAACTGATGGAGGGACTGCAGCCATGGGCAAAGGTACGGTGGATACCTCTTCTGAAAAGGATGTTCTCGGGTGTGGGGGTGGAGTTTGAAAAGGAGGCGTGGCCAGTGGAGACGGGAGGGTCTGCAGAGAGAGCGGGCAAGGGGCTGGTGGACAGCTTAAGGCCTGTGGGGAAGGCGAGGTCTGAAGATGGAGCGAGGCAGGTGGAGGGGGCGTGGTCGGTGGGGACGGCGGGAGTGTGGCCTGCGGGAGAGCCCCGGGGACGTGGGTGGACAGTGCCTGTGTGGCGGGACCAGGTGGCAATGGCGTGCTCAAAGGAGGAGCAGAAAGCAGGCTCTGCACTGAGGCTGGGTCCTTCCTTGGGACTGTGGTCTGAGAAGAGCGTAGAGCCTGCTGCCCTTTCGACTTTGGCTGCGAGGTAAGAGCAGGAGCTCGGGATGTTGCACGCGGTGAGGCCCCAGAGCGGGCTGGGGAGCCCAGGGAACGTGAGGCCAGCTTCTGGAGGCCGCCACTAGCGCTGGACCGCCTCCTGGTAATTGGGCTCGACTCCGTGGCACTGTGCTCTGAGGCACTGCCCACTAATTTCCTAGGTGCCTCAGTGGGGGGATGCTGCCGAGGACTCGGAGCTGGTCGCGGGAGTCCAACCTCTGTGGCCAGAGCCCTAGACCGACGGGTGATGGCTGGAGATGGGGCTCCAGAGGTAGGCCCTGAAGAGTCTAGGGACAAAACAAAAGGCCAAAGGGGAAATAGGTATGTCCATAGATACCTTCGGGACTAATAGAAACCTTCTTGTCCCCAGGCCCTATACCTCTTTTTGATCCTGAGATCGAAGCATTTCGTTTGGGAGCCTCTGGGATTTTTGCTTTAGCCACAGGTTCTTCAGTGGGGGGTCGTAGTCCCTTCTGGCCAACAAGGCCCGGCCTGGAGACAAGAGGGACCAGCTGTTATCTAACTTCCCCAGACATCATTTACCCAACAGTGACAAGGGGAGACATACCTTCTCGGCAGACTAATAGTGACTTGCATCCAATTTGCACTCCTTGATCTGCAAGTGCTTGGGAGCTTCTAACTCATGAGTAATATTAAAAGGTTCCAAGTTACTAAACTAACCCTTCCTTAGGGGATTAAGGAGGTGGGGTGTTACCTCGTGGTCCCACTGGTACGCCCGGGGTTAGAAACAGAGCCCTGGTTAGGGGTCTTAGTAGATGTCCTTTCCCCTCTTCCACCAATTGGAGGCCTGGAGGCTGCAAGGAAAAGGTAGAACTCAATACCCCAAATAAGAGGGGTATATGAGAAGAAAGAGAGTAAGTGAGGGGCATGAAGATGCAGACATACCTGGGCTTCGAGGACCTGTCCCAGCGTTCCGCATGGGTCCCACTTGGGCAGCATTTTCTGGGAGAGCGGTTTTGCCTCCGCCCGCTGCACGTTCCACCGGCGGCCTTCGCCCCATAGCTCCAGTAGCTCCCAGAACTCGAAGGGCAGCGGTAGTTATTGGGGGAGAGGGGAGGGGAGACTCTGGGAGCTTAGGGGTCCGAAGACCGGGAGACGGAGAAACCAGTGTCCGCGAGGCGGTTCCTGCCTTAGTTTTATCCTTCTTGTCCATCGCCTATCTGATAAGGAAGACAGACGAATTAGCCTTGCAGGTCCAGGACCGCTATGCTGCCTTTTATGCTCTGGACACCTCACTGCTTTCTCCAGCAACGCCACCCATGGGCGCCTGAACCCCAGTCTCCGGCCTCAATCTGCTTTCCTCCCACCCACCCACACAGGCTCACCAGCAGGGCTGCTGAACGATGTCCCCAAGCCTCACCCCATTGCCTTTCCCCGAAGCTGAAATGCCCAGTCCACTCCTTGCCTCCACCTGTTTCACGCCCCTATCCCTCGCCCCCTCGGGGCCTTAGATGACCAGCCTCAGGAACACGGAACACCCTGATTCCAAATGCAAGGCGGACCAAAGCGCGCGCTGGGGTATTTTCACCAGCCGACTCCCCACCCCCACCCTAGAGTCCTCCACTAACCAGCCACCCCCGGAGGGATGCTACCACCTGCCAGGAGGAAGAGTGGCCTGGTAACGTAGCCCGCGAATGGGTTCCGGGAGACAAAGAGCTGCTTCCCAAGCCCACCCCATCCCCCCTCCGGCTCCGGCCGGGGCCCAGCCGCAACACCTGCTGTGCTCACCTCGGGTTCTGACCTCCTGCCTCTCCACACAGGGTCGTTTAGGGTGGAGTTCGGCCGGTGCTGGGCGACCGCGGCTGCTGGAGCGGCTAGAAGGCGAGGGGAGGGGGCTGCAGGCATCGGTGCCGAGGAAGCTGGGCCGGCCCCGCCCCTCGGCCGCTGGCGGGGGGGGGGGGGGGGGAGAGAGCCTGGGCCGCACCGCGCGTTCTGGGTGAACCGGAAGCGCACCTAAGGAGTGTGGGGCGACAGAGGCAAGTCCCAGAGAGGTGCAGCCTTTCCGCAGTAGCCAGGAGGCCCACCACCCACATTTATGCACCTGCTCCAATCCCCCATCCCAACCACTTGGAAACCAAGTACCTCCTGAACCAGGATAGGCTGGACCCTGGCAACCAGGGGGCGGGATCACCGTGCACATGGCCCACAGACCAATCCAGCCACTCTGGGTTTCTGGTCCTTGTCCTGGTCTTGGTAATTACGTAGAGTCCAGGCCGCCCAGTCTTGTCTAAACAAGTCCATCTCTCTCATACCCCGAAGACTTTCCTAACATCCTAGAAAACCTCTTACCTGGGGTGGGTTGTGTGGGGACTTTTGGGAGAATCTAACCTTGGGAAAGGGTGGAGATCCTAAGGAAAGGAGAAAAAAATAGTAGTGACCCAGCCTTCTGTAATGCAGGGCACCTCCCCCTTCCTAGTTGGTCAAGGTCACAGGGGCTTTCTGGCAGAACTGGGCTTTGGGTGGGGGGGGGGGGTTGCATGATCGTAGGGATCCGGGAGGTGTCAAACAAATGCATAAAGGAGCACATAATATCCTGCCTGAAGGTCTTAGCCTAGCCTGAATAAATGAAGGGTGTCACGACTCAGTCACTTCACCAACCAGTCCACAGACTTCTTGTTGGTGGGGGAGGCACACTTCACTCTTGGAGGTGTTAAACCCAACCTCCAGATGCCAAACAGCTCTCTGCAGTAAGAGCTCAGTGAACTGGGTGTAGTGAGCCATAATCCCTGTGTTCAGGAGGCAGAGGCAGGAGGAGCCTAAATTCCAGCCAGGGCTACTTATTGAGACCCTCCCTATGAATCAATCAGTAGGCTTATTGAATCATTAGAGGTACTACCAGAAAAAGGGTCAAGTCCTGGGACAGACTACCACACCTTCCAGAAGTAGGGGTACATACCAGCTGTAATACTTTGAATGGATGGCCCCCAATACATTCAGGAGTTTATTAAAGCTTGTAACTTAGATCTCCAGCCATCTGGCTGGAGGAGGTGTCACTGTGGGTGAATCCTAGGGTCCAGCTGTAAGGTTTGGGAAATTTCAGTCTAAAAATATGCAAAGTGCTTACAAAAAAAATTAACAAACAAACAAAAAGATATGCAAAGTGCTTGAGTTCTATCTGGGGTTCCTGGAGTGTGCTTGCTTGTGTGTTGGTGGTGGCTTTTCTCTCTGCCTAGACTTGTGAAAGTGAGCCAGTTTCTGCCATTATGAAACTTCTCCTAAGTCTGTAAGTTTCAATAAATTCCTTCCTCCTATAAACTGTGTCTAGTCATCCCAGTGACCTGAAGCTGATTGCAACACCAGCTAAAATGATGACTGCTAGAATAAAGAGCATATTAGGGGCTGGGAAGATAGCTCAGTGGGCAAAGTGCTTGCAGTGCAAGCATCTGGGGCTTGAGTTCAGATCTCCAGATCCCATATAAAAGCCAGGAGTGGAATAAGTGACTGTTCAGTTCTTAGCACTAAATGAGATCTCTATCACAGCCCCTGAGGTTCAGAGACCACTACAGAAGAGGGAGTGGAAAGAACTTAAGAGCCATAAAGTAAGAACTTTTATGACCTCAATGCAACTGTTGCCACCTCCACAAGACCTGCATAATATTGGGCCCATCAATATTCCATCATGGCTGATGAAGGAGGGAGGGAGAAAAATACAACAAAATAGAACAGGAAATACTTGGAAAGAAGAGGGGTTCATTGGAAGGGAGAAGGAATGGGAATGGAGACAAAAAAAGAAAAAGGTAATGGGAGGGGATTATGACCAAAATAAATTATGTATATGTATGAAATGTGTCAGTAAAAAGGCTCAAAAGGCTGGGCATGGTGGTGAGCATGTATAATCCTAGAGCTGAGGAGACAGGAAGCACAGAAAGGAAGCTCCTTGGCACTCCCTGGTTAGCTGCTCTGTAAGGTTCAGAGACCTAGTCTCACAAACACAGCTGTAAAGCTCCAGTTGAAGGGCTAAGGGAGCTAGAGCAGTATAGTAGAGCTTAGGAGTTGTAGTTATAGACTTGAACTAAATCCCAATTCTGTAATTTTACACTTCTGACATTGTTTATAAAATGGCTGTAATATGATACTGTGAGGGTTAAATGAAATATGTAAATTTCCCACTATAGTAGACCCTCATATTTATTTTTATTGTTCAGATTATTAAATTGTTATTCTTGCCTTTTCATATTTGCCTAAAGTTTAGAAAAAAGGGAAGACTGAGTAAGTGATTTATAAAAAAAAAAAAAGTGGAGAGAATTCCAGTTAAGATGTTGTAGTAATAGCTACACCAAAGCAGGCTGGGAGATAAAAAGGCAGAAAAAAAAAAATTTTTTTTTTTGAGGTAGGTGTTATGCCCAGTTCTCGGCACCCCCAGTGACCACCAAGGAGAACCAAACACGTATGCAAGGGCAAGGAGCTTTATTTCGGGCTTAAGCTCGGTCTCTTGACTTCACCAACGCAGTGGATCCGTACAAGAGCCCCGAGTAATGGGAGGGTAAGGTTTTTATAGGGATTTGAACATAGAAGAAGGGTATGGGTACATAATTGGTTGATTTAAACAGTGTATTCTTTTGGTTGGCTTAGGATTTTGGCAGGCAAAGTTGGCGGGCTGGAGCTAGGGGAATTGAACTTATCTTATGACTTCAGGAATGTATGGCATAATGTTTCCAGTAACTGTTAAACCCACCCTTACTAGAAGATAAAAAACTTAGATCTTGCCGGGAAACAGAAACTTAGGCCTACTGAGGACTCTGAAGCCTGTCATGGCGTCCATCTGGTTCCTGAGTCCTTCAGTAGGGTCTCAATCTAGCTCAGGCTGACCTGGAATTCACTATGTAGTCTCAGGGTGGCTTCGAACTCACAGTGATCCTCCTACCTCTGCCTCCAGAGTGCTGGGATTAAAGGTGTGCGCTACCACGCCCAGCTAAAAAAAATATTTAAAAAAGAGCTGGAGATATGGCTCGGGGGTTAAGGCTCTTACCTGTGAAGCCTAAGGATTTATGTTCAACTCTCCAGGTCCCACATAAGCCAGATGCACAGTGACGCAAGGTAGCACATGCAAACAAGGGAGCACTCATATCTGGAGTTCTACTGGAGTGTCTGCAGACCCTGGCACACCAATTCTCTCCCTCTCTCTTTATCATAAAAAACGTTAAGACAGAAAAATTCCTGATACACTTTTCTATCAAAAAGTGAAGGGGAGCCGGGTGTGGTGGCACACGCCTTTAATCCCAGCACTCGGGAGGCAGAGGTAGGAGGATTGCCGAGAGTTCGAGGCCACCTGAGACTACATAGTTAATTCCAGGTCAGCCTGGACCAGAGTGAGACCCTACCTTGAAAAACAAAAAAGTGAAGGGGTGTAAAGGATTGTTAACCCCAGCAGAGAAGCAGGAGAGACCCAGAGCTTCTAGCATGGCACTGGCCCTGCCTGAGCCAATATGAGCAGAATCATGGTGAAGTAATTCACCACTCACACCAGCACTGCAAAGTCAAAAAAAAAAAAAAAAAAAAGTGTGCACAATGCTGAGTGAGTAGGCCAGATCCCTGTTTCCCGGCTCCTCTCGGTTCCCTGGTTCTGGTTCCCTGCACAGGATAGTGGGAGAGCAGGTGACAAACAGGAGCAAGATCTGAGGAGATAAACCACCCACCACACTTCACCCTGGCCCCTACTGGACCCACAGAGGAACTGGTGAAATGAGCAAGAGTGCTGCTTTCTCCATGAGCCTGACATTAGCACAAGGGTGAAGGAGATAGACACTGAGGACACTCAACACCTAACAAAGCAGAGATCCAGAGGTTCCTAAGAGCCCATCACTGAAGTAGACTTAAAATGCACCAACATGGCTCAGAGAATTTTGTGGAAGAAGGGGCGGAAAGATTGTTAGAGCCACAAGCTGGGACATTATGCACAGAGAAGTTGCCTCTCCCCCATAACTGACTGCTGTGGCCACAATGCATGACCCACAATCCCCATGGGGTTGATCTAAATTCCCAATAAGATGGGCCTCTCCAGAAAAGAGGCAGGGATGAAGGAAAGGATGGTACCAACATGTGTTGTTAACATAATAAGCATGACCATATCTAATAAAAATAAATTTTAAAAAAGTCAGTGACTGATCAATTTATGTTCTTAGCAGAATTAAAAACAGAATTTTTAAAAATGGAAGGAAAAACAAACAAAAAATAAAGTAAGAAGATAACAGCATACTAGCCACACCAAAGCAGCCTAGGGAGGGAAATGAAAAGAAATACGGCAAAATACACTGTTCTACTGAAAAGTGAAGGTGTATAAGTTATTATCAAACACAGAAGAGAAGCAAGAGAGACCAAGATCTTCCAAAAAGGAGGAAACAGGCCAAAATCCTGCCAAGGTGACAACAGCCCCAACCCGCAAGCACGCCTGCCTGGCTGCATAGAGAGGCAGGAACAGAAATAAAGTGAGGGCATTTTCCACTCACATCAGTCTCCACACAAAGTCAAGAAACCTGAAGGGGAAGACAACAAAGACCAGCTGAGCAGCTGTTTCTCAAATAAGCTGCATTTTGGTGCTGACTATTGTTGCCTTTGATGTTTCCTGATTTTTTAGGGCCTTGGTCATTTCCTTAAGTCACTATTGGAGGCAGGGACTGACTGGCCCCAGGCTGACTTAGAATCCATTTCAGACTAGAAAACTCAACCTCCTAGTTGAAAGGATTAAGGGTGTGGGGCAACACATAACCTTAGGGACTTTGGCATTACTAGATTCTCTGTTTAGTTTAATCCCCATACTCATATAAATACACTGTGCTGGTTTTGATTGAATTTCTAGATTGCTCAGTTGAATTTTAGAATTTGCCAGTAATTTGCTTCACCCAGTCTACCACAATACTTGAACAGCAGGCACACTCAACACCTAGGGTCATTTCTGCTATTTCTCTTGGAGTATAAGAGCTACACCTGGCACCTTAAACTCCTGCACTAAAATATATATAAAGTCAGATTTACATACCTAACAACACTGCAGATAATTAGAAAACCCAAGCATCTAATTAACTCAAGATGCAAAAATCTCTACATTACAATACAAGAAACACAAAACTCAAGACAATACAATCCCACCAAAAATTATAAATCCATCAGAAATGACTTCTAGTAAGGCTGCTTTAGATGAAATGCCTGACAAAGATTTCAAAAAAAATGATTATATCTATGTTCAAAGAAATCAAAGAAGGAATCAAAGTAATCAAAGAAGAAAACCCACTCCTGAAGGAGAACACAGGAAACCAACTTAATGAAATAAGGAGGTCAATACAAAACATGAGTGAGAAAATAGACATAATGGAAAAAATACCAACCAGGAATACTAGAAATAAAAAACCAAGTAAATCAAATGGAAAACTTTGTAGAAAGTCTCACCAGGAGGATCAAGGAGAGGACAAAATATCTAAACTAGAAGACCAGGTGGCAGATCTAATGCAGTCCAACAAAGAGAAAGACAAACTAATAGGAAGTCACGAATGGGAATTACAAGACATTTGGGACTCTATGAAGAGATCAAACATAAGAATTCAGGGCACAGTAGGAAAAGAAGAAATTCACTCCAAAGGCATAACAAAAATTTTCAACAAATCATAGCAGAAAACTTCCCCCAAGTAGGGAAAGTGATGCCAATATAGATACAGGAAGCCAAAAAATGTCAAAAAGACAAAAACCAGGAAAGAACCTCTCACCATCATATTACAATTAAACTACAAAACACACAAACTAAAGAAAGTATATTGAAAGAGTTAGAGAGAGAAATCAAGTCACATACAAAGGCAAGCCCATCAGGATAACAGTAGATTACTCAACTTAAACTTTAAAAGCCAGAAGGGGAGTGGAGAGATGGCTTAGTGGTTAAGGCACTTGCATGCAAAGCCAAAAGACACAGGTTTGATCCCTCAGGACCCACATAAGCAAGATACACAAGGTGGCACATGCATGTGGAGTTTGTTTGCAACAGCAGGGAGCCCTAGTGTACCCAATCTCTCTCTCTCTCTCTCGAGAGAGAGAGAGAGAGAGAGAGAGAGAGAGAGAGAGAATGGGCACGCCAGAGCTTCCAGCCACTGCAAACGAACTCCAGATGTGTGAGCCCCTTTGTGCATCTGGCTAACATGGGTCCTGGGGAGTCGAGCCTCGAACCGGTGTCCTTAGGCTTCACAGGCAAATGCTTAACTGCTAAGCCATCTCTCCAGGCCCTCTCTCTCTCTCTCTCTCTCTCTGTCTCTCTCTCTGTCTTCCTCTTTCTCTCTCAAATAAATAAATGAAATTAATTTTTTAATATTTTAATTATTTATTTGAGAGAGAGAGGGGGGAAGAGGCAGAGAGAATGGGCACACCAGGGCTTCCAGCCACTGCAAATGAACTCCAGACATATGGGCCCCCTTGTGCATCTGGCTGACATGGGTCCTGGAGAGTCCAACCAGGGTCCTTAGCTTCGCAGGCAAATGCCTTAACCACTAAGCCATTTCGCCAGCCCAATAAAATTATTCTTTAAAAAGCCAGAATGGCTTGGAATGATGTATTCCAAATTCTGAAAGATAATAACTGTCAACCAAGATTACTTTATCTTGCTAAGCTATCCATTCAACTAGACAGAGAAATAAGGACATTCCACAACAAAATCAGACTAAAGAAATATATAAAGACCAAAGCAGCTCTACAGAAAATACTTGAAAGGATCCTCCATACTGAAGAGAAAGAAAAGCCCACACATAAGGAACCTGGAGAAAACAAACCAGCTGGGTGTAGTGGTGCATGCCTTTAATCCCACCATGAGAAAAGCAGAGGTAGGAGGATTACTGTGAGTTTGAGCCCACCATGAGACTACATAGTGAATTCCAGGTCAGCCTGAGCCAGAGTGAGACCCTACCTTGAAAAAAAAAAAAAAACCCCTCAAATACTAGTTAATACAAGAGAGTAAACAAAAAACTGGAAGAACAAAAAAAAAAAAAAAAAGAAAAGAAAAGAAAAGAAAAATGGCAAAAATAAATACACACCTTTCAGTAATAACTCTTAATATCAGCAGCCTCAATGCCCCAACCAAAAGAGATAGGTTTTGAGATGGGGTTAAGAAGCAGGATCCTTCAACTTGTTGCCTCCAAGAAACTCACCTTTCCACAAAAGATGGACACTATCATAGGGTGAAAACTTGGAAAACAGCGGTTCAAGCAAATAGGCCTAGAAGACAAGCAGAGGTCACTATCCTAATATCTGACAGGGTAGACTTCAGACCAACATTAGTTAGGAAAGATAAGGAAGGTCACTTTATGTTGATTAAAGGAACACTCCAACAGAAAGATATTACAATCCTAAACATATATGCAACTAACATGGGGGCTCCCAATTTCATCAAACATCATTAGAATTAAGGTCACATATAACACTAAACACAGTTGTAGTGAATGACTGCAACACCCATTCTCATCAATTGACAGGTCATCTCAACAAGAAATAAACAGAGATGCATCTGGATTAAATGAGGTCATAGAACAAATGGACCTAGCAGATATCTACAGAATATTTCATCCAAATGCTGCAGAATACACATTCTTCAGCAGCACATGGAATACTCCCTAAAATAGACCATATTAGGACACAAAGCAAATCTTAACAAATACAGGAAAATTGAAATAATTTCTTGCACTCTATCTCATCACAATGGGATCAAACTATAAATCAATAGCAAGAAAAGCTATAAAGCATACACAAAATCATGGAAACTAATAAACAATAAAAGGCTAAATGATGAATTGGTCAATGAGGACATCAAAATATTCATAGAATCAAATGATAATGATAGCACAACATACCAACACCTTTGGGACACAATAAAGGGGGAAATTTATAGCTTTAAGTGCCTATATTAAGAAATTAGAACTGTGCATGGTGGTGCACGCCTTTAATCCTAGCGCTTGGGAGGCAGAGGTAGGAGGATCACTGTGAGTTCAAGGCCACTCTTAGACTACATACTGATTTCCAGGTCAGCCTGGGCTAAAGTGAGACCCTACCTCAAAAAATAAAACAAAACAAAAACAAAAAAAGGAAAGATCATTCATCCTGACCAAGAAGGCTTATCCCAGAGATGGAGAGATGGTTCAAGATACCCAAAGGGGTGTGGCATTGGTGGTATAGTGGTGAGCATAACTGCCTTCCAAAAAAAAAAAAATACACAAATGGATAAATGTAATACATTATATAAATGGACTTAAGGACAAAAATCACATGATCATTTCACTAGATGCAGAAAAAGCAATATCCAACAAGCCTCATGATAAAAGTCCTACAGAAATGGAATAAAAGGAACATATCTCAACATAATAAAGGCTATTTATGACAACACCACAGCTATCATAATTCTCAATGGAGAAAAACTTCAAGCTTTTCCACTAAAATCAGGAAGTAGACAAGGGTGTCCACTGCCCCCACTTTTAGTTAATATAATAATGGAAGTCTTAGCCATAGCAATAAGGCAAAAGACACACATAAAAGGGATACAAATTGTAAAGGAGAAGATCAAATTATCATTATTTGCAGATGATATGATTCTATACATAAAGAACCTTAAAGACTCTACCCACAAACTGTTAGATCTCATAAACACTTATAGCAATGTATCAGGATACAAAATAAACAAAAAAAATCAGTAGCCCTCCCATATGCCAATAATAAACACACAGAGGATGAAATCAGATAATCACTCCCATTCATAATTGCATCAAAAAATATATAAAATACCTTGGAATAAACCTAAACAAGGGAGTGAAGGATCTCTACAATGAAAATTTTAAAACACTCAAGCAGGAAATTGCAGAAGACAATAGAAAATGGAAAGATATCCCATGTTCTTGAATTGGAAGAATCAATATTCACCATATTGGTCTTGGCAAAGACTTTCTGAATATCACCCCAATTGCTCAGGAAAGAAAACCACTGATCAAGCACCTGATCTTCGACAAAAATACCAAAAATACTCATTGGAGAAAAGACAGCTTCTTCAGCCAATGGTGCTGGGAAAACTGGATATGTATCTGTAGAAGGATGAAAATAGATCCTTATCTCTCTCCATGCAGAAGAACTAAGTTCAAATGGATCAAAGACCTTAACATCAGACCTGAAACTCTGAAACTGCTAGAGGAAAAAGTAGGGGAAACCTTTCAACATATTGGTATTGGCAAAGACTTTCTGAATATAACCCCAGTTGCTCAGAAAATAAAACCACTGATCAATCACTGGAACCTCATGAAATTACAAAGCTTTAGTACAGCAGAGGACACTGTGAATAGAGCAAAGAGGCAACCTACAGAATGGGAGAAAATCTTTACAAACTATACATCTGACAGAGGATCAATATCCAGGATATACAAAGAACTCAAAAAGCTAAATAATAAGAAATAAAATGACCTAATTAAAAATGGGCTATGGTACTAAATAGAGAGTTCTCAAAAGAAGAAATACAGATGGCATATAAACATCTAAAAAAATTTCTACATCCCTAGTAATCAGGGAAATGCAGATTAAAACTACCTTGAGATTCCACCTCACTCCTGTTACAATGGCTATCATCAAGAGAACAAATCATGAGAGACTTGCTGGGTATGTAAGGCATCTTGGGTAGATTCAGGTTAGGTGCTGTAGATGAGTGAGACTATGTGGCGATTTTTTTTTCTGTGATTGGGTAAGTTCACTGAGAATGATCTGTTCCAGGTTCAACCATTTTTCCTCAAATTTCATTGTGTCATTTTTTTCTTACTGCTGTATAGAATTCCATTGTGTAGATATACCACATCTTAGTTATCCATTCTTCTAGTGATGGACATCTGAGTTGATTCCAGCTCTTAGCTATTATGAATTGAGCCACTACAAACATGGTTGAGCAAACCTCTCTGGCCTGTGGTTTGAAGGTTTTAGGGTAGATGCCCAGTAAGGGAATCACTGGGTCTGTTGGTATCTCTATACTCAGCTTTTTCAGGAGTCTCCAGATTGCTTTCCAAAGTGGTTGTACCATCCTACATTCCCACCAACAGTGGATGAGTGTTCCCACTTCTCCACATCCTCGCCAGCATTTACTTTCATTTGATTTTTTGATGTTTTCTATCCTTACTGGGGTAAGGTGGAATCTCATAGTTGTTTTAATTTGCATTTCTCTGATGATTAGGGATGATGAACATTTTCTAAGTATGTGTTTGCCATTTGTATTTCTTCCTCTGTGAACTGCCTGTTCAGCTCTTTGCCCCATTTGGTGAGTGGGGTGTTTGACTTCTTACTGTTTCGATTTTTGAGTTCTTTGTAGATTCTAGAGATTAGGCCTCTATCAGTTGGATAACCCGCAAATATTTTCTCCCATTCTGTGGGTGATCTATTGGCTTTGCTTATTGTATGCTTCTCTGTAAAGAAACTCTTCAGCTTCATGTGATCCCATTGGTTGAGTGACTGTTTAAGATCGTGAGCTACTGGGGTTTTGTTCAGAAGTCTTTTTCCATTCCTATATCATATCATGGAAAGTACTTCCTAAATTTTCTTCCAGTAGTATACGAGTTTCTTGTCTTATATTGAGATCTTTGATCCATTTGGACTTGAGTGTAGTGCATGGTGAAATGTGTGGATCAAGTTTCAGTTTCCTGCATATGGTTATCCAGTTTGTCCAGCACCATTTGTTGACGATGCTGTCTTTTTTCCAGCCTATATTGTTAGAGCCTTTGTCAAATATCAAGTAGCTATAGTTGCTTGACCCAAAGTCCAGGTCCTCAAGTCTATTCCACTGGTCTATACTCCTGTTTTTGTGGGGAGGGAGGGGTAGGGAAGGGAGGGGGTGGGAAACACAAATTTGGACCCAAATGGCAATGGTACCATAAAATTCTACATCCTAAAAGGCAGACCAAATGGCTGAACCTTTACCAGGCCCTTAGAGGGAACACCTGACCCACAAGACACTGGAGAGGGTATGATGAAGACCTTAATCTTCTACAGCCTCTCTCTCCTTCTCTCCATCTCTCTCTCTTCTCTCTATCTCTTTTATATTAGTTATCTTTTTCTTCCTTTTTTTAGTGGGCACTGACCTGTAACTCCCAGTACCAGCATAAGGCTATCATCCACAATGAGCTTTTGATCAGAGAGACCTACAAGGTTTCCTAAAAGAAAGACAGATTTCTGTCAGAGTACTTGATGACCCACCAAAGGTTAGTGGTAAAACCCTACTGCTGAAGACACCTTATGCGGTTGACACATAAAATGGAATGGCATGGCTGGAAGCTGGAAGAGAGTCAGTCCCCAAACAGTCAGTGTGTCTAGTGCCAGAAAGTGCTACATGGGCAACTGGTGGAAAATGACCAATATCTGTCCAAGCAACTCATGGTCTCACCTACGTAGCAGCAAATAACCTGTTGTGATGCTCATAAATGAGCCTAAGGTGCAATAGTGGCATGTCTGCTATGATAGAGGCCTGCTCCATGGGAGGGAATACATGCCTGATATTGGAAACCTATGATGGGGTAGTCATGAGCCCTAGGGTTGTAATGTCTGCTGTTGTGTGGCTAAATGTATATACTATGTTCACCAAACTACTGGGTGAGAGACCAAGGAGAAGTAATGTGCTGTATCTGGCTTCTGTGACCTCGCTTAGTGGCTGGACAGTGGTGCTGCCATTTAAAATCAGACAGCCATTTTGACTCAGATGAGGAAGTAGCTGACTAATGTGCTATTTTTGCTTCTGTATCCATGCTTGCTTAGCTATAGCCCCCCGCCTTGATTCCTGGGAAACCTCCACTCAAGGACATTCCAGAGATACCTAGCCATGGAGGCCCCGGCCTCTTGCAAAAGATAAGTTCTGCAAACAGCTCTTTCAAAAGATAGGTTCTGCAAACAAGTTACTGACCTAAGATAAGTAGGCTGGAGTTCCCACGCGCAACCTCTCTGAAATTCCTGCATGTGCCCTCTTAGAACCAATCATTTTAAAAGTCACAATATGATGTAACCTTTCCTTTATAAACCCCTTTCCTCTGAGGGTCTGGGCTGTCTCCCTCACTACCACTGTGCTGGACTGTGTGGACGGAGCCCAGGCCTAGGCTTGCAATAAAGAAACCTGCTGCTTTTACATTTGAGTGTCTCGGCTTCTGTGGCAGTTCTCTGGGTGACTCATGGGTGACCGGGGGTCTTGGCTCCTGGTCAGGGGTCTTGGCACAACACTGGGAAGCACTTCTCTTAATGTTAATACCCATATATTAACGCTACTCTCACTGTCAGCTAGAGAAGCTTCTCTTTTCATATGGTGCTGACTTTGGGATGACTCAGAAGACACAAGAGTGCTGAGAAGAAGTGACAAAGGAGTGCTCAGCACTGAAACATCTCTATCACACCTCCCAAGGCTCAGGATCCATTGTGGAAGAGGTGGCAGAATAATGTAAGAGCCAAAGGAAGGGTAGTACTCCATACAACACACTCCTCCAGACACAAAATGCCCTGGATATCCATGACCTCACAGTGCCTGACACTACTTACAGAAGACCATCGTAATTGGAGGAAAAGATGATGACATCAAAATAAAGAGAGATTGAGAGGGGGAAGGGGTATGTTGGACAGTAGAGTTGCAAAGAGGAAAGTGGAGGTAGGGAGGGAATTATCATGGTTTATTGTCTATAATTATGAAAGTTGTCAATAAAAAATAAATTAAAAAATTATATAAAATAAGATTGGTACCAGGCATCGTAGCACATGCATATAATTCCAGCACTTTGGAGGCAGAGGTAAAAGGATCATTGTGAGTTCAAGGCCAGTCTGTGCTAGAGTAAGACCCTACCTCAGAAAAAAATCAAAATAAAAAAAGAAGAAAAAACTCTGAAGACCACAGAGACCAGCTGAGAAGGTCCAAAACAACCTCAGGCACTCTCCACAGCCTTCCCTCCCCACCCCCAACAACCAGCATCTGGAACCATTAGATAATTCTGGACATCAAGGGATCTGAGCTACTCCTTAGCCACACAGCATCTAGCACAGCTGATCTGAAGATGAGATCTACTGACCTAACTAGCCTAGCTGAGGCCACAGTGCAACAAAGAGGAAACCAGTAGGACATTCAGCATAGGTGAGTCTTGAAGCTACTCCAAAAGGTATCAAGGCCATCTTACACTAGGGCAAACCTGCCCCAAAAGCCAGGTACATAGTCCTACACTGGAAGTGTTAATTGCACCTTCCATAGCAGGGTAGAGTATTAAATACAAATCCCAGGGAGGGAAAGAATTCAACCCTAGCTCACTTGGACAAAAATACTGATGCATTAGAATTGACTGATGTACTTTTGGTCAGCTTTTCCATCCTTAAGTAAGTTGTGTTTTGGGGTTGACTTTTGTTACTTTTGATATTTCTTGATTTAATATAATGCCTTTTGTCTCTTTTCCTTCTGTCTTTCTTGGGGGCAGGCTCTTACTCTGACCCAGACTGACCTGGAACCCACTACATTCCAGGAATCTCAGCCTCCAAGTTGACAGGATTGAGGGTGTGAGTCAACATGCCCAGCCAGATAAGGGAATTTGGCTTTGGTAGTTTACCTGTTTGTTTTAATCTCCATTCATGCATAACTACTCCATGCTGGCTTTTTGTGTGTGTATATATACCTAATTTGGATTTTAGAATTGTTCTGTATTTTTCTCCACCGAGCCTACTATTGGAAACTTTCTACAACTTTTCCTACCCACAACTTGTTTACTTTCCCTCTTTTCTCAACCTCTTTTCACATCCTGTCATCCTTTTTGCCTTCTTACTCTCCATAACTACAGCCTTCCATAGACTCAACAATTTCTAATGTCTGTGGAAAGTTAGAGTTCCCAAGTTCCCTCGCCCAGATATCTAAGTGACCTCCATCTTTTTTTTAAAGTTAATACTAACCCTCACCGTAATCCACCTTACAATGTTCACACTATTAAGTAACCCAAACCCTAGCATCTTACAACCAACTTTCTTCTTTTATTCACCAACAATTGTTGAAATCAAAAGAAATATTGATGTCAATTTGATACTAGAATATTTGAATAGCAGTCATAATCTAAATCTTGGGCCACTCCTGCTATTACTCTGTGTGTAATTGGCTCCTCCCCTGAAGATATAATGTCTGATTTACACATCTAAGAATGCAGCACATAATCATAAAACACAAGTGTCGAATAAATTCAACATGCAAACATCTCTATATTATAGTATAAGAAACACAAAAAAATCAAGGCAATATAATTCCACCAAAAATTCCACTGCCCATTTTCTCTCTCTCTCTCTCTCTCTCTCCTGGCAAAAAATAAATTAATTAAAAAAATACTGAAGAAATACCAATCAGAAATACTAGAAATGAAGAAATACAGTAAGTCAAGTAAAAAAGTGTAGAATATTTCACAAATAGAATGGATCAAGGAGAGAACAGAATATCTAAACTAGAACATTCTAACAAAGAGCCAGGCATCATGGTGCATGCCTTTAATCCCAGCACTCAGGAGGCAGAGGTAGGAGGAATGCCATGAGTTTGATGCCAGCCTCAGACTATACAGTAAATTCCAGGCTAGCTTGGGCTAGAGTGAGACACTACCTAGAAGAAGAAAAAGAAAGGAAGAAAGAAAGAAAGAAAGGAAGGAAGGAAGGAAGGAAGGAAGGAAGGAAGAAAGAAGAAAGAAAGAAAGAAAGAAAGAAAGAAAGAAAGAAAGAGGGAAAGACACAACAAAGAGAAAGACAAACTAATAGGAATATATGGATGGGAATTTCAAGACATTCAGAACACTATGAGGAGATCAAAATTAAGAAGTCAGGATGGGGCTGGAGAGATGTCTTAGGTCTTAGGGGGCTTGCCTGTAAATCCAAAGGACTCAACTTTGATTCCCCAGGACCTACATAACCCATGTGCACAAGGTGGCACATGTGTCTGGAGTTCATCTGCAGTGGCTGGAGGCCCTGGTGTGCCCATTCTATTTCTCTCTCTCTCTCTCTCTCTCTCTCTCTCTCTCTCTCTCCCTCCCTCCCTCCCTCCCTCCCTCCCTCCCTCCCTCCCTCCCTCCCTCTGTTGCTGTCAGGTTCGCATTGCTGGCAGAAATCACCCAATCAAGAGCAGCTTTTGGGTGAAAAGGGTTTATTTTGGCTTACAGATTCAAGGGGCAGTTTTGTGATTGCAAAGGAAAACGATGGCATGAGCAAAGGGTGGGCATCACCTCCTGGCCAACATAAGGTGGACAATAGCAACAAGAGAGTGTGCCAAACACTAGCAACGGGACACTGGCTGCAATACCCACAAACCCACTCCCAACAATACACTGCTTCCAGGAGACATTAACTCCCAAATCTCCATCAGCTGAAAACCTAGCACCCAAAACACCCAAGTTTATGGGGGACACCTGAATCAAACAACCACAGCCATGCAAGCATAAGGGTCTTATTTGCCCTGAATTTGAATCCCAGCACCCATATAAACATCCTGTAACCCCAATCCTGCGGGGAGCAGAGATGGGAGAGTCACTGGGGCTCATTGGTCAGCCAGTCCAACTGGAAAGGACAACTGCAGGTTTAGTGAGTATCTAAAGGAAACACACAGATGCATGATACAGGAGGACACAAAATATTTGTCTCTGTCTTCTATACATGAGTGAATGGGGCATGTGCATATGGCACACAGCATATACCACAGCTCACAGTCACATGATAAAAAACAAGTCATTATGAATGATTAGTTTAAAAGTTTTTTAATTTAATTTATTTTATTTTCGTTTTTACTGAAAGCTTCCATAAGCATAGACAATAAAACCATGCTAATTTCCTCCCTCCAATCCCATTCCTCGCTCTCAAATATGCCCTCTATCAAATATCCCTTCCCCCTTCCAATTATTTCTCCTTTATTTTTATGTCATCACTTTCCACCTATTATGAAGGTCTTATGTAGGTAGGTTCAGGCACTCTGAGGTCATGAATATTAAGGCCATTTTCTGTGTGAAAGATTGTATTGCAACTTCCAGCCAAGATGGCAACCGCCTAGCTGTGCTGCAAATCCTGGGGAAAGAAAGGCAAGATATTAAGGGTTCATTGGGGCTTTTAGGGGAGAGAAATCTCCAATAGATTGTCAGTGGGAGAGCACAGAGGAGGGGAAACAGGGAATCGTGGATCCCCTCGCGGGTGGGTAGCCCACCCCCCCTCCCAAATAACTGCCGTGTCCACAGAAGACGCCACTGCCGCCGGCACCACACTGCTGCCACCATGTGCCGATCGATCCCTGTGTGTGGAAGCTTAGACTGCTCCGAACACTCATCCACACACCCACTTACTGAGTAAGCCCAGTCCCACAGCAACTGCCACACAAGCTCAGACTATGTCTCTCACTTGCGCCAGCTCAGATGCCATCCCCTACCTGTCTGCCACACCGGCCATCTGCCATTGTCCTGTGGCGGGGGAGCGCAGACTGCTTCTGGGTCCCAGCATTCCCAGCCAGAGTTCAGGCTGCTTCAGAGCTTGGTGCCTTAGTGTCACTCCTAGCTTGAATGCAGGCAGCTTTGGCACATTACCGCTTGAGAATTCAGGCAACTTTGGTGCCCCTGCCAGGCAGTAGATAGGCGGCTTTGCCAAGTGAGAGCCAAAGCCCAGGCTGCTTGGCAACTGCCCCAGGCTGCCTCAGATTCCCATTGTGCTTGATCCCAGGCTGATACA
Source organism: Dipus sagitta (assembly GCA_036346955.1). Lineage (NCBI taxonomy): Eukaryota > Metazoa > Chordata > Mammalia > Rodentia > Dipodidae > Dipus > Dipus sagitta. The sequence continues at coordinate 71,859,469 of CM070773.1, read as the reverse complement.
CCCACGTACGTGCCCATACACTGTCATGGGCAGACCACAGCTCAAAAGAAATAACATGAAAAATCAAATGCAAGAAAATCCAGTTAGATCACCCAGTACTACAATGCATACATCTAACCAAAACATAGAAGAACCATTAGGATCAGAACACGAAAATTGAAGCAATGAGCAATGCAACCCTGACCAACCTACTGGTAGAACTTGCAGGAAAGCAACAAAGGACCAATAATCGTGTGGATGCTGCCATCACTAAACTAGAACTAATAGATAAGAAATTGGAAGGAGTTCAAAGAGAGTTAAGAGATTTGAGGGAGAGTGAAAAAAAAAGACCTTAAATATCAGCTGTCCATACTAAATGAAGCCATAAAGAAATGCAAGGTTGAATTCCAAGAATCATCAAGAAAATCAGAAAATGATGTGAAAAGGGAGCTTGACAGAGGGATGGAAATTATACATATAAAAGTAGTAGAAAATGCAAACTTAATTGAACAAGTCCAAAACTCTCTAGAAGCTCTCAAGAATAGAGTCAGCCAAGTGGAGGATAGAAACTCTGATCTGGAAGACAAGATGGAAGAAACAGAGAGTTCAAAAATTTCAGTAAGTTCAAAAGCTCCTGTGAACAGAACATGAGGGAATTGTGGGATACACTAAAACATCCTAATATCAGGATCATTGGAATACCAGAAGGAGAAGAAATTCAGACCAAAGGCATGGAGAACTTATTTAACAAAATAATTGAAGAAAACTTCCCCAGTCTCTTAAAAGAAAGGCCAACCAAGATACAAAAAGCCAACAGAACTCCAAACAGACTGGACCAAAGGAGAAACTCTCCAAGACATATTGTTATTAAGACTCTAAACATTGACACCAAAGAGAAAATCCTAAAAGCAGCTAGGGAAAAACAGCACACCACTTTCAAAGGTAACCCCATCAGAATTACTTCAGACTTCTCAATGGAAACCCTGAAAGCTAGAAGGGCCTGGAATGAAACACTGCAAAGTCTAAGAACCTATGGCTTCCAACCCAAACTACTCTACCCAGCAAAAGTATCCCTCATAATAGATGGTGAAAGAAAAACATTCCACGACAAAACTCAGCTTTACTGTCGCGACCACCTTGACCAGCAAGGAAGACGCAACACTTGGATTCTTCTTTAAGCAGTTTATTCAGGAACCTTGAACAATCTTCTGACTGACTGACTGACTGACTGACTGCGAGGAAAGCCAGCCCATCGTATATAAAGCCTCTGGTCGACCAACCCCAGTACGCCACGTGGTGATTGCAGATAGGCCCACATATGCGGAGGCAAGCCAGATCATCAGCCCCAGCCAAATATGGAGTTGTTTACCACAGAGAGCACTCACCATCAGGAAGGTGGAAGGCGGCAACCAGCGCCATCTTTAAGGCGCGGCACTATGCAGCTCTCTACACTTTACAATAATATTAAAACAAAACCAAACCTACAGAGAGTATTTCAGGAAATTCTCCACAGAGAAGAAACAAATAATCAAACTCAATTGCCTACAAGAAGCAGATAACAACAACCAAACTCAGAGTAGGCACAAAAAACTTCAAAGTCCATGAAAACACCAACCCACATTTACCATCACAATATGGCAGGGAAGAAATCAAATCTCACAGTCATTACCCTAAATATTAATGGCCTTAATTCACCCATCAAGAGACACAATCTAACAGAATGGGTCAAAAAATTAGACCCCTCAATCTGTTGCCTTCAAGAAACCCACCTCACCACTAAAGACAGACACCTCCTCAGGGTGAAAGGGTGGAAAACAATATTCCAAGCAAATGGGAATAAGAAACAAGCAAGCATAGCTATATTAATATCAGATAAAATAGACTTCAAATCAAAAAAGACAAAGAAGGCCACTTCCTACTTATCAAGGGAATGATCCATCAGGAGGATATTACAATCATAAATCTGTATGCACCAAGCACAGGAGCACCACAGTTCATAAAACAAAACCTACTTGACAATAAAACAGAAAGAACCACCAACACCATCATAGCTGGGGACTTCAATACACCATTATCAGTAATAGACAGATCATCCAAACAGAAACTCAACAGGAAAGTAAGAGAGCTCAACAAAACCATAGATCACTTAGACCTAATGGACATTGACATAACTTTCCATCCTAAATCCACAGACTACACATTCTTCTCAGCAGCCCATGGAACATTCTCTAAAATAGACCATATACTGGGTCACAAAGACTGCCTCCACATATTTAGGAAGATTGACATAATTCCCTGCATGATATCAGATCACAATGCTATATTTCTAGAAATCAACAACAAAAGACCCACCAAGAATCCCAATGGCACCTGGAAACTGAACAGCACACTTTTAAACAATAAATGGATAGTGGATGAAATAAAAAATGAAATTGCAAAATTTCTGGAATTGAATGACAATGAGAACACATCGTACCAAAACTTATGGGACACAATGAAGGCAGTCCTCAGGGGAAAATTCATAGCACTCAATGCCTTCATAAAAAAGAAAGAAAGGTCCCAAATCAATAACCTAACCATCCACCTAAAGGCACTGGAAAACCAAGAAAAATCCAACCCAAAGAGCTCCAGAAGGAAACAAATAATTAAAATCAGAGCAGAAATCAATGAATTGGAAACCAAGGAAACAATTAAGACAATTGACAAAACAAAGAGCTGGTTCATTGAAAAAATAAAAAACATTGACAAACCCCTGGCCAATCTGATCAAGCAAAAAAAGGAGAAGCTTCAAATTAACAAAATTCAAAATGAAAAAGGAGAGATCACAACAGACATAAGTGAAATTGGGAGAATCATCAGGACTTATTTCAAAACCCTCTACTCCACAAAACTGGATAATGTGGAGGAGATGGATAAATTCCTGGACGCATACCATCTACCAAAGCTAAATTCAGAGCAGATTAATCACTTCAATCAACCCAATACACACATGGAGATTGAAAAAGTAATAAAAAAAAAAAAACCTCCCCAAAAAGAAGAGTCCAGGACCAGATGGCTTCTCAGCTGAATTCTATCAAACCTTCATGGAAGAACTCAAACCAATCTTCCTCAAACAGGGAAAGCTATCCAACTCCTTTTATGAAGCTAGCATCACCCTAATTCCAAAAACAGGCAGAGATGCCACAAGAAAAGAAAACTACCGGCCTATTTCCCTGATGAATTTAGATGCAAAGATCCTGAACAAAATCCTCACAAACCGAATCCAACAACACATCAAAAGCATTATCCACCTTGACCAAGTGGGATTCATTCCAGGAACACAGGGGCAGTTCAACATACAGAAATCTGTCAATGTAATACACCACATAAACAAGGTTAAACATAAAAACCACATGATCATTTTGATAGATGCAGAAAAGGCCTTTGACAAGATACAACATCACTTCATGATCAAAACATTGGAGAGAATTGGCATGATTGGTTCATATCTCAACCTAATAAAGGCAATAGATGAAGCTCCGAAGGCCGAAATAATACTTAATGGAGAGAGACTGGAGGAATTCCCTTTAAGATCAGGAACAAGACAGGGTTGTCCACTCTCACCTCTGCTTTTCAATATAGTACTGGAAGTCCTAGCTCAAGCAATAAGACAGGAGAAGGAAATGAAAGGGACACAATTTGGAAAGGAAGAAGTTAAGTTAGCTTTATTTGCTGATGACATGATTGCATATGTAAGAGACCCAAGAGACTCCATCCCCAAACTCCTGAAGGTGATTAACTCCTATAGCAAAGTAGCAGGATACAAAATCAATGCACAAAAATCAGTAGCCTTCCTTTATGCAAATGACAAAGATACAGAGAAAGAAATAAGGGACATAGTTCCATTTTCAATAGCAACAACAACAAAAAAATACCTTGGAATAACGTTAACCAAGGAAGTGAAAGATCTATACCATGAAAACATAAAAACACTCAAAAAAGAAATTGAAGAGGATTTGCGAAAATGGAAAGACCTCCCATGCTCCTGGATAGGCAGAATTAACATTGTGAAGATGACAATCCTACCAAAGGCAATATACAGATTTAATGCAATTCCAATTAAAATCCCTACAGTGTTCTTCACAGAGATAGAAAAAATGATCACAAATTTCATATGGAAAGGCAGAAGGCCTCACATATCCAAACATATCCTCAGCGAAAGAAATACCTCTGGAGGCATCACCATACCTGATTTAAAGCTATATTACAAAGCCACAGTAATAAAAACAGCATGGTACTGGCATAAAAACAGGAGTATAGACCAATGGAATAGACTTGAGGACCTGGACTTTGGGTCAAGCAACTATAGCTACTTGATATTCGATAAAGGCCCGAACAATATAGTCTGGAAAAAAGACAGCATCTTCAACAAATGGTGCTGGACAAACTGGATAACCATATGCAGGAAACTGAAACTTGATCCACACATTTCACCATGCACTACACTCAAGTCCAAATGGATCAAAGACATCAATATAAGACCAGAAACTCGAATACTACTGGAAGAAAATTTAGGAAGTACTTTCCATTATATAGGAATGGAAAAAGACTTCCTGAACAAAACCCCAGTAGCTCATGAACTTACACCGTCACTCAACCAATGGGATCACATGAAGATGAAGAGTTTCTTTACAGACAAGCATACAATAAGCAAAGCCAATAGATTACCCACAGAATGGGAGAAAATATTTGTGGGTTATCCAACTGATAGAGGCCTAATCTCTAGAATCTACAAAGAACTCAAAAATCGAAACAGTAAGAAGTCAAACACCCCACTCACCAAATGGGGCAAAGGGCTGAACAGGCAGTTCACAGAGGAAGAAATACAAATGGCAAACACACACTTAGAAAATGTTCATCATCCCTAATCATCAGAGAAATGCAAATTAAAACAACTATGAGAGTCCACCTTTCCCCAATAAGGACAGCAAACATCAAAGAATCAAATCAAAATAATGCTGGCAAGGATGTGGAGAAGTGGGAACACTCATCCACTGTTGGTGGGAATGTAGGATGGTACAACCACTTTGGAAAGCAATCTGGAGACTTCTGAAAAAGCTGAGTATAGAGATACCAACAGATCCAGTTATTCCCTTACAGGGCATCTACCCTAAAACGTTCAAACCACAGGCTAGAGAGATTTGCTCAACCATGTTTGTAGCGGCTCAATTTGTAATAGCTAAGAGCTATATCAACCCAGATGTCCATCACTAGAGAATGGATAACTAAGATGTGGTATATCTACACAATGGAATTCTATACAGCAGTAAGAAAAAATGACACAAGGAAATTTGAGGAAAAATGGTTGAACCTGGAACAGATCATTCTCAGTGAACTTACCCAATCACAGAAAAAAAATCGCCACATAGTCTCACTCATCTATAGCACCTAACCTGAATCTACCCAAGATACCTTACACATCCAGCAGGCATCTCGTGGACTAGACACTAGGATGGAAGGGGAGGAAGGGGAGGGCATCAAAGGGGTGGGAAACACAAATCTAGACCCAAACAGCAATGGTACCATAAAATTCTACTAACTAAAAGACAGACCAAATGGCTGATCCTTCACCAGGTCCTTACAGGGAACACCTGAACCAGAAGACACTGGAGAGGGTAGGATCAAGACTAACCTTAATCTTCTACATCTTCCCTCCCTTCCTCTCCCTCTCTCTCTCTCTTCTCTCTAACTCTTGTATATCAGTTATCTTTTTCTTCATTTTCTTAGTGGGCACTGACATGTAACTCCCAATACCAGCATAGGGCTATCATCCACAATGAGCTTTTGATCAGAGAGACCTACAAGGTTTCCTAAAAGACAGACAGATTTCTGTCAGAGTACTTGATGACCCACCAAAGGTTAGTGGTAAGACCCTACTGCTGAAGACACCTTATGTGGTTGACATGCAAATTAGAATGGCATGGCTGGAAGTTGGAAGAGAGTCAGTCCCCAGACAGTCAGCGCGTCTAGTGCCAAAAGGTGCTACATGGGCGACTGGGGGAATATTTCCAATATCTGTCCAAGCAACTCATTGTCTAACCTACTTAGCAGCAAATAACTTGTTGTGATGCCCACACAGGTGCAATAGTGGCATACAGCCATGGTGGAGAACCAACTGCTCTTAATTTGGCTAACTGATCTCCTCAGTGGTACGGGAACCATAGCTGGAGCTGGGAAACAAGTCAGAACCATATCCAAACATAAGCCCACTCACCAATATCAAGCTACCATCAATTGTGGGCTACAAGAGGGCCTACACCTATTAAATTCTCTATTAAAAATAGTAAGCCTTATCTCTTTTGTCCTGGTGCTAACTTACTCTCCATTGGAGAATCTGCTTCTCTTTTTCAAATAGATGTAGATCCTAAGGAGAGAGCCACCCCATCATACCTCAAAAGGGCCCTGGCTGAAACTAAGTAAAATTGGCAAAACAAGCAAGGGTGCTGTTTTCCTGATGAACCGGATACCAGCAGAAGGGGGAAGGAGATTGGCACAGAGAAAAATCAACTCCTACCAAATCAGAGAGCCAGAGCCTCAGAGGCCCCCAACACCTCATCACTGAAGCAGACCAAAAATGAACCCAACATGGCTCAGGGAAATTTTATGGAAGAGGGGGTGGAAAGAATGTCAGAGCCACATGTTGGGTCATGATATGCAGAGACATTTATCTTACCCATTACTCTGGGCTAACTCCACAATGCATGACCCATATACCTCAACAAGGAGGGCCCAAGGGGAGAGGTAGGTCACAGATGAGCCTAATATTGGTACCAAACTGACTGTATTTGCTGAATACAAAACTAACTAATAAAGAAGAAAAGGAAAAAAAAAGATTGTATTGCAAGTAGTCCTACATTTCCTTTGGCTCTTACATTCTTTCTACCACCTCTTCTGCAATGGATCACGAGTCTTGGAGCGTATGATAGAGATGTCTCACTCAGTACTGAAACTCCACTATCACTTCCCAGCACTATAGTGATTTTGAGTCACTCCAGTACTCAGCATCATCTGAAAAGAGATGTTTCTCTGACCAAAAGTGAGAGTAGCATCAATATTTGGGTATAAATGTTTTTTAAAAGTGCTTATAGGGCAGTTTGGTGGGCATATGCATTTGGCCAGACAATAGCAGGTGTTACTTCCCTAGAGCTCATTACCTTCCCAGCCATAGAGTTTGACTAGGTTTTCAGTACCAGGCATGTAGTCCCTCCCATTAAGCAGACATCTAGTCCACTAAGAGTGGTTGTTTTCTCCCATAACAGACATGCCACTATCGGAACATTTGGCCTGGCTGGCCAGTCTTAGGGCTTGCAGGCTCCACTGTTGTTTACCAATGTTGATAACTTCTCTCTCCCATAGAGCTGTATTCAGGATAGCTCTTTCCAGCTGACAGCCAATCAACAGGGTGGAGGTTTCCAGCTCAGCTCCAGCTTGATTTCTCAGTGATCTGCAACCCAAGCATGTGGAGTCTACAGTAGTAGAGTTTTACCATCTAGTTCTGGTGGGCAAGCAAGAGCCTTATCAATGGTTTGTATTTGCGGGGGGTGGGGGGAATCAGGGACTTCCTAGCCAACAACTCACTGGAAGGTATCCCACCCCTGGCACTGAAAGTTTTTAGTAACAATCTATGGTTTCTGGGTACAACATTATCCAAAGAAGTAGGTTTCCATAGGGCTTATTTGATAACAATATCAAACCTTTGAGATTGGGCCAGCTGACCTGTACTGGGGCTACAGGAAGAATGTAGACTCTTTTGAAGGGGACTGAGTGCTCAAGGAGTGTCCTGTTCTTCAAAGTCTGCTTTATTTCTCCCTGAATTTACAATTTGGCACGCTACTTGGAATTGTGGAGGATAAGAAATGCAGGAGGGATGGCTTAATGGTTAAGGCATTTGCCTGCTTAGCCAAAGGACACAGGTTCAATTCCATAGGACCCACGTTAGTCAGTGCACAAGGGGGCACACGTGTCTGGAGTTTGTTTGCAGTGGCTGAAGGCCCTGGTGTGCCCATTCATTCTCTCTCTCCCTCTTTCTCTGTCAAATAAATAAATAAAAATGAAATATTTAAGGCTTACAGAGACTTTATTTTAAAAAAAGGAAAAAAGAGTGCCAGGCGTGGTGGCGCACGCCTTTAATCCCAGCACTCGGGAGGCAGAGGTAGGAGGATTGCTGTGAGTTCGAGGCCACCCTGATACTCCATAGTGAATTCCAGGCTAGAGTGAGACCCTACCTTGAAAAAACCAAAAAAAAAAAAAAAAAAAAAAAAAAAAGGAAAAAAGGGGCTGGAGAGATGGCTTAGCAGTTAAGCATTTGCCTGTGAGGCCTAAGGATCCCAGTTCGAGGCTTGATTCCCCAGGACCCACATTAGCCAGATGCACAAGGGGGCACACACATCTGGAGTTCGTTTGCAGTGGCTGGAGGCCATGGCATGCCCATTCTCTCTCTCTCTGTTTGCCTCCTTCTCTTTCCCTCTGTCACTCTCATATAAATAAATAAATAAATAAATAAATAAATAAGAACATTTAAAAAAAAAAAAAAGGAAAAAAGAGCCGGGCGTGGTGGCGCACACCTTTAATCCCAGCACTCGGGAGGCAGAGGTAGGAGAATCACCATGAGTTCGAGGCCACCCTGAGACTACATAGTGAAATCCAGGTCAGCCTGAGCTAGAGTGAAACCCTACCTCAAAAAAACAAACAAAAAAAAAAAAAAAAAAAGGGAAAAAAGAAAAGCCGAAGAAAAGAAAAAAAAATGCAGGAAATAGAGGGTCATTAAATTTGCAACATAGTCTTGTGTTTTGGAGACAGCCATGGGCGGTGTGAAGCAGGTTTGCTGGATGCCTGCATGGAGACCCAATGGAGCTGTGATGATGGACCATGGGTTGCAGTGGAGACCCAGTAGAGATGCTGGGACCACTGGGTGGTTGCTGAGGAGAGCTGCCAGCCCTGGATGAAGTTTTCCGGGACTGTGAATGGTCCAGCTGGAGGGGCAGAATTGGGACACTTGTTCCACTTGTCAGACTTGGAGACTTGTTACTGGCTAGAGTTGTTGGACTTGGAGCTACAGAGTTTGATGTTTGCCCTATTTAAATCTTGTATTGCTTGAATATTTTTTGCTATGCCCAGTGCCATCTTTTGCACTATGAGTGTTAATTTTGTGCCATTATGGGTTTTTTGGGGATTTTTTGGTATTATGGCTCAGTTGAAAGACCTTGTATTATGAGCTGGAGAGATGGCTTAGTGGTTAAGCACTTGCCTGTGAAGCCTAAGGACCCCGGTTTGAGGATTGATTCCCCAGGACCCATGTTAACCAGATGCACAAGGGGGCACACATGTCTGGAGTTCGTTTGCAGTGGCTGGAGGCCCTGACATGCCCATTCTCTCTCTCTCTCTATCTGCCTCTTTCTCTTTCTGTCTGTCACTCTCAAATAAATAAATAAAAATAAACAACAACAAAAAAAATACCTTGGATTATGAGGATGTTTGAACATCATTAGGATTGATTTTAAAAAATATGGGGATTTTTAAAGCTGAACCACTGTATTTTACATCATGGAGGGTTGTCAGTTTGTGGGGGCCAAGGGTGGAATGTGATGGTTTGATTTAAGTGTCCCCCATAAACTTGGGTGTTCTGGGTGCTGGGTTCCCAGCTGATGGAGATTTGGGAGTTAACGCCTCCTGAAGGCAGTGTATTGTTGGGGGTGGGCTTGTGGGTATTGTAGCTGGTGTCCCCTTGCTAGTGTTTGGCACAGTCTGCTGTTGCTATTGTCCACCTTACATTGGCCAGGGCTTGATGTCCACCCTTTGCTCATGCCATCGTTTTCTTCTGCCATCACAGAGTTTCCCCTTGAGTCTGTAAGCCAAAATAAACCCAATTCCCCCAAAAGCTGCTCTTGATTGGGTATGCGAACCTAACTGCAACAATAGCTATCTCCCCAGACCTGCATAAGCAGTTCTTTTTCTTTCTGTTTTGTTCTTTGCTTTTGTCTGATTAATCCCGTCATAAGAAATTCATGGTCGGGGCTGGAGAGATGGCTTAGCGGTTAAGGCATTTGCCTGCAAAGCCAAAGGATCCCGGTTCTATTCTCCAAGACTCATGTAAGCCAGATGCACAAGGGGGTGCATGCATCTGGAGTTCATTTGCAGTGGCTGGATGCCCTGGCATGCCCATTCTCTCCCTCTCCCTCTCTCAAATAAATAAATAAACAAAATATATAGAAAAAAAGAAATTCATACTTGTAGACCAAAAGAACAAGAAAGTTGTATTCATGTCCTCAATTATTTTCATACTGGCAGTAAAGCAAAAGGACAATGACTTGCAGATGACACACTGGGATTTATTTTTCCTTGTTTTGAAGCAGGATCTCACTCTGTAGCCCAGAATGACTCAAGACAATCCTCCCACCTCAGCCTCCCAAGAATTAGGATTAGAGATGTGGTCCACCACATCTGGCTTCATAAAGAAGTTTTTACTGGTTTGTGGGACGATTTAATGTTTTAAAACTTGGACTCAGCCAGGTGTGGTGGTGCATACCTTTAATCCCAGCACTTGGGAGACAGAGGTAGGAGGATCACAGTGACTTCAAAGCTACCCTGAGACTATGTAGTGAATGATCAGCCTGGGACAGAGACCATACTATGAAAATTTAAAACAAAACAAAAAAAAACTATCTTTTACTGACTTTCCTTAGTGCCATAGAATTACTGGTTTAACATCAATATAAGTTGTTTGGTGCTTCCATTTGGGATAAAGGATAGGATAAAGCTGGGCATGGTGGCCCGCACCTTTAATCCCAGCACTCAGGAGGCAGAGGTAGGAGGATCACCGTGAGTTCGAGGCCACCCTGAGATGACATAGTGAATTCCAGGTCAGCCTGGGCTAGAGTGAGACCCTACCTAAGAAAAAAATTTAAAAAAAAAAAGGATAGGATAAATACAGAAAGGATCTCAAAATTCTAAAAGCAGTGGCTAGAGAGATGGCTCAGGGCTAAAGACACTTGTTTGCCACCCTGGGCTCAATTCCCCAGTCATCCACTTGATAAGCATTTGTTTGCAATAGCAAGAGATCCTGGAATGGGCATACACACACACAATTTTTTAATGCTGCAAGCAAAATCAAGTAAAGAAAATGAAGGATGAAGTGTAGTAATAAGAAACAAGGAAGCCAGTCATGGTGGCACATTAATCCCAGCACTTGGGAGGCAGAGGTAGGAAGACTGCCATGAGTTCTAGGCCACCCTGAGACTACATAGTGAATTCCAGGTCAGCCTGGGCTAGAGTGAGACCCTACCTCAAAAAAAAAAAAAAAAAAAAAAAAAAGAGAGAAAGAAAGAAAGAAAGAAAATGAAAAAATAAATAATGACCTGCCAGGCCTAGTGACACACACCTTTAATCCCAGCAATCAGGAGGCAGGAAGATTGCTGTGAGTTCAAGGCTTATCTCATCTGGGACCACAAAGTGAGTTTTGGGTTCCTACTTTGAACCCCCCCCCCAAAAAAAAGGGGGTAGTGAGAGATGGCCCAGAAGTTAAGGTGCTTGTCTACAAAGCCTAACAACCTGGATTCGATTCCCCAGTACTGATCTAAAGTCAGATGCAAAGTGGCACATGTAAGGTTTGGGAGTGACCAAGACCATGCAAACCAATCTGAGGCAAAGATGAAAGCTTTTATTTGGGAAAAGCATGAGTTGTCAGGATTGACTAACAAAAGAGGAGCACAGCCAACCTGAATTTTCAGATAATGGGCTTTATAGGGCTTCTTCAGTTGGGGTAAGGTGAGGAAGGGAAAAGTTGAATAAAAAAGGTTTCTTTAGGGGAGATCTAAGATAGCCAGGGTGTGACACCAGAACAGTGACCAGGTGACTTACAAGATGAAAGGGAAGAAAACCATGACCTGGGGACATTGTTAGGCAAGGAAAGGATAAGAGCTTGGCAGTTTCTTGAGGAATGTGGATAATTCATTTCCTTAGGTCTGCATCCTACTGTCCTTAATGACTCCATTTTGGGAGCCCATCCTGACCTAACATTCCAGCCTTTTGTTAATGATAAAGAGATGGAGGTTAATTTATCCCTGGATGAAGTAGGGTAAGGGCTAAGGAAGGAGGGGCCAAAGGAATAGTTCTGATTCTGGCTAAGGCAAGTGGGAGGAGCTGGGGCCAGGGTAGGTGACATTCAGAAGTAATCAGCGACAGGTGGAGGCAGAAGGCATGAGTTAATGTTAGAGTTTAATATTGTAAGCCAGTATCAGAGAGGGAAGCGTATTAGCCTGAATCTTTGTTTATATCATAGTTATATTTTTCTTACTGGATGATTAAGACCATATAGGCTGCCAGAATTAACTATATATTTTGGAGGTCGATAATGGTGCTGTTGGAGAGACTTTCAGGGACCTGTGAGGAGTTCTATGACTCTCAGCATTGTCTTCTGCTAGGATAAGTCAAGGCCATGCTGACCAAGTGGTCCTCCCTCTTTTGGGAAGCCTGGAGGACTGATTTATCTCTGACGTGACTCTCTTGTTGCAGATATACTGGCTTGGAACTCATTTCTGGGTCTTTGATCTCTCTCATTCTGGTCTCTTTGATCAAGAAGACAGGTAACTTACCAGAGGCTAGAAGTTAGCAAGTGTCCTATCATCTCCTGTGGCCTTTTGACCTGGGAGCCGGAACCAAAATATTGGTTATCCTTTTAATTCCAATGTTTCCAGTTGATTTTGGCTTTTACATATGATTATCAATCGCTCAGAGACTGTACATATCTGATTAGCAAACCAGATTAGTAAAAGGGTGCAGAACATATCTGGTTAGCATAGAAGATCTGGTTTAAAATTATTCTGATTAATATTTAAGTTTAGTTGTCAGGTGACAGTATAAGCTATATCTGGGACATAAAAAGCATACACATTCTATCTTTTAAGTATCTGTCAGTTATAAGTATAGACAGAACATTTTAGTAGCCCTGAAAACAATATTTTAGCAATTTAAGTCAATTGATTTAATCTAGAAATTGTATGCCAGGAAAAAGACAAGACAGTATAAAAACTTGGCATCTATATTTAAAAATGACTTTGGCTAGTCTGTATACCAATGTAAGTACCAATTACCCCCCAATGGAAGCAGAACAGCAACTTAATATTATTTTTCTAGGGCAGGAAACATGTCTTAAGCATCAATATCTCTATAATCAATGAACTTAAGATGCCAGAAATGAGACAATTGATTAAGTGGAATCACAGCAGAGAAGTAGGAGAGACCCAGAGTGTCTAGTGCCCAGAAGCAGGCAGAAGTGGCTCCAGCAGCTGCGGCACCAGGTCTATGTGGGCACAGCTGCCAGGTTCAGCCTGACCTGCAGGAAAAACCAGGTAAGATTTTCCATTCACACCGGCCTCCTCACAAACTCAAGAAACGTGGAAGGGATGACAGCAGGGACCAACAGAGAGGCTCATGAGGAAGAGAATCTTGAGGACCAACAGGAGAACTTCAGCCACCATCCACAGCCTCCCCTCCCTTACTGCCGGCACAAGCAGCAGCAAGCACCAGAGACCTGGGGAAGGGAGCTCACCTACACAGCACTGGGCACAGGTGATCAGAGCAGCAACCCAGCCAGCCTACCTGAGCCCACAGCGCAGCATAATTGAGACCAAAGCCATCCCAAAAGACAACTGGGATTTCACCAGTTCAGTACCTGCCAAGTAAGCCTGGTATATAGGCTTGCATCAGAAATGTTGATTGGACCTTCCATGTCAGGGTAAAATATATGTTAAATCTGATGGATGAGCTGAAAACCTCCTCTATGTAGACCAGCTGACAGAAAGCTGGAAGAAGCCATTCTGCATGCAGTTCAATGGGAGAGAGAGAGAAATCACCAGTGGAGATACTCAGCAGTGGACCCTGAAAGCCTTAAATTTGGCCAGCATGGCCAAATGAGCGAATGGGTACAATAGTGGCATGTCTGTTATGGGGAAACCAACTGCTCTCTAATTGGACTGGAGGCACTCTCCATGGGAGGGAATACATCCCTGATACTGAAAACCTACAACAGGGGTAGTCATGAGCCCTAGGGGGGTAATGTCTGCTGCTGTCTGGCTAAATGTATATACTATGCTCATCAAACTGCCCAGTTAGCACTTCTCTTAATGTTTATACCCATATATTAATGCTACTCTCACTTTTGGTTAGAGAAGCTTCTATTTTCAGATGGCAGTGGCCTTGGAATGACTCAGAAGGCACCATGGGGCTGAGAAGTGACAGAGGAGTGCTCAGTACTGAAATATCTCTACCATATCTTCCAAGGCTCAGGGTCCATTGCGGAAGAGGTGGCAGAAAGAATGTAAGAGCCAAAGGAAGGGTAGGACTCCTTACAATGTGCTCCTCCAGACACCAAATGGCCTGGATATTGTTTACAATTATGGAAGTTGTCAATTAAAAAATTAAATTAAAAAAAGCTAAATAAGATATCTACCCAGTTTACAAATCAGTATCTGAAATTAATTCGGCTATATATAACATACCCAAAAAATAGATGAACTGAACTAAACTGCTATAATCTAATGAAAAAAGGAGACAAGTCCCATGGAAAAAAGAGGGAATGGGTATGCCAGGGCCATTTGCCACTGCAAACAATTTCCAAATACATGTTCCACTATGTGCATCTGGCTTTGTAAACAAGCACCTTTAACTTCTGAGCCAAAAGGGAATAATTTTAATCCCCTAAAAATCAATTTTATAGAACTATATTGAATTCCAAGCATACACAAAATTTCATGACACAATCTATAACTAGTTGAACCTTAACCAACTCTATTATTCTGCCTGTGGTACTTAGGTAAACCTGTTCAGTAATGATGTAAGTTAAATTTAAAGTATTAAGACTGATTGTTGGAGAAATTGAGGAATTACATCTTAAATCACAATATAACTTCATTTAGAATTTTTTTTTTTTTTACTGCTCACCACGAAGTAAATAGTTTTCAAGTGTAAGACAGATAAATACTATTCAGTGTCTCCAAATGTGGTTTATTTACCTTATAAAATAGGGAGGAAAAGAGTAAATAATTCCTCTGGAGATTTTTTTTGATGCACGGTTTTAGATATAATAACCTTAGGAGAGAATTAAATATTAATGAGTCAATTTTAACCTTAAGATTTAGTTAAAAGGTTGACAAATAGAGGAACTTAGATAACTTGGTTGGGTACTCTAAATTCAGTCTTTCATAACCATTATCATGACCAGATTAACATCAATTAATTTAAGTTTGCAGCCTGAATACCATAGTAACCTGCTACCAACCAGAGCCTTCCTTTGTTAGTCTGATATAAGTCCTAGCATAATAGTCATTTTATATCTCAAGAGGTCCATAATCTGATCAAGTACTTTGTCTTTAAACTTCTGTTTAAGCTTACTCATACCTTCATCTACCTACTTTAGTCATACCTTCACCTACATACTTTACTTATACCTTTATCTACATACTTTTACTCTACACTCTATGTTACTGCTCTGTAACAATCATTTTCATCAAACACTTAACATTCGACATTTAAAGTTTTCTCTCAAGTTTATCTTCTTTAGTCAGTTCATCTTGTAACTACCAACAAAAACTTTTGTTGTCCTTACCATAAGACTTTTAATAAAAGGCTTGTTGAAATAACCTTTTTATAAAAGAGTAGATCAGATTTGACTTATACTATTTATCCAGAATAAACATATAGATTTTATCATTTATTGATTTTGGAACTTTGTTTTCTTATAACTTTCCTGAAACACATTTTTAAAAAACATATGAAAGTACATTTGACCATTATCAGAAAGTTTAGAAATTTTTTACAAATTCAGCATTAAGTACTTCTAAATTTAAACATAAATCTTGAGGCTATTGTCTATTAGTAGTTCCATAGAAGTATAGAAAGATAAAGTAAACATAAAAACAGTTACAAATTTTTTATAAGAAGTCCCCATCCATTTACAATGACTTGGCATTCACTTATCATCAATCTCGGGTCAGGATCCTGAGATTCCTGGCTCTGCAAGGCAGGGAACCTAAGAAAGCCTTTTTTTCTCTTCCTAAATTCCAGGGGTAGTTTTGGACTTTCCTCAGGACTACAAAGCAGTTTTCTGATCTTGTCATTTTACAACTTTTTGGGGGGGGGGGAGGGTTCGAGGTAGGGTCTCACTCTAGGCCAGGCTGACCTGGAATTCACTATGGAGTCTCAGGGTCGCCTCAAATTCACAGCAATCCTCCTACCTCTGCCTCCTGAGTGCTGGGATTAAAGGCGTGCGCCACCACGCCCGGCTTCATTTTACAACTTTTTAAGAGTAGGAGAATTGTGTATTTTTTCTTGTCTATGATCTTAATTACTTTCAGTGTTCCTTTTGGGGGATACTCAACAGTAAAAGTTGCCCATGCTGTGTAGTACAGTGGGCTGGGCGATTTCTGGAGGAATGTGAATAATTCACTTCCTTATGTCTCTTTCCCTATCCTGGTGTCCTTGGTGACACCATTTTGGGAGCCCATCCCAACCTAACAGCACTTCCATCTGGAGTTTGTTTGCAGTGGTTAGAGGCACTGATGTGCCCACTCTCTCTCTCCTCTCTCTCTCTCTCTCTCTCTCTCTCTCTCTCTCTCTCTCTCTCTCCCTCATTGCAAATAAATAGAATAAATTAGCCTTCCGGCTAAGATGGCGGCGTAGATACCACACCAAAGCAGCCTAGGGGGGAAAAAGCCAAAAAAAAAAAAAAAAAATGCACCAAACTACACACTTTTACAAAACAGTGAGGTGTATAAGAAATTGAAATGGCAGCGGAGAAGTAGGAGAGATCCAGAGCATCCAGAACCCACACAGGCCGGCAGAAGCATCTCTGGCAGGTCTGCGGACCACGGTGGCCAGAAAGCCACCAGGCTCAGCTTGAGCTGCAGGAAAAGCCAGGTGAAGGGATTTTCCACTCACACCAGAGCTCTCCACAAACACAAGAAACATGAAGGGAGAATGGCAGTGAAAAATGGAGGAGCAGATCACAAGGTAGAAGAACACATGGAAGAGCAAGAGAACTAGAGCAGCAACCACAGCCTCCCCTCCCCCACCACCAGTGCCCAGCTCCAAACAACAGAGCAGCGGTCCAGGGACCCAGCCACACCAACTTGAACCGTAGCAGGACCCAAGCAGGAGTAGAGGTGACTGGGATTACACCAGGGAAGGGTCTAACCTGGTCACAAGCTGACTTGGAACCCTCAACAGATCAGAACTCTTAACGTCCTTGGTGTCAGGATTAAGGCTGTGGGTGGGACACCACACACCCTAAGGGACAGTTAGAGGATCTGGTTGTCATAATACCTACTCTTGGATAAATACTCTGAGCTGTTTTTCATTGAAAGTGTACATTGTTTAATTAAATTTCAGAATCTATCTGTATTTGGTTCCACTCAGCCTACTTGAATACTCTCATGGGAGGCAAACCGAACACTGGGGTCACTTTTGTAGATACTCTGAGAGTCTTGAGAGCCACACCTAACGCCTTAAGCTCCTACCCTGAAGTTATATAACATCAAATTTACTGATACATCTAATAATACCCAGCTAACTAGAAAATCCAATCATTAAATAATCCAGGATGCAAAAAAATATACATTATAACACAAGAAACACCAAAAATCAAGAAAATATAAATCTACCAAAACGTATTAATGCATCAGAAATGACCTCCAGTGAGAACGAGTTAGAAGAAATGCATGAGAAAGATTTCAAAAGAATGATTATAAATATGTTTAAAGAAATCAAAGGAATGAAAGAGGAAATCAAAGGAATCAAAGAAAACACTGGACACCAATTTAATGAAATAAAGAGGTCAATACTGGACATAAATAAGGAAATAGAAATAATAAAGAAAAACCAGTCAGAATTACTAGCAATGAAGAACACAGTTAATGAAATAAAAAAAACTCTGTAGAAAATCTCACCAGTAGAATGGATGAAGGAGAGGACAGAATATCTAAGCTAGAAGACCAGGTGGCAGATCTAATACAGTCCAACAAAGAGAAAGACAAACTAATAGAAAAGTATGAGTGGGAATTTCAAGATATTTGGGACACTATGAAAAGATCAAACATAAGAATTCAGGGCCTGGTTGAAGGAGAAGAATTTCACTCCAAAGGCATAGTAGGCATCTTCAACAAAATCATAGAAGAAAACTTCCCCCAAATTGGGAAAGAGGTGCCAATGCAGATACAGGAAGCCTTTAGAACACCAGCCAGACAAAACCTGGAAAGAACCTCTCCTCACCATATTATAATCAAACTACCAAACACACAAACCAAAGAAAAAATATTGAAAGCAGTCAGAGAGAAAAATCAAGTTACCTACAAAGGCAAGCCTATCAGGATTACAGCAGATAACTCAACACAAACTTTAAAAGCCAGAAGGGTGTTGAGTGATGTATTCCAAGTCCTGAAATATAACAACTGTCAACCAAGGTTACTTTATCCTGCAAAGCTATCCATTCAAATACACGGAGAAATAAGGACATTCCATGACAAAAGCAAGCTAAAGGAGTATTTGAAGACAAAACGAGCTCTACAGAAAATACTTGAAAGAATCCTCCATGATGAAGAAAAAGAAAAGCACACCTATAAGGAACCAGGAAAAAACAAGCAATACTCAAATGCTAATTAACACAAGACAGCAAAGGTAAAACCGGAAGAACTACAAAAACATGTCAAAAATGAATACACACCTTTCAATATTATCTCTTAATATCAACGGCCTCAATGCCCCAACCAAAAGGCATAGGTTCACAGACTGGGTTAAAAAGCAGGATCCTTCAATTTTTTGCCTCCAACAAACCCACCTTTCTACAAAGGATGGACACTATCTTAGGGTGAAAGGTTGAAACAAGGTGTTTCAAGCAAATGGACCTAGAAAACAAGCAGGGGTTGCTATACTAATATATGACAAGGTAGACTTCAGTCCAACATTAGTTAAGAAAGATAAGGAAGGTCATTTTATATTGATTAAAGGCACCCTCCAACAGGGGGACATTACAATCCTAAACATACATGCACCTAACATGGGGGCCCCCAAATTCATCAAACATACGCTATTAGAACTAAGGTCACAGATAACACCAAACGCAGTGGTAGTGGGTGACTTCAACACCCCACTCTCATCAATTGACAGGTAATCCCAGGAAAAAATAAACAGAGAGGCATCTGGACTAAATGAGGTCATAGAAGGAATGGACCTAACAGATACATACAGGACATTTCATCCAAATGCTGCAGAATATACATTCTTTTTTTTTTTTTTAATTTTTTTGTTATTTTTATTTATTTATTTGAGAGCGACAGACAGAGAGAAAGAGGCAGATAGAGAGAGGGAGAGAGAATGGGCGCGCCAGGGCCTCCAGCCACTGCAAACGAACTCCAGACGCGTGCGCCCCCTTGTGCATCTGGCTAACGTGGGTCCTGGGGAGTCGAGCCTCGAACCGGGGTCCTTCGGCTTCACAGGCAAGCGCTTAACCGCTAAGCCATCTCTCCAGCCCAGAATATACATTCTTTTCAGCAGCACATGGAACATTCTCTAAAACAGACCATATATTAGGACACAACGCAAATCTTAACAAATACAGGAAAATTGAAATAATTCCTTGCCATCTATCTGACCACAATGGAATCAAACTACAAATCAATAGCAAGACAAGCTATAGAGCATACACAAAATCATGGAAATTAAACAACACACTACTAAATGATGAATGGGTTAATGAAGAAATCAAGAAGGAAATCAAAAAATTTATAGAGTCAAATGATAATGAGAACACAACATACCAAAATCTCTGGGACACAATGAAGGCAGTCCTAAGAGGTAAATTTATAGCTTTAAGTGCCTATATTAAGAAATTAGAAAGGTCACAAGTAAATGACCTAACGCTTCACCTTAAGCCTTGGAAAAAGAAGAACAAGGCAAACCAAAAATCAGTAGAGGGGAATAAATAATAAAGATTAGGGTCGAAATTAATGAAATAGAAACCAAAAAAGCAATCCAAAGAATCAATGAAACAAAGAGTTGGTTCTTTGAAAGGATAAACAAGAGTGATAAACCCTTAGCAAATCTGACCAAAAGAAGGAGAGAAGAGACACAAATTAATAAAATTAGAGATGAAAAAGGTAACATCACAACAGATGCCAGAGAAATTCAAAAAATCATAGGGACATACTATAAAAGCATATACTCCACAAAGTATGAAAATCCTAAAGAAATGGATGATTTCCTTGATTTATATGACCTACCTAAATTAAATCAGGATGAGATTAATCACTTAAATAGGCCTATAACAAACATAGAGATCCAAGCAGATATCAAAAATCTCCCAACTAAAAAAAGTCCAGGCCCAGATGGATTCACTGCCGAATTTTACCAGACATTCAGGGAAGAACTAACACCATTGTTTCTTAAGCTTTCCCATAAAATAGAAAAAGAAGGGATCCTACCAAACTCCTTCTATGAAGCCAGCATCACCCTGATACCAAAACCAGGCAAAGATAGAACAAAAAAAGAAAATTACAGACCAATCTCCCTCATGAACATAGATGCAAAAATTCTCAACAAAATATTGGCAAACAGAATACAAGAATATATCAGAAAGATCATTCACCCTGACCAAGTCGGCTTTATCCCAGAGATGCAGGGATGGTTCAACATATGCAAATCGATAAATGTAACACATTATATCAATGGACTGAAAAACAAAAATCACATGATCGTGTCATTAGACGCAGAAAAAGCGTTTGACAAAATCCAACATCCCTTCATTATAAAAGTCCTACAGAGACTAGGAACAGAAGGAACATATCTCAATATAATAAAGGCTATTTATGACAAGCCTACAGCCAACATATTACTAAATGGGGAAAAACTGGAAGCTTTTCCACTAAAATCAGGAACAAGACAAGGGTGTCCACTGTCCCCACTTTCATTTAATATAGTACTGGAATTCTTAGTCATAGCAATAAGGCAAGGGACGCACATAAATGGATACAAATTGGAAAGTAAGAAATCAAGTTATCATTATTTGCAGATGACATGATTATATATATAAAGGACCCTAAAGACTCTACCAGCAAACTGTTAGAGCTGATAAACACCTACAGCCATGTAGCAGGATACAAAATAAATATACAGAAATCAGTAGCATTCCTATATGCTAACAACAAACACACAGAGGATGAAATCAGAGAATCACTCCCATTCACAATTGCATCAAAGAAAATAAAGTACCTTGGAATAAACCTAACCAAGGAAGTAAAGAATCTCTACAATGAAAACTATAAAACACTCAAGCGAGAAATTGTAGAAGACACTAGGAAATGGAAAAACATCTCTTGTTCCTGGATTGGAAGAATCATTATTGTGAAAATGGCAATCTTACCAAAAGCAATCTACACATTTAATGCAATCCCCATAAAAATTCCAAAGCCATAGCTGGGCGTGGTGGCACACGCCTTTAATCCCAGCACTGGGGAGGCAGAGGGAGGGGGATCGCCGTGAGTTTGAGGCCACCCTGAGACTGCATAGTGAATTCCAGGTCAGCCTGGGCTAGAGTGAGACCCTACCTCGAAAAACCAAAAAAAAAAAAAAAAAAAAAAAACAGAAAAGAAAAATTCCACTTCCTCTCGTGCTCGGGGCCTAGTGGGAGAGGTCCCACACAGGTTCGACATGAGGATCGAAAAGTTTTACTTCTGCTCGGGGCCCATCTACCTGGGTCACGGCATGATGTTCGTCCGCAACGACTGCAAGGTGTTCAGATTCTGTAAGTCCAAATGTCATAAGAATTTTAAAAAGAAGCGTAACCCCCGCAAGGTCACGTGGACCAAAGCCTTCCGGAAGGCGGCTGGTAAAGAGCTCACAGTGGACAACTCATTTGAATTTGAAAAACGTAGAAATGACCCTGTGAAATACCAGCGAGAGCTTTGGAATAAAACTATTAACGCAATGAAGAGAGTTGAAGAAATCAAGCAGAAATGTCAAGCCAAGTTTATAATGAACAGAGTGATGAAGAATAAGGAACTACAGAAAGTTCAGGACATCAGGGAAGTCAAGCAGAACATCCATCTGATCCGGGCCCCGCTTGCAGGCAAAGGAAAGCAGCTGGAAGAAAAAATGGTCCAGCAGTTACAGCAGGACTTGGACATGGAGGATGCATCTTAAAACTCACTGTAGCCATTGTCTGCCTGTACATTTGAAGATCTTTGGAGACGTAGACTCTTTAAGTTATTTGATTACTGTGAGGTCCCTCAGGTGAAAGGTGACATCCTACTCTCACCCTGCTCTCTCAGAACTCCAGGCCGCCCAGCTGTCAGCTGCACCCCTGCGCCCCAGTCTCACCGAGGAGAGCTGTGCTTATGTAGATCACGAAGTCTGTGAGTGCAGACGTAGCTCATGCCACTGGGGGAGTGACCAGGTAGCATTTATGTAATTACTGATGACAAAACGTCATGACCTTCTTTGCAGTAGAATACTCCTTTATTAAGGTCACGGTGTGGGGAGGGGTCGTAGCAAGCCATGGTTGACCTGGCAGCCTCACTGTCTTTTCTTTTGATTGTAGTATTTCCTGTTTTATTCTGTTTGTTGGCTTCTTAGAGGAGCTGAATTGTGTGGGCTGTTCTGACAGGCAGTGTGGGTGTTGGGGCGACGACGTGAGTGTGAGTTGTCATTTCTGCTTGGAGACACTGGGTTCTGAGCCGCGGGTTCTGGCAGAGTGAGTGTCACTGCAGAGTCCCCAGCCTACGGTGATGCAGAAGTGGGAGAACCTCAGTGCCTGTCACGTTCACCCTGTGGTTGTCTCCTAGTTCTTTCTTCGAAAGCAGAACTTATGGATGGAACGTTTGCCCATTGTACCTAAAATAAAAGCATTCCTCACGTAAAAAAAAAAAAAAAAAGAAAAAGAAAAAGAAAAATTCCAAAGGCATTCTTCATGGAAATAGAAAAAACAATCCAAAAATTCATTTGGAATCACAAAAAACCTCGAATATCTAAAACAATACTGAGCATCAAAAATAAGGCGGGTGATATCACCATACCTGATTTTAACCTATAATACAGAGCCATAGTAACAAAAACAGCATGGTACTGGCACAAAAGCAGATATGTAGATCAATGGAATAGAATAGAGGACCCAGGTATAAGTCCAGGTAGCTATAGCCACCTGATATTTATTAAAAATGCCAAAAATACTCATTGGAGAAAAGACAGCCTCTTCAGCAAATGGTGCTGGGAAAACTGGATATGTATCTGCAGAAGGATGAAAATAGATTTTTCTCTCTCTCCATGCACAAGAATTAAGTCCAAATGGACTAAAGACCTTAACATCATACCTAAAACTCTGAAATTGCTAGAGGAAAAAGTAGAGGAAACCCTTCAACATATTGGTCTTGGCAAAGACTTTCTGAATATAACCCCAATTGCTCAGGCAATAAAACCACAGATTAACCACTGGGACCTCATGAAATTACAAAGATTTTGTACTGCAAAGGACACTGTGAATAAAGCAAAGAGGCAACCTACAGAATGGGAAAAAATCTTTGCCAGCTACATATCTGATAGAGGATTAATATCTAGGATATACAAAGAACTCAAAAAGTTAAATAATAAGAAGTCGAGCAAGCCAATTAAAAATTGGGCTATGGAGCTAAATAGAGAGTTCTCAAAAGAAGAAACACGGATGGCATATAAGCATCTAAAAAAATGTTCTACATCCCTAGTCATCAGGGAAATGCAGATTAAAACTACGTTGAGATTCCATCTCACTCCTGTCAGATTGGCTACCATCATGAAAACAATTGATCATAAATGCTGGTGAGGATGAAGAAAAAGAGGAACCCTCCTACACTGTTGGTGGGAATGCAATCAGGCCCAGCCATTGTGGAAATCAGTGTGGAGGTTCCTAAGACAGCTAAAAATAGATCTACCATATGACCCAGCTATAGCACTCCTAGGCATATATCCTAAGGATTCATCCCATTTCCTTAGAAGTACATGATCAACCATGTTTATTGCTACTCAATTCACAATAGCTGGGAAATGGAACCAGCCTAGATGTCCCTCAACTGATGAATGGATAATGAAGATATGGCACATTTATACAATGGAGTTCTACTCAGCGGTAAAGAAAAATGAAGTTATGAAATTTGCAGGAAAATGGATGGATCTGGAAAGGATTATACTAAGTGAGGTAACCCAGGCCCAGAAAGCCAAGTGTCACATGTTCTCTCTCATATGTGGATCCTAGTTAGAGATGATTGGACTTCTGTGTTAGAAGGAAAAAACTCAGTAGCAGAGGCCAGTAAGCTAAAAAGGAGATATAAAGGGAAGAGAAAGGAAGGGAGGAGGGTACTTAATAGGTTGGTATTGTATATATATAAGTAGAAGAATAGATTAATGGGGGTGAAAAGGCCCAAAGTGAGGTCGGGGAAGAGATCAAGTAAAGGAAAGGTGGAGGGAGGGCTAATCAAAATCTAAGAGGATGCAAATAAATCATATGGAATCCTCCAGTTTTGGACAATGGAACACTCAGGAGCCATAGATCGTTGTTAGAAAATTTTCAGTGCCAGGGATGGGATACCTCCAGTAAGTTGTTGGCCAGGGAGGTCCCTGATGCCCCCAAAACATTATAGGCCATTGCCAAGGCCCTTGGTTTCCCACCAGGAATATATGGTAAGACCCTATTGCTGAAGACTCCACATACTTGGGCTGAAAGGCCACTGAGAAATCCTGCTGGAACTGAGCTGATAACCTCCTCCATGTAGACCAGCTGACAGAAAGCTGGAAGAAGCCATTCTACATGTAGTTCAATGGGAGAAAGAGAAATCACCAGTGAAGATACTCAACAGTGGACACTGCAAGCTGTATAATTGGCCAGCCAGGCCAAATGAGCCAACGGGTGCAATAGTGGCACATCTGTCATGGGGGAAACCAACTGCCCTCTAATTGGACTGGAGGCCCACTCCATGGGGGGGAATACATCCCTGATACTGAAAACTTAAAACAGGGGTAGTCACGAGCCCTAGGGGTGTAACATCTGCTGATGTCTGGAAAAATGTATATACTATGCTTGTCAAACTGCCCAGTAAGCACTTTTCTTAATATTTATACCCTTATATTAATTGTACTCTCACTTTGGATAGAGAACTCTTTTCAGATGGCAGTGACCTTGGGATGACTCAGAAGGTATCATAGTGCTGGAAAGATGTGACTGGAGTACTGAGTAACATCTCGATCACACCTTCCAAGGCTCAGGGTCTAATGCAGAAGAGGTGGGGGAAAGAATGTAAGAGCCAAAGGAAGGGTAGGATTCCTTACAACGTCCTCCCTCCAGACATAAAAAGGCCTGGATATCCATGACCTCATAGTGCCTGACACTACCTACACAAGACCATCATAAGAGGAGGAAAAGATCATGACATCAAAATAAAAGAGAGGCTGATTGAGATGGGGAGGAGATATGATGGAGAATAGAATTTCAAAGGGGAAAGTGGGGAGAGGGAGGGTATTACCATGGGATATTTTTTATAATCATGGAAAATGTTGATAAAAATTGAGAAAAATAAGAAAAAAATAAATTGAACAAAATCCCATGCCCCCAATAAAGGCCAGGCATGATGGCACATGCCTTTAATTCCAGCACGCAGGAGGCAGAGGTAGGAGGATTACTGTGAGTTCAAGGCCATTCTGAGACTACATAGTGAATTCCAGGTCAGCCTGGACTGGCATGAGACCTTACCTTCAAAAATCTGAAAGGAAAAATAAGAAAGGGAAGAAAGGAAGAAATGGAGAAAGGGAGGAAGGGAGGAAGAAAGGAAGGAAGGAAGGAAGGAAGGAAGGAAGGAAGGAGAAAAGAGCTGAGCATTTGGCACATGCCTTTAATCCCAGCACTTGAGAGGCAGAGGTAGGAGGATCACTGTTTGAGGCCACCCTGAGACTACATAGTGAAATCCTATCTTGAAAAACTATAAAAAGGAAGAAAGCAAGAAAGCAAGAGAGGAAGGAAGGAAGGAAGGAAGGAAGGAAGGAAGGAAGGAAGGAAGGAAGGAAGGAAGGAGGAAAAAAGAGAAAAAGAATATTAGGGGAAGCAGTTAAAGATGCTTAACACCTTTAGTTCTAGCACTTAAGAGGCTGAGGTAGGAGGATCACCATGAGTTCAAGGGCTGTTTGGGGCCACAAAGTGAGTTCCAGGTCAGAATGATATAGAGTGAGATGAGACTGTCTCTCAAAAAGACAAAAGGGTGCTTGCTTTCAAAGCTTGCTAGCCCAGGTTCAACTCCTCAGCATGTATATAAAACCAGACAGATGAAAAATGACACATGCATGTAGCATATGTTTATGTTTTCTTTTCTTCTTTCTTGTTTTTTTTTTTTTTTTTTCTTTTGTAGGGTCTCACTCTCACTCTAGCCCAAGCTGACCTGGAATTCACTATGTAATCTCATGGTGGCCTTGAACTCACAGCAATCCTCCTACCTCTGCCTCCTGAGTGCTGGGATTAAAGGCATGTGCCACCATGCCAGGCTGTAGCATATGTTTTCAATGGTAAGAGACCTTGCTACACACACAGACCATATATATAATGTTGTCATGTTTTGTTTTTCAAGGTAGGGTCTCGCTGTAGCCCAGGCTGACCTGGAATTCACTATATAGTCTCAGGCTAGCCTCAAGCTCACAGCAATCCTCTTACCTCTCTGCCTCCAAAGTGCTGGGATTAAAATCGTGTGCCACCATGCCCAACTCAAAATGTGTGTGTGTGTGTGTGTGTGTGTTTTTAAGAAACAATTTTAGGGACTGGGGAGATGGCTCAGCCATTATAGATATTTGCTTGCAAGCCTGAAGAACCAAGTTCAATCCTCAGCATCCATGGGAATCTGATATAAAGTGGTGTACTTGTCTGTAATCCCAACTCAAAGAATCCAGAAACTCACCAGCAGAAGAAGCAAGAGAGACCCTGCTTCAAAAGAAAGTGGAAGTAGGTGAAAAACACTCCAGTGTTGTTTGCTGACCTCCCCACATTTACTGTAGTGTGTGCACACCCATATACACACATATCTATACATATATACACAAAAAAGAAATAATAAAAACAGAAAAAAGCTGGGCACGATGGTGCATGCCTTTCATTCCAGCATTGAGGAGACAGAGATAGGAGGATCGTTGTGAGTTCAAAGCCAGCCTGAGACTACATAGTTAATTCCAGGTCAGCCTGGGCTAGAGCAAGACTCTACCTTGAAAAACAAGCAAAACAAAACAAAACAAAACAAAAAAACAGCTGGAGAACAATTGAGAGACACCTGACACAAACCTTTTGCCTCCACTTGCAAGGGCACACATGTGCACATGCATCCACACATATAACAAACAAGCATATGAACACCAACACACAAAAAAGAAAAGAACACTTTTAGGGACTGGGAATGTAACTCAGTTGGTAGAATGTTTGCCTAGCAAGTACAAAGTCCTGGGTTTGATCCCAATATTGTATTATTTAGGTATGATGGCACAACACTCGGGGAGTGTATAGGCAAGAAAATCAGAAGTTCATGGTCATCCTTGGCTAAATAGTGAGTGTGAGACCAGACTGGACTACACGAGACTTTACCTCAAAGAAAAGCATTTTTCTTCCTTCCTTCCTTTCTCCCTTTCTTTCTTTCTTTTTTGAGGTAGGGTCTCACTTTACTATGTAGTCTCAGGATGGCCTCAAACTCACAGTGATCCTCCTACCTCTGCCTCCCAAGTGCTGGGAATAAAGGCATGTGCCACCACTCCCAGCTAGCTGCTGCTGCTGCTGCTGCTGCTGCTGCTGCTGCTGCTGCTGCTGCTGCTTCTTCTTCTTCTTCTTCTTCTTCTTCTTCTTCTTCTTCTTCTTCTTTTATTGTTGTTGTTTGTTTGTTTAACTTTCAATAAACCATGATAATTCTCTCCCCTCTGTCACTTTCCTCTTCACAAATCCACTCTCTATCATTATCCCCTCCCCCACTTTCCCCTTGTAAGTACACTCTCTGTCATACTCCTACCCCCCTCAATCAGTCTCTTTTTATTTTGATGTCATCATCTTTTCATCCTATTATGAGGATCTTGTGTAAGTAGTATCAGGCACTGAGAGATCATGGATATCCAGGCCATTTTGTGTCTGGAAGATTGCATCGTAAGCGGTTCTACCCTTCCTTTGGCTCTTACGTTCTTTCTACCACCTCTTCCGCAATGGACCCTGAGTGCTAAGCACTCCTCTGTCACTTCTCAGCACTATAGTGTCCTTTTTTTTTTTTTTTTTTTTTTTTTTTGAGGTAGGGTCTTCCTCTAGCCCAGGCTGACCTGGAATTTACTATGTAGTCTCAGGGTGGCCTCAAACTCATGGTGATCCTCCTATTCCTGCCTCCCAAATTCTGGGATTAAAGGCGTGGGCACCATACCCAGCTATGATGCCTTTTGAGTCATCCCAGAGGTCACTGCCATCTGAAAAGAGAAGCTTCTCTAACCAAAAGTGAGAGTAACATTAACATGTGGGTATGAATGCTAAGTAAAGTGCTTACAGGGCAGTTTGTGAGCATAATATACGCGTTTAGCCAGACAACAGCAGGCATTACTCCCCTAGGTCTCATGACCTCCCCTGCTATAGGCTTTTGACTAGGTTTTCAGTACAAGACATGAATTCCCTCCTGTAGAGTGAGCCTTCAGTCTAATTAGACAGCAGTTGGCTTCCCCCATAACAGACATGCCACTATTGCACCCATTGGGTCCTTTGGCCTGGCTGGCCAGACTCAAGGCTTGCAGTGTCCACTGTTGTTTATCACTGCTGATGACTTCGCTCTCCCATAGGGCTGCATGTAGTGTACCTTTCTCCAGATTTCTGTCAGCTGGTCTACATGGAGGAGGTTTTCAGTTCAAGCTTTTTTTAAAAAAATATTTCATTTATTTATTTGAGAGAGGAAGAAAGAGAGAGAGAGAGAGATAGAATGGGTATGCCAGGGTCTCTGGCCACTGCAAACAAACTCCAGACACATGCGCCACCTTGTGCATTCGGCTTACATGGGTCTGGGAATTGAATCTGGGACCTTTGGCTTTGCAAGCAAGCACCATAAACACTAAGTCATCTCTCCAATCCAATCTTTTTTTTTTTTTTTTTTTTTTTTTTTGGTTTTTCAAGGTAGGGTCTCACTCTAGCCCAGGCTAACTTGGAATTCACTATGTAGTCACAGGGTGGCTTTGAACTCACTGTGACTCTCCTACCTCTACCCCCTGAGTGCTGGGATTAAAGGCATGCACCACCATGCCCGGCCCCTTGCTTTTTTTTTTTTTTTTTTTGAGGCAGGGTTTCACTCTATCTCAGGCTGGCCTCCAACTAATGTTGATCCTTCTGCCTTACCCTCCTCAAGGGCTGGGATTGAAGACATAAATCATAATGCCCAGGAGGAGACATATTTTTATAATAAAACTTCAGGAAAGCAGGCATGAATCACTTATGTTAAGCCTATGTGGCTGTAGATAAAGAAGCTGAAAAACAAGGGGCAATGCAAGTTGAGAAGTTGGGTGTAGTGGTGCATGCCTGCAGCAATCATAGTTCTCGGTTGGCTGAGGCATGAGGATCAGGAGTTTGAAGCCAGCTTGGAGCATATAGCCTATCAAGAAAGAAAAGAAAGCCGGGCATGGTGTGGCATGCCTTTAATCCCAGCACTCAGGAGGCAAAGGTAGGAGGATTGCTGTGAGTTTGAGGCTACCCTGAGACTACATAGTGAATTCCAAGTCAGCCTGAGCCAGAAAAACAAAAAAAGACAAAAAAAAAAAAAAAAAAAGAAAGAAAAAAGAAAGAAAGAAAGAAAAGAAGAAGAAGGAAATACTTTGAGATAGAAGACAGTTTTATAAGAAGCACTGATTGGGGTGTACACTGTATGCTGTGATGTGTCTAAAAGGGTAGGAGTTAAGGTTTAAGTCAGGTTTTTGTTTTGAAACAGGATTTCATTGAACCCAGGCAGCCTTCAAATTTACTACAAAGCCAAGGATGACCTTGAAATTTTGATCCTCCTACCTTTATCTCTACCTCC
Source organism: Dipus sagitta (assembly GCA_036346955.1). Lineage (NCBI taxonomy): Eukaryota > Metazoa > Chordata > Mammalia > Rodentia > Dipodidae > Dipus > Dipus sagitta. The sequence continues at coordinate 71,829,392 of CM070773.1, read as the reverse complement.
ACCTCTACCCCCATCTCCTGAGTGCTAGGATGACAGGATTGTACCACTATGCCCAGTTTAGGCAATGTTGGGGATTGAACCCAGGGCTTTGTGCATGCTGGGCAAACACTGTACCAACAGAGCCATATCCCAGCCCTTGAGTCAAGGTTTTAACAATCAGAAATGTTGTTTCTGTTGGTTTGGCCTGCAGCTCTAACTAATCAACTTCCATATCTCTTCTCTCCTCCACCCTCTGGTCCTTTCTACTGAGAACATCTCAGGACTTTTGTCTTATCAAGAGGGTCGAATTTGAAGTGATGGCCTTCTCTTGAGCACCTCCTTATACTGGAGGACCTGATCTTGTCATTTCTGTGGCCAAGTCCCCTCCACATATTGTGCTTTCTGCCTTGATGAGTCACAGTTACTTCCTATACCATCTCAAAGTACCATTTCAATTGTGTTCATAGGCACAGGCATGCACACAGACACACATGTGCACATGCATATGAGAAATTACTCCACTTCTGGAACTCAGAGGGCTTCCTAAATAGGATGTGGCTAGAAACCTGAAGTTGAGTTTTCATAATTCAAGAGTTGTAGCCAGCTACACATGGTGACACATGTCTGTAATTCCATCTTGGAAGGCTGAGGCAGGAGGATTACCAGTAATTTGGAGCTAGCCAGGGATACACAATTAGTTCCAGGCCAGGGCTGGAAAGATGGCTTAGCAATTAAGGTGCTTGCTTGCAAAGCCTGATGGCCTGGGTTCGATTCCCCAGTACCCATATAAAGCCAGATGCACAAAGTGACACATGCATCTGGAGTTCATTTGTAGTGGCAAGAAGCTTGGCATGCCCATATTTATTCTCTCTCCCTCCCTCTCTTCCCCCTGCTTGCAAATAAATAAATATTTTAAAAAATGACATCTGAGGGAGTGGCTCAGTGGATAAAATGCTTGTAAAAGCATAAAGACCTGAATTTGGATCCCCAGCAGCCATGTAAAAGCTGGACATCGCCACAAGCACATGTAACCCAGTGCTGGGGAAGCAGGGACAGGAGCATCTGTAGGGCTTTCTGGCTAGTTATTCTAGCTGAATTGGTAAGATGTAGGTTCACTGAGAGGTTATATCTCAAAAATAAGGTGGAGGGCTGGAGAGATGGCTTAGCAGTTGAGGTGCTTGCCTGAGAAGCCTAAAGACCCAGGTTCAATTCCCTAGTACCCATGTAAGCCAGATGCACATGGTGGCACAGGTGTCTGAAGTTCATTTGCAGTGGCAACAGGTCCTAGTGCATCCATTCTCTCTTTCTCTCTCTCATAAATAAATAAAAATACAAAAAAAGTAAAAAACTGGGGGTTGTGGCCCACACATTTAATCCCAGCACTTGAGAAGCAGAGGTAGGAAGATCATTTTGAGTTCAAAGCCAGCCTAATACCTTATGTGATTGACATGCAAATTAGAATGGCATGGCTGGAAGTTGGAAGAGAGTCAGTCCCCAGACAGTCAGCGCGTCTAGTGCCAGAAGGTGCTACATGGGCGACTGGGGGAAATTGACCAATATCTATCGAAGCAACGCATGGTCTAACCTACTTAGCAGCAAATAACTTGTTGTGATGCCCACACAAGTGCAGTGGTGGCACACAGCCATGGTGGGGAACCAACTGCTCTCAATTTGGCTAACTGATCCCCTCACTGGTATGGGACCCATAGCTGGAGCTGGGAAACAAGTCAGAACCAGACCCAAACATAAGCCCACTCTCCAATATCAAGCTACCATCAATTGTGGGCTACAAGAGGGCCTACACCTATTAAATTCTCTATAAAAAAAAAAAAAAGTAAGGGTTATCTCATTTGTCCTGGTGCTAACTTACTCTCCGTTGGAGAATCTGCTTCTCTTTTTCAGATAGACGTAGATCCTAAGGAGAGAGCCACCCCATCATACCTCAAAAGGGCCCCGGCTGAAACTAAGAAATATTGGAGAAACAAGCAAGGGTGCTGTTTTCCTGATGAACCGGATACCAGCACAAGGGGGAAGGAGATTGGCACAGAGAAAAATCAACTCCTACCAAATCAGAGAGCCAGAGCCTCAGAGGCCCCCAACACATCATCACTGAAGCAGACCAAAAATGAACCCAACATGGCTCAGGGAAATTTTGCAGAAGAGGGGGCGGAAAGAATGTCAGAGTCACATGTTGGGTCATGATATGCAGAGACATTTAGCTTACCCATAACTGTGGGCTAACTCCACAATGCATGACCCGTATACCTCAACAAGGATGGGCCAAGGGGAGGGGGTAGGTCACGGATGAGCCTAATATTGGTACCAAACTGACTGTATTTGCTGAATACAGAACTGACTAATAAAAAAAAAAAAAAAAAAGCCAGCCTAAAACTAGAGTGAGTTCCAGGTCAGCCTGGGCTAGAGTGAGACCCTGCCACACACACACACACACACACACACACACACACACACACACACACGACACATTTACACAATGGAGTTCTACTCAGCGGTAAAGAAAAATCAAATTATAAAATTTGCAGGAAAATGGATGGATCTGGAAAGGATTATACTTAGTGAGGCAACCCAGGCCCAGAAAGCCAAATGTCACATGTTCTCTCTCATATGTGGGTTCTAGCTACAAATGATTGGACTTCTATGTGAGTAGGAATAAAACTCAGTAGCAGAGGCCAGTAAGCTAGAAAGAGGGTATAAAGGGAATAGAAATAGAGGGAGAGGAGGACATAATAGGATGATATTGTATACATGTAAATAGAAGAACAGATTAACGGGGGTGAAAAGGCCTAAGTGAGGTCAGGGGAAGAGATTGAATAAAGGAAAGGTGGATGGAAGGTTAATCAAAATTTAAGAGGATATAAATAAGTTATATGGAAACCTACTTTTTTGGACAATGGAGCACTCAGAAGCCATAGATTGTTACTAGAAAATTTTCAGTGCCAGGGATGGGATACCTTCCAGTGAGTTGTTGGCCAGGGAGGTCACTGATACCCCCAAAACATTACAGGCCATTGCCAAGGCTCTTGGTTTCCCTCCAGGAACAGATGGTAGGACCCTATTGCTGAAGACTCCACATACTTGGGCTGCAAGGTCACTGAGAAGTCCTGCTGGAGCTGAGCTGAAACCCTCCTCCAGCTGACAGAAAGCTGGAAAAAGCTACACTGCATGCAGTTCGATGGGAGAGAGAGATCACCAGTGGAGATACTCAACAGTGGACACTGCAAGCCTTAAATTTGGTCAGCCAGGCCAAATGAGCCAATGGGTGCAATAATGGCATGTCTGTTATGGGGGAAGCAAACCACTCTCTAATTGGACTGGAGGCCCTCTGACACTACCTACATAAGACCATCATAATAGAAGGAAAAGATCATGACAGCAAAACAAAAGAGAGAGCTGGGGAGATGGCTTACCTGTTAAGGCTCTTGCCTACAAAACCAAAGGACCTAGATTTGATTCCCCAGGATCCACGTTAGCCAGATGCACAAGGTGGCACTTGCACCTGGACTTTGCAGTCGCTGGAGGCCCTGGCGCACCCATTCTCTAAAGAAAAACTAAATAAATAAAAGAGAGACTGATTGAGAGGGGGAGGGATATATGATGGAGAGCGGTGTTGTGAAGAGTAATGTGGGAGGGGAGGGAATTACCATGCTTTATTGTCTATAATTATGGAAGTTGTCAAGAAAAATAAAATAAAATAACACATAACAAATAAAGTGGAGAGTAACTGAGGAAGACATCCAACATTGACCTCTAGCCTACAAATACACACACACACATGCACACACAAATGTATATGCAGGCACATAAAAGATGAATGTAGTGGCACATGCCTGTATAATCCCAGTGCTGAAGAAGGTGGAAGCAGGAGAATCCCTGAGACTAATATAGCTCATCTAGCTAAACCAGTGAGCTCTAAGTTCAATGAGAGTCTCAAAAATAATCTTGTCTGGAGCTGGAGAGATGGCTTAGCAGTTAAGCGCTTGCCTATGGAGCCTAAGGACCCTGGTTCGAGGCTCGATTCCCCAGGACCCACGTTAGCCAGATGCACAAGGGGGCGCACGTGTCTGGAGTTCATTTGCAGTGGCTGGAGGCCCTGATGCACCCATTCTCTCTCTCTCTCTCTCTCTCTCTCTCTCTCTCTCTCTCTCTCTCTGTCACTTTCAAATAAATAAAAAAATATTTTTTAAAAAAATATTCTTGTCTGCCAGGAGTGCTGGCTATGTCTTTAATCCAAGCACTTGGGAGGTAGAGGTAGGAAGATTTCTGTGAGTTTGAAGCCACCCTAAGACTACATAGTGAATTCCAGGTCAGCCTGGGTGGGAGACTCTACCTCAAAAAATTTTAAAAAGTCATGTTATATTGCTTATATGTGAAAGTTGTCAATAAAATGTTTTGAAAACTGAACAAATAAACCAGCTGGGCATGGTGGCACACGTCTTTAATCCCAGCACTTAGGAGGCAGAAGCAGCAGGATCACCATGAGTTTAAGGTCACCCTGAGACTACATAGTGAATTCCTGGTCAGCCTGGGCTAGAGCGAGACCCTACCTCAAAAAACAAACAATACTGCTGAAGACTCCACATACTCAGGCTGCAAGGCCACTGAGAAACCCTGCTGGAGCTGAGCTGAAAACCTCCTCCATGTAGACCAGCTGACAGAAAGCTGGAAGAAGCCATTCTGCATACAGTTCAATGGGAGAAAGACAAATCACCAGTGAAGATACTCAGCAGTGGACACTGCAAGCCTTATATTTGGCCAGCCAGGCCAAATGAGCCAACAGGTGCAATAGTGGCACATCTGTCATGGGGGAAACCAACTGCCCTCTAATTGGACTGGAGGCCCGCTCCATGGGAGGGAATACATCCCTGATACTGAAAACTTAAAACAGGGGTAGTCATGAGCCCTAGGGTATAATGTCTGCTGTTGTCTGGCTAAATGTATATACTATGCTTATCAAACTGCCCAGTAAGCACCTCTGTTAATGTTCATACCCTTATATTAATGCTACTCTCACTTTTGGTAGAGAATCTTCTCTTTTCAGATGGCAGTGACCTTGGGACAACTCAGAAGGTATCGTGGTGATGGAAAGAAATGACTGCAGTGCTCAGTACTGCAATATCTCTATCGCGCCTTCCAAGGCTCAGTGTCTAATGCGGAAGAGGTGGCGGAAAGAATGTAAGAGCCAAAGGAAGGGTAGGACTCCATACAACATGCTCCCTCCAGACACAAAATGGCCTGGATATCCATGGCCTCACAGTGCCTGACACTACCTGCATAAGAGCATCATAAGAGGAGGAAAAGATCATGACAACAAAATTAAAAGAGAGACTGATTGAAATGGGGAGGGGGTATGATGGAGAATGGAGTTTCAAAGGGGTAAGTGGGGGGAGGGAGGGTATTACCATGGGGTATTTTTTATAATCATGGAAGTTGTTAATAAAAATTTGGAAGAAAACAAACAAACAAACCCTATGCCCATCTGACTTGTCTGCGGTTCTAGACATGGAAGACAGAAAAATGGCAACTTTAGAACTCAATACCCTGCTTTAGCCTCTTGATTGGATCATTCTGGACCTCATTTTCTCTCCTGATTTATCAATTATCATCCGTATGAGTCCTTGGTTGCCCTGTGACTTGCTCATCAAACCACTCACAATGCTTCTTCTTGTGTTACATCCACCTGCCCAGAGTCCTGGCTTCCCACCTTCTACTTACGGTGGAAAGGACTTTACAAGGTATGTTGAATCCACCCTGTATTTAATTGGGATTTGGATTCTGTCCCCAAATGCACATCAACCAGGAGATGAAGCCAAGGGTGACGGTGTGTACCTGTAATCCCAGAGACTTGGCAGGAGATAACAAGGCAACACAGCAAGTTCCTGGCTTTAAAATGGGGGGCGGGGGATGCCGAGTGTGGTGGCATACACCTTTAATCCCAGCACTTGTGAGGCAGAGGTAAGAGGATTGCCATGAGTTCGAGACCATCTTGAAACTACATAGTGAATTCCAGGTCAGTCTGGGCTAGAAGGAGACCCTACCTCGAAAAACCAAAAAGGAAAGAAAGAAAGAAAGAAAGAAAGAAAGAAAGAAAGAAAGAAAGAAAGAAAGAAAGAAAAGGGGGGAAAGGGGGAGGGACTAGGGGGGACTAGGGATGTAGCTCAGCTGGTAGAGTGCTTACCTACCATACATGAAGCCCTGGGTTTGATCCCCAGCACTGCATAAACCAAGCATGATGGCACACATCTGTAGTCCCTGCACTGGGGAGGTAGGGCCAGGAGGATCAGGAGTTTAAGGCCAGCCTAGGCTACATAGTGAATTCAGGGCCAGCTTGGGCTACATGAAACAGTCTCAAGAAGAAAGAAAGAAAAAAAAAACTGGCTCTTTTTCTCTTCCCTATCTCACTTTTTCATACTCCTAGTGGTGCATCCTGGAGTTACCTTGTCATATAAATTATTTGTATCTAATTCCTCATCTTTGGGTGTGGGTTTAGAGGAGCCCAAACCATGACAACACCAGGATAGCTCATCCATCCATTATTTATTGAATTCCAACTGTTATTCCAGGCACCATTCCAAGTGCTAGGGATACATCAGAGAGCAAAAGACAGAGGTGATGTAGGCCTTGTACTCTAGTGAACTTAGATTCTGACTTTTTGTTGTTTGTTTTGATACAGGGTCTCATGTATTCCAGTCTGGCCTTGAACTAACTATGTAAGCAAGGGTGACCTTGAATTTCCAACCCTCCTACCTTTACCTCTACCTCCCTAGTGCTGGGATACAGGCATATACCAACACACCCAGTTTCTGCAATGTTGGGGCTAGAACCCAGGGCTTCAGGTTTTCTGGCCAAGCACTCTACCAACTGAGCTACAGCCCCAGCCCTGAAGTCAGACTTTTGCACAAGCATAAAAGTGATGTGTATCAGGTTGGTTGCTGAGCATATAGTTGTTTACAGCCTCCCAGGATATAACATGGAGCATGTCAGAGAGAGGCAGAAAGACAGCCAGTCTCAAATGTTTCCAGTTCCCCAAGGTCCTCAGGAAACCTGTTTTGCTCCATTTATTATAGCCACAGTGCCTTTCCCAAACTAACATTATTTTCTATTTGTTCTTGTGCTTTTTAATTTTTTTAATTAGTGTGTGTGTGTATACCAGGATCTCTTGTTGCTGCAAACAAATGCTTCTCTGGCTTTTCATGGGTGCCTGTGGAATTGAACCCAGGCTGACAGCTTTTGCAAGCCTTTAATGTTGAGCCATCTTTCTAACCCTGTGCTTTCATAATATTTTTATTTATTTTAAAATTATTTTTCACCATACGTATTTTATTTATTTATTTCAGAGAGAGAGAAAGAGGCAGATAGAGAGAGAATGAACATGCCAGGGCCTCGAGCCACTGCAAACGAACTCCAGATGCATGCTCACCTTGTGCATCTGGCTTATGTGGGTCCTGGAGAATTGAATCTGGGTCCTTTGGCCTTGCAGGCAAGTGCCTTAACCACTAAGCAATCTCTCCAACACCTGTGCTTTTTTTTTTTTTAAATAAGATGTTATTTGTGTGCAGTATGCATGTATGTATATGTGTATGCATATTTGTGTTGTGTGTGCTTGTGGAGGCGATAGGTTGATGTTGCTGCCTACATTGTTTTTTTTTTATTTTTGTTTATTTTTATTTATTTGAGAGCAACAGACAGAGAGAGAAAGAGGCAGAGAGAGAGGATGGGCATACCAGGGCATCCAGCCACTGCAAACGAACTCCAGATGCATGCGCCACCTTGTGCATCTGGCTTACATGGGTAATGGGGAAATGAGCCTCGAACTGGGGCCCTTAGGCTTCACAGGCAAGCGCTTAACTGCTAAGCCTGGTAAGCACTTCTCTTTTTTAAAAAACGTTTTTTTTTTTGGGGGGGGGGTTGAGGTAGAATCTCACTCTAGCCCAGGCTGACCTGGAATTCACTATGTAGTTTCAGGGTGGCCTTGAACTCACAGTGATCCTCCTCCTACCTCTGCTTCCCAAGTGCTGAAATTAAAGGCATGTGCCACCATGCCCTGCAGCATGTCACTTAATGTTCATACCCATATATTAATGCTATACTCACTTTTGGTTAGAGAAGCTTCTATTTTCAGATGGCAGTGACCTTGGAATGACTCACAAGGCACCATAGTGCTGAGAAGACGTGACAGAAGAGTTCTCAGCACTGAAATATCTCTATCACACCTTCCAAGGCTCAGGGCCCATTGCTGAAGAGGTGGCGGAAAGAATGTAAGAGCCAAAGGAAGGGTAGGACTCTTTACAATGCACTCTTCCAGACACAAAATGGCCTGGATATCCATGACCTCGCAGTGCCTGACACTACCTACACATGACCATCATAATAGGAGGAAAAGATAATGGCATCAAAATAAAAAAGGGAAGGAGTATTATGGAGAGTAGAGTTACAGGTCTTTTTCACCATGGTTTATTGTCTATAATTATGGAAGTGGTCAATTAAAAAAAAGAAAAAGTACATGGAAAAAAGTAATATACTGTTTGTGTGTGTGAGAGAGAAAGAGAGAGAATATGCCAGGGTCACTTTGTGCTTCTGGCTTTAAATGGGTTCTAGGGAATTAAACCCCAGACTGGCAGGCTTTGTAATAAGGAAGTGCCTTTAACTGCTATCTCTGTAGCCCTTCACCTTATTTTTTGAAACAATTTTTTTCACTGCTTCCCCCCTCCTTCTTTTTTTTTTAATGTATAACTTTTTATTGACAACTTCTATACTTACAGACAATAAACCATGATAATTCCTTCCCCTACCCTACTTTCCCCTTCATAACTCTGCTCTTCATCATATCTTGTTAGTCTCTCTTTTATTCTGATGTCATCTTTTACTCCTATTATGAAGGTCTTGTGAAGGTTTTGCTAGGCACTGTGAGGTCATGGATATGGAAGCTAATTTCTGTCTGGACAGTTGCATTGTAAGGAGTGGTACTCTTCCTTTGACTCTTACATTCTTTCTGCCACCTCTTCCGCAATGGACCCAGAGCCTTGGAACGTGTGATAGAGATGTTTCAGTGCTGGACACTCCTCCATCACTTCTTCTCAGCACTATGGTGAGTCATCCCAAGGTCACCGCCACCTGAAAAGAGAAGCTTCTCTAACCAAAAGTGAGAGTAGTCTTAATATATGAATATGAACACTAAGTGTAGTGCTTACAGGGCAGTTTGGTGAGCATAATATATGCATTTAGCCAGACAAGAGCAGGCTTTACACCCCTAAGGCTCATAACCTCCCCTGCCATAGGCTTTTGAGTAGGTTTTCAGTAACAGGCATGTATTCCCTCCCATAGAGCGGGCCTCCAATCCAATTAGAGAGCAGTTGGTTTCCCCCAGAGTAGGCATGCCACTATTACACCAATTCAGTCATTTGGCCTGTCTGGCCAAACTTGAGGCTTCCAGTGCCCACTGTTTTCACCACTGATGACTTCTGTCTCCCACAAGCTGCATGTAGTGCAGCTTTTTCCAGCTTTCAGTTGGCTGGTCTTCAGGGAGAAGGTTTTTAGCTCAGCACCAGCCTGGTTTCTCAGTGACCTTGCTGCCCAGGCATGTGAATTCTTCAACAACAGGGTCTTACCATCTATTCCTGGTGGAAAACCAAGGGCCTTGGCAACAGGGACCTCCCTGGCCAACCACTCACTGGAAGGTATCCCATCCCTGGCACTGAAATTTTCTAGTAACAATCTATGGCTTCTGGGTGTGCTGTGTGGTGGTTTGATTCAGGTGTTCCCCATAAACTTAGGTGTTCTGAATGATATATTCCCAGCTGATGGAGATTTGGGATACAATACACTCCTGGAGGCAGTGTATTGTTGGGGGCAGGTTTATGGGTGTTATATAGCCAGTTTCCCCTTGCCAATGTTTGGCACACTATCCTGTTGCTATTGTCCACCTTATTTGGCCAGGGAGAGATCCACCCTCTTCTCATGCCAGCGTTTTTCCAGCCATCATGGAGCTTCCCCTTTGAGCCTGTAAGCCAAAATAAACCTCTTTTTTCCCACAAACTGCTCTTGGTTGGGTGATTTCTACCAGCAATGTGAACCTGAGTGCAACATGCCATTATCCAAAGAAGTAGGCTTTTATATATCTTATTCAGAATATCTTGAATTTTGATTGGCCCTCCCCCTACCCCCTACTTTTGCTCAATTTCTTCCCCTGGCCTCACTTAGGCCATTCTACTCCCTGTAAATCTGTTCTTCTACTCACATATATACAATACCATCCCCTTTAGTCCTTCCCTCTCCTCCCTCCCTTATAGCCTTTTTCTAGCTTACTGACTTCTTACTGATTTTTTGCTCCAGCTCATACACAAGTCTAAACATTTGTAGCTAGGATCCACATGTGAGAGAGAACATACAACATTTGGCTTTCTGGGCCTGGGTTACCTCACTTAGTATAGTCCTTCCCAGATCCATCCATTTCCCTGCAAATTTCATTTTTCTCTGCCGCTGAAAAGAATTCCATTGTGTAGATGTACCACATCTGTATTATCCATTCATCTGTGGAGGGACATCTAGGCTGGTTCCATTTTTTATCTATTATGAATAGAACAGCAATAAACATGGCTGTGCAAGTATCTCTAAGGTAGTGAGAAAAGTCCTTAGGATATATGCCTAGGAGTGCTATAGCTGGATCATATGATAAATCTACTTGTAGGTGTTTTTGAGACAATTTTTGAGACATGGTCTCTCACTGTACCTAGGGTTCACTGATTTAACTAGACTAGCTACCTCTTCAGTACTGGGATTACAGGTGCATGCTACTACATGGGCCCTGGAGCTCCAACCTAAGGTTCTCATGCTTGTACCACAAATATTTTACCCACACAACCATCTCTCCAGCCCCATTAGGTTTATTTTTTTTTTTAGTAAGTTATATAATTTTTTGGTTTTTTGAGACAGGGTATCACTATGTAGCCCAGGCTAGCCTTAAACCCACTATGTACTGTAGGCTCAAATTTGTAATCCTCTTGCTTCAGCCTTTTAAGTACTGGGATTACAGGTCTTTGTCACCATGTCTGGTCTCTTTGTGTGCTTAATGTCTGATTAGAAAAGGAAGTCTATGGCAAGGGATATAGCTCAGGTGGTTAGAATACTTGCCTAACATGCAGGAAGCCCTGGGTTTGATCCCCAGCACCATATAAACATATAAAACCAGGTGTGGTGGCTCATACCTGTAATCTCAATGCTCAGAAAGTGGAGGTAGGAGGATCATAAGTTCCAGGTCATCTTTGCCTACATAAGGGAAAGTTTGGTGCCAGCCTGAGATGCATGATCCCCTGCCTCCAAGAAAGAAAGAAAAAGTGAGAGAGAGAATGAAAAAAAGAAAGGCTAGGGATTTATAGGACATGTGTGAATCCTGCACTGCAAAGAGAAAAGGAGGGAAAGGCTAAAGCCTGGTAGCACATTCCAGTAATTCAGTACTCAGGAAGGTTGAAGCCAGAGGATTCCACATTTGAGGCCAGCAGGAACTACATAGCAAAACTTTGTCTAAAAAAAAAAAAAAAAAAAAAAAAAAAAAAAAAAGCAGAGAGGAGAGAGAGACAGAGAGAGACGGAGACAGAGAGAGGTAGGCTTCTTTCTAGAAGAAACCAGCAATCCCAGCACCTGGGAGGAGGAAACAAGATGAAGAGGTCAAGGTTATCTTCAGCTACTAGTGAGCTTGAGGTCAACCTGGGATACTTATAGATAATGTTTCAAAACAAGGACCAGGCATGTCTTTAATCCCAGCATTTGGGAGGCAGACATGGGCGGCGGTGGCGGGGGGTGAAGGGGCTTCTCTATGAGTTCAAGGCCATCCTGAGACTACATAGTGAATTCCAGGTCAGCCTGGGCTACAGGGAGACCCTACCTCGAAAAACAAAAACAAAAACAAAAGGACAAAAAAGTGAGGCTAGCAACCCCGCTGAGCTGGCTTCTGAAGATTCTGGCCACCTGAGTCTTGGTTGGCCTTGTTTGCCAGGTGGTGATCCCTTAGCGCTCAGGGGTTGAAGGAAGCCCTTCCACACGCTCCTGACCCCCGCTCAACAGAAAAGCAGCCACATAACCCCAAGGCATTGTAGGATCCCTTTCCGGACTGCCATCCTTTGGTGCTTCAGGAGTGGGGTCGACTTGGGAACGTCTGAACGAGGCGGAGCCAAGCAATCCCAAGGCGAGGCGAGGCGAGGCGAGGCGAGGCGAGGCGGGGCTGGGCGGCACCCGGGCTCCAGGCCCGCCCGCCCTGACTCACTCTCCTTGCTGACCGGGAAACTCTGCAGGAGTCCGGGTCGCTCCACGCTCGGGGACCCAGGAGTTTGGGTCCAGGAGTCCATCTCGGAGCGGTGAGTAGGGGGACCTTAATAGGTGGAACGGGATGGCTGGGTGGACATGAACGTGGAACAAGGGAATGGCCTGGGGAAGGACCGCTCAGGTGTGGCCTGGGCTGGCCGTCCAGACATGCCAGGTGCTGGGGGTGGGGTGGGGAGAGGGGTGTGCAAACAGTAACATGATCCAAAGACGTCTGTCTAGCGAGCCAGTCCTGAACCATGTGAGGGAATGCAGATTAACACACAGGCGCAGTTTACCTTGGGGTCTTGACCTCCATAGTTTATGTTGGGGGAGGTGGTAATTGGAAAATGAACAAGTCATCCCCATCGAAACCCCTCAAACCTCGACAGCCCCACCATTGGGGTTCACAACAACCTGCCCTCTGAAGTTCTTAAACTTCAAGACTTTCCAAACTTGGAAAAGTGTTAGTCTTAGAGTCCACAGGCTAACCTCAAGTTCTAAGGGCTGATCCTCCCCCAACCCCAAATCTCAGTGTGCCCCTTATGAAAACGTAGGGACTTTGTGCTTTTTTTTTTTTTTTTTTTTTTCTTGAGACAGGATCTCATGTAGTCCAGGTAGACCTTGAACTCCATATAGAGCTACGGATTGAGGTTAGCTTGAATTTCTGATTCTCTTGCCTCTACCTGCCTAGTGCTAGAATACAGGTGTGTGCTCAACCCTGCCAGGGTTTCATGCATTCACTCCTCCACTGAGCTACATCCCTACATTCAACTTTTTTCTCTCCAGTGCTGAAAAATTCTGCTCTTTCTTCCTGGTCCCTTAATATGTGGGCAATGGGTGGGAAGGTGTACTTGACTGGGAACACCCACTACCTCCATACCTTCATTCTAGACCTCAGCTCTAGCATCAGGAGCTTGAATACATATATAAATTTTATATGGAAAGTTTCTAAACTGGGCGTGGTGCACGCCTGTAATCCCAGCACTCGGGAGGCAGAGGTAGGAGGATCACCATGAGTTCAAGGCCACCCTGAGATTACACAGTAAATTACACGTATAGAGTGAAACCCTACCTCGATAACAAAACAAAACAAAAAGTTTCTAGATATATTAGATATATAGATATCTCTCTATTACATATATAGATAGATAGAGATATATATTAGAAACTTTCTATGGACACATCATGTATTGGTATCATCATTTCCTCCTCCTGCTCCCATTCCAGTGAGGGCCCTCCTTAATGAGATTTCTGGTATTCGCCATAGGATTGTGAGTTATGAGTTGTGAGAGCAGCAGTCAGTCATTGTGGGTGTGGGCAATGCCTCCAGATATTCCTTACCACCCTGTAGCTCTTAAAATCTTTCCGTTCCGTCTTCCACAGAATTCCCTGAGCCTTAGTGGGTTTTTTATTTTTCGCTATTTGCAAGCAAGGGGGTAGGGTACACAGAGAATGGGCACTCCAGAGCCTCTAGCCACTGCAAAGGAGCTTCAGATGCATGTGCCACTCTGTGCATCTGGTTTTACTTGGGTACTAGGGAATCAAACCCGAGCTGTTAGGCTTTGCAAGCAAGCACTTTAACCGCTAAGCCATCTCTTTAACCCAGTGGGTCTGTTTTAAGTCTACTTTAGTGTTGAGCTCTCAGCTGCTTCTAGATTTCTGCTTTTGTACAATTTGAGTGTCTGTCTCCATGACCTGGGGGCAGGTTGTCAGGCTCGTCATGGTAGAAGTGCTCTTGCTTACCTGAGCTGTAGCTGATGTGTGAGAGTGGTTCATCTCCTGACAGGGAGTCAGCTATCCTTGTCTTGGTAATAGATTTTTGGTTGTCCTCAGTTCTCACTGCCTTCTGATTTCACCCCTGGAGCTCTAGCATGGTTACGAGTCTGCCATCTTGACCGGAAGCCACTATCTTGAAAGAATGGAGACAGACCTGAGAGGGAAAGCAGGGATGAAGCATAGATGTGGGAGGGTTGTTACAAGATCCCCCTCTCAAGCCTGGCCTTCTAGAGTTCCTCTAAAGTTTCTTTTTTTCTTTTTTTCTTTTTCTTTGCAGTAGGATCTCACTCTAGTCTAGGCTGACTGGTAACTCAATCTGTAGTCCCAGGCTGTCCTTGAACTCACAGCAATCCTCCTGCCTCTGCCTCACAAGTGCTGGGATTAAAAATGTGTGCTACCATGCAGGCCCCGCTAGTGATATTTTTATATGTGGATATTGTGTCTCAGTTGAGAGGTGCTTTCACTTGATGAAGCAGAGTGAGTACCATCAAACAGTGGATGGGCCAGGTTCAAATGCTACTTGTAACAGTGAAGTCTTGACCAAGTTAAGTCTGTTCTCCAACTTTGGAAAACAAGAGCCCCTATACCCATGCTCCCAAAGTTGGTATAAAATTTGGCATTGAGAGGCTAATTGTGGTGGCTGGTACATGCTTTCATCCCAGTACTGGAGAGGCTGAGCTAGGAGAATTACCATAAGTTTGAGGCCAGCTTGGGCTAGAGTCTGACTTTGCCTCAAAAAAAAAAAAAAATAGCATTCAGGGCTGGAGAGATGGCTTAGCAGTTAAGGCACTTGCTTGCAAAGCCTAAGGACCCAGGTTTGATTCACCAGTGCCCACATAAGCCAGATGCACAGGGGGTGCATGCATCTGGACTTTTCAGGTTGGAGGCCATGGCATGCCCATCCTCTCTCTGTCTGTCTCTCTCTCTCTCTCTCTCTCTCTCTATGTCTTTCTCTCATAAATAAATAAATAAAATATTGTAAAAGTTAGCATTGAGCTGGGTACAGCAGAGTATCCCTGTACTGACAGCCCTCAGCAGACTGAGGCAGGGGGATTGTAAATTTGAGGACAGCCTGGGCTACATAGCAAGACTCTGTCTCAAAAAAAAAAAAAAAAAACACCTAACTAAATCCAAGCATGGTGGTTTATACCTACAATTCTAGCACTTGGGAGGCTGAAAGGTAGGAGGCTGTGAGTTCAAGGCCAGCCTGGGGCTACAGAGTGAATTTCAGGTCATCCTGGGCTAGAGAGTAAGACCCTGCCTCTAAAAACCACACACACACAGAGACACATACACACAAACATCACATCGAAATCATGAAATAAAGTACTTTGGGAGAACACCAGTGGCACAACTGGTTAGTGTGTGGTACTTATATATATGAAGTGTAGTATTTTAAGTTTGCTCTCCATTGTAATTTCTCTACTCCTCCCCTGGTTTTGTGATCCCCTCCTCCTGGGCTATCACACCAGCTCTGCCCAGACATGGGGAGGAGGGGGTTAGGGGGAGGGGGTCAGCCTTGCAGCTGCCTGCCAACATTTAATGGCAGGTTCTGGAAGATCAAGTTTGAGTCATAGAGATAATGATAATCCCCTGCATCCTCCTCCAATTCTGTAAATGTATACACCTTGTCCCCTGGGAGCCACTGCTCTGTCCTTGTGGGACCCTGAGTGCATCTGTCTTCTGACCCATGATTGTATACTTGGAAGGGCAGGTAGGTGGGTGGGGTGGTGGAGCTTGTACCATTATGAGATGCTTCCTGAAAGCTGCAGACATCCACCAGCCCCCTGAGCTGGAACTTAAGCTGTATGCTACTGCTCACAGTTCTGGGTCTTTCTTCTGCTCAGTATGAATGTTTGCATTTTGTGCTATCATGAACAAATGGACATGCTCTGAAATGCACAGATGTGTCTCTTGGTGACTACCTCATGTCATTATCAGTATGTAGTCTTAGGGTGGCTTTAAACTAATCATAGCATTCCTCCTACCTCTGCCTCTCGAGTGTGGGCATGCAGTGCACCACCATGCCAACATCCCAGGGGTCTTCTTGTCTCTCCCTTCCCAGCGTTGGGATTATAAACATGCACTTTCACACCTAGCATTTTTACATGGGTGCTAGGAATCAAACTCAGGTCCTCATGCTTGCTAGTCAAGCACTTTATTGACTAAGCTATCTCCCAAGTTCTGTTTTGTTGTCATATATATCTCTGGCTGGCCTCACATTCACAATCCTGTCTTAGCCTCAGTACTGGGATTACAGGGCTGTGCCACATGGCTTGGCTTCCTGAGAACCCATTTAAGACAGGGGGTACAAATAAGAAAAGCTTGGATACTGACAAGGATGGGTTTCCCAAGGACCTCCCAACCTTTTCCTTTCCCCTTCAACCTAAGCAAGTGGCTGTCAGTTTAGAAAAATGATGTCCCAGCTTGTGTCCTACACCCCCGTGTGACTTGGGCCTGGCCTGTCTGCCTCTGCAATAATGATACCTTGATTGAAAAGGAAACCAGAGATAGACAGAGTGGGCTGACTGCCCTGAAGCATGGCAGCCCTGCCCCATATGGGTCATTGGTCTCTATTCCCCGATTGTAGATATCACCCTGAGTTTTCCAGATGGTGGATCCTCCACTCTTCTGACATTCTGATGCTCTCCCTCCCTCTCAGGACCCAGGTTTCCTGTTTCTATGTGGAATTCTGGGCTCTAGTCCCTCTAAACATTCAGGTGTTCTGGCACACCCTCTCCCCCCAGTAGCCTTCAGAGTGGCCACTCCCTAACCCCTGGGGCTGGGTAACCAGAGCAGAGCCACACACTAGCTGGCTTTTCCGGTTGGAGGTGGATGGGTGGAGGTGAGAGCCAGCCCAGCTAAAGTTGGAGGAGCACTGGAATGGGTTTTGCAGGACTTCTTCCTTCAAGGGTTGGAGGGACTGTCTAGGGCTGGGCAGAAGAGCACATAAGGATCCTGAGGGACAGCTGCTCTGGGTATTGCTCCCTTCCTGAACTCCCAAGAGGGCAGACAGATTTGGATCAGACTTTGGAGAGCAGAAGAAGCTATGAGATTGGAACAGAGGTGAGCTCTGGGAAAAGGGACAAAGCTCAGACTAAGAGGGTAAAGGGGCAAGCCAGCTTGTGGATCTAGAAAGTTCTGGCAGGGCTAAAAGCAAATCAGGAACATAGGTCTAGGTCTGGCTTCCCTGAGGTTCTTCCTAATAAGAGTCCCTTCCTCATAATTTCTTAACACCTTCTATCTTCCCCTTACAGGCAGGATGATCCCAGTAGCTGAATTCAAGCAGTTCACAGAACAGCAGCCTGCATTCAAGGTGCTCAAACCCTGGTGGGATGTGTTAGCTGAGTACCTTACAGTGGCAATGCTCATGATTGGAGTCTTTGGCTGCACCCTCCAGGTGAGGAGTAGGACCATAAAGGGAGGGCCCTTCACTTGAAGTCTGAAAGTCTTTAGGTCACCCAAGAGGAACAGAAGATGGGAGGTAATGGGTGCATGCCTGTAACCTTAGCTACTCTCCAGGTTGAGACAGGATAATCACAAGTTTGAGGCTAGTCTGTGCATCTTAGCAAGATCCTGTCTCAAAACTCAAGTCTGGATGAAGTTAAGGCAGGAGGATCATGAGTTCCAGGCAGTTGGGCTACATAATGAGACTTTGTCTATAAAATAAAATAAACTCCTATAAACTAAAATAAATAAAAATAAATGGAGATGTAACACAATGGTAGAGTGCTTGTCTGGCATACATGAGGCCCAAGGTTAAATTAGAAAGATTACAAAATAAAAAGGAAAAAGAGGAAGAATGGAGGGAGGAAGGGAGAAAAAAAAAGCCAAAACCAGAAGCCAGGCATAGACCAGTTCTGACCACTTACCTTCCTCTCCTGCCACCACCATCCCCATGGGCAGTGACATTACAGTCCTCAGCAATACTATGACACTCTCTATTTGTTGGGTGCCAGGCACTGGGGATGTAACCCAAGCTCTCACACCTTCTAGACCTTCACTGTTCTGCTGAGCCACACAATCTACCCCTTATTGGTAGAATCTAGGCAGGTGCTCTACCACTGAGCCACACTCCCCAGCCCCTCAGTGGAGAATTCTAGAGCAGGGCTCTATGTAATTACACCTTGGTCCTTTTTATTGAGGCAGTATCTCACTAAGT
This sequence comes from Dipus sagitta, assembly GCA_036346955.1. Lineage (NCBI taxonomy): Eukaryota > Metazoa > Chordata > Mammalia > Rodentia > Dipodidae > Dipus > Dipus sagitta. The sequence goes on along the minus strand of CM070773.1, from coordinate 71,811,160 downwards.
TGCCCATGCTGGCCTTGCAGTCACTCTATAGTCCATGAGGCCAGTGGACACCAAGGTGTCATGAACAGGATGGGTACTTTTTTAAGACTTTTTTTAAATTGACAACTTCCATAAGTAATAGACAATAAGCCATGATAATTCCCTCCTCTCCCCCACTTTCCCCTTCACAAATCCACTCTCCATCATATCCCCTCTCCCTCAAAGAGTCTGCCTTTTATTTTGATGTCATCATCTTTTCCTCCTATTATGAGGGTCTTGTGTAGGCAGTACCAGGCACTGCAAGGTCATGGATTTCAAGGCCAATTTCTGTCTGGAAGATTGCACTGTAAGCCATCCTACCCTTCCTTTGGTTCCTACATTCTTTCCACCACCTCTTCCGCAATGGACCCTGAGCCTTGGAAGGTGTGATGGAGATGTTTCAGTGCTGAATGCTCCTCTGTCACTTCTTAGCACTATGGTGCCTTTTGAGTCATCCCAGTGATCACCACCATCTGAAAAGAGAAGCTTCTTTAACCAAAAGTAAGAGTCACATTGATATATGGCTATGAATGTTAAGAAAAGTGCCTATAGGGCAGTTTGGTGAGCATAATATATTCATTTTCCCAGATAACAGCAGGCATTACTCCCCTAAGGCTCATGACCTCCCCTGTCATAGATGTGTGTGTGTGGTGGGTTTTTTTGTTTGCTTGTTTGTTTTGGTTTTTTGAGGTAGGGCTTCACTCTAGCACAGGCTGACCTGGAATTCACTATGTAGTCTCAGGGTGGTCTCGAACTCATGGTGATCCTCCTCCCTCTGCCTCCCAAGTGCTAGGATTAAAGGCGTGCACCACCACACCTGGCTCCTGTCATAGATTTTTTGACCAGGGTTTCAGTACCAGGCATGTATTCCCAGCCCTGGAGCGGGCCTCCAGACCAATTAGATAGCAGTTGGTTTTCCCCATAACAAACATGCCACTATTGCACCTGTTTGGTCATTTGGCCAGGCTGGCCAAACTTAACGCTTGCAGTATCCACTGTTATTTATCACTGCTGATAGCTTCTCTCTCCCATATGGCTCCAGCTTGATTACTCAGTGACCTTGCAGCCCAAGCATGGGGAGTCTTCAGCATTAGGCACTCACCATCTATTCCTGGAAGGAAACCAAGAGCCTTGGCAAAGGCCTGTAATGTTTTGGGGGCATCAGGGTCCTCCCTAGCCAACAACTTACCAAAAGGTATCCCAGGTGGGCACCTTTGAAGGTCATCAGGAGCTAATCCTTCTGCCTCGGCCTCCCAAGTACAGGCCAGCAACCCCAGGCCCAACTGTTTGTTTTGCTTAGTTTCTGTTTTTTGTCTTGTTGAGACAGGGTTTCACGTAGCCCGGGCTGCCCTTGAAGGATGATGTTCAACTCCCAATCCTTCTATCTACACCTACTGAGTAAGTGCCGGGACAAGAGGCTTGTGCCATGTGATACAACACTTGGTTTAAGCAGTTCTGGTAATCAAACTCAGAGGATTTTTTATTATTTATTTTAATATTTTTATTTAGCTGGGCGTGGTGGTGCATGCCTTTAATCCCAGCACTTGGGAGGCAGAGATAGGAGAATCATTGTGAGTTTGAGGCCACCCTGAGACTACATAGTTAATTCTAGGTCAGCCTGTGCTAGTGAGACCCTACCTCAAAAAACCAAAATATCCTTTCAGCTGGAGCTGCCATCTTCCAGTAATTTGCCAAAATGACAAACACAAAGGGAAAGAGGAGAGGCACCCGGTACATGTTCTCTAGGCCTTTCAGAAAACATGGAGTTGTTCCATTGGCTACGTATATGCGAATCTACAAGAAGGGTGATATTGTAGACATCAAGGGAATGGGTACTGTCCAAAAAGGAATGCCTCATAAATGTTACCATGGGAAGACTGGAAGAATCTACAATGTCACTCAGCATGCTGTTGGCATTGTTGTGAACAAGCAAGTCAAGGGCAAGATTCTTGCCAAGAGAATTAATGTGCATATCGAGCATATTAAGCACTCTAAGAGCCGAGACAGCTTCCTGAAACGGGTGAAGGAAAATGACCAGAAGAAGAAGGAGGCCAAAGAGAAGGGAAGCTGGGTGCAGCTGAAGCGGCAGCCCGCTCTGCCTAGAGACGCACACTTTGTGAGGACTAATGCAAAAGAGCCCGAGCTGCTGGAGCCTATTCCCTATGAGTTCATGGCTTAATAGATGTCCTAAATGAATCAGACCTAGATTGTCAAAATGCTTTTCTTCATTAAAGTATGGTGTCCTCACTCACTCAAAAGAAAAAAAACATATATATATATATATGTATGTATATATATATTTTTAAGAGAGAGAAAGAAGCAAATAGAGAACGGGCACACTAGGGCCTCCACCCACTGCAAATGAACTCCAGACATATGCACCACCTTGTGCATATGGCTTACTTGAGTCCTGGAGAATTGAATCTAGGTCCTTTGGCTTTGCCAGCAAGCACCTTATCCGCTAAGCCATTTCTCCAGCCCAAACCCAGAGTTTTGTGCAAGCAAGGCATACATTCTAGTATTGAGCTACATCCTAGCAATACATGTCTCTTTCTATAAGGACACATTCCTTTAATTGGGGATTGGGAGTTTAACATCATTTTGTGGGTGCATATACATGTGTTCATATGCATGTGGGTGCATATGTTGGGTGGATGCCAGAAGTCAACACTGGGAGTCTTCCTTGATCACATTTTTTTACTGAAGCAGTGTTTCTCACTTGAACCTGGAGCTCACTGGTTTGGATAGCAAGCTAGCCCAGAGGATCTGCTATCTCTGACTTCTGAGCTTTGAGATTATAGGCCAGCTTCTATGCCATACCCACCTGGCATTTTACATGGATGTTAAGTTCCAAACTCCAGTCTTCATACTTGCAAGGCAAGAAGAGCTTTAAACACTGACCTATCTCCTCAGCTCCCTCTCTTTTGTTGAGACATGGAATCATGTAACCCTGAACTCACTAAGTAGCCAAGGATGACCTTGATCTCCTGATTCTACTGCCTCCACCTCCCATGTGCCAAGATTGCTGGGATTGCAGGTGTGCATCATCATGCCCACCTCCTTGACATCTTTTTTTTAATTAAATTAAATTAAATTAAATTAATTTTTTTTTGAGGCAGGATCTCACTGTAGCCCAGGTTGACCTAGAATTCACTCTATAGTCTCTGGGTGGCCTTGAACTCACAGCAGTCCTCCTACCTCTGCCTCCCAAGTGCTGGGATTAAAGGCGTGAGCCACCATGCCTGGCTTAAATTTTATTTTTATTTATTTGAGAGACAGAGAGAGAGAGAGAGAGCACGTGCAAGCATTCCAGGGCCTGTAGCCACTGCAAACAAACTCCAGATGCATGAGTCCTGGGGAATCATAACTGGGTCCTTTGACTTTGCAGGCAAACACCTTAACCATTAAGCCATCCCTGTGGCCCATCTGCCTATAAATCTTCAGGCTCTCATGAGCCCCTAGTCCCTAGTACCAGTTACATAACTGCCTGATTATCCTCAGAAGTTTTCAGTTCTTTTCTTTTTTTTTAATTTATTTGAGAGACAGAAAGAAAGAGGCAGAGAGACAGACAACGAGAGAGAGAATGGGTGCTCCAGGGCCTTTAGCCACTGCAAACAAACTCCAGATACATACTGCCTTGTGCATCTGGCTTACGTGGGTCCTGGAGAATTGAACCGGGATCCTTTGGCTTTGCAGGCAAACTACTTAACCGCTAAGAAACACTGTTCAACCCAAATCTTTATTTGTATGTATGAGCACATGTGACACAGTATGCTGTATTTGACCTCAGGATGTCAGTCCTCACTTTCCACCTGGTTGGAGACAGTTTCTGATGTTTGCCACTGTGCACACCAGGTTAGCTGGCCCATGAGTTTCTGGATTCTCCTGACTCTGCCTCCCATTGCCATAGGCATGTTGAGATTATAGGTGTGTGTACTCCTTGAATCTGGCTTTATGTGGATGCTGGGAATCTGGACTCTAGTTGTCAGGCTTGCATAGCCAGTGCTTTAAACCACTCTATAACCCTCAAACCTTTTGGTTTTTATTTTCATTTAAATAGGGGTAACAATCTGGGATCAGGGACTCCCACCTCAGCCTATTTCCCTCATAATGCCCCAGCTTCCCTCACTGTCTTTCATTGTCTCCACACCACCAGGTGACACAGGACAAGATCATCTGCCTGCCTAGTCATGAACCCCGGGAGAACTTATCTGATGCCCCCTGCCAACAGCTGTTGCCACGAGGGGTCTCTGAACATATGGGAGACCTCCAAGAGTTAAGTGGCCTCAAGAACAATTTGGACCTGCAGCAGTATAGCTTTATTAACCAGCTGTGCTATGAGACGGCCCTCCACTGGTATGCCAAGTACTTCCCCTACCTTGTTGTCATTCATACACTCATCTTCATGGTGTGCACCAGCTTCTGGTTCAAGTTCCCAGGCACCAGCTCCAAGATCGAGCACTTCATCTCCATCCTAGGCAAGTGTTTCGATTCCCCATGGACCACAAGGGCATTGTCTGAGGTGTCTGGAGAGAACCATAAGGGCCCAGCCACTGGACGAGCCACGGCAATCGTGGTGGCCACTGCTGGGACCGGGTCAGGAAAGGCCAGTGAAAGTGAGAAAGAGAAGGTGCTGGTAGAACCCGAGAAGGTGGTGACTGAGCCTCCAGCTGTCACACTGCTGGACAAGAAGGAGGGTGAGCAGGCTAAAGCCCTATTTGAGAAGGTCAAGAAGTTCCGTGTGCACGTAGAAGAGGGTGACATCCTCTATTCCATGTACATCCGACAGATGGTGCTCAAAGTATGTAAGTTCTTTGCCATCCTGGTTTACAACTTAGTCTACGTGGAGAAGATCAACTTCCTGGTGGCCTGCAGGGTAGAGACTTCAGAGGTCACTGGGTACGCCAGTTTCTGCTGCAACCATACAAAAGCCCACCTTTTCTCCAAGTTGGCCTTTTGCTACATCTCCTTTGTGTGTGTTTATGGCATCACATGCCTGTATACGCTCTACTGGCTTTTCCACCGGCCCCTCAAAGAGTACTCCTTCCGTTCAGTGCGTGAGGAGACTGGCATGAATGACATTCCTGATGTCAAGAATGACTTCGCCTTTATGTTGCACCTCATTGACCAGTATGACTCACTCTACTCTAAGCGCTTTGCCGTCTTCCTCTCTGAGGTCAGCGAAAGCCGCCTGAAGCAACTCAACCTCAACCATGAATGGACCCCTGAGAAGCTGAGGCAAAAGTTGCAGCGAAATGCAAGGGGCAGACTGGAGCTGGCCCTCTGCATGCTCCCTGGGCTTCCTGATACTGTCTTTGAGCTCAGTGAGATGGAGGCACTCCGGCTGGAGGCCATTTGTGATATCTCCTTTCCCCCAGGGCTCTCACAACTGGTAAATCTTCAGGAGCTAAGTCTGCTTCACTCACCAGCCAGACTCCCCTTCTCCTTACAGATATTCCTGAGGGATCACCTGAAGGTGATCTGTGTCAAATTTGAGGAACTCCGAGAAGTGCCCCTCTGGGTGTTTGGTTTGCGTGGCTTGGAGGAGTTATACCTGGAAGGACTCTTTCCCCCAGAGCTGGCTCGGGCTGCCACCCTTGAGAGCCTCAGAGAGCTGAAGCAGCTCAAGGTGCTGTCCCTGCGTAGCAATGCTGGGAAGGTGCCAGCCAGTGTGACTGATGTAGCTGGACATCTGCAGAGACTCAGCCTGCACAATGATGGGGCCCGCTTGCTCGCCCTCAACAGCCTCAAAAAACTAGTGGTACTGAGGGAGCTGGAGCTGGTGGCCTGCGGGCTGGAACGCATCCCCCATGCGATCTTCAGCCTGGGCGCTCTGCAGGAACTTGACCTCAAAGACAACCACCTGCGGTCCATTGAGGAGATTCTCAGCTTCCAGCACTGTAGAAAGCTGGTCACCCTCAGATTGTGGCATAACCAAATTGCATATGTTCCAGAGCATGTGCGGAAGCTGAGGGGCCTTGAGCAACTCTATCTTAGCCACAATAAACTGGAGACCCTGCCCACCCAGCTGGGCTTGTGTTCTGGCCTCCGTTTGTTAGACGTATCCCACAATGGGCTTCGTTCCCTGCCCCCGGAAGTGGGCCTCCTTCAGAACCTTCAGCACCTAGCTCTTTCCTACAATGCTCTGGAGACCTTACCTGATGAGTTGTTTTTCTGCCGCAAGCTTCGGACCTTGCTTCTGGGCTATAACCATCTGAGTCACCTCTCATCCCATGTGGCAGTCCTCCGGGCCCTCAGCCGCCTGGAGCTTAAGGGCAATCAATTGGAGGTACTGCCTGAAGAACTTGGTGATTGCACAGGACTGAAAAAGTCAGGGCTTCTGGTGGAGGACACCCTTTATGAGGGGCTGCCTGCAGAGGTTCGAGAGAAGATGGAAGAGGAATGAAGCCTGGGGGAAGGGAGAGGTGGATACAAAGGCCTTTAGATGCCAGCATTGTCTTCCATAGGAGATGTCTAATAGGGCCTAGCCAGAAGAGGAGGAACAGATGTGTCAGTTTTGTGTGGCCCAGGCAAAATCCTAGGACTGGTCTGTCTGGGGTGGAGGTGGGGGACAGGAGATTGTGTATTTGGGGTGGAACCCCATAGGGAAGGATTCTCAGACCAAAACCACACCTGTATCTTTGGCAGGCTTTCCTGTCCTTCCTCTGAACATTCCAGTTCAATTAGTATCACCTATGGGAGTGAGGACACATCCCAATGGAATTTTCAACCTACATCTGGGGTTCTCTCCCAGGGAGGGGACACAGACACAAGGGACCAGCTCCCAATGCCCCTTATTCCAACTTTGATGTCAGTTCCTTATTTATAAGTTGTTTGCCACAGAGACAGGTAGTTTTTAGACAATGGTTCTTGGGTTTGGTTATGTATCAGAACCAACTAGGAGCTAGGACAAAACAAAACACTGCATGTCCCACCCCTGAAAAATTGACCCAGGATAATTGGGTGGGAGGCAGGAACCTGCTTATAAGTAAGTATGCCAAGTGATTCTGATGCAGGTGGTGCTGGGGCTGTATCATGTTGACCTGTAGTAGATTATTGAGCCATGAATGGTGGTGTATATCTATAATCCCAGCACTCAGAAGGTGGAGATGGTATGACCACGAGTTTGAAGCCAGCTTGGGTGACATAGAGAAACCTGTGTCAAAAACAAAATGAATGGAAAAGGAACATATATCAGAATGTCTAGACTCTTGAGTTCCTTTTAGGTCCTAAGCCCTTTGAAAATCCCATGAAGCTGAGTACCTCCTCCCTCAGGAAATGCTTATGTAACATACACATGAAACTGCAAATAAGGTCAGGCAGTCACAGATTCTCCCAAAGAACTATTTTTTCCTAAGGTTTTCATAAGGTTGGTAGACTCTTAAGTTAGAAACACCTGTTGTGGATTTAAGGAAAGTGTAAGAGAAAAGTAAAAGAGAATACTGGTCTTGATCTCTACAGACTGTTTATTTAGAGAAAACAGCGAGGGGCAGCAGTTTTCCCTTTGGATGGAGGCTGCAGCACTGAGCCAGGCTAAGGTGTAAGTTTATAAGGAGGATCATAAGAAAAACAGACTGTACTAGGTGCAGTTGATAAGAAAACTGTAGCTGTTTGTGTCCTTGTTCAGAATAGGCTTCTTCAGCCAGGAATGTCTCAGGGAGGATACTGGGATGGTCTCTGGTCCTTCAAGGCCATCTAGGCTTAGGGGAGCACCTCAATCAGGGAAGGGTGCCATACTTGATGAGGTCAAATGCCCACAAGCTTTAGGGATAGTTATTAACCTTTAGTTCCCTTTAGTTTTCAGGGAAAGCTATTAACCCTTCAGTGGGAACTACATTTTTTTAAAAATTTATAATCACAAAGGGAAGCAGGGAATGAATGGGCTCAAAAGGGCCTCCTACCACTGCAAATGAACTCCAGATACATGCACCACTTTGTTTATCTGATTTTACTTCGGTATTGGGGAATCAAACGGAATCAAACCGGGCCATCAGGGTTTACAAGCAAGTGCCTTTAACTCCTGAGCCCTCTCTCCAGCCCCCCCCCCTTTTTTTTCCCTGAGCACACATAGAGACTTTCTTTTGGATAGTCCCTATGTAAGGGAACATATACCAGTGGGTACTTAATAAATGAGAAGTATGATTCTGACTTTTCTGTGCATATGGCTGTGTAAGCTTTCTATTTCTGGAACAAGTGGTGATTGATACCTGCTTGCCAGAATCAGGATGTCAAGGAGGAGACACTGGAAGCAGCCCCAAAATTAGCAAGGCAGGGAGACTTCACCTCATCAGGAGTAATTGGGTGGTTTTCTGCTTGGCTTTTCTTCTAAAGAAAATTCCATTTTCTGACCAGGCGTGGTGGCACATGCCTTTAATCCCAGCACTGGAGAAGTAGAGGTAGGAGGAGCGCTGTGATTTCAAGGTCACCCTGAGACTACATAGTGAATTCCAGGCCAGCCTGGGCTAGAGAGCCCCCTCGAAAGAAAAAAAACAAAAAACAAGAATTCCGTTTTCTGTCCCTCCCCCTTTTTCCTTTTAATTCCACACTTGCGTGTCTGCCAGGAGTCCTGTAAGCCCTTCAACGCCCTTCCCAAGGTGTTCAGACAGTTTGACTACGTTGGTTTTGTCAGCTGCTGAGTATCTGGCACCAAAGAGCAGAGGTAAGCTGCTCTTTAGGGACCCATTGTTCCAGATGAAGCTATTTCCCCAGCACCCTTTAGACGCCATTGTCTTTAGACATGGGGACAGAACAGATTCCGTGGGGTACAGATTCCGGGAGCGTGTTAAGGCCTCAGGCAGGTCTGGCGAGAAAACCTGGCCTTGACCTTATTGCTGTCGAGGTGAGGAATCACGCCTCTAGATTTCCCGAGCCCTCTGCGATCCCGCTTCTTTCAACTCTGAGCTTGCTGGGCCTGACTGAAAAAGAAAGGGATCCCCACTCATGCCTTGAATGAGGAGGCGGCGTTGAGCTGTAGCGAAAGGTCGGGCAGCAATTAAGCCTAACAGAGATCCTACTCAAGGACTATCTGAGGGGAGGAAGGCAGTTCTGAGAGCGCGGCTGCCAGGGAGAACCGGCTGGGGAAGTATGAGGACGCACATCGAGACGACTGCAAGAACCCAAGGAACGCGGGGCCAGTAGTGCGCGCGCCGAGGAAGCCCAGGGCGGGTGGAGAGCGCGTCTCCCCAGCTGTACACAAGCGAGCCTTTTCCCCACTCCACTCTAAAGAATTGGGTCTTCACACAGTGCCTCAGGAGGTCTGGGGGATTCAGGCATGTGTAACGTAGCGGTAGGCTGTGGGTAGGACTGCTGCACGTTGCTAACTCTAGGTGGCGTAACCCCACGGACTGGGACGAAGTACGCACGCGCGAAAGTTTGCACAGGGGCAGGGCGGGTGTGAACCAGGGCATGCGCCGTGTTGGGCACGATGGCGGCTCGGTGGGGTCATTCAAACGCATGCGCAGTGCGGTGTTTGTCTGCCGGACTGACGGGCAGCCCGGCGGTGAGCGGCGGCGGCGGCGGCGGGGAAGATGGCGGCGTCCTCCTTGGAGCAAAAGCTGTCTCGCCTAGAAGCTAAGCTGAAACAGGAGAACCGCGAGGCCCGGAGGAGGATCGACCTCAACCTGGATATCAGCCCGCAGCGGCCCAGGCCCAGTAAGCCCGGCAGCGTGGGGGAGGGGGCGGGCGTGGCAAGGCGCGCGCCGCAGGAGGCCCCGCCCCCTCCAGGCCCCGCCCTCGCTTCCGGGGTGCTCCCGCTCCTTCCCTTTTCCCCTCCTTGCCGTCGGATTGCGGGGAGAGGGTCACGGTGACCCGGTGTGGGAGGATGCATGGGGCTGCCGCATCCCGGGAAGGCCGTCCTCTCCCGATTGTGGGGGTTCCCACCTTTGGGGCCGAGAGCCTAGTTACTGGGTTCACAAGCGAGGCCCTCCCTATCCGATGGCCCGCCCCCATCTCAGTGATCCCAGAACCTTGTCACTTGCACAGAGCCGTCTCCTGGTCCCCCTGCATCCGTGATTTCATCTGAGTTACTGTCTACAAACATAATCACGTGTCTTTTGACTCAGTGATTTCACTTCTGCATGTTAAGAGTCACCTGGCCTTCCCCGGTCTAAGTCACGTGTATGCACACACCTGCCCTGAGTACATCAGAGATTGCCTAGTGACATGGAACAATGATCTACATCTAATTTGACCCCTGTGATCACATGATGATTCCTTTTCCCTACTCGGTAACACCTTGTTATGGGGTTCTGCAGGCCATACGCTAGGCCCTTCATATACCTATCTATCTCTCCCCAAAACATACCCATCTCCCAGTCTGTCAACTCCACCCCCCCCACCTACCCCAGGGACACCTGAGGACTGTATACATATATCTACTCTCATTCAGCAAACATAATCACTTTCTGATCATACTATCTCTGCTTGTCTCGTTGACATTGTGCAGTCCTGGATCAACAGCCATGCTGCTGCTTCCCTCCACACATACCTTACTTGGTACCACTATAACCATATGTAACCTCCTTACTAAGTCCCACAAACCTATGTGCCCAAGTCTTCTGTTAGAAGGAATTGAATTTTCTCCGTTCCCACTGACCTTGTGACCAGTGGTTCCCCTGGTAACCCTATGCTTGTCTCTTTTGACTTAACAGAATGCTTTCTTATGTTCCTGTGATACAATCCTTGGAGTATATGTAGTTTCCTTTGGGATGACCCTAACAAGGGGAAAAGGCTCTCCTCTAGCTGAGAAGTCTATCTATTCCCTGGTCATGGTCACCTAGCCTGACATCTACCCATCCCTATGTGGATTCATCCATCCCTTCCTCTTCTGGCCTGAGTCTGCCTGGGTTCCTCCCTGGGGAGTCTTTTGGGGAACCAGAAAAATATCACAGACTCAGAGGTGAAAATGCTGCTATTGGTTGCTGCTTGGGACCAGAAATCTAGCCAAGACTTGGAGGGTCCCTGCTGGGTTTTGCAAGGCTATCCTCCCCAGCCTCAGTGGATGAGAACAGGGTTGGGTATGGTTATGTTATAAGGGGTGGCTTTTTCTCAGTGCAGAGCAAGGCCTGGTGAGGCCCATGGCAGGCAGGCCCCAAGGAGCCCCCTGCAGGTGTCTGTGTCTGTCAACTCCATCCCTTCCTCCCATCTCTCTCAGTTTCTATCTATCTCTGCAATTTGGTGCCCTGCACCTCCCCCTCCTCTTCATTAGAATTTGATTTCTTTTCTGTTGGACAAATCAGTTATTTCTGTTGTGATTTATGGTGGTGTTTTTTTTTTTTTCTTCCTTTTCCCCATCCAGTTATTGTGATCACTCTAAGCCCTGCTCCTGCCCCGTCCCAGCGAGCAGGTACCAGCCTTTTTATCATCACTGCTTGCACGTCTGCACATTGATCTAACCGCTGCCCTGGCTGCAGAATGCCTTTCCTATCTATGATGTGTGTGTGTGTGTGTTTAGTCTCCTTATTCTCTTTCCACTAGAGCAGTATGAGCTTGGCCCAGTGTTTATTGTCCTCTTACCTCTCCACTTCTTCTTTGGCTCAGTTTGGACCCCCTAGAAGAGGAAATAAGCTCCTGCAATGAGCAGAACAATACACAATAATGTGTGTGCTTGTGTATGTGTAAAACTGAGAGAGGGAGCTAGGGAGATGGCTCACTGGGAACATGTAATCACAGCACACCTATATTGAGATGGGAAGTGGAGACATGAGAATCCCTGGAAGCTTGCAGGTCAGCCAATCTGGCATACTCAACAGGGAGAAGAAAAAAAAAAAAAAAAGACCCTGGCTCAAGATAGAAGGCAAAGACTGAAACACGAAGTTGTCTTCTGACAACTTGACACTTGTGCTGTGGCATGATTATGCCTGTACTCACACACATATCAACACACACAAAGAGTTTTGGGTTTTTTTTTTTAATTTTAATTTTGATTTTTTATTTTCTCAATTTTTATTAATATTTTCCATGATTATAAAAAATATCCCATGGTAGTACCCTCCCCCCCCCACTTTCCCCTTTGAAATTCCATTCTCCATCATATCCCCTCCCCATCTCAATCTTTTTGTTTTGTTTTTTGAGGTAGGGTCTCTCTCTAACCAGGCTGATCTGGAATTTGCTGTGTAGCCTCAGGGTGGTCTTGAACTCACAATGATCCTCCTATTTCAGCCTCCTGAGTGCTGAGATTAAAGGCATGCACCACCATGCCCTGCATAAAGATTGTCTTTTATTTTGCTCTTTTGAGGTAGGGGCTCTAGCCCAGTCTGACCTGGCACTCACTCTAGTCCTACGCTGGCCTCAAACTCTCTGTGATCCTTCTACCTCTGCTTCTTGAGTGCTAGGATTAAAGGCGTGGGCCACCTCAGCCAGATAACGATTTATTCATTTATTTGCAAGCAGAGAGAATGGGCACACCAGGACCTCCAGCCACTGCAAGCAAACTCCAGATACATGTGCCACTTTGTGCATCTGGCTTTACATGGATTCTGGGAAATTGAACCTGGGTTGTTAGGTTTTGCAGGCAAGCACCTTAACTGCTGAGCCATCTCTCAAGCCCCAGATTGATCTGTCTTTCTCCCTCTGTTTCCTTCTTTCTTCCTTTGCTTCTTTCTTTCCTTCCTCCTTTCTCTCTTTTTTCTTTTCTTCTTTTCTTTCTAGAATGTGGAGTCAGGCTAGTAGTGTGTGTAGCTGAGAAGGTCTGGGCTGGTCCACCTTGTGTATTCAATCCATCTCAACTATGGAGTGAATGAGTGGTATCCTTCTGTTTGTACTGTGCCTTTCTTGGCACCAGGGAGATAGCAGTGAGCAGATTAGGCCCAGCTTCTGTCCTGTGGGGCTAAAGCTGAAGTATGGGCCACCAGTGGACCTTAACCAAATTCTTGGTCTACAAGAACATTCTGATAGAGTGAAGCACTCTGTAGGAAGTCACTCAAGGAGAACCTCTAGAGCAAAGAATTTGAGTGGAGTGTCCTAGGGAGTTTAGCCTCCTCCCAGCACACACATAGAGATGCTGCTAGGCATTTAAGCCATGCTGATTCCAAGGTGTGCAGCATCCTGTGTGTGTAGGGAGAGTACATCTATATTGGCACGAGAGGCAGGGTGCTCTCTGTGGATAACCATGTGTGTTCCCAACCTGCGTGTATGTGTGTGTATGTGTGTGTGAGAGAGAGAGAGAGAGAGAGAGAGAGGAGAGATGGAGGCATATCTCTATCCATTGTTACATCAATTGCCCTGTGTGTTCTTAATGTGTATGTGTGCTTGCATGTGAGTGTACATGCATGTTGGGCTGGTAGCCTACACATCCAAGGCTCTTTTCAGTGGTCATTTGTCCCTATGATCTCCATTCATTCATTCATTCATTCTCATCCTCTTCCTTTTTCACTCTCTTATTTTCACTCCTCCTGACCTGTGTGACTGTCATACCCTGCTGCCCCTGTAATCTCTGTTCTTAAGACAAGTATGTATCTTCCTCCCTTTTCCACTCTAGCCCCCCTCAGATCCCCGCTGTGTTCCAGAGTCTGGGCCCAGTAGCCTTTTTCCTGGGGGTTTCTGAGACAGCCCAGGAGGGCCTGGTGGATGGTGCAGGGAAGGGGGACCAGTAGGGTGAAGGTGTGGAGGCTTGGGGTATGGTCCTTACCCCAGAGAGAGGAAGGTGCCAGATAGAGGGTTTCAGATACCTTCTTGGGGATGATCCCTGAGCAATTCCTAGAGTTTTGGATGCAGAGAAGTTAAGAGCTGGGGAAGAAAGCTAGCATGGGCTCAGGACTGTAATTGGGGCCATGATCAGAGCTGAGGCACAGGAACAGCAACATCATGATACTATTGCTTGGCCAAGAGTTGCAGGAGGGGTTATGAGGAAGTAAGTCCTCTGGACTGGTGGTGAGCACTGTGCCCAGCTATGTCCACCAGGCTCTTCATTTGCTCCTGCCAGACTCTGGCAAGACCTGCCCTCATCTTGAGTGTGAGTCAGGATGCTCTGCCTATCTGCTCTTGCTGGCTGAGGTCAGGATGTCGCCCACCAGGGCTAGGAAAGGGCCTAGATGCCAGCAACTCATGAGCCCATTTGTCTTTACCCATTGGCCACGGATCCAAGTCAATGGAAGCCAGCAAGCCATGGGAGGAAGAGGTAGTGAGGCAGGGCGTATGGACAGGAGGTATGCTAATGGCTATTAGAGAGTGATCTTTGGAGGGCCCTTGTTAGTGCCATGAGCTGAGCAAACTATTGCTCTTCCCAGGCATCACGGCCAGGGCCTAGGATCATGGTGGGCAAGGAGTCTGTAGAGAACAAGCATCCCAAAGAGCCACACAGGAGTCCTAGCCCCTGCAGCTAGGCCAAGGAGATCCCTAGCTCTTGAAGAAACTACCTGTTCTGTCTCCCATTCTTTCTGACCTGTCTTTTCAGTGCCTCTTCCAGATAGCTGAGTCCTAAGTCTTGACTCTTTTCTGTGTGTCTCCTGGCCCTCCCACTTTCTAACACTGCCTGCCCATCCTACGGTGCCCGCTGCCTGCCCACTGCCTACCTGTAGCATGCCTGGGCTGTCCGCATGCAGGCTACTGGGAAGTACTGAACTCCCTGCCTGGCCCAGCACCTGCCTCTTACCTAGCCTAGTAACCTCCTAGCTGAGCTATGACATATAGATTCCTGTCAACCATCAGAGAATGCAGGCCTAACCCGGGTTCCTGCCCTTCCCCTCCTCTGGCCCCTTTCCTCCTTTGGCCCCAGCTCTGCAGGCCTGGGTGGGAGGTGCACAAATTAGCCAGCTGGCCAATTGGGGGCATTTCTCCTGGCTTAGGAGCAGAATGTGGGGTGAGGTAGCCACAAGTTCAATGTTGGTGGCAAGGCAGGGCCCATGCTGATCACGGTGGGCATTCTATCCTTACATGGTCCCATGTGAGTGCTGTGGCCCTAGGTAGGTCTGCTTCCTGGAAGAAGTGGGGACAAAAGGGACATGCCAGGGAGGCCACCCCACTTTATTATTCCACAAGCATATACTTGTGGACAAACCCTCAGCCTCTGGGAACCACCCCTCTCTTGCCAGCCCGCTCCATCTCATTCCATGTCAGGGCAGAAGAAGGTACCCTGAGAGTAGCTCAGGGAGTGGGGAGGAAGGCCTCAGCCACTGGAGCTGGAAACTATGCCAGTCTGATTCAGGGATATCAGGGAGGGGAAGATGAGGGTCCGACCAGCTTGGTACTAACCCCGTCCCTGCCCCTGGTTCTCAACCCCCTAGCCTTGCAGCTCCCACTGGCCAATGATGGGGGCAGCCGCTCACCGTCCTCAGAGAGCTCCCCACAGCACCCTACACCCCCTTCCCGGCCCCGCCACATGCTGGGGCTCCCGTCAACCTTATTCACACCCCGCAGCATGGAGAGGTAAGTTGTTGGATTAGGGCCAGCACAAAGCCCTCCTTATGCTGGTCCCAGGGAGGTGGGTGGTGAAGGTTATGGGACCTCTTTCCCCTAACTCTTTTTCTCTGTTCCCCAGCATTGAGATTGACCAGAAGCTTCAGGAGATCATGAAACAAACGGGCTACCTGACCATCGGGGGCCAGGTACTACTCTTTCCTTAGCACCCACAGGGCAGTGACAGGACACAGCCAGACCTGGGGGAATGGGAACAGAGACCCTGGGCACCCTCCAGCCCCCTTGCTCTCCTCACAGCGCTACCAGGCAGAAATCAATGACCTGGAGAACCTGGGCGAGATGGGCAGCGGCACCTGTGGCCAGGTGTGGAAGATGCGCTTCCGAAAGACAGGCCATGTCATTGCTGTCAAGGTAAGTCACCACCCCTACTCTCTAGGCTGGATTCCAGGCCAGCAGGCTACTTAGTATAAAGATCCCTCTTTTTACATATATATATATATATATATATATATATATTTTACTGACAGCTTCCATAGTTACAGACAATAAACCATGATAATTCCTTCCCCTTCCTCCTTTCCCCTTCACAAATCCACACTCTATCATATCCCCTTCCTCTCTCCATTAGACTCTCTTTTATTTTGATGTCATCATCTTTTCCTCCTATTATGAGGTTCTTGTGAAGATAGTACTAGGTACTGTGAGGTCATGGATATCAAGGCCAATTTCTGTCTGCTCAGTTGCATTGTAACCAGTCCTACCCTTCCTTTGGCTCTTACATTCTTTCTGCCACCTCTTCCGCAATGGACCCTGAACCTTGGAAGGTGTGATAGAGATGTTTCAGTGCTGAACATTCCTCCATCATGTCTTCTCAGCACTATGGTACCTGTGGGGTCATTCCAGTGGTCACTGCCATCTGAAAAGAGAAGCTTCTCTAACCAGAAGTGAGAATAGCATTAATGGGTATGAGCATTAAGAAAAGTGCTTACTGGGCAGTTTGGTGAGCATAATACATGCATTAAGCCAGATACTAGCAGGCTTTACACCCCTAGGACTCATGACTTCCCTCCCCCATCATAGGATTTCAGTATTCAGGCATGGATTCCCTCCTGTGGAG
The DNA here is from genome assembly GCA_036346955.1 of Dipus sagitta. Lineage (NCBI taxonomy): Eukaryota > Metazoa > Chordata > Mammalia > Rodentia > Dipodidae > Dipus > Dipus sagitta. The sequence continues at coordinate 71,794,671 of CM070773.1, read as the reverse complement.
TGGGTCTCCAGTCCAATTAGAGAGCAGTTGGTTTTCCCCATAACAGACATGCCACTGTTGCACCTATTGGCTCATTTGGCCTGGCTGGCCAAACTTGAGGCTTGCAGTGTCCACTGTTTTCACCACTAATGGCTTCTGTCTCCCATAAGGCTGCATGCAGTTTAGCTTTTTCCAGCTTTCTGTCGCTGGTCTACCAGGAGAAGGTTTTCAGCTCAGCCCCAGTTTGATTTCTTGGGGACCTTGCAGCTTAGGCATGTGGAGTCTTCAGCAGTAGGGTCTTACCATCTATTCCTGGTGGGAAACCAAGAGCCTTGGCAATAGCCTATAATGTTTGGGGGCCATCAGGGACCTCCCTGGCCAACAACTCACTGGATGGTATCCTATCCCTGGCACTGAAATTTTTCTAGTAACAGTCTGTGGGTGTGCCTCAGCAAGTCATGGCCTATGCCAATGTGTTGAAGGGTTTCTCCTACTTTTTCTTCTAGCAGTTTCAGAGTTTCAGGTCTGATAGTAAGGTCCCTGATTCATTTGGACTTGATTCTTGTGCATGGAGAGAGACGTGGATCTATTTTCATCCTTCTACAGATACATATCCAGTTTTCCCTGCACCACTTGTTGAAGAGGCTGTCTTTTCTCCAACGAATTTTTTTTTTTTTTTTTTTGGCATTTTTGTCAAAAATCAGATGGTTGTAGCAGTCTGGATTTACATCTGGGTCCTGTGTTCTGTTCCATTGATCTATATGTCTGTCTTTGTGCCACTATACCATGCTGTTTTTGTTACTGTGGCATTGCAATATAGCTTAAAATCGAGTATGGTGATAACACAAGCCTTCTTTTTGTTGCTCAAAATTGTTTTGGATAATCGAGGGGTTTTTGTGTTTTTAAATGAATTTTAGGGTTGTTTTTTCTATTTCCATGAAGAATGCCATTGGAATTTTAATGGGGATTGCATTAAATGTTATAGATTGCTTTTGGTAAGATTGACATTTTCACAATATTGGTTTTTACAATCCAATAACATGGGACATCTTTCTACTTCCTAATGTCTTATGCAGTATCTCCCTTGAGTGTTTTAAAGCTTTCATTGTAGAGATCCTTCACTTCCTTGGTTAGATTTATTCCTAGGTACTTTATTTGTTTATTCTGAGGCAGTTATGAATGGGAGTAATTCCCTGATTTCATCCTCTGCATGTTTGTTGTTAGTATATAAAAAAGCTACTGATTTCTGGGCTGGAGAGATGGCTTAGAGGTTAAAGCGCATGCCTGCAAAGCCTAAGGACCCCGGTTTGATTCTCCAGGTCCCACATAAGCCAGATGCACATGGTGGCGCCTGCGTCTGGAGTTCGTTTGCAGTGGCTGGAGGCCCTGGCGTGCCCATTCTCCCTCTCATTCTTTTTCTCTCCCCTCTCTCTGTTTCTAATAAATAAATAAAAGTAAAATCTTTTAAGAAAGAAAGAAAAGCTACTGATTTCTGCTATTCCTATTTGCAGCAAATGCGGCGCTCGGGGAACAAGGAGGAGAACAAGCGCATCCTCATGGACCTGGATGTGGTGCTGAAGAGTCATGACTGCCCCTACATTGTCCAGTGCTTTGGCACCTTTATCACTAATGTGAGTGGCCTAAGTTGGCACTCACATTAGTGATGGGCTAGGTCCCTCAAGGAAAGGGAGCCTACATGCTACCCAGGATGAGACTGGAGTGCACATGGGCTGGGTGGGAAGGCATGGCAAGCCCAGGCTCCATGTGCCACTCTCCTTCCTTTGCAGACTGATGTCTTCATTGCCATGGAGCTCATGGGCACATGTGCAGAAAAGCTGAAGAAACGGATGCAGGGTCCCATACCTGAGCGGATCCTGGGCAAGATGACTGTGGCGGTGAGGAGCCAAGCAGGGGCTTATGGAGCCAGGGGAGCAGCCTTGGTTCCTGTTCCCCCCCCCCCATCATGAGTGCCTTCCCCTCTGTATGTACTATAGATTGTGAAGGCGCTCTACTACCTGAAGGAGAAGCATGGTGTCATCCACCGGGACGTCAAGCCCTCCAACATCCTGCTGGATGATCGGGGCCAGATTAAGCTCTGTGACTTTGGCATTAGTGGTCGCCTCGTTGACTCCAAGGCCAAAACACGGAGTGCTGGCTGTGCTGCCTATATGGCTGTGAGTGGGGCCCAGCTGGGCCTGACTGGGGTGGTGGGGGTTGGCCTTACTCTTGGGGTACATCCTCTCTCTCCTCCCCTGTAGCCTGAACGCATTGATCCACCGGATCCCACGAAACCTGACTATGACATCCGGGCTGATGTCTGGAGTCTGGGCATCTCATTGGTGAGTTGGGACCCTACTTATGTATTGGGGGTGGGACCTTCTAGGGCAAAGAAGGAAGACAGGGACCCCCTCCTCTGCCATCTCAGCCCTACCTGTCTGCGTCCTAGGTGGAGTTGGCGACTGGACAGTTTCCCTATAAGAATTGCAAGACAGACTTTGAGGTCCTCACCAAAGTCCTACAGGAAGAGCCCCCACTGCTGCCCAGTCACATGGGCTTCTCAGGGGACTTCCAGTCATTTGTCAAAGACTGGTGAGCACCCTTACCCTGTCCTTCCCCTTCACTCCAGGATGACCTGGGAAGTCAGGTGTGTCTGCCCAGAGCTGCTTTGGGGGGGGGGGGTTATAGAGGGCTTCAGGTGGACTGCTGGCCAGGGGCTGCACAAAAGAGCCTTGGGAATCACTAGCTGGGGTTTGGACCTAGCTTAAGAAGACAAAACCGGGCGTGGTGGCGCACGCCTTTAATCCCAGCACTCGGGAGGCAGAGGTAGGAGGATTGCCGTGAGTTCGAGGCCAGCCTGAGACTCCATAGTGAATTCCAGGTCAGCCTGGGCTAGAGTGTGACCCTACTGTGAAAAAAAAAAAAAAAAGAAGAAGAAGACAGCTGGCCTTACTGGCATTTGACATAGTAGCCCTGGAGCTTTGCTATGGGAGGTTGTACAGGAAGTCCATGCCTGAGTCTCCCTGGGGAAGCCCCACTCTGCTCTTAGTTGTGAAGTACACATTCTAGTTCCAGCTCCCCAAGCCAGGTCCCTCACCATGTCAAACTGAGCCAGGAGGCTTTGGGGAGGGCCTGGCTGTCAGCAAGTAGTCCTGAGGACATCAGCAGCTGCTTCCCACTGATTTGGAAGACTCTTGGCACTTTGGGGAGGGCTTGAGCACAGGAGTGCAGCTAAGCCCCTCCTCCTTTGCTCTCACTTCTCTTCCCTCCCTACTCTTCTTCTAGCCTTACTAAAGATCACAGGAAGAGACCAAAGTATAATAAGCTACTTGTGAGTACCTATGCCCAACCCGAACATGTGGGAAGTTCTGGGCCTGGTATGAGGCCAGGACCCTATGTCCTAAACCACCCCTTGGGCCCACAGGAACACAGCTTTATCAAGCACTACGAGACACTTGAGGTAGATGTGGCATCCTGGTTCAAGGACGTCATGGCCAAGACTGAGTCACCGAGGACTAGTGGGGTCGTGAGCCAGCACCACCTGCCCTTCTTCAGGTAGCCTCATGGTGGCGGCCAGCCCCAGAGGAGCCCAGGGTCATGGCCACAGGCCCTCCCTTTCCATCTGGCCACCTAGCTGCCACCAGGGGAGACCAGGGACCTGGATGGCCTTTGAGGGCTAAGGACAGAAAGTAGGAGGTGCCCATCCACCTCCACCTCCCTGCCCACCAGCTGTGGACAGATGGGCCTGCCCGGCTCTAGCCTTTCCTACCCTGGGGTCAGCTGGCTGTGTGCATCCTCCCCGACAGACACTGTGAACAGAAGACAGCAGGCCATGAGCAGACCCGCTATTTATTCAGTCATAACCTCTGGGCTGCAGTGGTTCCCAGGGGCCAGGAGAGAGCCCCCATCCTGAACCCCTAAGCTCTAAGCTTCTATCTCTTCTACCCCTCTCCCACACATGCTTGCTTTCTGTCCCCTCTCTCTGCTTCTGTCCCTGTTTGGCTTTCCCTGTCTCTCTCCTATCCTCCTCTTCTCTCCTGGCCCAGACTTGGGCCAAGCTACCCCTACTTCTCAGTGGAAGCCCCAGGTCCACTAAGGACTCCTCAAGTCCTTGCCCCAGCATGGCCGCCATGTGGGTATTGTGACTGCAGCCAGATGGGGCTGCTCCTTCCCTCCGTCTCTCTATCTCTCTTTGATCTCAGGGGGTCTTTTTTGGAGTTTATTGTATTTTATTGTACTTGGTGGGGTGTTTGGGGGGAGTGGGGAGGAGAGCTTGTTCTCATGGGGAGTGCCGGTACCTTCAGAAACTTTTACCAAAGTCATGTTTAGCTGCTTGTGGTGCCCTCCCATCCACTCCCTCAGACACTGGGGGCCTGGACCGCTGCTCCTTGTCAGCCTTGGCCTAGAAGACGCCCTAGGCCCAGGAGAGACAAGGCTCAAACTTGGGCTCTGGGGGTTCCTTTTCCCTTGGGGCTGGGGACTGGCTACAGCTTGGGGGTAAGTTGAAGAGCTCAGGTGGTGCAGAGGGAGCCCAAGGAGCCTTAGCCAAACAGATGGCCTTCAGGGACAATGGAAAAGGGGGACCACACAGAGGTGACCCTAGGGGATCTATAACAGAGTGGGGCCAGGTGGCCAAGGGAAAGGGTATTGTCTGAAGAGTGATTGACGGTGAAGGGAGTGGATGTGAAGGTTGGAGCATGTGTGACAGGGACAGGCATGAATGCAAGAGGGGGCCAGACTGGGGCACAATACTGTGAGGTGACTACCCCCATTGTTCCCCTGAGTTATCCCCTCAGCTCACCCAGAGCTGGCCAACCCCAGCCCACCTTGAGGCTTGGGACTGGGAAGGACCAGGTGTCCATTCCAGGCCCCAGGCTCTGGTGCCCCACTGGAACCTCCTCATCCACCAGAGCAGGATGGGGTGTTTCCTTTTTGTTGGTCATGCATGCAAATCAAGTGGACAAGAGAACAATATAATGAAAAAAGAAAAAAAAAACAAAAAACAAAACAAAACCCAACCAACACCAAAGGTGTGAGGAGCCTCGCTGGATGTAGCTGAAGCAGCATAGGCTTAGGTGTCACTATGGCCTCTTAACTGTCATCGTGACTCAATATATTCATAAATGCCGCATGTTTAAAATGTAATAGAAGTCATCATCTTTGCCCCCCACCCAAGAGTGGGCAGCCACCCTCTTTTGCCCCTCATCTCCTATTGGAGGTGTTGGGAATGGGGCAGGGAGGCTAGCAGACCAGGCCCCCACCCAGCCACCAGCATAGGAGGAGGCCTTTGTGAGTAGCTGGAAAGTCACTTGGCTGGTTCCCAGAGCCAGCACAGGCCCAAAGGCCGGGCTGCCTGGTTTTATTTTTATTTAACTTTATTTCTGTTTTGTGAGTGTGTCCTCTTACCCCCTCCCCTTCAGTGTTAAGCAGGAGCCCCAGGGGAGTTTCCTTACATCCCCAGCCTCTTCCCAAGATCTCTCTGCCACCAGCCATCCCTCTGGCCTAAAGAGAGGGGGTCCGGGCAGGCAGGGGCCCTGGGGTGGCCTGGTTTAGCCCACCAGCCAGCCCATGGTCTCCTTAGGCTGCCAGTGTTGCCCTGTCCCTTTTTAAAACAAAATGCCCTTGTTTGTAAATCCTTAGATGCTTGAGAATAAAACCTCTCCTTTTTCTTCTGAGTTTGTGGTGTTTCCCAAGTCTTGTAGCATGGACATGTGGGAAGGGATTTGGGGTACTATATAGCGGACGAGGAGTGAATACTGAGGGGAAACAGGCTGGGCCTGGGGCTGGGTGGGAGGTGTTTAGAGTGACTTGCTCGGTATCAAGCAGCTTGTGTTAGGGACCCTTTCTCTCTAGTAGACCCTTTCTCTCTAGTAAACTCAGGTGGAACAGGAGAGGAACCTTTAATCTATGCAGGCCTTGAACACCTGCTCTGATGTCAGCACCTAACTTCTCCACCCCTGCTCCCAGCTTTCCTCTGGTGGCTGCCCCACTAAGGCCAGGGTCTAGGTGCAGCTTAACCAGGTGTGTCTGCTGCTGACCCAAAGTACTCCAGCCTTAGCCTTGTCATTATGCTGGGCATCACAGCTCCTACTGGCCCTGCTCACTGGGACCTCCACCTTGCCCAGTGCATCATTTGGTATGTACAGGCTGTGCTAATACATTCCCATCCACTATTCTTAACCAGCTTGGTCTTTTGCTGTACCTGGGAGTAGGTGGGGGAAGGGTCTTTTCATTCCTGTCACCAGACTGGCTCCTATTCAAACTTCCTCAAGAGTCCCCAGCATCCAGGTGGGGACAAGGGCTATGGGAGTGGGGCCAGCTATGCAGGTTCTGTTTGACAAGAACCTCAGTTGAACACTTGTTGAAGGCGGTCTTAAACCTGTAGTCTGTGTGCTCTTGCCTTGGAGCTTAGTGAGGGGAGAATAGAGACCCTTTCACACTCCCGCCACTGTCCATCTTAGAGTGTGAAACTCACTAAACAGTAAATTTCAGACCCTAGTGGCTTGGCTAGACTTAAGACTGTGCCCTCCATGTTCCCGTTCACCACTGATAACAGTACCTACCTTTCCTCAGAAAGCAGGTAGCTCTACTCAGTCTCTTAAGTAGACTTCTCAGGACAAAGACTCCTGACTTCTTCATTCTGACCCTCCACCATCCCGTTCTCACAACCTTTTCTATCCCAGGATTCTCTACTTTGCAAGAGGAAAAAGAGCCGGGAAAGGGAAAGACGCCCCCGTGGCCCGGGGTAGGGAGAATGATGGCCTATCAGAAGTGTAGTCGTTTCCTAGAGGGCCTAGGGAGCATATCCTCCTTCCTCTGTGCTCCTTTATAGTGCCCAGGTTCCCCAGCGCGCTTGGCCCCTGGCTGAGTAGACCCCTTTTTAATCTGGAGCTGTCAGACACAGATGTCTTTTCGTGCCACGCGGGGCCCCTTGAAGTCCCTGCAGACAGTCGTGTCTTTGTGCAGGTGGAGACCCTGGGAGCACCAATGGTGGGTGGGGGACCTGTGGGGGACAGGAAGATCCCGATGGCACCTCCATTCCCTAGGCGGCTCTGTCCCATCCATCCCCGCCCTAGGGCCTGGCCCTGGGGCTGCTGCGGGGGGGGGGGGGGGGGGCTGACCCGCTGACAATTCGGTCACCTTCCCGCCATCACTGCACCCGGATGCTGCTCACCCAGCACACACCAGCTTCCGTCTGCATCCAGTCTTCAACTCCTCCGTGCAGTTTTTGCACTGCCAATTGAGCCGCTGCCACCGCCACAGCCACCATCACCGCCACCATGGGTGCCCTTGTGCAGAGACGGAAATCTGGTCGCTGAAGACCTCTCTGTCCAGTTGGGCACAAGCTGGGGGAGGGCTGCTTTGGTATCTGGGTCTCAGGCTGGGATCTGGGTGCAGAGATGCGCCAGGGGACTCTTGGGGCTCTGAGCAAGGATTCCTCCAGAGACTGGAAATGGACACCAAATTTCCTCTAGCACAAGGCTCTGAGGCCCTTTAAGTGGATGTCTGAGATTTCCCCAGGGCCTGAAGACAGGATGCCAAAGCCTGTAATGGCCACACTTATTTTGGGCTTCCCAGGCTAGGTGCAAAGAGCAGAGCCATGTGATCTAGAGGTATTATTTAGAGTCTTCTAGGGCTGGGATCCATTTGTATACTTACGGGCTGGGCTCTCAGGGACCCTTAAGTGGTTCAATTTCCCGGAGGCCTATTGGAGGTTTCCTAGCTGAGGTGCAAAGCTGGGCGTTCAGGTTTATCTTAGGAATCCTGGGGATCAGACCCGGAATTCCCAGGCTCTGACGGCTCCATCTCTTCCCCTCAGTGCCTGCCTCAGGATGAGGGACGTGCTGGCCCCGGTGGCGGGAACGACGAGAGCCCCCACCTGCACACGTTGACACAGCCTATTGTGGTCACAGTGCCGAGGCCGCTCCGGCGTAAAATCGCATCCTTGGGCTAGGGTGGGAAGGATAACTTGGTCTTGAGCCCAGTCTCAGCGTTGCACACCCCACAGGGCCATCCAAGAGCGTCGCCGTTGGAGCTGTAGGACCCGAGCCTCCTGCTCCAGCTGCGCTAGAGCCTGCGCCAGTGGTGGCGCTAGTGTTGCGCCTTCGTGCTGGGCGCTGCGCTGGCAACCGGGCTCCGCTTAGTCTGCGCACACTCAGGTACCGACCTCTGCCCTGCTGGACCAGCATCCTACTCCAACGCATCCAGGCCGGGGGCTCATCAGGATCCCAAGCCTGCACCGGGCCTGACATCCCTAGACCTAGGTCTGCTACACCTGCAGCCGCTTCAGCCAGGGGCGCGCTACCGTGGCCTGCGTGCAGCAACCCCTACTCCAGCCAGCTTTTCCTTCCAGCGCTCTCGCACCACCGTCAATCCTCTAGAACATCGCCCAACAGCCTTCGGCTCCGGAGGCCCCAGTGAGGCAGGGAAGTACGGGAGGGGAGATCAGAAGCAAGAGCTGGACAAGGAAGGTAATGATAGCCATCCTTCATAGTGCTTATTTGTGCATGGGCATAGTTCCAAATGTTTTACATATTTCATCCTAACAAATACTATTATAATCCCCATTAGAGACGAGAAAAACGAGGCACTCTGAGTTCAGTAACTTGTTGAAGATTGTAGCATTTGGGATCGAACTCAGCTATAGCTGGGATCGAAGTCAGGGAATGGGGGCACCCGCGGCGGATCGTGGACGCTAAATAGTGAGAGGTCCTTTAACTTTGGGCAGTCTGGACAGGCACTAGGCGAGGAGAATTGGCACTTAAACTGATGGAAGATGCCAATACCCACAAGAACAGATTGGCCCGCCTATTGTTCCTTCTCTCAGCTTGTGCCACCCCTCCACAGGGATGGTATGACCCAGTGAGCTCCTGAGATGCATCTAGACTTGGTTTCAGGAGGGACCGGGCCTACCAACTTGGACACGATCCTTTGGGACTACGACTTCTGTGCTTCTTCCCTCTTTGCGCCCCCCCCCCCAAAAAAAAAAAAAAAAACCTGGTCTCAAACTCTGCTGACTTGCTGAGTTCTAGAGGACGCAGTGTATATACGCAAGGTACGTGGGAGAGGGGCGAGGGACAACGGGCAGGCGGTACAAGGAACCAGAATTTAGTGAGATTCTGGACAGGTGATCCAGACTGGAGGGGTGGGACTCGGGTGTGGGACTCCAACGCCTATGTACAAGTATGCCAAGAGAGGCTCAAACAAAATGACAACCGACATTGCCAGATTCCATTTCAACGCCAGCCCCACCCACCTCCTTTTATCTTCCCTAGGCCAAGCCTCTGATCGCCACTCCCACAGCCCAGACCCTGCCATGGCTCAGGTCTCTTCTTGCTGGTCAAGACTGTGCATCGCATATTTTGTCACCTTAGTCTTGAGCTCTTTAAATCCCTGTTGCCCAGCTCTTTCCTCCGTGCATAGGCACAATGAAACTACTAGGCTCAGTTTGCAGACAAGAAAACAGGCTCAGCAAAAGCTGAATCACTTGTCCAAGGTCTTCAGGGCTCCCAAAGATTTGGATTAGAGGCGTTGACCACCGCCTGGCAAGCCGGGGCTTTTGAAAGGACAGCTGTACACCTCTGAGAAAAGCAAAGCACATAGTTGGTGTTTCATGAGTTAGTTCAAGGATGTAGGGAGGGCACATGACCCAAAGTGTTGGCTCTAGCTCATGAGTAAGGTGAAACGCAAACATTAAAAAAAATCGTTCAGAAAACAAAAATCGTTTGGGGGCTGGAGACATGGCTCAGTGGTTAAGCGCCTGTGAAGCCTAAGGAGGCCCCCGTTCGAGGCTCGATTCCCCAGAACCCACGTAGTCCAGATGCACAAGGTGGCACATGCATCTGAAGTTTGTTTGCAGTGGCTGGAGGCCCTGGCGCACCTATTCTCTTGCTCTCTAACTAACTAACTAACTAACTAACTAACTAACTAACTAACTAACTCTCTCTCTCTCTCTCTCTCTGTCGCTCTCAAATAAATAAATAAATAAAAATAAACAAAAAATGTTCGGGGCTGGAGAGATGGCTCAGTGGTTAAGGCACTTGCCCGCAAAGCCTAAGAACCCAAGTTTGATTCTTCAGTACCCACATAAAGCCAGATGCGCAAGGTGACACATGCATCTGGAGTTTGTTTGCAGTGGCTGGAGGCCCTTGTCTGCCCATTCTCTGTGTCTCTTTCACTCTGTCTCTCTCAAAGAAATAAAAAATATATATATTAAAAGATAGGAAGCAGGGCTGGAGAGATGGCTTAGTGGTTAAGCGCTTGCCTGTGAAGCCTAAGGACCCTGGTTGGAGGCTCGATTCCCCAGTACCCATGTAAGCCAGATGCACAAGGGAGTGCACGCGTCTGAGTTCGTTTGCAGTGGCTGGAGGCCCTGGCGCGCCCATTATCTCTCTCCCTCTCTCTGTCTGTCGCTCTCTAAAAAAAAAAAAAAAAAAAAGGAGGCACGGGACTGGTGGTGCACGCCTTTAATCTTAATCCCGGGACTGGTGGTGCACGCCTTTAATCTTAATCCCAGCACTGGTGAGGCAGAGGTTGGAGGACTGTCGAGAGTTCAAGGCCACCCTGAGACTACCGAGTGAATTCCAGGTCAGCCTGGGCTAGGGTGAAGCCCTACCTCAAACAAACAAATAACAAAAAAGACAGGAAGGAAGCCGGGAGTGGTGGCGCACGCCTTTAATCCCAGCACTTGGGAGGCAGAGTTAGGAGGATTGCCGTGAGTTCGAGGCCACACTGAGACTCCATAGTGAATTCCAGGTCAGCCTGGGCTAGAGTGAGACCCTACCTCGAAAAACCAAAAAAAAAAAAACAGGAAGGAAAGAGGGGAAAAAAAAAAAAAAGAAAGTTTGAGGCTAACCTGGGCAAGACTCTGGCTCAAGTTTTCTTTTTCTGTAATAAAAACATGGAATCTGGTCTGGAGAGATGGCTTAGCGGTTAAGCGCTTGCCTGTGAAGCCTAAGGACCCTGGTTCAAGGCTCGATTCCCCAGGACCCACGTTAGCCAGATGCACAAGGGGGCGCATGCGTCTGGAGTTCGTTTGCAGTGGCTGGAGGCTCTGGCGCGCCCATTCTCTCTTTTTCTATCTGCTTCTTTCTCTCTCTGTCGCTCTCAAATAAATAAATAAATATAAATAAACGAATAAAAAAAGGTTCGATCCTGCCGCAATAGCTCTACCATTTTTACAGAGGCGGTTCTCGCAGAGCTGCAAATGCGAGCCACGCCCCCATCTTCTTCAGGTTTTTAGAGGTGCTTTCAGGCCTGTGCGGCCACCGTAGCCGCGCCCACAAGGAAGCGGTCTTTAGAGTGCCTGCTCCTCTCTGACGCACAACATGAAGCCACCGCAGCGACGGCGTAAGGTCCCCGCACGTTATCTGGGTGAGGTGACTCGCCCTGCAGCTTGGAGCTCCCGCGAGAAGCGGCAGCTACTGAGACTTCTTCAAAGCCGGCGTGGCCAGCCAGAGCCAGACGCCGCGGAGCTGGCCACCGAGCTGAAGGGCCGCAGTGAGGCTGAGGTCAGGGGCTGAGTATTAACCCCTGCGAGACTGGGGGCGGGTCGTACTCGGGTGTGGGTGGGACGAGAGAGGAACCACCCGTGAGCCCTCTGGTAAACTTAGAGGTGGAGCCGCGTTGAGATTTGTGGGCGGGGCCTCTGGTAGACAGAGGCTGGGCAGAGCTTAAGAGCAGAGCCGGCTAGGATGCTCCTGAGCTGTGGTGTAAGTGGAGTAAAAGTGAGCAGAAGTGGACTTCACAAAAAGTGAAGTTGGAAGTAAGGATGAAGCGAGAGGAAGTGAGGTGGAGTGGACATGAATTGGTTAGTTCACAGCATAGGGGCCTCTGGAAGAAGGTGGAGCAGGCCTGGGCTTTACATCTTCATTAGATATCTGGTCACACATACTGAGGACTTGCGTGAGTATCGAATCTTGACAGTTTCCGGGATTCATAACACCAGGTTAGTCCAGCATAGGGAACAGTTGGTGTCTATGGAGCAAGCAAAGCAGTTGACTTTTGCCTCTCATTCCTGAGCTCAGAATGCCTATTCAGCCTCCCCATCTGTCCGCCCCAGGTCCGGCATTTCATTCAGCAGCTCAAAGGCCGAGTGGTTCGGGAGACCGTTCGGAAAGTGCATCCAGGTCCAAGGCACCGCGAAGCACAACTTCCAGCCCCCATAGAGGTGAGGCAGATGGGCAAAGCAAGGATGCTCTGGACTGGCACCTGAAGGGGTCATAACCTAGTCAGGGAAACCCCGGGAGAGGCAGGGCTTGGCAGAGCCAGGGTGCTGATCTTAGGATTGACCATGTGCCTTCTTACTCCACCTAGGTATGGACAAATTTAGCTGAGAAACTGACAGGCCCACTGGAGGAAGCCCTGACTGCAGCTTTCTCCCAGGTATACCTATCACCTAGAGGATCATTGGTCCCCAGGGGACAGGGTCCAAAGAAAATAGGACAGGGGTGGGTATGGCTCAGTGGTAAAGAGCCTCATATATACAGTGTCCTAGGTCTAGTCAGGTATGGGAGCACTTGCGAGGCGAGAGGCAGGAAGATTGCCTGGGCACATGGTGAGTTCTAGTGAGACACTGTCTCAAAGAGGATCTGGTGGCTGGGGCAATGGCTCAGTCTGTATAGCATTTGCCATGCAAGTGTGAGTCCCTGAATTCAGACCTCCACACCCACATAAATACTGGGTGGGTGTGGTGGCCCACCTGTGACCTCAGTGCTTGGAAGCTGGAGATAGGGTTCCTGGGGTAAGCTGGTCAGCTAGACTACTGGAATCAAGTGAGCTCTGGGTTCAAGTGAGAGACCCAGTTTCACTAAATAAGGTGGAAAGTGATAGAGGAAGACACTTGAGGTCAACATCTGGCCTCCACATGCATGCATGCCCACATATGTGCATCTTTATAAAAACAAATATGCATACACACATGCACACCACACAGGAAGGGAGAGAGGAAGGGAAGAAAGAGGAAGAAGTCGTTGTCTCTGAAGCCATCATTTGTCTGTACTACCTTCCTCAGCATGGTGGCAGGGAGGATTTGGGAAATGGGAAGAGGTGTAGGGCACAGCCTAAGCCCAACAGGGCAGTCAGTGAAAGATGAAACACTTTCTGTTTCCATGATGGCTCTTGTCTTTTAGGTGCTCACTATTGCTGCAGCGGAACCCATCAGCCTCATGCACTCTAAACCCCCCAAACCCACAAAGGCCTGTGGAAAGCCACTGCTGTTCATCACCCACTCAGGGTGGGACGACAGTGCCCCTAAGGCCTCTAGCCAGTCTCCTGAGGGCTCTGGCTCCACTGCTGAGGCCTCTTGCCACACCCCAGAGTCATCTGACCCTGCCCCAGATTCCCCAGCAGAATCACTGGATGGAACCTCAGCAGAGGGATATTTCAGCGTGGACTTTGAAAAGATCTACAAGTACCTGTCCCTCTCCTCCAGAAGTGGCCATGGCCTTGAGCTCTCAGCAGCTGGTGAGAGGAGTTGAGAACAGGGGCTGTACTGTGGAGGGGGTGGGGGTAAGGAGATGCTCAGGCCCTGGCCCCACCCTTGTCCCTCCCTCTTCTCTCCAACACCAGAGTCAGCCGTGGTTCTTGATCTACTCATGTCGCTTCCTGAGGAGCTGTCTCTACTGCCATGCACAGCTCTGGTGGAACATATGAACAAAACATATGCTCGCTTGATGGCCCCTCAACCCAATGCCCCTGGTAGGCAGAGCCCAAGGCTTGGGGCTGAAGACGGTGAGACTGGCTCCAGTAAGCCAGAAGAGCCTAACCAGGCAACTCCTCAAGCTCCTGAGCCTAGAGAATTGAGACTGGCCTGGCAAGCAGCTGGGATCTGCCCCCTGAACCCATTCCTGGTGCCCCTGGAGCTCCTGGGCAGGGCAACTACTCCTGCGAGGTGAGGAGTTCTGCAGGCAGTGGACACACTGACTTCCCCTGGGACCTCAGGCTTGTGCCCCTGGTATTGGGTTGTCATGAGGATTGTTCAGGAAGGTTCCTGCCGTGGTACTCAGGGTCTCAGAAGTGGAAGCACAGTTGCCATGGAGAGCGGAGACAGGACTCTACACATAGGCAATATAAATACCTGAACAGGAAGATGGGGCTGGCTTCTACAGCTCAGCTATATCTGGTTCTGTGTTAGTGGTACCAGTGTTACTCACACTGTAACCCTTTTCACTCACATGCCCTTCTTTGTTTAGGAGTCCATTTGCATTCTCTCAGTCTGGAGTCCAACACTTTCCCAGGCCTTACCTGACACTCTCCAGTTCTTTCCACTACCAGCTCCTTGCTCCTTCCTGGGTTGGTTTGTGACCTCCAATAAAGTTCTCATCTACCCACCTTGCTCTATTTTTCCTATGACTTAAAGAAAGATGAGAATGAAAGGCTGGAGAGATGGCTCAGTCAGTAAAGTGCTTGCCATGTAAGCATGAGGACTTGAGTTCAATTTCCAGAACCCACGTAAAAATGCTAGGTATGCCAGGTGTGGTGGTGCACGCCTTTTAATCCCAGCACTGGGGAGGCAGAGGTAGGAGGATCTCTGTAAGTTTGAGGCTACCCTGAGACTGTATAGTGAATTCCAGGTCAGCCTGGGCTAGCGTGAAACCTCACCTCAAAAAAAGAAAGAAAAACATGAGACAATTTTTAAAGGGCCGGGCATGGTGTCAGATGTCTTTAATCCCAGCACTTAGGAGGCAGAGGTAGGAGGTTCACCATGAGCTCAAGACCATCCTAAGACTACATAGTGAATTCCAGGTCAGCCTGGGCTAGAGCGAAACCCTATCTTGAAAAAAAAAAATGCTAGGTATAAACTGGATGTGATGGCACATGCCTTTAGTTCTAGCACTTGGGAGGCTGAAGTAGGAGGTTCACCATGAGTTTGAGGCTAGTCTGAGGCTACAGAGTGAGTTCCAGGTCATCCTGGGCTAGAGTGAGACCCTACCTTGAAAAAAAAAAAAATCTATCATCTACCTATCTAATCTATCTATCTATAACATGATGCTGGATATATATGCTTGTAATTCCAAAGATGGGGAGGTGGCGACAAGTTAATTCCTTGGGGCCAGGTCAGCCTGGGCTAGAGTTAAGACTCTACCTCTTAAAAAAAAAGATGAGCAGTGCCTGAGTAACACCATCAAAGGTTGTTCTCTGGCTTCCATATGCATTCATTCACATACCTACACACACAAAATAAAGGTGAAATTGGCTGGAGTCATGGCTGACCCTTAAGACCTCACTCCTGGGAGTGCTGCTGGGAGGACTAGGGAACTTCTTGGGGAGGCAGGTGTTCCCCCACAGCAGCACTTCCCCCAAGCCTAAGCCATCATCCGAGAGTGGGTACATTTTCAGTTTGCAGGGCAGTGCTTCACATGATTTTCCTTTTATAGAAAGGCTTAATTCTCCCCACACACATTGCACACGGCTCCCCCGGGGCTCACAACACATCTCTCCCAGGCAAACTATGGAGCTGAGCCAACCCACTTCATATTCATAGTCCCACAAAGCCAGACGCACTGGTTCCAAGGTTCACAAAATGATGCACAGGAGGGAGCAAGCTCAGGAGATTTAGAGCTGCAGGTATGATTGAATACAATCTCCAGTGCTAGTTCATGGTCTCCAGCACCTCCTTGGGTCAAAGGAAAAGTAGTGCATGTATGCGTGTGGTGGGGGTGGAGATGGTTATGCCAGCCACACAAAGCTAGGGAAAATGTGTGTGGATTTGAGTGTCTTTGTAGGACAGGGCAGCAGTTAGAAGCATACAAATGTCAGACCTGGGTTCCACTTCCAGCCCAATTAAACACTAGGCACGAAGCTATTCGTTCTAGCAGCTTGGAGCTCAGTTATTTGTTCTGGAGAATGAAGACGCTAAGGGACCTAGCTCTTCACCATTCCCAAGGGCAAACCGTCTAAGAACTGAAGGGGCTAATTCAGTCAGCTGCTTAGCATGCTGTAGGCCTCAACAATAGCTTTTATTATCTTCATCACTCAGAAGCAGGGAGGAGTCAAAGGTATGGGAGAGAGTGTGAGGGGATGAGGAACAAGAAATGGGGAGGAGGAAGGATACGCTGACCTGGGCTGGAGAGGGAATGAGCCAGGCTTGTGCTCTTCCTCCATGGAAAGCTCCACGCATCCTCGACACAGCAGCCATAGTGGGTTTCCTGGTCTATGTCTGGGACTGGCTGTGCAGTGCATTATTGGTATGCAGCTTCCACTGTGGGCTGGAGAGAGCTTGCCTTGCGGGGCCCAAGTTCAAGGAGAGGATCAACACTCAATCATGGCAAAATTGGGATCATCAGGCGGGGAGTAGGGGACAAAGACATCCACACCCCCAGGAAAGTTTGTGACACTCATACCTAACAGCAGGACAGTAGCAGAGCCACATACGTTGGGGAAAGACGGGGTTATTGGTAAGGGGCTCCTTCTCCCACTTGAGATGGGGGGGGGGGACTAGCTGAGTAGCAGAGAGGAAGGGACTAGGTAGACAAAGGCACGAGTTGGGGCTCTTGCTGGATTAGGAGGGGAAATGGGTGGGGCCTAAGGGGAGAGGGCCTGGACTTCTCTTGGGCCTGGACTTCTCTTAACACCCTCACCCCCGGGTCTAGGGGCTCTCGGGAGCAATTCTGAGCGCAGTACAGGCGGGTGTGGCCCCACCGGGCTGGCCCTTGGAGACGTAGCAGAGAGCCCGCCCTGGACGCCAGCCTCCTCACACCAACGCGTAGTCGAACTGCCCACGTTCAAGCGCCTCCTTGTGGTCGGTCCAGGATGAGGCAGGCATGCGGCTGTAGGGGTCGAGCAGTATGCGCACGCAGCGCACCATCAGCAGCACCAACACCACGAGCAGGCAGAGCACGAAGGCGAACACCGTACGCTGCTCCGCGTCTAGACCTGCGCCCACCGGGGGCCCAGTCGACGGCGGCAGCGGCTCGGGTGACAGCGTCCACGTTGCGCTCATGGCTCACATCGCCGCGCGCCCTGCGAAAAAGGGGCCCGAACGAGGCGCGGGGATGAGGCTACGCACTCTTGTACCTCCACGTCGCCCCTCCTGTCATCGCCCCTTGGTCGCGCCCCGCAGTGTTCCCAGTCCGTGCCGCTGTCCCGGGCTACGCCCATGCCCTGCCTTCAAGCTCGCCGCTACCACCACGCGGAGACCCAACTCCGGTCCTGAGCACAGATGGGGGCGCTGGCAGTGGAGACAGGCAGCCCCAGCCCGGTCCGGCCCGCGCACAACAGGTGTGAACCCGTGGTCCGCGACCCGGACAGCGAGACTACTACGAGTCCCCACTCCCTCTCCTCTCTCCCTTTGTTCTCGGCCTCCCGGGACGCCCTCCCCACCGCTGCCCCCATCCTGGAGCGCCCCTCACCCTTGGCCTTGACCCAGACGGGGACGGGCAGCCTGGCGTCCTTGCTCTTTTCCGGGACGCACGCGCCGGCCCTGCTCTTGGTCTCTCCCAGGCGGCGGCAGCGACACCCGCAGACCCCGGCTCGGCTCAGCCCACCCCACCCGCCCCTGAAGCGGCGCGGAGACCGAGGAAGGAAAGCCGCGCGCCAGCCAACAGTAGCGGTTGTTCCCATGGCGACGGGGGCGGGCCCGCCGGGGGAGGCGGAGCGACGAGGGCGGAGGCTGTACAAGGTGCCATGCGCAGGCCTACGACCCCGCCCCAGCTGGACCCCTGTCCCAGACAGCTGCGGAGGATCCGAGAGTTGTGAAGCTCCATGAGTACCCAGAATCTGGACAGGGAGTGGGTAGCTGCCGCACTTCACCCACAGCATCACAGACACTCCTGCCCGGCCTAGTGCCTGCATCCCCATTCTCAGACCCCTTACTCCTCACTCCATTTAAGCAGGCCTTAATTACCCTTAACGTTACTCATGGGCCTTTGACACTTCTATCCTGGGGACCCAACTCCAGAGACCCCAGGCAGCTGTGGTGTAGTAGTTTTTCTTGTTACTAGTCTCCCAAGTGGGAAGGGCCCTGACCAGACAAGGAGGTTCCCTTTGGGGCTGCAGCTTTCACTGACCTTGACTGCCTGTACATGACCAGCTGGCCAGCTCCCACTGCCTGCCTCCCCTTTGCCCCCAGAGACTCACACCTCAGACCATGCAAGCTGCTTTTACATACTTTGGTGTTTATTATTACCAGTTCTCAGGCTTATGTACAGGAAGAAAGAGCATTGATAAAATTAAAAAACAATGTAACCTGACTGGAATGGCCATTGGGCCACTTGGAGAAGCAGGCTGGGCCTCACCCCACTTCCCCTAGGTGAGTTCCTGGAGCCTCTTCGCACTGTGTGGCTGGCATGCACCAGCCAGCAGCAGCCCCACGTCTCATCTTGGGGAGTGTCTCCCTAAAGATAGTGGGCCCTTCCTTATATGGCCGGTTTTGCAACTGCCATGGAGTCTTGTCTCTGAGTGCCAAGTTGCCTGGTGTTGCCTGTATGTCTGACGCATGATGTCCAGCCCTGAGGCTCCCTGGTCGCTGGTGTACCCTCAGAGGATCTGTTCTGTGCTAGAGGCAGAGATATCCAGGAGGCGCCAAGCTGCGTAGGGGTTGAGCTCGTCCTGGTCTCGGCAGAGTGCCCACACGTACAGCATTCGCAGCACCTTATCCTGAAGAGATCAGCAAGATGAGGGGCCTGGACCATACATGCACAAGGAAGAAGGCTATTGAGGGAGACAGGGAAGGCTCTAGAAGGGACCAGGAAGGGGTACCACAAGCCAGAATCACTACTCAGACAGGATGGTGGGTGGCTCCTCTGACCTCTACCAGGCCCCAACTCCCCACCAGGTCATAGAACCTCCTGGCTCCAAGCTAGTGTGTGTCAGGCAGAAACACCCCAGGCCCTGATTAGGGAAGTTTGTCCCTCTTGCCCACTCCCTTGCTCTTCCACTCACCGGGTCACCCTCGACCACCTCGCCTTTGGGGTTCCTGATGATCATTACCAGCTGGGCCTGAAAGGTGATGATCAGCACTGGGCCCTGTTCCATCATCTTGCCCATGGCCAGCTACCAAAAGCAGAGAGGGGATATAGACCTCAGAAAAGCACAGCCCCACTCCTGCTCCTTAGAGGTGATTAGCCCCTTGTGCTGTGTTCTACCAGGAGGCTGGACATCTTGTCCTGCTGAGGGTACCCTGCTGCCTCATCCTGGGGCTCTGCATCTCACACTAGGGCTGTCTCACTTTGGGGATGGGTACAGGTTCCCATTTCATGGGACCTTTCCTGTGGCCAAGTCCAGGCTTGCTTTCTTTTTTATTTTTTTAAATTTTGTTTATTTTTATTTATTTGAGAGTGATAGACAGAAAGGGAAAGAGGCAGTTACAGAGAGAAAAACAGAGAATGGGTGCACCAGGGCTCCAGCCACTGCATATGAACTCCAGATGCATGTGCCCCTTGTGCATCTAGCTTATTTGGGTCCTGAGGAATCAAGCCTCAAACCGGGGTTCTTAGGCTTCACAAGCAAGCGCTTAACCACTAAGCTATCTCTCCAGCCCCAGGCTTGCTTTCTTTTGTGGGGTTTCTCTATCCTCAGGTTGAGGCCACAGAGGTGCATATAGGCTGTTGGAGAAGAGGGGACAGGAAACCGACTCTTGCCTCCCCATAGATCCCCTCAGGGAAGGAGACTAAAGTATTGGGGCTGAGCTGCCCATTGGGGACCCACGCTGTCATGACAAAGTCCTTGTCCTTGCCTGCAAATATACAGAAGCATTAGCGCCTATGGGCCCATGGATAGTGGAGGCTGGGGCCATGCCCACCACCTGCCAAACACAGGAACTCCTGTGTGTATGATGAGTTGTATTTTGATATACCCAGTTGGGAATGTTATTGAAAATGTATCAAGGAGCTGGGGAGATGGCTCAGTGGTTAAAGGTGTTTGCTTACAAAGCCTGCCTGCCTGGGTTCAATTCCCTAGCACTCATATAAAGCTGGATGCAAAGTGGCAAATGCATCTGTTATCCAAAAGCACTGAAAAGAATAGAAGGTGGAGCCAGGAGAATCCAGCTTTCTGGCCAGCTTGTCTGCCCTTCCTTTGCAGCCTCAAGTGACTGCCTCAAAAGAAGGTGGAGCAGACACCTCAAGGTTGTCCTCTGACCTACACACCCAAACACACACACACACACAAAATTGGAAGGGGAAAAAAAAGGAAAGAAAATGCATCGAGGGGCCTGGGGAGTGGCTCAGCCAGTCAGCAAAGTGCTTGCTTTGCAAGCATGAGAGGACCTGAATGTGATCACCAGAACCCACATAAAAATGACAGGCATTGTCAGTGTGTGCCTATCCCAGAGCTGGAGAGATGGATACAGGGGATCCCTGGGGCTCACAGGCCAGCCAGTTTAGCCTAATCCCGGGAGCTTCAGGCTAGTGAGAGGCCTGTCTCAAAAAGTGGTAGACAAAAACACCCAAGGTTGACCTCTGGCCTGAATTACACACCTATACATACATGTGTACCCACACACACACATGCACACCATAAAACAAACAACTTACTGTGCTAAATCCTAGCTTAGTCAATCCTATGTGCTCAGAACACATACACTGTGGCCTACAGTTGAGCAAAACCATGCAATGTAAATTTTTTGTTAGTGTTAGTTTTGTTGTCTTTTTAAAAATTTTTGTTTGTTGGTTTTTTGTTTTTCGAGGTAGGGTCTCACTCTAGCCAAGGCTGACCTGGAATCCACTATGTAGTCTCAGGGCAGCCTCAAACTTATGGTGATCCTCCTACCTCTCTGCCTCCCGAGTGCTGGGATTAAAGGCATGCGCCACCACAGCCGGCTTTTTAATTTTTATTTTACTTTTGGTGCATTTGGGATACTGTTGAATCAAACACAGGTTGGCAAAGTAAGCAAGAAAGTGCCTTTAACCACTGAGCCACCTCCCCAGTTCCCAAATTTTTTGTTATTTTTGTTGTTGTTTGAGGCAAGGTTTCACTCTAGCCCAGGGTGACCTGGAACTCACTTTGTAGCCTAGACTGGCCTCAAAATCAGTGATTCTCCTACCTCAGCCTCCCAAGTGCTGTGATTAAAGGTGTGTGTTACCATGTCCAGCTCCAAATTTACTTTTTTTTTTTTTTTTTTTTTTTGGATTTTCGAGGTAGGGTCTCACTCTATCTAGTTCAGGCTGACCTGGAATTCACTCTGTAGTTTCAGGGTGGCCTCAAACTCACAGCGATCCTCCTACCTCTGCCTCTCGAGTGCTGGGATTAAAGGCATGCACTACCACGACCAGCTCCAAGTTTACTTTTCGACACAAGGTTTTAGGCAACCCAGGCTGGCCTTGAACTCACAAGTAATCTTCCTACCTCAGGCCCTTCCAAATGCTGGGATTACAGACATGAGCTACCATGCCTGGCAACAAAGTCTATTGTATAATAAAGTTAGTATACAGAGATTTTTTTTTTTTTTGAGTCAAGGTCTTGCTACATGTAGCTCAAGTTGGCCTCAAACTTGCAATCCTACCTCAACACCCTGAGAGCTGAGATTACATATGTATGCCACCATATCTGGCTCATTATATAGAATTTTGGATAAAAAAATTTGAAGTATTGTTTTAACTGAATGTGCTATTCACTTTTGTAACATAAAAAAGTTTAAAAAGCTAAGCATGGTGGCACATGTCTTTAATCCCAGCACTGGGGAGGCTGAGGTAGGAGGATCATGGTGAGTTGGAGACCACTGGGGCTACAGAGTACTAGGTCATCCTGGACTAGAATGAGACCCTGCTTTGAAAAAAGACCAAAAAAAGAAGGAAAAAAAGAAGAGTTGAAAAACTGGGCTGGGGAGGTGGCTCAGTTCTTGCAGTACAATAGGCATGAGGACCTGAGTTCAGATTCTCAATATCACAAAAAAACAAGTGTTGGGCTGGAGATGGCTCAGCAGTTAAAAGTGCTTGCTTGCAAAGTCTGACAGTGAGGGTTAGATTCCCCAGTACCCATGTGAAAGCCAGATGTACAAAGGGGCTCATACATCTGGCTGCCCATTCTTTCTCTCTGCTTGCAAAAACAAGACAAAATAAAACAAAGTGTTTTAGTTCATTCCTGTAATCCCGGAACTGGGGAAGTAGAAAAATAAGGATCCTCCAGCTTGCTGGCTAGCCAGTCTAGCTGAATTGGTGAGCTCTAGGTTCAGTGCAACCCTGTCTCAAAAAATA
This sequence comes from Dipus sagitta, assembly GCA_036346955.1. Lineage (NCBI taxonomy): Eukaryota > Metazoa > Chordata > Mammalia > Rodentia > Dipodidae > Dipus > Dipus sagitta. The sequence continues at coordinate 71,772,562 of CM070773.1, read as the reverse complement.
AAGTGGAGGGCCAGACATGGAGGCGTAGACCTTTAATCCCAGCACTTGGGAGGATTGCTGAGAGTTTGAGGCCACCCTCAGACTACATAGTGAATTCCAGGTCAGCCTGAGCTACAGTGAGACCCTACCTCGGAAAACCAAAAAATAAAAAAATTAAGGTGAAGAGTGACTGAGGAAGTCACGTGATATCAACCTCTGGACTACACATGCATGCACAGACATGTACATGTGCACTCCTACAAACTACCAAAAAATGCCTAAAAATAACTGAAATGGTAGCTCAGTGGTAAGGTTAGGGTTAGCACAAGTCCCACAGTTCAATCCCCACCACTACCCCACACACATCAGAAAATCTTAAATTAAGCCACATGCAGTATTGCATGCCTTTAGCCCCAGCACTCAGGAGACTACTAAGTTAAAAGGATGAATGTGAGTTCAAGGTCAGAGTGAGACAGAATGAGACCCTGCTTCAATACTCCCTCCAAAAATATCTTAAATCAAGGCTGGAGAGATGGCTTAGCGGTTAAGCACTTGCCTGTGAAGCCTAAGGACCCCAGTTCAAGGCTCGATTCCCCAGGACCCACATTAGCCAGATGCACAAGGGGGTGCATGCATCTGGAATTCATTTGCAGTGGCTGGAAGCCCTGGTGCACCCATTCTCTCTCCTCCTCTCTGCCTCTTTCTCTCTCTGTCTGTCGCTCTCAAATAAATAAATACAAAAATAAATTTTAAAAAGTCTTAAATCGTCATTAGGTTGGGAATTGCCTATATTCCAACCATCCAACCATAGGGATATGAATGCTTTGTGCAGAAAGAGACCTTGCAGGGCATAGTATCTTTTTTGTTGTTGCTCCAGCACTGGAGATTGAACCTAGGGGTGTCAAACATACTAGGTAAGGGCTCAGTAAGAGCTATAACCCCAGCCCTCTTTAAACTTTTATTTTTTACTTATTTATTTATTTTGGTTTTTTGAGGTAGGGTCCCACTCTAGTCCAGGCTGACCTGGAATTCACTATGTAGTCTCAGGGTGGCCTTGAACTCATGGCAATCCTCCTACCTCTGCCTCTCAAGTGCTGGGACTAAAGGCGTGCACCACCACTGTCCGGCTTTCACTTTTTATTTTGAAGTCTGGTCTTGAACTCACTCTGCAGACCAGGCAGGCAGGCAAGCCTTCCTCATTTTACAATGTAGCAGGGATTATAGGCCTGCCCCAGGAGGCCTGGTTTCATTTAATCTTATGTGCAGCTGGTGCTGAGCTGACTGTCCCCTCCCTTGGGGTTGATCCTCAGAGGCACTTACATCGACGTTGTTGATGTCCAGGATGCGGGACTGGAATTGGAGGCCCAGAGCCTTGGCCTGCTGAATAGGGTGGGCCAGCTGACTATAGGTCTGCAACAAAAGGCCAACAGGCTCATGAGGATAGCTACTGGGGGCAGATCACACCTCCAGCTTCACTTGGAGCTGATGTGCACACACCCAAATGCCTGGGTATGTGCCAACTGACACCAAGAGTGGCAGAAGCTGGTGAAAGCACAGATCCAGGCAGGAGGCAGGTGCCACTCTGCTGGTTTGAACCACACGCTTGCCTCTCATTATGGAAAGAGGCGGGCTCCCAAATGAAAGCAGTGTCAATCAGTAAATTGGGTAGGTAATTCTGGAACATCATCCCAAATACATTCTCAGGATAAGTAGATGGATCCTTGGCTGATCTTTAACGTTTCTCATATCCACCTCCACTTACAATATTGGTCTGGAACCAAATTTCTTTTCTAGGATTTATCCTAAACCTGTGGGCTACTTTAGAACCTGTTGACCAGCTGGCCTCTCTCATCAACTAGCCCCTCATGCCACCCTCCACTGCCCTGAGTCTATTCCAAAAGGTAGCTCCTGAGACATGCAGCTACAAATATATTGCTAGCAGCTTCTATGGGCTTTGGCAGGCACCTAGAATGGAAGATGCTTTGAAGGCATCTACTTTTTATGGACACGAATCATCTGCTGAGAAAAGACGAAATAGTGCCAACCTTGCTTGGTGGGTTCCCTTTTTTGTTTTGGTTTTATGAGACAGGTTCTCTTGTAACTAAGGCTAGCTTCAACCACTGAGTGAGCTAAGGATGACCTTGAACTCCTGATCCTCCTGCTTCTGCCTCCTCAGTGCTGGGATGACAAGTATACACCTCCATGCTCACTTGGTGTATGCAACATTGTGGATGGAACCCAAGGCTTCATGCATGTCAGGCAAATGCTCTGTCCACTGAGCTACATCCAGCTTCATGTGTTACACCTCATGGGAATGGCTGGAGACTTCCACTGTCTCCAGGGGTGCTAGCTGCTCTCTGGCAGAAGATCAGCCACAGCTTCATGGTTTCAAAGTTAAAAAAAAAAAATCATAAATGCCTGCTGGATTAGTCACCATGCAGGGGAGTATTATTCAAAAAGAAAATCTGACAGAATCTTTTCCTCTGCTTTTTCCAAGTTGTTTGTGAGCAGGGTGCAGAACAGTACAAGCCAAAAAAAAAAAAAAAAAAAATTCTGGATTGCTTCACACAAAGAAGCTGGCGGGGGGGGGGGGGGGGGGGATGAAATACCTGAAAAGGCAGAGTTGGGAGCCAGCAGGGTGAAGTGAGGTGGCCTGATCAGACAGGTGCCAGGAGTCCCACAGGGACAGAGAGGCTGCCAGGAGTGGAGTAGACAGTGTGTGCTCTTGGGGACACTGTTGGTCCCCCCACTGCCTGCTCTGACAGTGGCCCCAGGACCCTGAGGTACTCCAGGAAGTAGTGAGGAGCCTTATCAGGATAAGTTGCACCGCCAGGAACAGGAAGTCTATCCACACTTTGTTTTGATTTGTATTTTGGCATCTTGTGAGGTTAACAGCTAATAGACCTGCTGGGCACTTGGCTCCTATATTCACAATTTACCTTCACAACCCTCATATAAGGTGGGTCAAGGGACAGAGAGTGGGGCGCCCATAATTACCAATGCATGGGACTCAGAAGGGCCAAGGTAGTCAAACATTCAGTGACCTTTTCTACCCTCTCTCCCTGACCCCTGTGGCCCTAGCCCAAATGCATCCCAGGAATTTCACCACAGGGTTCTATTCATGGCCACCTGAACTGGGGTGGTCATAATCAGTTTATGGGGGCTGAGGATATAAGAATCAGTGGATTAATCATGGGTCAAGCACCCATGTTAAAGCTGGGTATGGTCACAGAAGCCTGTAACCCCAGTGTTAAGGGCATGGTGGGGTGGAAACAGGAGATCACTGGGTTCTCTGGTCAGCTAGGAGAAAAACAGCAAGCTTCAGGTTCGGTGACAGACTCTGTTTCAGGAAAATAAGGCGAAAGAGCAATAGAGGACACCCAATGTTCTCTCTGATCTCAGTACTTGTGCACATGGTGTGGGCTCATCTGCATACTTCTGGCAAAGGACTGAGTGACCACAAATGTGCCACAAGATGAGGAAGGAACACATGGATAGACTCTCTGGGTCTCTGTGGGAACCGAATATATCAGACACAAAGACTTGTCTCCCACCTGTCCTGCCTCTTTCTATAGAGCCACCCAAGCAGACCTTCTCCATATGTTATTTATTTCTGCACTGCTAGGGATGGAACCCAAGATTCTGTGCATGCTAGGCAAACACTCTACCCTCTACTCTGAACCATACTCCAGCCCTTCTGTGATTTTTCTATTTTCTTTTTAGTTGGTCTGGCTGAAAGAGGTGAGGGAAAAGTACTCACAGCTTCATAGCACCAGTCTTTGAGAATATCAAGCTCTCCAGAAACCATGGCCTAAAAAAGGAAAGGAGAAAAATAAGCACAAGAAGGTGAGTGGGCTCTTGCAACAGAACTATGAGAACATTCTTTGGTGGAGCCTTTCCAAGACCCCTGGATGCTGCCTGGTGGGCTTAGGTCTGAGGAAGGGAGGGCTGGCTATGGGTGCCCCACATGGGTCTGAGGACCTGTGGAAAGAAGAGGAAGGTGGCTGTGTGTCTGACTCCGATCTATGAGGAGTTGCCTTCCAGCTCTGCCTCCCAGACAGCCAGGATCACCCCTAGGATGGTTGGCTCCTAAAGGCAGGAACAGCTAGAAGTGGGACAGGCTGCAGAGGGAAGCTCCTGAGGTGGAGCATATAACAACAGGTACCTGAGGACAAATCTTGGCAGATCTGGCAAGGAGGAAAGTGCTCCAAGAGGAGAGAAGTGCAGGAAGTAATCAGGTGTTCAGGGGTAAAACTGTGGCCAAGAACCTCTGTGGCTCAGAAGCTGCCTTGGTTCCAGCTATTGTTCTTGGCAATTGCCCCTTTCCCATCTCCTTCTAGCCCTGCTCAGAGGCAGAAGGATGTAATAAGCTGAAGCTAAGGACCCCATGGAGGAGGTGTATATGGATATAGGTGGCAAGAGGAAGGCCCAATAGAGGGGCTTTCTTTGGTTCTATGAAGGGTCTCAGGGAGACCTGGCCTAACTGGGGAGCTGCTGAGGGTTTCAGAGAGGAAGGGACTGGCAATAGCCTCCAGGCAGTCAGACTGCAAAACATCTTGAGCAAGATATTTCATCCTAGCTTACAAACCAAAGGGACAAGAGGACTTGAATATGGATACTGAGATGGCCTAATACAGTGGCCCAAACCTCCTTGGCCATGGTCTGTCTAGGGCACCCTGGGTCTGAATGAGTGTAGAGATTGCCTGCTTCTCCCTGATGCATAAAAGGCTCTGACCCCTGGGAGACAAACACCAGGACACCAGCAGCAGCTGCTCCCATCAATGGACTCAGAGAAACTGTACCAGGAAACAAGAAGGAAGGGTGAATGACTGACTGCAAAGAGGAAGAGAAACCCATTCCAGGAACCATCATGACCATGAGCAAGGCAAGAACCCTCCACAGTCACCTTCTGAAACCTGTCTGGGTGGGGCAGCTCCAGGAGCCTGGAAGGTGATATATTTGTGCTCAGAAAACAGTCTTAGCATCCAGATTCTTTCAAGATAATTCTGGACTTGGACTTGGGCTTGCAGCCAGGATGGATGAGGAGGTGTGGCAGGTCAGGGGCCCACCCTGAACCAGAACATCTGTTGCACTGAGGCTGACTGGGATCCTGCTAGGGCTTGTACCTCTAGGATGTTAGGGATGATGTCATTCTCACACTGCTGTAAAAAGCGGTCCTTGTCAAAGGCAGGGTCCACCCGTAAGATCTCTGTAAGCACCTCTGACATTTCTGTCTTTGAGAACAGGCCCCCTGCAGGAAGAGGAGGAGCCCTGAGTGAGTTCAGGGTCAAGATTCCATGCTCACTGTCCAGGAAGGTAAACAAGATGGTCCTGGAGATACATACTCACCCAGCATATCCGTGACTTTGTCTGTCAGAGCACGGGATGCCCGGATGAGCACATTGTCACTCTCATCATACTTCATCTTCATCTCAAAGAACCCTGCAGGAGATGGTGATAGGAGCTGGAGGGAGAGCCCCTTTTGACAAGACACTCCTACTCCACAGTTCCATGGGGGCACTCCCTGTGAGGCCTATCCTAAATATCAGTTAGGTCTGGGAGAGGGGTCTACAATCTGCTTCCTCATCTCAGCATAAAGGGGATTCTATCCATCCACCTACCTATGAGGCTGCGCAGACCCTCAGCTGTAGCCCCAGAGGGATTGCGCCATATATGGGGTGCCACTCACGCTGGCTGGGGCCTCCACTACAAAGAAAACAAGGGTCTCAAGTGGTCCTCACAGGAGAAGGGACAGGAACATGCAGCTGGTGGCTCCTGCTCAGCCCCTGGAAAATCCTATGCCCAGATGAAAGTGATTACCAGCCCCTGAACCTTGACACAGCCTTCATCAACCACAGGGTTCTGGGCTTCCTACCCCTATAAGGGAGCCATTATCTAGTGTCTGAGTAACAGAACCTATCACCAGAAGAGTAAGTGGCACTTAAGAGGTGGGTGGCCCTCACCCACCGTCTGTTTGCCCAGGATCTGGCAGGCTGGTCACACTCACGGTTGAACACTACGTTGTTATCTTTGAAGTCCTTCCACTGCTGGTACCATTTCGAGTCCTTATGCAATACAACCCCCAGTGCTTCCCTAAGGAAAAAGACAAGAGATGGCATGAACTATAGCCCCAGGGCCACTATCCCAAGGCCCTACACCCTCCCACCAACCATGGAAAAGGCAACAGGAGAAGATGGTTCCAATGACCTGCTCTCAACTTCAGCCTTTCCCCCTCCTTTTTTCCCTACTCTGCTCATGTCCCTCAGGTCCAAAGCAGGAGCCAGAAATAGCATGACTTGAGGAGCCTCCCATGGGTCCCAAGAACAGACACCAGGGAAGTAGTGAGGGCCAGCCAGGGTACTGATTGGTACCTACTCATTAGGTTCAAACACTTTGTCTTCCTTGAACTTCTCTCCAGCAAACTCGGTCCTTTTTCGAAGCCTTTCAGGCCGGCGGTAGGGCCCTCTTTGCCCCAGTACACTCTCATCAATTTCCTTCTTCACTGTCTCTACCCCCTGCAGGTTAACAGCAGGCCCATGAGTACTGACCAATACCTTTTGGGGCCCCTACTCCCATCTTCCCTTGTCTGGCTCAGTCTGGCCTCACCTGGGAGATGGCTTTAAAGGCCGCAGTTCTGCCCAGCTTCTCCCCGCCCTTGGACACCGACTCTGCCGACTGCTTGGCTGTTCTGGCGGCCTCTTCCACACCCTCCTTGATTTTGCGGCCAAGGTCACTCTTGCTAACTTCATCAAGACTCTACTGAGACAGAGACAGAGGAGGGGCTCTCACTCAGTTCGGCTCCAGGTCATGGAGCCGAGAGAGGCCTGTGGCAAATTCCTGGGGTATTGAACACCAGCTCCAGGCCAAACAATACCATTAGCTGGCATCTTCCTGGAATTCCCAGCCATGGGATTCCAAGAGAGCTGTGGGCAGGGGTAAGAAGAGTAAGGAGGAGGCATCCAACCTTGCATAGACTGCTGTCCCTCTGAAGGTTCTGCACCTACCTCCACCACTGCCTGAAGTGGGGCATCCCTTCCTCTTCTATTTTTCAGCCAGGAAGAACAAAAATCCTCACTTTGCCCTTTTATTTATTTATTTGGGGGGGGGGGGTTGAGGTAGGATTTCACTCTAGCTCTAGCTCAGGCTGACCTGCAATTCACTATGGAGTCTCAGGGTGGCCTCAAACTCATGGCGATCCTCCTACCTCTGCCTCCTGAGTGCTGGGATTAAAGGTGTGCACCACCACGCCCAGCTACCCTTTTATTTTTCCTGTCACATGAAGCTGATTTTAAGGGTCACTGACCTAAGAGATAGCCAACATGACTTTGCTGCCTAAATATCAGGGACACTTCCTGTGGGGTACCAGAGACCCTACCCATTACCTCTTTCACTGTCCCAGTTAACTCTCCCAACTTCTTCTTTATTGCTTCACTGGTGCGCACTGTCTCCGACTCGATGGTTTTCTAGGGACAAGAACATTGTTTCTTTGTATTTTGATACAGCAGTGAGCTTGATCTTACCACCAAAGGTCCCCAGAAGCATTTTCTCCACAGCTCAAACCTCACACAGTCTGTACCCCATACCACCCTGAGGGTGATTTCCTTTCAGTCCACATGGCAGAAGACTAGCAACTTCAAGCTCTTTGGCAATCACCTCCAGAGCACCTGGTCCCCTGACTCTGGGTCTTTCTCTGCCACCCATTCATCAGCAATGTCATCTCGAGAGGAGGGAGGGCAGCTCTCAACATGATCCTGATCTTGCTCTGTTATCCATCCAGCCTCAATCTTGGGCTCCAGATAACTCCTTCCTTAATGACAAAGCAAGGTCATCCTCCATTTGGAGTGTCATCCAAGTGAATGGCTTAGGAATAGTCAGAAGACAAAGGCCTTTGTTATAGCCTGGTGGGGACCTACAGAACAAAATGCTGAGGGACCACGGGCACTCAGTGGTAAAGAGGGATGCTGGCTTCCCTGCAGGGCCCTTCTGTGGTATAAAGACACCAAGCCCAGGCCCATGATCAGTGAGATCAGTAGTGACAACAACACCATGACCAATTCCCTACCACCACAACCAGGAGCACTCAGGAGCTGTGTGGCTCCAAGCTTTTCTGCTGTGGTCATTGGTATAGATGCTCACACAGCTGGGTGGGGTGGTACATGTCTGTAGTTAGCTCCTCAGAAGACTGAAGCAGGAGGATCACTTGAGTCCAGGAGTTCCGGGCTATAGTGTGCTATGCTGATTGGATGTCTGTAATAAGTTCAGCATCAATATGGTGACCTCTGGGTGGGGTATGGGAGGGTACCAAATTGCCTAAGGAGGGGTGAACTGGCCCAGGTCATAAATGGAGCAGTCAAAACTCCTATGCTGATCAGATACCCACCCAATAGGATAGGACTCAGCCTAATACACATGCAGAGGCAGGAAGCTTCACAACCCTATCCTGTCCCTTCTTTCCCATTAGTTAGGGACCTTGCCTTCCTCTGAGAATAAAGGTATGGGACAAAGACACTCACATATTTCCTTCTGGCTTCCTGGAGTGCATCTGACTCTTCCAGCTTCTTCGCCTCATCTCGAAACTTTTTTATACTTTCTTTCATTTCTTTGTTTTTGGCTAATTCTTGTTTGATGTTATCTAGCAAGCCAGATAAAAAACCTTTTCTGCTCCCAGAGGAATATGATTTGGACTAAATTTTAAGAGAAAAAAAATAAAAGTTAAAGACTGTAAGAGTATATAGGGAAGTGTCTGGTTACCACTGAGCCTATAAGGGAATCTAAAACTTTCTTTCATCTGTTGATAAGGGTTTAACGGTGAACAGATGCCCCTTTTATTATAACAGAAACAACTACTAATAAATTGATACTCTACATATCTATATCTACTGATATTAATGAAATGCAGTTGAAAATTTAAAAATAGGCCAGCAACGTGCTCCCCCCAGACAGTGCCTGACACTACTTACATGAGACCATCATAATAGGAGGAAAAGATCATGATATCAAAATAAGAGAGACTGATTGAGAGGGGGAGGGGATATGATGGAGAATGCAGTTTCAAAGGGGAAAGTGGAGGGAGGGAGGGCATTACCATGGGATATTGTTTATAATCATGGAAGTTGTAAATAAGTCCAAATGGATTAAAGACCTTAACATCAGACCTGAAACTGTGAAACTGCTAGAGGAAAAAGTAGAGGAAACCCTTCAACATATTGGTCTTGGCAAAGACTTTCTGAATATAATCCCAATTGCTCAGGCAATAAAACCACAGATTAACCGCTGGGACCTCATGAAATTATAAAGATTTCGTACGGCAAATGACACTGTGAAATAAAGCAAAGAGGCAACCAACAGAATGGGAAAAAATCTTTGCCAGCTGATAGAGGATTAATATCTAGGATATACAAAGAACTCAAAAAATTAAATAATAAATCAAACAAGCCAATTAAAAAATGGGCTGTGGAACTAAATAGAGAGTTCTCAAAAGAAGAAATACAGAGCCGGGCATGGTGGCACACGCCTTTAATCCCAGCACTCGGGAGGCAGAGGTAGGAGGATCGCCGTGAGTTCGAGGCCACTCTGAGACTCCACAGTGAATTCCAGGTCAGCCTGGGCTAGAGTGAGACCCTACCTCAAAAAACCAAAAAAAAAAAAAAAAAAAAAAAAAAAAGAAGAAGAAATACAGATGACATATGAACATCTAAAACAATGTTCTACATCCCTAGTCATCAGGGAAATGCAAATTAAAACTACAATGAGATCCCATCTCCTGTCAGATTGGCTACCATCATGAAAACAAATGACCATAAATGCTGGCAAGGATGTGGAAAAAGAGGGACCCTTCTACATTGTTGGTGGGAATGGAATCTGGTCCAGCCATTGTGGAAATCAATGTGGAGGTTCCTAAGACAGCTAAAAATAGATCTACCATATGACCCAGCTATAGTACTCCTAAGCATAGATCCTAAGGACTCATCTCATTACCTTAGAAATACTTGCTCAACCATGTTTATTGCCGCTCAATTCACAATAGCTGGGAAATGGAACCAGCCTAGATGTCCCTCAACTGATGAGTGGATAATGAAGATATGGCACATTTATACAATGGAGTTCTACTCAGTGGTAAAGAAAAATGAAGTTATGAAATTTGCAGGAAAATGGATGGATCTGGAAAGGATTATACTTAGTGAGGTAACCTAGGCCCAGAAAGCCAAGTGTCGCATGTTCTCTCTCATATGTGGATCCTAGCTACACATGATTGGACTTCCATGTGAGTAAGAAGAAAACTCAGTAGCAAAGGCCAGTAAACTAGAAAAGAGATATAAAAAGGAAGAGAAAGGAAGGGAGTGGGTACTTAATAGGATGGTATTGTATATATGTAAGTAGAAGAATAGATTAATGGGGGTGAAAAGGCCCAAAATAAGGTCAGGGGAAGAGATTGAGTAAAGGAAAGGTAGAGGGAGGGCTAATCAAAATCTAAGATATAAATAAATCATATAAAATCCTACTTTTTTTGGACAATGGAACACTCTGGAGCCGTAGATTGTTGCTGTAAAATTTTCAGTGCCAGGGATGGGATACCTTCCAGTGAGTTGTTGGCCAGGGAGGTCCCTGATGCCCCCAAAACATTATAGGCCATTGACGAGGCTCTTGGTTTCCCACCAGGAATAGATGGTAAGACCCTATTGCTGAAGACTCCACATACTTGGGCTGCAAGGCCACTGAGAAATACTGCTGGAACTGAGCTGATAACCTCCTCCATGTAGAACAGCTGACAGAAAGCTGGAAGAAGCCATTCTGCATGCAGTTCAATGGAAGAAAGAGAAATCACCAGTGAAGATACTCAACAGTGGACACTGCAAGTCTTATAATTGGCCAGCCAGTAAGCACTTCTCTTAATGTTCATACCCTTATATTAATGCTACTCTCACTTTTGGTAGAGAATCTTCTCTTTTCAGATGGCACTGACCTTGGGATGACTCAGAAGGCATCACAGCGCTGGAAAGAAGTGACCAGAATGCTCAGTACTGTAATATCTCTATCACCCCTTCCAAGGCTCAGTGTCTAATGCGAAAGAGGTGGCGGAAAGAATGTAAAAGCCAAAGGAAGGGTAGGACTCCTTACAATGTGCTCCCCCCAGACACAAAATGGCCTGGATGTCCATGACCTCACAGTGCCTGACACTACTTACACAAGACCATCATAAGAGGAGGAAAAGATCATGACATCAAAATAAAAGACTGATTGAGATGGGGAGGTGACATGATGGAAAACGGAGTTTTAAAGGGGAAAGTTGGGGGGGGGAGGGTATTACCATAGGATATTTTTTATAATCATGGAAGTTGTTAATAAAAATTTGGAAAAAAAATAGGGCAGGCATAGTGGTGCATGCCTTTAATCTCAGTACTCAGGAGGCTGAGGCAAGAGGATCACCATGAGTTCTAGGCCAGCCTGAGTTTACACAGTGAGTTTTAGGTCAGCCTGCGCTACAGTGAGAACCTAGCATGAAAAACAAAAGCAAACAAAAACTAAATAAATGAAAATAAAATTAAGTAAAATAATTTTGGTGTGTGGTGTATGTACTTGTATGTGCTTGTATGTAGATGTGTTTGCACACGTATATGGAGACCAGAGGAGGATGTTGAGTGTCTTCTTCTATTGTTCTTCTGCCTTATTTCCCTGGTCCAGAGTCTATCATTTTTTTTTCCAAGTAGGATCTTGCTCTAGCCCAGGCTGACCTGGAACTCACTATGTAGTCTCAGGCTGGCCTCAAACTCACAGTGATCCTCCTACCTCTGCCTCCAGAGTGCTCCAGAGTCTATCACTGAACCAGGAGCTCACACTGCATTTTGTGTGTGTGTGTGTGTGTGTGTGTGTGTGTGTGTGTGTGTGTTTAGACTGGATGATCAAAGAGGCCTAATGGTCCGCCTATCTCTGACCTCCTCAGTGCTGGAATGACAAGGTGTACATGGGCTTTGGACATGGATGCTGGGAATCAAACTTGGCTCCCATTCTTGCACAGCAAATCACCTTTCCCACTGAGCCATTCCCCATCCCCTAAAAAATAAAACTTCTAAAATCAGGTGCGGTGGTGCACATCTGTCATCCCTGCACTTAGGAGGTAGAGGTAGGAGGATCAGAAGTTCAAGGCCAACCTCAGTTACATAGCAAGTTCAAGGTCAATCTGGGCTACAAGAGACTATGTCTCAAAACAAACAAACAAGAAACTTCTGGGGCTATAGAGATGGCTCAGCAGTTAAAGGCCTTTGCTTACAAAGCCTGCTGGCCCAGGTTCAACTCCCCAACCAATCATGCAAAACCAGACATAAAAAGAGGCACAAGTATCTAGAATTTTTTTTTCTGTAGCAACAAGAGACCATGGTGTGCCCACATATATACACACATACTTGCAAATAAATAACTTTTAAAAAAGAAAGAGCCTGGGCTGGAGGAATAGATTAGTAGTTAAGGCATTTACCTGCAAAGTCAAAGGAGCTCAGTTAGATTACCCAGGGTACCCACGTAAGCCAGATGCACAAGATGGTGCATGCATCTGGAGTTTGTTTGCAGCAACTGGAGGCCCTGGAATGCACATTCTTTCTTTCTCTCTCTCTCTCTTTTTCCTCTCTCAAATAAATAAATAAATAAAATATAGATATTTTAAAAAGTGCTGGGCGTGTTGGTGCATGCCTTTAATCCCAGCACTCAGGAGGCAGAGGTAGGAGGATCATGGTGAGTTCAGGGCCACCCTGAGACTACATAGTGAATTCCAGGTCAGCCTGGGCTAGAAGGAAACCCTACCTTGAAAAACCAAAAAAAAAAAAAAAAAAAAAAAAAAAAATCTGGGTATGGTGGTGTACACCTTTAATCCTAGCACTGGAGAGGCAGAGGTAGGAGGATCACTATGAGTTTGAGGCCACCCTGAAACTACATAGTGAATTCCAGGTCAGCTTGGACTTAGAGTGAAACCCTACCTTGAAAAATAAAAAAGCTTAAAAAAATAAAAAAAAGAAAAGAAACTTGTGTGCTAGATATGGTGTCATAACACTCAAAAGGCTGGTGCAGGAAGATTTCAAGTTCCAGACCTGCCTAGTTACAAAGCAAAATTGCTTTTGAAAAAACAAGGCAGGGCTGGGGAGATGGATCAGTGGTTAAAAGCACTTGCTTGCAAAACCTGCTGGCCTGGGTTCAATTCCCCAGTACTCACATAAAGCCAGATGCACATTCATTCTCTCCCTCTCTCTGCAAATTAAAAAAAAGGGGGGGAGGAGGTGGGGTTACTGGGGAGATAGCTTAATGAGTAAGAGTTCTTGCTGTGCAAGCAAGAGGACCTGAGTTCAAGCCTCAGCAGCAATGTAAAAAGTTAGGCATTGCCAGGCATGGTGGCGCACATCTTTAATCCCCGCACTCAGGAGGCAGAGGTAGGAGGACCTCTGTGAGTTTAAGGCCACCCTGAGACTACACAGTGAATTCCAGGTCAGCCTGGGATAGGGTGAAACCCTACCTCAAAAAACAAAACAAAACAAAAAAGTTAGGCATGCCCATGAACACCTATAATCCTAGTGCCAAAGGGGACAGAGACAGGAAGACTGCTGGAGCTCGTTGGCCAGCCAGTCTAACTAAAAAGCAGTGTGAGCGCTAGATTCAGTGAGAGACTCAGTCTCAAGGAAGTAAGATGAAGAGGACAGGATACCTGACATCTCTGTCTTCTACACATGTATATGCACACACGTGCATGCGTACACATATACACACATAGAGAAAAAAGTGGGGGAAGGCTGGGTAGATGGCTCAGTGGGTAAAGTGCTTACCACACAAGCATGAGGACCTGGGTTCAGATCCCTAACACCCATGTAAACTTGGTGTTTGTGGCACATGCCTGCAATCTCAAGACTGGGGAGGCAGAAGTCAGGAGGCTCCCCTGTGATTTGTTGGCTTGTCTAGCTGAATCAGTGAGGTCTGGGTCCAGTGTGAGACCCTGCAAAAAGGTAGTTGGAGAGTGACTAAGAAAGATACCCAACACTGACATCTGGCCTGCACACCCACACACATGCATGCACATCTACACACACATAAATATGCACACAGCAAACAAACAAAAAACCCTTAACATGTGGATTTTTTTTTTTTTTTTTTTTACATCCAGGTTCTAGGCAAACACTACTCCACTATGAAGAAGGGACTTGAGCATCCTAGAGCCCTGGAACCAATCCCTCAAAGATATTAAAAGGTACTTCATTCAGACCATAGAATATTCAGCATAAAGAAAAATGGAAACCCCTCAAAAGATGGTGGTGAAATTTTAAATACAACTAATTGACAGATGGCAAAATGAAAAAGCCACATATTGCACAAGCCCAATGACATGACATTCTGGAAAAGGTGAAACAATGAAGACAGTAAAAAAAGACTAGTGATTGTCAGTGGTCTGGGGAAGGGAGGAAGGGATGAATAGGCAGAGCCCATGAGTTTTAGAGCAGTGAAACTTTTTTTTTTTTTTTTTTTAATTTAAAGACAGCTTCTAAACTCAGACTGGCTGCAGACTTGCTATGTATCCAAAGATGATCTTGTGCTCCTGATCTTCTTCCTCTACCTAGCAAGTGCTGGGATGCAAGAGATATGCCATCATGTCTGGCTAGTAACACTACTGTATGAATCTGCAATGACAGACACAAGTACTTACCTACTTGTCAGAACCCACAGAACTAGAACACAGAAATGAACCCAAAAGGAACTATAAATTTCAGTTCTTAACATAATATATCCACACTGATGAATTCACTGTCACAAATGTTCCCTACAATGGGAGATATGACTAACAAGGGACATGTAAATCACGAAGGAAAAGAAAAAAAAAAAGAGATCCTTCTGTACTTTCGGATCAGGCTTTCTTTTTAAACCTACAACTGCTCTAAAAAGATCAAGTCTATCAAAAGTAAAATGCTGAGTCTGGGTGTGGTGGCACACACCTTTAATCCCAGCAGGGGTAGGAGGATCGCTGTGAGTTTGAGGCCATCCTGAGACTACATAGTGAATTCCAGGTCAGCCTGGGCTAGAGCAAGATCCTACCTTTAAAAAGCCAAGAAATAAAATAAATAAATAAAAAGAATAAAATGCTAATACTGTGTGGGAGTGGTGGTGCACACATTAATTTCAGTATATGGGAGGCTGAAGTAAGAGGTTGAGTTTTAGGCCAGCCTGCACTACAGCATGAGTTCCAGGTTGGGCTAAGTTTCAGTGAGAACCTGCTTCAAACAAAAGAAGCTGGTGAGATGGCTCAGTGGTTAAAATCACTTGCTTGCGAAGCCTTACAGCCTAAATTCAATTCCCCAGTATGCACATATGGTGTTTGATTCAGGTGTTCCCCTACAAACGTAGGTATTCTGAATGCTAGGTTCCCAGCTGATGGAGATTTGGGAATTAACCCCACCTGGATGCAGTGTATTGTTGGGGCCGGGCTTATGGGTATTACAGCTCATTTCCTCTTGCCAGCGTTTGGTACACTCTCCTGTTGCTATTGTCCATCTGATGTTGGCCAGAAGGTGATGTCCACCCTCTGCTCACGTCATCATTTTCCCGTGTCATCACGGAGCTTCCCCTTGAGCCTGTAAACCAAAATAAACCTTTTTTTCCCCCACAAGCTGCTCTTGGTTGGGTGATTTCTACCAGCAATGCGAACCTGACTGCAACAGTAAAATTGGTACTGACAAGTGGGATCACTGCTGCTAGAAACCTGACTGTGGATTTTAGCCTTTTGGGGCTGATTTTCAAGAGGAATGTGGAGGAATTAGAAACCTTGCCCTAACAGACGCTTTGCAGTGCTGTAAGTACAGTTTGATGGCCTATTCTGGTCAGTTGAAAGACCTGAATGCAGTAAGAATTATGGACTGAGGTTTGACTTATGAGGGTGAGAAAGAGCTTTGCCTGGACTGGGCTAGAAGCAGTTTGTGTGAGTGGCTTGCTGTTATGCCCGTGTCCTAAGAACTTGTGCAGGGTTGCACTGCGTAGAAATGGACTGAGCAGAGGACTATGGCACAGAAAAAAATGACATTTGTGGGCCAAAACTGCTGCCCATTCAGCTGCAATGGTTTGAGAGATTACAACCATTGAGTTTGGGCCATCTGGCCTGCATGGGTCAACAGTAAGAATGCAGTCTTTTGAAGGGGCCTGAATGCTGAAGGAATAGCCTGTTTTTCAAAGTCTGCCTTATTCCCCACTGGATTAACAAGCTGGTAGCCTACCTGGTATTATAAAGTATAACAAATGCAGGAAAGAGAAGGTATTGAATTTGCAACACGGTCTTGAGTTTTGGAAACAGCCATGGGCAGTGTAAAGCAGGCTTGCTGGATTGCCTGCATGGAGACCCAATAGAGACGTGAGGATGAACCATGGATTGCAGTGGAGATGCCAGGACTATGGATGACTGCCAAAGAGAGCTGCCAGCACTGGATGAAGTTTTCCAGGAGTGTGAGTGGCCTTGCTGGAGAGGCAGAAATGGAACTCCAGAGATTTGTCACCGGTTAGAATTATTGGACTTGGAGATTTCATCACTGATTACAGTTGTCACTGATTAGAATTGTTGGACTTGGAGCTACGGAGTTGGATGTTTGCCCTGTTTAAATCTTGTATTGGTTGAATATTTCTTTGCTATGCCCGTCTTTTGCAGTGTGAATGTTTATTCTGTGCCATTATGGTTTTTTTTTGGTATTATGGCTCAGTTAAAAGATCTTAGACTATGGGAATGTTTGAATACCATTGGGATTGATTAAAACCTATGGAAACTTTTATTTACTTTTATTTATTTGACAGAAAGGGGGGGGGGACAGAGGGAGAGAATGGGCATGCCAGGGCCTCCAGCCACTGCAAACAAACTCCAGATGCATGCACCCCCTTGTGCATCTGGCTAATGTGGGTCCTGGGGAATTGAACCTGGGTCCTTTGGCTTTGCAGGCAAATGCCTTAACTGCTAAGCCATTCCTCCAGGCCTATGGAGACTTTTAAAGTTGTATGAATGCATTACATTTTATATCACATATGGTTATCAGTTTATGGGGACCAAAGGCAGAATGTGGTGGTTTGATTCAGATGTCCCCCGTAAACTTAGGTATTCTGAATGCTAGGTTCCCAGCTGATAGAGATTTGGGAATTAGCCCACCTGGAGGCAGTGTTTTCTTGGGGGTGGGCTTATGGGTGTTTTAGCCAGCTTCCTCTGGCCAGTGTTTGGCACACTCTCCTGTTGCTGTCGTCCATCTGATGTTGGCCAGCAGGTGATGTCCACCTTGTGCTCATATCATCATTTTTTCCTGCCATCATGGAGCTTCCCCTTGAGTCTGCAAGCTAAAATAAATCTTTTTTTCCCCACAAGCTGCTCTTGGTTGGGTGTTTTCTGCCAGCAATGTGAACCTGACTGCAACAGCATGTAACATCACATGCACAAAATAATGCATGTGTCTGGGGTATGTTTGCAGCAGCACTAGGCCCTGGCACATGCATTCTCTCTCTCTCTGCTTCCAAATAAACAAATAGCCCTCCCCCTAAAAAGTAAAATGCTAAAGTAGGGTGCTATAGTCAGCTCCACATTGCTGGGACCAACATCTAACCAGACATAGTTTATGGGAGGAAGGGATTTATTTCAGGCTTGCAGAGTCCATGGGGAAACACCATCAATGGCAGAAGAAGCTGGCCCCCTTCCATAGATCTAAGCACTATCAATAAGAATGAACCACCAGGGCTGGAGAGATGGCTTAGCGGTTAAGCGCTTGCCTGTGAAGTCTGAGGACCCGGTTTGAGGCTCAATTCCCCAGGACCCACGTAAGCCAAATGCACAAGGGGGCGCACGTGTCTGGAGTTCGTTTAGCAGTGGCTGGAAGCCCTGGTGCGCCCATTCTTTCTCTCTCTCTGCCTCCTTCTCTCTGTCACTCTCAAATAAATAAGTAAAAATAAACAAACAAAAAAATTAAAAAAAAAAAAAAGAATGAACCACCATAGTTCAAACTGCTCTACCCTGCTCTCTCCACACCTTAGGGCTGAAATTCAGGGCTGGGCTTTAGGATCCATCCCTCCCCAGTGACACCTCCTCTGCAGCAAGGATCTGTCTGCCAGGGGTTCAAGTAGGAAGTTTAATCAAAAATGCCTGAGTCATTGCTAGAGAGATGGTTCAGCAGTTAAGGAGCTTGCCTGCAAAGCCTAACTACCACATAGGGCAGGGTGGTGCATACCTGCAATTCCAGCACATGGGAAGCGGAGGCAAGAGGATCAGAAGTTCAAGATTCATCTTCAGCTACCTAGTGAGTTCAATGCCAGCCTGTCTCAAAGAACCTAAAAAGGGGGGCTGGTGAGATTGCTCAGTGGTTAAAGGAACTTGCTTGCAAAGCCTGCTGGCCTGGGGTTCAATTCCCCAGTGCCTACATAAAGCCAGATGCACAAAGTGATGCATGTACCTGGAGTTCAGTTGCAGTGGCAAGAAGCCTTTGTGTGCCTATACACACACAGTCTCTCTCTCTGGAAAATATAATAAAAATATAAAATATAGAAAAACATACAATGTATAAAATACATAAAATATGGGGGAGGGGAACTTGTGAGATGGTTCAGTCTAGTAAAATGCTTGCCATGTGAGCATGAGGACCGGATTTCAAATTTCCAGGAACCTATGGGTATCATGTTCCCATAGGTCTAGAGGTGGAGCTCAGTGGTGGAGCACTTCCCTACCGTGTGCAAGGTCCTTGAGTTGGATACCCAGCACCAAGGAAAAAAAATATGTTACAAAAAACCCCAGCTTCAGGATCAGATCAGGTCAGGGTTAGATGTGTATAGCTGATAGTAGTAGACTGAAAAAGATGTAACTTAGGGAACAACAGTCATTGGGAATGACCATGTCTGCTCAGTACATGTTGGGCCTGTCAAAATAGCTGAGGGGCCATTTTGCACCAAGGCTGGCTACCTCCCTGGCCCCTGTCCAGCTTAAGGGAGAGTGACATTAGGAAAAGACTCATTAGAACCTGTTCTACTCCTAGGATATGCTCAGAACAGGGTCTAATTAATTAGCTACCTGTGAGGAAGGAGATGAGTGGGCGGCTCTAACTGTAAGCAAGGAGGTTGTGTATGGACTTCCCTAGCATGCAAATGTGTGACTTCCTGCTTCAGTTATGACACCAACAGAAGCATGGTTGAAAAGGAGTGATCAGGAAAAAGAAGGTGAGACCCAGGGAGCAAAGAGTCATTGATTCTACTACCTACACAGCCATTGTAGCAATTTCCTCAGAACTGAAGCCTGGATCCTAGAGGAAGATTCATTAAGATTCAGGAAGTAGGGGCTAGGCAAATAGCATAGCAGGTAAGAGAACTCACTACACAAGCATGAGAACTTCAGGTTGACCCCAATCACCCATGTAAAAAGCCAGGTGTGACATGCTGAGAACCTCTAGCACCGAGGGGAACAAAGACAGTAGGATCGTTGGAGTGCATTGGCTAACTGACAAACATGGACCTCCAGGTTCAGTGAGAAACAAAAATAAAGTGGAAGTACAGCAGATGACACTGATGTCTTCCATCTGCTCACAAAAATGCATACATCCTACACACATAATACCACACATGCATAGATCATAAAACAAAGTAAACAAAACTCACAAAATTTCAGGAAGCTCCTGAAATTTCTAAGACTTACAAGGCCTGTCCCAAAATTACGTAAGCAGTAACTGGGGAGAAAAGACTTGGACCTTTGAGCTGCCTGCATGCAGTTGTCTTTGAGTTATCCATACTCCTATAAGTAACCCCAATAAACTCAATGGTTGGACCTTGGTATAATCCTTACTTTGGTCTGTTGTCAATGCCCTACCTGGGATAAATAGACATTTGCTCACATGTCCCCAGGAAAAGTTAACGTAATAGTCGTGCATAGTGAGGCACCAATGGACAGAAGCCACAGGGAGGAAGAACGTGACTCAATTATAGAGATGCCCTTCCTTCCTTTCCTCCCTTCCTCCCTCTTTTTTCTCAAGGTAGGTTCTTACTCTAGCCCAGGTTGACCTGGAATTCACTATGTAGTCTCAGGGTGGCCTTGAACTCACGGTGATCCTCCTGCCTCTGCCTTCCAAGTGCTAGGATTAAAGGTGTGTGCCACCACACCTGGCTTAGGATGCCTTCTGTAACCATCAAAGATGACCTGATGTGCTATTACTATGTGAAGTAGAAGCACCCTGCTTTGACAATATTGAACAGGAAGCTGACCAAAAACTTCTTGGAACACCCAAAAGACATGATTCACTGGGCTCTGAATCTATAAAGGCCATGGATACAGAGTACCCCCCCTCAAAATCCCCATGGCAGCATGACTTTTTAGATGCCTCCTACATCTGATAGTTGGCATCCTCAGTTACTCACCTGTGGCAGCTCTCTGCCTGGCCGACATATCTGGTATGTTGAGCCATGGGTTAGGTTGTGGCTGGAAAGAAATTGGATCCCACTGCCAAGGCATCTCTAATTGGTTGAGAAAAGAGAAAGATCCATTTAAATGAGGTGACTAGGAAGTGAGCAGGCCGTTGGTGCACACCTTTAATCCCAGGCAGAGGTAGGAGGATCACTGAGTTTGAGGCCACCCTGAGACTACACAGTGAATTCCAGGTCAGTCTGGACTAGAGGGAAACCCTACCTCAAAAAAAAAAAAAAAAAAAAAAAAAGTATATGTATGGGTTCCCTGTGAGTTATTTGCTGATTTCAATTGCTAAACAATCTTCAATCTCTTTTAAAAATTAAATTATTATATTTATTGAGGGAAGTAGAGCCAAGGAAAGGCACCCATGTGGCTAGAGATCCCACCTGGAGGATCTGGGGGAAAAAAGCGTGGAAAGAAAAGAGAAAAGAAAGTTCAAGGAGCTCCTTCCATGTGGGGAGCTGGAGGGGATAAAGAACCATGCGGAGAGTAAGGACTATGGGGACCTCCCGGCTGGGCCTGGGGCTGGGCCAAGGCGGCCCAGGCCCAGTCTAGGGAAAAACTCACCCACAGCTGGAAGTTCCCAAATGACCAGAGGGACAGAGAGCAACAATCTTCAATCTTTGTGAAGTCTGAGAAGCCAGAGGCATTTGATGGAAAAAGAAAATGCTGCATCTGCACTTCCATGACCTATTCCTGCCTCTGAAACTGTGTGCATTGGGGGGAAGGGGAGTGGATGGAGAGGTGAGTTCCAAGAAATGCCTACCTACAGGGGAAGAGGGCTAAAGTAGCAATAAAAATTAACCCCGAGTCAAACCCACTCTACTTCTGACAGTGTCCAAAGACAACAGACCTGGACTTTCAGAGACAAGCCAATATTATTGTTGCAGAGAAACCCCAGGAATAAACCTAAAATGTCTCAACTGAAGATTTTGCAAGCAGAGCAATGCAAGGGAGTCCCTCTGGGCCAAGATCCAGCTAATCTCATGAGAAAAGACCTTCTACCAAATGATGTGCATGCAGATGCATTTAGCATGACAACCTGGTACAGTGAAATCAAATGACCAATCAGAACCACTTTGCATTTTCTAGGTTTTTCCTCTTCCTGTTCCCCACCTCTCAGTTCAGCAACCACAGAGGCATCCCAAATTTATACAGGTACCCATTATGCTTATGGTTACTAGGCAGTAATTCTTGGTGTAAATATCTTGCTTTATTTCTGTGATCCTACACTCATTGACTCCAGAAAAACATAAGCAATCATCTCAAGTACTAGTAAACAGTTGTTTTGTCTGAGAAAAACCTCAGAGCAGTTTAAATTTGGCTAGCTCTTCACTAATCTTGTGTCTAAAACCCACATGAAGTGGCTGTTGCACTCATGACCTCACAGCAACTGTCATGACCTGCACAGTATTGTGCCCATCAGTATTCCATCATGGACAATGGAAGACATCAAAGTAGAAGAGAGACTAAGGGTTCAGTAGGAGGTAGAGGGGGAACAGAAGGTAATGCGAGGGGATTATGACCAAAATGTATTATATGCATGCACAAACTGTCAATGTAAACAAATATGAAGCAACAACAAAAAAATCCCAACCCTTAAACCCTGACTCAAAAGACAAACAGGAGCACCACCCAAGTTAGTCTCCATTCAAAAATACCTTCTATCGCCTGACATTCAGTTTCTATCACTTATTTTCCTTAACAATTTGGCTCTAGAATCTGACTGATCTGGGCTTTGGCAAACTCTGGAACTAAGGAATACCTGACACTTAAACGCGTGCCAGGAATACCTCCCCCCCACACACACACCTTTTTGAAGCAGGGTCTCACTTAGCCCAGGCTGATCTGGAATTCACTATGTAGTCTCAGTGTGGCCTTGAACTCACGAGGATCCTCCTACCTCTCTGCCTCCCAAATGCTGGGATTAAAAGCGTGGGCCACCACGCCTGGCTGGTTTGTTTGTTTTTTTAAACCTTCACCTGACTACATTTTTTTCCACGGAGCACCAACTCCCTGGCCAACATTCATTCCGCTGTGCACAACACACAAATGACCCGCGCATCACGGCCCAAGGGCGCACTCGGGTCTTTTCCTTCAAGGCCTGGCTACATGGTCCCCGGCCCCGGCCTCTGCTAACCCAATGACCAAACCCCTGGTGGAGCCCATAGGAAAGGCTAGGAGAACCAAAGACTTGAGGAGGAGACCTTGAAGGCTGAGCGCCCAAAGCCCCTTAAATCTGCCCATCAATTCTGCTCTTCTGCTCACCCGCCGACAGCGGGACCAGCCGCCCAGCAGCGCCGCCGCCGCCATGTTGGAAGCCCGTGTGATCTTTTGGCGTCCCGGCTCGATGGCGTCATAATTGTGCGTCGGCTTCTAGAGCCAGTCGGCCCAAGAGTAGGTGTGGTTAAACATAGGGGGAAGCTTTTTAAATTGTATTTATTTGCAAGGAAAGAGAGAGAAAAGAGAAAATGGGCATGCCAGGACCTCCATCCTCTGCAAACGAATTCCAGACACATACACGTCTTTGTGTATCCCGCTTTACGTGGGTACTGGGGAATCGAACCCAGGCCTTCAGGCCCTGCAAGCAAGTGCCTTTAATCGCTGAGCCATTTTACCTGATAGGGGCGGGGCCTGATGGGCAATGAATTCCTAGATAGTTTTGTTTCAATAGGTCAGGGCTTTGATTGGATGTGGCTCTGGAAGGCGGTCGTTTCGGTGAGATTCAGATCTGTGCTTGGGTTAGGCACGGAAGGGCTGGGGGATTCTCCTAGATAACTGTGCGGTGTAAGGGTAGAGGAAGCGACTTTCGGGCAAAGATAGGTTCAGTTGAATTCTAGCTAGTCGACCGATTGTGCTTGACAGTGACAGTGACTGATTGACAAGTGAATGACAGACCGGCGAGCGAGTTGTTCCAAGAACAAGAGGGAGTCCGCTTCTTTAAGAGCCTTGGAATGATGCTTGTTGGTTATGGCCAGAACAGGAAAGTTCAGATCAGGCTGCCTGTGGGGCCAGTCCTCCATCAGTTCAACGTGAATTGACATGTGTTGCCAGGTAAAAAGCCCAGACTCATTATTTCAGCGCCACATGCTATTTTTTTTCCATCTGGAGAATGCCGCCATCAAGTGGCAGTACGATGACATGGCCATGCTGTTTGCCCTACTGAAGCTGTGATTGGCGTTTATCGAAAAAGAAGCAGCTTAACTGCAGAAGATTGGCAACACAATGAGGTTTTCCCCGCAGAGGATGGTCAGTCCCAAGGATGCTAACCCCTCAAATTTTGGGGCACAAACGTTCACCTTGTGTATCATATCAGACTGTTGTTCTCAATGGAGTTAAGAGATGTATCAAAACACTATTTTTGAAGGGGTTAATAATACCTAGGCAGTATAGGACCTAGAATCCACCAGCGAGGGGCTAAAGACTTGGCTCAGTGGTAGAACATTTTTCTAGAATCCACCAGTGAATGTGCGGTACTTTGAATGAAATGTCCCTCATATGCTCATGTGTTTCAAATACTTGATCCCTAGCTGGTAGAAATTTGGGAAGTTGTGGAGCCTTTGGGAGATGGAGCCTTGCTGGAGGAGCTATGCTACTGGGGATGGACCTTGAGGTTCATTATTCCAGCCCATTGGGTGTTCAGAGCTAGCTCATCCAGACTACTTCCTTCCAACTGATGTGACGTGACCCAGACTTCCTACTCAGACCTTTCATGCTTTCCCCACCATGAAAGAACTTCCCATGAAACTTTAAGCTGAAATAAACCCTTTCCTCCCATGAGTGATTTCTGGTCAGGTGTTTTCTTCTAGCAGTGAGAAAGAGTTGGGGGCATGGATCAGGAATAGTATGCTTGCCTGTAATCCACCAGTGAGGGGCTTGGGGTATGGCTCAGTGGTTGAACACTTTTCTAGAACCTATTAGTGAAAAGCTGGGGCCATGGCTTAATGGTGAGCGCTTGCCTAGCATGGCCAGAGACCCTAGGTTCCATTCTCAGTGCTGCTGTCATCAATCAAAGAGTAACATTTTAAAATTTCTTGACAATTTTCATACATGCCGTAATGTATATTGATCATAATCCCCTCCCATTACTTTCTTTTGTCCCATCCCCTTTCCATCGAACCCCTTCTTCTTTCCAGCTAGCGCCCCTTTTATTTTGATGTTATTATTTTGATAGATACTTTTTTGTGGTTTTAAGATGACAAAGTTGTGATTATTTCTACAGTAGCCCTAGAAAAGTATGTCTTCAATGATCTCTATCTTACAAAATCTTGACACACTTGCCACCCCTCGCTCACTTTGCAGCAGTATTTAGTTGTGTACTGGCATCCAGGCAAACACTTTTCTGTGAGATCTGCTTTCTCTGTAAATACTTCATTTTCAAATTCCTTGCCAGTTTCAGCTTCTCCCAGGATCTGAATGTCTGCTGTCATTCTGTAAATTTTCAAGTAATCATTACTGTACTTGTGGCTCTAAATAACATCCACACACTCCCCTCCCAAATGAATGGCTCCAGATTTGAGGGCAATCTAGTTGCAACATCTGTCACCCTATTGATTACTATGATCTGGCCGGCTAGGCAGGAGTCCCCTTCTTCCCTCACCACTCCATGTGGATCCTTCCTGAAGCTGGGTGCCCAAAGATGACAACCTTCTTCGAATTAGTGGAGGACTGTCTTTGGTCAAGGGTGTACAAGTAGCTGTGCTTCCCTGCTAGAACCTACAATCAAGCTCCCAAATGAATGGCTCCAAATGAGACCTGCTGACAGCCTCAATCTAGTGGATCTCACACCATCTTACATAGTAGCTCATCTCTTACATAGCAATCTTTTTTTTTTAATAATTTTTTATAATTTTTTTTGTTTATTTATTTATTTATTTGAGAGTGACAGAGAGAAGGAGGCAGAGAGAGAGAGAGAGAGAAAATGGGCGCGCCAGAGCTTCTAGCCTCTGTAAACAAACTCCAGATGCGTGCGCCCCCTTGTGCATCTGGCTAACGTGGGTCCTGGGGAATTGAGCCTCGAACCAGGGTCCTTAGGCTTCACAGGCAAGCGCTTAACCGCTAAGCCATCTCTCCAGCCCCATAGCAATCTTTTTAAACCTATATTGACAACTTCTATAAATATAAACAACATACCATGACCATAATATCCTCCCAATACTCACCTTTTCCCCTCTCCCAAGTTCTCCCTCCATTGAATCCCTTCTTCTTTCCAACTAGTCTCTCTTTTACTTTTATGCCATTATTTTTTCCTCCTATTATGCAGGTCTTGTGTAGGTAGCATCAGCCACTGTGAGATCATGAATATTAAGACCACTATATGTCTGGATGACAGTTGGTAAGCAGTCCTCCATTTCCTTTGGCTCTTACGTTCTTTCTGCCTCTTTTTCCGGAACGGTCTCTGAGCCTTGGAGGGTGTGATAGAGATATCTCACTTAGTACTCCACTGTCACTTCTCAATATTTTGATGAGTTTTGAGTCACCCCAGTGGTCACTGCCATCTGACCAAAAGTGAGAGTAGCATTAATATATGGGCATAAACTTAAGTATTTTGGGGGCAGTTTGGTGGCCATTATGTATACATTTAGCCAAACAGCAGTAGTAGTTCCCTCCTTAGGGCTTATGACCTCCTTAGCCATAGGCTTCTTTTTTTTTTTTTTTTTTTTTTTTTTTTTTTTTTTTTTTGGTTTTTCGAGATAGGGTCTCGCTCTAGCCCAGACTGACCTGGAATTAACTATGTAGTCTCAGAGTGGCCTCGAACTCATAGCAATCCTTCTACCTCTGCCTACTGAGTTCTGGGATTAAAGGTGTGTGCTACCATGCCTGGCATCATAGGCTTTTGATTAGGTTTTCAGTTCCAGACATAATTCTCCCTCGTGGAACAGCCTCTAATCCAATCAGAGAGCAGTTGGCTTCCCCCATAACAGACATTGTATTAGTTACATTAGTTACAGGTACATTTGGCCTGGATGGTCAGCCATAAAGTTTGCAGGGGCCACTGCTAGTTAACACTGTTGATGACTTTTCTCCTCCAACAGGCTGCATAGGTCTCTCCATCTATCTGACAGCTAATCAACAGAGAGAAAGCTTCCAGCTAAGCTCCAGTTTGATTTCTCAATATCCTGCAGTCCAAGTATATGGTGTCATCAGCAATAGGGTCTTACCATCTAGTTCTAGTGGACAACCAAGAGCTTTGGCAATAGTCTGTAATGTTTTAGGGGCACTAGTGGCCTCCCTGACTGACAACTCACTGAGAGGTATCCCACCCCTGGTTCTGAATTTTTCCTGTAATTTTCTATGGCTTCTGGGCACATTACACATTCTCATAGAATACTTCTGTGTAAACTCTCTTTTGTAAGTCTCTTTTTAAAAACATATGTTATTTATCTAGTGAAGCTGTATGTTTCCACATGACTTATTGATAACATCTTTAATTTTTATTAGCCCTCCTCCCACCCCCTCCTCTTCTTCATCACCTCCACTGATCCAACTTAGACCATTCCAGCCCAAGGATTCTGCCCCTCTATTAATGTATCTACAATAATCTCTTCATCCTTCACTCATAGCCCCTTTATAGCTTTCTGGCCTCTAATACTGACTTTTATTCCAACTCAAATATTAATCTAAACATTTGAAGCTAGGATCCACATATGAGAGAGAACATGCAACATAATCTTTTCCAGCTCCATTCATTTCCCTGCAAATTTCATAATTTTATTTTTCTTTGCAGCTGAATTCATGTACCATATCTTCTTTATAAGTTGAAGGGCATCTAGGCTGGTTCCATTTCCTAGCTATTGTGAATAGAGTGGCTAAACATGGATGAGCAAGTATCTCTTTAGTAATGTGTAGAGTCCTTACGGTATATGCCAAGGAGTTGTATAGATGGGTTATATGGTAAATCTGTTTGTAGTTGTCTCAGGAACCTCCACATTGATTTCCACAATGGCTATACCAGTTTACATTCCCACTAACAATGGAGAAGGGTTTCTTTCCTCACACCATTGGCACCATTTATTGTCATTTGACTTTTTTTGTTTTGTTTTGTTTTGTGAGGTAAGAGCTCACTCTAGCTCAGGCTGATCTGGAATTCACTATGTAGTCTCAAGATGGCCTGGAAATCTTGGTGATCCTCCTACCTTTGCCTCCCAAGTACTGGGATTAAAGGTATGCACCACCATGCCTGGCTTGTCCTTTGATTTTTGATGATAGCCATTCTGACAGAAGTTAGATGGAATCTGGAGATAGTTTTAACTTGCATCTCCCTGGTTGCTAAGAATATAGAACATGTTTTTAGATGTTTATTAGCCATTTGTATTTCTTCTTTTGAGAACACTCTATTCAGATCTATATTCCCCACCCCCTCTTTTTTTGGTCTTTTCAAGGCAGGTAGACCTGGAACTCACAGAGATCCTACTGCTTCTCCCTCCCAACTGCTGGGATTAAAGGCATGTGCCACCACACCCAGTCTATAGCTCATTTTTTGGTTGAGTTGTTTGATTTCTCTCTCTCTGTCTGTCTTGAGGTAGGGTCTAGCTCTACTCACTATGTTGTCTCAGGGTAGCCTCCCAAATGTTGGGAGTAAAGGCGTGTGCCACCATACCTGGCTTGATTTCTTATTATTTAGTTTATTTTGTTGTATATCCTAGATATTAATCCTCTGTCAGATGGATAGCTGGAAAAGATTTTCTCCCATTCTGTAGGCATCCTTTATTCACAGTGTCCTTTGCTGTACAAAAGGTGTTTTTTTTTTTTTTCTGGCAAGGGGGTGGTATGAGGTAGGGTCTCTTTAGCCCAGGCTGACCTGGAATTCCCTATGTAGTCTCAGGGTGGCCTTGAACTCATGGTTATCCTCCTACCTCTGCCTCCCGAGTGCTGGGATTAAAGGTCTGTGCCACCTTGCCCAGCTTTTTTAATTTCATGAGATTCCAATGGTTGATGAGTGGTCATATTTCCTGAGTAACTGTTATTGAGAAAGTTCTTTCCTATGCCTATATCTTCAATGACTTTCCCTATCTTTTACTTTAGCAGTTTCAGATCTGATATTAAGCTCTTTGATCCATATGGACTTGATTCCTGTGCATAGAGAGGGATAAGGATCTTTTCTTCATTCAGTTTTCCCAGTACAATTTATTAAAGAGGCTGTCTTTTCTCCAGTGAATATTTTTGGCTTTTTTTTTTTTTTTTGGTCAAAAACCAGGTGGCTATAGTTGCCAGGGTGTCCTCTATTCTGTTCCATTGATTTGCCTACATATTTTTTTGTGCCAGTGCCATGCTGCTTATTTTTTTATTTTTATTTTGTGAGGTAGGGTCTCACTCTAGCCCAGGCTGACCTGGAATTCACTACATAGTCTCAGGATGGCCTCAAACTCACAGCAACCCTCCTTCTGAGGTGTGTGCCACCATTCCTGGCTCTATGCTGCTTTTGTTACTATGGCTCTGTAATATATCTTAAAAATGGTGGTACCACCAGCCTTATTTTGTTGCTCAGAATTACTTTGGCTATTAGAGGGTTTCTTTCTTTTTTAGGGGGGGATTACAAATGAATTCATGAATGGATATATTTCCATTTCCTACTGTGTTCTGCAATTTGTCTCTTTTTAAAAATATATTTTATTTATTTATTTGAGAGGGAGAAAGAGACAGAGGGAGAGAGAGAGAGAGACAGAGAGAGAGAGAGAGATTGAGAATGGGTGCATCAGGGCCTCCAGTCACTGCAAACGAACTCCAGGTGCATGAGCCCCCTTGTGCATCAGGCTTATGTGGGTCCTGGAGAATTGAACCAGATCCTCTGGCTTTGCAGGCAAGTGCCTTAACCACTAAGCCATCTCTCCAGCCCAATTTTTCTTTCTTTTTTCAAAATTTTTTAAAAAAATTATTTGCAATCAGAGAGAGAGAGAGAGAGAGAGAGAGAGAGAGAGAGAGAGAGAGAATGGGCACACCAGGACCTCTAGCCACTGCAAACGAACTCCAGATGCACATGCTACTGTGAATTTGGCTTTATGTGGGTACTGGGGAATCAAACCCAGGTCATTAAGGCTTCTCAGGCAAGTGCCTTAACTGTGGAACTATCTCTCCATTCTGCAATTTCTCTTTTGAGTGTTTTAAAGTTTTCATTGTAGAGATCCTTCACTTGCTTGGTTAGGTTTTTTTCCAAGGTTCGTTCGTTCTTTCTTTCTTTCTTTCTTTCTTTCTTTCTTTCTTTCTTTTTGTTTGAGGCAATTGTGAATGGGAGTGTTTCCCTGATTTCAACTTCAGCATGTTTGTTGTTGTTCCTTTAGGAAGCTATATTTCTATGATTTCTATGTGCTAATTTTGTATCCTTTGACTTTGCTTAAAGTACTTATCAGCTCTATCATTTTGCTAATGGAGTCTTTAGGATCTCTTATGTATAGAATCACATCATCTGCAAATAATGATAATTTGACTTCTTCCTTTCTTATATGTATCTTTTTTTAAACTTTTTTTGTTGTTATTTTTATTTATTTATTTGAGAGCGACAGACAGAGAGAGAAAGAGGCAGGTAGAGATAGATAGAGAATGGGCACGCCAGGGCCTCCAGCCACTGCAAATGAACTCCAGACGCGTGCGCCCCCTTGTGCATCTGGCTAACGTGGGTCCTGGGGAGTCAAGCCTCGAACCAGGTCCTTAGGCTTCACAGGCAAGCGCTTAACCGCTAAGCCATCTCTCCAGCTCTGTATCTATTTTTTTAACCTGTGTCTCTGTCTTATTACTGTAGCTAAGACTTTCAGTTCTATATTGAATAAGAGTGAAGAAAGTGGATATCCTTATCTTATTCCTGATTTTAGTGGAAATGTTTGGAGTTTTTCCCTATTTAGTATAATATTGGCGATAGGTTTGTCATAAATGGACTTTATTATGATGAAATATGTTCCATCTATTCCCATGTTAGTGCTTTCTTAAATTTTTATTTATTTGAGAGAGAGAGACGAAGATAGAGAAAGAGAGAGAATGGGTACACCAGGGCCTCCAGCCACTGCAAATGAACTCCAAACACATGTGCCACCTTGTGCATCTGGCTTATGTGGGTCCTGGGGAATCGAACCTGGGTCTTTTGGCTTTGCAGCAAGCACTTTAACTGCTAATCCATCTCTGCAGCCCTAGTTAGTGCTTTTATCATGAAAGGATGTTGGATTTTGTCAAGTGCCTTTCCTGCATCTATTGAGATGATCATGTGATTTTTGACCTTGAGTCCATTTATAGGGTATGTTACGTTTATTGATTTCCATATGTTGAGCCATCTGTGCATCTCTGAAATAAAATTTACTTGATGGGGTGAATATCTTTTCAATGTGTTCCTCTATTTTGTTTGCCAGTATTTTGTTGAGATCTTTTGCATTTATGTTCATGAGGGAAATTAGTGTGCAATTTTCTTTTCTTTAAAAAATATATATTATTTATTTATTTGAGAGAGAGAAAGAGGCAGAGAGAGAGGGAGAGAATGGGCATGCCAGGGCCTTTAGCCACTGCAAACGAACTCCAGATGCATGAGCCCCCTTGTGCATTTGGCTTACGTGGGTCCCAGAGAGTTGAATCAGGATCCTCTGGCTTTGCAGGCAAATGTCTTAACCGCTAAGTCATCTCTCCAGATCCTTAGTGTGTAATTTTCTTATTTTGTTGTGTTTTCATCTTTTTTTTTTGTATCAAGGTAATGCTGGTTTCATAGAAAGTTTGTTACTGTTCTTTCCATTTCTATTTCATGAAATAGTTTGAGAAGCATTGGTGATATTTGTTCTGTGAATATCTGATAAAATTCACCAGTGAATCTATCTGGGCCTGGAATTTTTTCAGTCGACTTTTTAAAAAATAATTTTATTTATTTACTTGAGAGAGAGAGAGAGTTGGGCACACCAGGATCTCTAGCTGTTGCAAACAAGCATCTGGCTCATGTGGGTCTTGGGGAATCAAACCTGGGTTCTTTGGCTTTTAAAGCAAGAGCCTAAACCACTAAGCAATCCCTCTAGTCCTCCCTCCCCCCTTATTTTGATTTTTTGAGGTAGAACCTTGCTCTAGCCCAGGCTGACCTGGAATTCACTATTTAGTCTCAGGCTGGCCTAGTTCTCACTGTAATCCTACCTCTGCCTCCTCAGTGCTGGGATTAAAGGCATGACCACCACACCCAGCTAGTTGAGAGATTTTTTTTTATAGCTGCTTTGATATCATTGCTTGTGGTATGTCTGTTTCAATGTTTCATCTTGATTTAATTTTTACTTATTTGAGACAGATGGAGAGAAAGAGAGAGAGAGAGAGAGAGAGAGCAAGAGAGAGAGAATGGGCACACCAGGGCTTCTAGCCACAGCAAATGAACTCCAAAAGCATGTGCCATGTGTGCTCATGTGGGATTTATAGAATCAAACCTGAATCCTTAAGCTTTGCAGGCAAGCACCTTAAACGCTAAGCCATCTCTGCAGCCCTTGATTTAATTTTTTTAATTTATTTTTTTATTGACAACTTCCATGATTGTAAACAATATTCCGTGGTAATTCCCTCCCTCCCTCCACTTTCCCCTTTGAAACTCCACTCTCCATCAATCCCCTCCCCCTCTCAATCAGTCTCTCTTTTATTTTGCTGTCATGAGCTTTTCTTCCTATTATAATAGTCTTGTGTAGGTAGTGTCAGGCACTATGAGGTCATGGATATCCAGGCCATTTTGTGTCTGGAGAAGCACGTTGTAAGGAGTCCTACCCTTACTTTGGCTCTTACATTCTTTCCATCACCTCTTCTGCAATGGACCCTGAGCCATGGAGGGTGTGATTGAGATGTTTCAGTGCTGAGCACTCCTCTGTCATTTCTTCTCAGCACCATGGTGCCTTCTGAGTCATCCCAAGGTCACTGCCATCTGAAAAGAGAAGGTTCTCTAACCAAAAGTGAGAGTAGCATTAATATATGGGTATGAACATTAAGAGGAGTGCTTACTGGGTAGTTTAGTGAGCATAGTGTATATATTTAGCCAGACAGCAGCAGACATTATACCCTTAGGGCTCATGTCTACCCCTGTTGTAGGTTTTCAGTATCAGGGATGTATTTCCATGCATGGAGTGGGCCTCCAGCCCAACTAGAGGGCACTTTGTTTCCACAATAAAAGACATGCCACTGTTGCATCAGTTGGCTCATTTGGCCTGGCTGGCCAAATATAAGGCTTGCAGTGTCCACTGTTAGGTATCTTCACTGGTGATTTCTCTCTCTCCTATTGAACTGCATACAGTGTGGCTTCTTCCAGCTTTCTGTCAGCTGGTCTACATGGAGGAGGTTTTTAGCTCAGCTCCAGCAGGGTTTCTCAGTGACCTTGCAGCCCAAGTATGTGGAGTCTTCAGCAATAGGGTCTTATCATCTATTCCTAGTGGGAAATCAAGGGCTTAGGCAATGGCCTGTAATGTTTTGGGGGCATCAGGGACCTCCCTGGCCAACAACTCACTGGAAGGTATCCCATCCCTGGCACTGAAAATTTTCTAGTAAAAATCTATGGCTCCTGTGTGTGTTCCATTGTCCAAAAAAGTAGATTTCCATATGATTTATTTATATCCTCTTAGATTTTGATTAGCCCTCCCTCCACCTTTCGTTTACTCAATCTCTTCCCCTGACCTCACTTAGGCCTTTTCACCCCCATTAATCTGTTCTTCTACTTACATATATACAATACCATCCTATTAAGTACCCCCCTCCCTTCCTTTCTATTCCTTTATATCTCATTTGTAGCTAACTGGCCTCTGTTACTGAGCTTTCTTCCTACTCACACAGAGGTCCAATCATTTGTAGCTAGGAACCACAAATGAGAGAGAACATGTTACATTTGGCTTGCTGGGCCTGGGTTACCTCATTTAGTATAATCCTTTCCAGATCCATCCATTTTCCTGCAAATTTTATAACTTCATTTTTCTTTACTGCTGAGTAGAACTCCATTGCGTAAATGTGCCAAATCTTCATTATCCATTCATTAGTTGAGGGACACCTAGGCTGGTTCCATTTCCTAGCTATTGTGAATAGAGCAGCCATAAACATGGTTGAGCAAGTATCTCTAAGGTAGTGAGGGGAGTCCTTAGGATATATGCCTAGGAGTGCTATAGCTGGGTCATATAGTATATCTATTTTTAGCTGTCTCAGGAACCTCCACACTGATTTCCACAATGGCTGGACCAGATTGCATTCCCACCAACAGTGTAGAAGGGTTCCTCTTTCTCTGTATCCTCGCCAGCATTTATGGTCATTTGTTTTCATGACGGTAGCCAATCTGACAGGAATGAGAAGTTTTAATCTGTATTTCCCTGATGGCTAGGGATGTAGAACATTTTTTAAGATATTTATATGCCATCTTTATTTTTTCTTTTGAGAACTCTCTGTTTAGTTTCATAGCCCATTTTTCAACTGGGTTGATTTCTTATTATTTAGTTTTTTGAGTTCTTTGTATATCCTGGATATATCCTTTGTCAGATGTATATCTAGCAAAGATTTTCTCCCATTCTGTAGGTGGCCTCTTTGCCCTATTCATGGTGTCCTTTGATGTACAAAAGCTTTGTAATTTCATGAGTGCCCAGTAGTTAATCTGTGGTTTTGTTGCCTGAGCAATTGCAGTTATATTCAGAAAGTCTTTGCCAAGACCAATATATTGAAGGGTTTCCCCTACGTTTTCCTGTAGCAGAGTTTCAGGTCTGATATTAAGGTCTTTAATCCATTTGGACTTAATTCTTGTGTATGGAGAGAGATAAGGATCTATTTTCATCCTTCTACAAATATCCAGTTTTCCCAGCACCATTTGCTGAAGAGGCTGTCTTTTCTTCAATGAGTATCTTTGGCATTTTTGTCAAATATCAGGTGGCTATAGCTACGCGGACTTACATCTGGGCACTCTACTCTTTTCCATTGATCTACATGTCTGTTTTTGTGCCAGGACCATGCTGTTTTTGTTACTATGGCTCTGTAGTACAGGTTAAAATCAGGTATGGTGATACCACCAGCCTTATATTTGTTGCTCAGTATTGATTTAGATATTTGAGATTTTTTGTGCTTCCAAATGAATTTTTGGATTGTTTTTTTCTATTTGTGTGAAGAATGCCATTGGAATTTTTATGGGGATTGCATTAAATGTGTAGATTACTTTTGGTAAGATTGCCATTTTCACAGTATTGATTCTTCCGATTCAAGAACAAGGGATTTTTTTTTTTCCATTTCCTAGTGTCTTCCACAATTTCTCACTTGAGTGTTCTAAAGTTTTCGTTGTAGAGATCCTTCACTGCCTTAGTTAGGTTTATTCCAAGGTACTTTCTTTATTTTGACGCAATTATGAATGGGAGTGATTCTCTGATTTCATTCTCTGTGTGTTTGTTGTTAGCATATAGGAAGGCTACTGATTTCTGAGTGTTTATTTTGTATCCTGCTACATGGCTATAGGTTTTTATCAGCTCTAACAGTTTCCTGGTAGTGTGTTTAGTGTCCTATATGTACAGAATCATGTCATCTGCAAATAATGATAACTTAACCTCTTCTTTCCAATTTGTATCCCTTTTATGTGTGTCTCTTGCCTTATTGCTATGGCTAAGACTTCCAGTACTATATTAAATAAAAGTGGGGACAGTGGGCTGGAGAGATGGCTTAGCGGTTAAGCACTTGCCTGTGAAGCCTAAGGACCCCGGTTTGATGCTTGATTCCCCAGGACCCACGTTAGCCAGATGCACAAGGGGGCGCATGCATCTGGAGTTTGTTTGCAGTGGCTGGAAGCCCTGGCACGCCCATTCTCTCTGTCTCTCTCTCCCCCCTCTTTCTATGTCTGTCGCTCTCAAATAAATAAATAATTTTAAAAAATCCTGTAACTTAAAAAAAAAAAGGAATTCCTTTAAAAAAAAAAGTGGGGACAGTGGACACCCTTGCCTTGTGCCTGATATTAGTGGAAAAGCTTCAAGTTTTTCTCCATTTAGTATTATGTTGGCCGTAGGTTTGTCATGAATAGCCTTTACTATGTTGAGATATATTCCTTCTGTTCCTAGTTTCTGTAGGGCTTTTATCATGAAGGGATATTGTATTTTGGCAAGTGCCTTTTCTGCATCTTTGAGATGGTCATGTGAATTTTGTCCTTCAGTCCATTTATATAGTGTATTACATTTATTGATTTATGTATGTTGAACCATCCTTGCATCTCTAGGATAAAGCCTACATGGTCAGGATGAATGATTTTTTTTGATATATTCTTATATTCTGTTTGCTTATATTTTGTTGAGAATTTTTGCATTTATGTTCATGAGGTAGAGTAGTTTATAATTTTCTCTTTTATTCTCTTTGTTTCGTTTTGGTATGAGGTCATGCTGGCTTCATGTAAGGAGGTTGGTAGTTCCTTTCCTTTTGTATTTTATGGAAAAGACTGAGAAGCAATGGTGTTAGTTCTTCCGCAAAAGTCTGGTAAAATTCACTAGTGAATCCATCTGGGCCTGGACTGTTTTTAGTTAGGAGATTTTTGATAACTGCTTGGATCTCTGTACTTAAAAAAATATATTTATTTATTTATCAGAGAAAGAGGGAGGGGGAGAGAGAGAGAGAGAATGGGCGTGCCATAGTTTCCAGCCACTGCAAACGAACTCCACATGCATGTGCCCCCTTGTGCATTTGGCTAACATGGGTCCTGGGGAATTGAACCTAGGTCCTTTGGCTTTTAACAGCTAAGCCATCCCACCAGCCCTTCTGTACTTCTTAGAGGTGATTTAAGTGGTTAGTCTCATCTTGATTTAATTTTGGCAGCTGATATAAATCAAGGAAATCATTCATTTCTTTCAGATTTTCAAACTTAATGGAGTATATGTTCTTAATGTATGTCCTTATGATTTTCTAAATTTCTTTAGTATCTGTTGTAATGGTGCCATTTTCATCTCTGATTTTATTAGTTTGTGTCTCTTCTCTCTTTCTTTTGGTCAGAATTACTAAAGGGTTCTTTTTTTTTTTTTTTGGTTTTTCAAGGTAGGATTTCACTCTAGCCCAGGCTGACCTGGAATTCACTATGGAGTCTCAGGGTGGCCTCGAACTCACGGCGATCCTCCTACCTCTGCCTCCCGAGTGCTGGGATTAAAGGCGTGCGCCACCACGCCCAGCTTACTAAAGGGTTCTTAATCTTGTTCATCCTTTCAAAAAACCAACTGTTTTATTGATTATGTTATTTTTTTGGTTTTTATTTCATTAATTTCTGCCCTAATCTTTTTTTTTTTTCTGATTTGGGAGTTTTGATCTCTGACCTTTTTTTTTTTTTCTCCATTTTTATTAATATTTTCCATGATAACAAAAAAAATCCCATGGTATTACCCTCCCCCCTTTCCCCTTTGAAATTCCATTCTCCATCATATCCCCTCCCCATCTCAATCTTTCTACTTACATATATACAATACCAACCTAATAAAAGCCCTCCTCCCTTTCTTTCTCTTCCCTTTCTATCTCCTTTTTTAACTTACTGGCCTCTGCTACTGAGTTTTTTCCTTCTCACACAGAAGCCCAATCATCTCTAGCTAAGATCCACATATGAGGGAGAACATGTGGCGCTTGGCTTTCTGGGCCTGGGTTACCTCACTTAGTATAATTCTTTCCAGTTCCATCCACTTTTCTGCAAATTTCATAACTTCATTTCTCTTTACTGCTGAGTAAAACTCCATTGTATAAATGTGCCATATCTTCATTATCCACTCATCAGTTGAGGGACATCTAGGCTGGTTCCATTTCCCAGCTATTATAAATTGAGCAGCAATAAACATGGTTGAGCAAGTATCTCTAAGGTAATGAGATGAGTCCTTAGGATATATGCCTAGGAGAGCTATAGCTGGGTCATATGGTAGATCAATCTTTAGCTGTTTTAGGAACCTCCGCACTGATTTCCACAATGGCTGGACCAGATTGCATTCCCACCAACAATGTAGAAGGGTTCCTCTTTTTCCACATCCCCGCCAACATTTATGATCATTTGTTTTCATGATGGTAGCCAATCTGACAGGAGTGAGATGGAATCTCAATGTAGTCTTAATCTGCATTTCCCTGATGACTAGGGATGTAGAACATTTTTTTAGATGCGTATATGCCATTCGTATTTCTTCCTTTGAGAATTCTCTATTTAGCTCCATTTCCCATTTTTTGATTGGTTTGTTTGATTCCTTATTATTTAACTTCTTGAGTTCTTTGTATATCTTAGATATTAATCCTCTATCAGATATATAGCTGGTGAAGATTTTTTCCCATTCTGTAGGTTGCCTCTTTGCTTTCTTCACTGTGTCCTTTGCAGTGCAAAATCTTTGTATTTTCATGAGGTCCCAGTGGTTAATCTGTGGTTTTATTGCCTGAGCAATTGGGGTTGTATTCAGAAAGTCTTTGCCAAGACCAATATGTTGAAGGGTTTCCCCTACTTTTTCCTCTAGCAGTTTCAGAGTTTCAGGTCTGATGTTAAGGTCCTTAATCCATTTGGACTTAATTCTTGTGCACGGAGAAAGAGAAGAATCTATTTTCATCCTTCTACAGATATATATCCAGTTTTCCCAACACCATTTGCTGAAGAGGCTGTCTTTTCTCCAATGAATATTTTTGGCATTTTTATCAAATATCAGGTGGCTATAACTACATGGGGTTACATTTGGGTCCTCTATTCTGTTCCATTGATCTACGAGTCTGCTTTTGTGCCAGTACCATGCTGTTTTTGTTACTATGGCTCTGTAGTATAGGTTAAAATCAGGTATGGTGATACCACTAGCCTTATTTTTGTTGCTCAGTATTATTTTAGATATTCGAGGTTTTTTGTGATTCCAAATGAATTTTTTTTTATTTTTTTTTATTTTTTTTTAAAATTTTTATTTATTCATTTGAGAGTGACAGAGAGAAGGAGGCAGAGAGAGAGAGAGAGAATGGGCGCGCCAGGGCCTCCAGCCACTGCAAACGAACTCCAGACGCGTGCGCCCCCTTGTGCATCTGGCTAACGTGGGTCCTGGGGAATCGAGCCTCGAACCGGGGTCCTTAGGCTTCACAGGCAAGCGCTTAACCACTAAGCCATCTCTCCAGCCCCCCAAATGAATTTTTGGATTGTTTTTTCTATTTCCGTGAAGAATGCCTTTGGAATTTTGATGGGGATTGCGTTAAATGTGTAGATTGCTTTTGGTAAGATTGCCATTTTCACAATATTGATTCTTCCAATCCAGGAACAAGGGATGTTTTTCCACTTCCTAGTGTCTTCTGCAATTTCTCGCTTGAGTGTTTTAAAGTTCTCATTGTATAGATTCTTTACTTCCTTAGTAAGGTTTATTCCAAGGTACTTTATTTTTTTTTGATGCAATTGTGAATGGGAGTGATTCTCTGATCTCATCCTCTGTGTGTTTGTTGTTAGCATATATGAAGGCTACTGATTTCTGTGTATTTATTTTGTATCCTGCTACATGACTGTAGGTTTTTATCAGCTCTAACAGTTTGCTAGTAGAGTCTTTAGGGTCCTTTATATATAGAATCATGTCATCTGCAAATAATGATAACTTGACCTCTTCCTTTCCGATTTGTATCCCTTTTATGCATGTCTCTTGCCTTATTGCTATGGCTAAGACTTCCAGAACTATATTAAATGAAAGTGGGGACAGTGGACACCCTTGTCTTGTTCCTGATTTTAGTGGAAAAGCATCCAGTTTTTCCCCATTTAGTAATATGTTGTTCTGCCCTAATCTTTATATTTTCTTCCTGTCTACTGATTTTTGCCTTGCCTTTATTCTTCTTTTTCCAAGGCCTTAAAGGTGAAGCGTTAAGTTGTTTACTTGTGACCTTTCTAATTTCTCTCTCTCTCTCTCTCTTTTTTTTTGGTTTTTTGAAGTAAGGTCTCACTCTAGCTCAGGCTGACCTGGAATTCACTATGTAGTCTCAGGGTAGCCTCGAACTCACGGCGATCCTCCTACCTCTGCCTCCCGAGTGCTGGGATTAAAGGACTGCGCCACCACACCCAGCCTTTCTAATTTCTCAATGTAGGCACTTATGGCTATACATTTTCATCTTAGCACTGCCTTCATTGTGTCCCAAAAGTATGTTGTGTTCTCATTATCATTTGATTCTATGAATTTTTTAATTTATTTCTTGATTTCTTCATTGACCCATTCCTCATTTAGTAGTGTCATGTTTAGTTTTCATGATTTTGTGTATGCTTATAGCTTTTCTTGCTGTTGATTTATAGTTTAATCCCATTGTGATCAGATAGAATGAAAATAATTATTTCAATTTTCCTGTATTTGTTAAGGTGTCCTTTGTGTCCTAATATATGGTTTATTTCAGAGAATGTTCCATGTGCTGCTGAAAAGAATGAGTATTTGGGCTGGAGAGATGGCTTAGTGGTTAAGGCGCTTGCCTGCAA
Source organism: Dipus sagitta (assembly GCA_036346955.1). NCBI lineage: Eukaryota > Metazoa > Chordata > Mammalia > Rodentia > Dipodidae > Dipus > Dipus sagitta. The sequence goes on along the minus strand of CM070773.1, from coordinate 71,732,804 downwards.
AGCCAAAGGACCTCAGTTCGATTCCCCAGGACCCACATTAGCCAGATGCACAAGGGGGCGCATGCATCTGGAGTTCGTTTGCAGTGGCTGGAAGCCCTGGCGCGCCCATTCTCTCTCTCTCTCGCTCTGCCTCTTTCCCTCTCTCAAATAAATAAATAAAAATAAAATATTAAAAAAAAGATTGAGTATTTTTCAGCATTTGGGTGAAATGTTCTGTAGATATCTGTAGGTCTATTTGTTCTATGACCTCATTTCATCCGGATGCTTTTGTTTATTTTTTGCTGGGATGAGCTGTCAATTGATGAGAGTGGGATGTTAAAGTCACCCACTAAACTATGTTTGGTATTATCTGTGACCTTAATTCTAATAGTGTTTGATGAGATTCGGAGGCCCCATATTAGGTGCATATATGTTTAGGATTGTAATGTCCTCCTGTTGGAGTGTTCCTTTAATCAATATAAAGTGACCCTCTTTATCTTTCTTAACTAACATTGAAGTTTACCCTGTCAGATATTAGGATAGCAGCACCTACTTCTTTTCTAGGCCCATTTGCTTGAAACACTGCTTTCCAAACTTTTACCCTAAGATGGTCTCCATTTATGGAAAGGTGGGTTTCTTGGAGGCTACAACAAATAGAAGGATCCTGCTTTTTTTTTTTTTTTTTTTTTTTTCGAGGTAGGGTCTCACTGTGGCCCAGGCTGACCTGGAATTCAGTATGTAGTCGCAGGGTGGCCTCGAACTCAGCGATCTTCCTACCTCTGCCTCCCGAGTGCTGGGATTAAAGGCATGTGCCACCATGCCTGGTTTCAATCCTGCTTTTTTTTTTTTTTTAATTATTCTTATTTGTTAGAGAGAGACAAAGAGAGAGAAGAGAGAAATGGGAACACTAGGGTCTCTAGCCACTACAAATGCACTCCAGATACATATGCCACGTCATGCATCTGGCTTACGTGGGTTCTGGGGAGTTGAACCTGGGTGCTAGGTTTCACAGGAAAGTGCCTTAACCATTAACCCATCTCTTCAGCCCAGGATCCTACTATTTTTTTTTTTGTTGTTGTTGTTGTTTGTTTGTTTTTTGTTTTTCGAGGTAGGGTCTTGCTCTAGCCCAGGCTGACCTGGAATTCACTATGGAGTCTTAGGGTGGCCTCGAACTCACTGCGATCCTCCTACCTCTGCCTCCCAAGTGCTGTGATTAAAGGCGTGTGCCACCACGCCCGGCTCTTTTTGTTTTTTTTGATGTAGGATCTCACTCTAGTTCAGGCTGACCTGGAATTCACTATGTTTTCTCAGGGTACCTCTGCCTCCCAGAGTGCTGAGATTAAAGGTGTGTGCCAGTACGTCCAGAAATTCTGCCCGCCCCCCCCTTTTTTTTTTGGTTTTTCGAGGTAGGGTCTCACTCTAGCCCAGGCTGACCTGGAATTCACTATGGAGTCGCAGGGTGGCCTCTAACTCATGGCCATCCTCCTACCTCTGCCTCCTGAGTGCTGGGATTAAAGGCGTGTGCCACCATGCCCGGCTAGCAATCCTGCTTTTTAACCCAGTGTGCACACCTATGTCTTTTGGTTGGGGCATTGAGGCTGTTGATATTAAGAGTTATTACGGAAAAGTGTGTATTCTTGCCATTTTTCTTGTTTTGTATTTCTTCTAGTTTTATTTTTACACACTCTTTCTCTCTTTTTTGGGGGGCAGAGGGGTTTGAGGTAGGGTCTCAATTTAGCCCTATTCTCCTATCTGTGCCTCCCAAGTGCTGGGATTAATGGCGTGTACCACCACGCCCAGCTTTACTTTTACTCTCATGTATTAACTAGTATTTGAATATGGTTTATTTTTTCCTGGTTCTTTATGTGTGTGCTTTTCTTTTTCTTTAGCATGGAGGATCTTTTCAAGTATTTTCTGTAGAGCTGGTTTCATGTTTATTTCTTTAGCTTGTTTTTGTTGTGGAATGTTCTTATTTCTCCATCTATTTGGATGGTTAGCTTTGCAGGATAAAGTAATCTTGGTTGACAGTTGTTATCTTTCAGAACTTGGAATATGTCATTCCAAGCCCTTCTGGCTTTTAAAATTTGTGTTGAGTAATCTGCTATTCTACTGATGGGCTTGCCTTTGTATGTGACTTGATTTTTCTAACTGCTTTCAATATATATTCTTTGGTTTGTGTGTTTTGTATTTTAATTATAATGTGGTGGTGAGAGGTTCTTTCCTGATTTTGTCTTTGTGGTGTTCTAAAGGCTTTCTCTATCTGCATTGGCATCACTTTCCCTATTTGGGGGAAATTTTCTGCTATGCTTTTCATGTGAAATTCTTCTACTATGCCCTGAATTTTTATGTTTGATCTCTTCATAGAATCCCGACTGTCTTGAAATTCCCATTCATGCCTTCCCAGTATTTGTCTTTCTCTTTGTTGGACTATATTAAATCTGCCACCTGGTCTTCTAGTTTAGATATTCTGTCCACTCCTTGATCCATTCTATTGGTGTGACTTCCTCAGCGTTTTCTATTTGCCTTGGTTTAAAAAAAAAAAAAAACTTTTTAAAAAATGTATTTTATTTATTTATTTGAGAGGGAGAAAGAGATGAGAGAGAGAGAGAGAGAGAGAGAGAGAGAGAGAGGGAAAGAGGGAGGGAGGGAGGGAGGGAGGGAGGGAGAGAGGGAGAGAGGGAGGGAGAGAATGGGCATGCCAGGACCTTTAGCCACTGCAAATGAACTCCAGACGCATGCACCCCCTTGAGCATCTGCCTTATGTGGGTCCCGGGGAATTGAATCAGGGCCCTTTGGCTTTGTAGGCAAACACCTTAACCACTGAGCCATCTCTCCAGCCCCTTACTGTGTTTTACATTTCTAATTTTTTTGAGGTAGGGTCTCCCTCTAGCCCAGGTTGGCCTGGAATTCACTGTAGTCTCAGGGCAGCCTCCAACTCATGGCCATCCTCCTACCTCTGCCTCCCAAGTGCTGGGATTCAAGGAGTGTGCCACCACACCCAGCCATTTTTAATATTTCTGAATGGCATTTTTTCAATTCTTTCCATTTCCTTACTCATGTTTTGTATTGACCTCTTTATTTCATTGTTAGTTTTCTGTGTTCTCCTTCAGGTTTCTCCTTCTTCTTCTTTTTCCCCAGGTTTCTTCTTTGATTCTTTTGATTTCTTTACGTATAGATATAATCATTTTCTTAATCTTTGTCGGCATTTCACCTAAAACAGTCTCACTGGGGGTCATTTTTGATGGATTTATAATTTTTGGTGGGATTATATTGTGTTGATATTTTGTGTTTCTTGTATTATAATTTAGAGATTTTTCCATCTTGAGTTAATTTATTTTCTAATTATCTACAGTGTTCTTAGCCATATAATCCAATTTTATATATCTTTAGAGTAGGCTTTTAAGGTGCCAAATATAGCTCTTATACTCCAAGAAAACAGCAGAAGTGACCCTAGGGGTTGAGTTTGCCTGCTATTCAAATATTCTAGTAGACCTAGTGGAGTAACTTACCGGCAAATTGTAAAAATTCAACTGAGCAATATACACATTAATTCCACACCAGCACAGAATATTTATGCAGTAGTGGGGATTAAAACAAACAGATAATCCAATAACGCCAAAGTCTCTAAAGGTGTGTGTTGCCCCACACCCAAATCCTGTCAACTGGAAGGTTGAGATTTCTGGTTTGAAATGGGTTCCAGGTCAGCCTGGGGCTGAGTCAGACCTTGCCCCCAATAATGACAGAAGAAAAAGACAAAGGCCCTATGAACCAGGAAGCATCAAAAGCAACAATAATAAACCCCCAAATACAGCGTACTTGAGAATGGTAAAGTCAACCAAGAATATATAACTCATAACCTGACCTGACATGGAAAGAGGTTCGCACTTCCAGTGCAGGCCTGTGTACCTGCCTTTGTGTAAGTAGACCCTGGTTTTATGTGGCAGGGAGGGCAGGGGGCTTCCAATCTCACCAGTGCTGAGTGCTCACCTCAATTCCTCTGTGTTGTGCTGTGAATCTGGTGTTCTGGTCAGTTGTGCTGGATGCCCTGTGGCTGGAGGATGAATGAGTTTCCTGGTGACTTGCCCACGGGCACTGGCAGCTGGGGGATGGGAGACTGTGCAGGATGCCTTAAGTTGTAATGGGGACTGCTCAGCTGGTCATTTGTGTTTTCTTTCAGCAGTTGCTGAGCTGGTCCCTGTTGTCTTCCCCTTCATGTTTCTTGACTTTGTGAGGAGACTGGTGTGAGTGGAAAATCCCTCCACTTGGTTTCTGCTCCTGCAGCTCTGTACTGGCCAGGCTGGCAGGTGGGCATGCAGACTGGGGCCTCTAGTGCCTCAGTGGGATTCTGGCCAGTTTCTTCCTTTCTGGAAGATCTTAGTCTCTCCTGCTTCTCTGCTGTGGTTGATAATAACTTACACACCCTCACTTTTTGGGAGAAGAGTGTATTTTGCTGTTTTTCTGCATATTTCCCTCCCTAGGCTGTTTTGGCATCTTACCTGGAAGTCCATAGATTTTTTTTTTTTGAGGTAGGGTCTCGCTGTAGCCCAGGCCGACTTGGAATTTACTATGTTGTCTCTGGCTGGCCTCAAACTCAGTGATCTTCCTGAGTGCTGGGATTAAAGGTGTGAACCTTTGAGAAAGGGTCTCATGCACTGGAAGCTTGCTTCAAACTTGTGACCATCCTGTTTCATCCTTCCAAACACTGGGATTGTAGATGTGCACCACCATTACTGGCTTGCCTCTGATATTTATTTTTTTGAGGCAGGGCCTCACTCTAGCTCATGCTGAGCTGGAACTCATTCTGTAGCCCCAGGCTGGTCTCGAAGTCATGGCAATCCTACTATCTCAGTCTCCAGAGTGCTGGGATTAAAGGTACAAGCCACTATGCCTGTGCCTCTGAGACTTTTTTTGGAGGTAGGGTCTCACTCTGGCTCAGGCTGACCGAGAATTCACTATGTAGTCTCAGGGTGGCCTCAAACTCACAGCAATCCTCCTACCTCTGCCTCCTAAGTGCTGGGATCAAAGGCATGCACCACCTGCCAGGCTTTTTTTTTTTTTTTTTTTTTTTAAAGAGATTTTTAAAAACCTTTGGTGGTTGGGGATGTAGCTCAATTGGTAGAGTGCTTGCTTAGCACACACGAAGCACTGGATTTGATTCCCAGAACCACATTTATAGGCTATGGTAGCACAAGCCTGTCAATCCAGAAACAGGGGTGTGGGGGGAATGCTGTGGAGGCAGGAGGATCAGAAAAGGCCATCCTCAGCTATATAGTGAGGACAGCCTGAAACACATAAGAACCTGCCTAAAAGAAACAGAAAATCCTTGTGTGAGGTCTTCTGCATATGCAGTCCATATATTCTGGGCCCCCAATGTGTTTTCAGAAGGGCCAGATGTCAACTTCTGGGTTGCCATACATCCTGTATATTCAACCAGATGGTCACCTTGTTTGTTGACATTTTTCCAGCTGTCTTCCTATATGTAGTCATTTTACTACGGTGGGCAAAAAGAATGTTAATTTGTAAAAACAGCCACCATGCCTCTTGCCTGGATCCCATCTTTCTTTATGTCCCTCCACCCTGGGTGGTTATGGCATTTTCCTTAGGGGCTTCAGATACTAGGGGAAGGCCCTTCAGCAGCCTGTCCTGAATCTCTCCCCCAACTCTTTGAGCTGCAATTTCCTTTGTAAAGCTCTTCAATCTTGGGAACACACCTCTTTTTTATTTATTTTCAAAGACAGGGTCTCATGTAACTCATGCTGGCCTCCAGCTTGCTGCATAGCAATGACTTTGAATTCCTGATCCCCTAATTCTACCTCCCCAGTGCTGGGATCACAGATATGTGCCACCACCCAGTTTATTCAGTGTTGGGGATGAAACCCAGGCAAAGCACTCAACCAATTAAGCTATATCCCCAACATTCCTCTTTCTCCTCATCCTTGATTTCCTCTTTAGGGCCCTGCAGAAAAAAAAAAAAAAAAAAAAAAAAAACTTCAAACAGCAAAATAATGGGAATAGACTCAACACTGTTCTTGGGATAAATGATGAAAGGCAGATTCCGAAATCCTATAGTCCCCCTGCACAAAGACTAGAGAGCATTCCTCAGAGGTCCTAGAAAGCACCACTAGGGAAAAACGCTAGGGAAAAAAGCTGGCCAGGAGGCCCAAGAACCCCAATAGGACCAGGCATGGTGGCGCACGCCTTTAATCCCAGCACTCAGGAGGTAGATGTAGAAGTGCCGTGAGTTCGAGGCCACCCTGAGACTACATAGTGAGTTCCAGGTCAGCCTGGGCCAGAGTGAGACCTTACCTCAAAAAACAAAACAAACAAAAACAGAACCCCAATAGGGAGTGTTGGTGGGGGACAGGCTAGTATCCAAGTCTAAGTTGTATCCCAAGTCTGAAGAACTGAGTGCTTTATGGTCTGAGGCTCAGGAATGGCCATGTTATTATGGTCCAACCTGGGGTGAGAGGACAAGGTAGGATCTGAGGAGGTGGCAAGCTATGGGGAGGGGCTGATATGGGGGTCAGACTGACAGGCCACACCCAGTAGAAACATGGGAGGCAGCTGGCTGGTGAACTTATTCACAAGAAGCAGCATTTGGGTAGAAGCAGGAGGGGTCATTGTCAAGGAAGGTGGTTTGGCCCAGGCTCACTGTAAGATCTTTACTCAGCTGTGGGCTGCTGACAAGTCACACACGATCACCCCTAAACCATCACATCTCAACAATCCCACTTCCTTTATTACCCAAATATCACAGAATTCCAGTCATTGGTAACAAACAGTTTTAACACAAACCTGATACCTGCTAAAAGAGCTAAGTATTTGGACAAACTGACTCATATGGAATCATCAGTAACACCCCGTACTTCAAGAATACGCTTTTGAGAGCTTTGGAAACTGAATTAAAATGTCTACACAGCTATGAACAATTGTTTAATAAAACGTTTTCATGTTTCCATTACATGTAAATATATCAATTTGGCATCTCTATAAAAACTCTGAAAATGGTGCAAAAGTTTCATTCTCTTTGAGAAAGCCATTGACAAAAAATATTCACACTTCACTAAAAAATTGAAAAATGGTCTTCTTTCAAAGATTCGTTTATTAATCTGGAATCTTCTGGATTATCAAAATCTATTTGTTTGTTCCTCCTAAAACACTGAAGAACATTTATTCACAAGGATTTAAAGAAAAAGGCAATAGGGAGATAGAGAACTGATAAGGGCTTTTGTCCCTTAACCCTTCCTTTTTCTGGAAATATTTTAAAAGCTAAGTTACATTAGCATCCTGCAAAGAACACAATGGGATCCACTTTGTTTTTGGCTTTTGGACAGCAGTGTCAGACTTTATTGAAAACAAACCTATGTTTAAAAACAAAGTTAAAATAAAAAAAAGGTACCTGAAAAATAAATTATTTCATATAAAACAAATCAATAACTTAAAACACACTAATATACAAAATGTCTAGCCATCTACTATACAACATGGGCATCGGCTGGCAAAGCCCTCCCTCCCCCAGTCACTGTGACAGGAAAACAGCATGTGTGGAAAATGGCGGTCCCAACCAATGGACAAGCCTCTTGGGGGATGGGACAGAAAACACAAGTCTTCTCAAAGTCTCCATTAGCCTAACATCCATACTTGTGGTTGGTCACTTACAAGTAAAAAAAAAAAAAAAAAAAAAAAGTAAAATAAATAAAAATTTTACTTTCATGACCAAAACCAAAACCAAAAAACAAAAACTGAACACTATCTGCACAAGGTTAGGGGAAAACATAATACAATCATTGAAAGTCAGGGTATAAAATGTTCCTGTCTGGGATCAAGATTCACATTCTACTGCTCCCCTAAGAAATGTGTCAATTATCAGTCACTCAACAGAAAGTGACTGCAATTTTAGGGAAGTTTGGAGACACTCTGTAGTATTGTGAACCCCAGGGGTGCCTAAAGGGCTATTACATCCCAGTAGATAAGGAGGGTCCTGGCAGAATGGAAAGGAAAGGTGGAAATGATCAGATTGGAGAACAGAGGCCCTTGTCTGCTTAACTCTTACTTTCTTTTGTTCAGTAATGGAGACCTGGCTCCACCAAGAATGCAGCAATGAAAGGCTGAATCCTGTGAAATGGAACAGCTAAATTATGTCAACTTTGATTTTTTAAAAAATATTTTTATTTGCAAGCAGGAGGCAGGGGGAAAGAGGAGGGAGAGTGAAGGGGAGGGAATGGGCACATTAGGGTCTCTTGCCACTGCAAGTCAACTTCAGATGCATGTGATGCTTTGCGCATCTGGCTTTACGTGGGTACTGAGGAATTGAACCTGGGCCGTCAAGACTTTGCAAGAAAGTGCCTTTAACTAAACACTGTGCCATCTCTCCTGTCCAACTTTGATTTTCAAATCCAATACTGGATTGAGTAAGTTCCATCTTTTCAGTACCTTACAAATAGTTCTTGTAGAAGCAAACAGGGGTAGGTAAAAAACTGCCACTGAATGTCTTGGGGTCCATCTTCTGTGATCCAGTAGGGACATCCATGACTGCCAGTTCAGAGGCATTGGCCATGGCAGTTTCCAAACTAATGGCAAGTGCAGACTCCTACAAGACTAAAGCAGCTGCCCTTGGTGAGGGGGACACATATGCCAGGAAGTGGAACCAACCCAGTACCATGGCACCAGGTGCCTGGGAAGCTTAATTCTCAGAGAGCTAAGCAAGATGGTGGCTGAAGTTGGAGACAATCCCAGCACAGCAATTAGGTAACATGGCTTGGCACAATATTTGTAAAAGCATTATCAGGGCATAGCCATGTAGAAAAATGGATAACCCAACAAGAACTTGGGCTAAGTATGTGCAGGTACTCAACAACTACCACCAGAGAAAATTACACACATCAAGAGAATTCAGTCAAAGCCTCTGGTCTGTACTGAACCAAATATGAGTGATTACCTATTCTTCTTTTTTTAAAATCAGGCTGGGTGTGTTGGTGCACAGCTTTAATCCTAGTGCTCGCTTGGGAGGCAGAGATAGGAGGATCACCATGAGTTCAAGGCCACCCTGAGACTACATAGTGAATTCCAGGTCAGCCTGAGCTAAAGCAAGAGCTTACCTCAACCCCGACCCCCCCCCCAAAAAAAACCCCTTAAATTCCCAAATGAAAGAAAAACACTTATTCTGCTGAATAAAAATGTGATGGATTTATGTAAAAATTTTTAAGAAAGTTTATTTTGGGTTGTATCTTTTTTTCTTTGTAGTGCTAGCGGTGGAACTTGGGGCTTCTGTACCTCAGGTTTAGGGTTCTGGGTCTCCCTTCCTGAGCAGGCTTTGTTAAGCTGTCATGAACTCCAAGGCCAGGCCCAGCACCTAGATCCTTGATGGAGTAAAAATTTCTTTTAGAGGTGCCATTTTCAAAAGCAGTCCTTTCAAAGACTGGCAAATGAAAGCTCCCCATGAGATGCACTGGGATTTTCATACAGAAAGCTGTTCAAACAGTGGAACCCACACAAAATGATAATTTCATTAAACTGAGAGAAACTTGCAGTGACTTCCAAAAGCTCATTTCTCCATTTCCCTCTCACATATCCCAGTATCAGAACAATCACTACAGAGCAAACGGGTGCAAAAGAGGGGACGGGGCAGCCAGAGAACCGGCTGTGAAGTCCTGGTGCCCTTCAGTTTAAATGTAAGACAGTATCCCCTTCTGGGATGGGACACTCATTAAGGCTGCAGGAGTGATGACCTAAGGAACCAGAAGGGCCCATTTTTCTAGAAAAACATTCTGGTCCCAAGAATGCTCTGGGGCAACAGAACAGAGACCTTTGTCAGATCCAGAAAAATGGGCCTTGGTTCTAGATTCCAGGAGGAGAGCTCTAGGGCTGGCTTTTGAGTAAGGAGCTGGGTTTAGAAGGAGCAAGGTCCTGCACAGCACTTGGCTCCTTTTAGCGAGAAAAAGCCTGGGTGTGTGAGGCAACCTCAATTTGGGATCATTGTAAACAGCTCCTCCAGGAAGTCTAGGGGAAGGGTATGGGAGACAGGCAGCCTCAAACTGTCCAAGGAAGACCTTCAAGACACTGACCTGTTTTGGAGACAGCTGTGCTTATCGCTCAGTTTTCCACTTAAATAAATAGCTAGATAAATGAATAAATAAATAAATAGCTAGATAAGTAAATGTTGTCATTCCATGACACCAAGAACTAAAAACAAGTTTGTTCTTAACTATTTCAGTCTTGTGTCAAAGTTAAGAGCTGCCAGTAAGTGAGTTATCCTGGTTTTCATTCTCTCTATACTACTTATAACAAACAGACTACATTCTTGAATTGCGACAGATCTGGCCTTGTCTCCTCTGAAGGCCTTTCCTCTGACCCTTTCCACTAGCTCCTGAGTTAAGAACCACTGCTTCATGACTATGTGCTCCTACACCACGGATTCAGAAATGTTTCATCTCTGAGGCAAGTGTTTGTTTAAGGTCTTATGACTCCTTCTTGAATGCTGGGCTGTCTATGCTTTCCCTAGCCAAAAAGAAAGAAAAGGTAAAACAAAAAACAAAACAAAACTTGAGCAAAACAAAATCAAATTTAATGGTCTTAAATGCAAAAGTAAAAACAAACAAAAAACACAAAAAAGCAAAAGAAAATTAACAGAACAACCCCAAATGTCAAAGCAGCTATGAAGAGAACTTTGAGGGTTAATCTTTAAAACTACAAATTAAAGAGTTTTTGTTAATAGATAACTAGCAAGAAGTACTTTTCTGCTGAGTGTCCATATGAAAGCAAAGTTCCAAAACAAAATCTGACTAAGATAGAAAAATGTCTAGTGCTCACAAGGAGGGATGCGAGAAATACAATGCTCAAATGTTTATGTGTTATTAAAAAATAGAGCTATCTTATGCATTCACACTATGTTAAATGCTCTTGGAACTGGAGGAATTGTATACAACAGTATTCAATGTGTGGGGCACCATGCATGCATTGTGTGGACAGGAACTTGGGATGTCAGAGTAGTAACACATCTTCAGGTGTGCCTGGAGCTCAGGTCTGACTCTGGAATATACTGGAGCTTCCCTGAAACTCTTTGGTCCATTCCCATTGGTGCCTGGGCTTACAAAACACCTTTGTCTCCTCTGGAAGGCCCATCCCAACCCAGTGTGTAGCTCCCCTCCCTGGTGGTGGCTCACACAGGATGGCCTGCTGCTACCTCTGTCACTACTTGGCAGAGCCAGGACTGAGTGAGCAGAATGAGGCAGTGGGACCTGCTGGTGTGTGTGTGGGGGTAATTTTCTGTCAACCAAAGCACAAATTGCTTAAAATGGTGAAGCAGTTGAGAAAATGCACACTTGGCATCTGTCTAACATCTTTAGATTAAAAACCAAAACTAAAAAGATCATGTTTTAAAATCCAGTTCGTGGAGACATCAAATGAAATGTGCGTTAGACAGTCTCAGAGGCTAAAGCATGCTTTTAGTTCCACCACCATCCAGAGGGACTGGTTAGTCAATGCAGTCTATTTTAGGTTTCGGTTTAATATATGTTTTAAAGGAAATAACTTAAGAAACTTAAGTTGGTCTAACATTGTGGGATTTCAAACATTTGAACATGTCAGTTGCATCCCAGAGTATAAAAACCTTTTCACTTCTCATTTAGACTAAGACAAACACTTGTGAAAATTGGCGCAAAATGAGTTGTACACTAACAAAAAAGTTTCAACTTCTTCACTCTTAATTATCTATTCCGTACAAAAAAAGCATGAGCGAGTTATTTGTGAGACTTGTTGGTTTTGAAGGAAACCTGTAAGATTTTGTCCCCCAGGCGGTAGCCATTCAGACTTGCTATGGCCATTGCAGCTTCTTCATAGTTTGTCATGGTCACAAAACCAAACCCTTTGCACTTGTTGGTGTTGAAATCTCGAATCACTTTCACATTGGTGACTGCACCGAAGGGGCCAAACATCTGCCAGAGGATCCCTTCATCAGCGTCTTGCCCAAGGTTATAGATGAAGATGCACCAGCCTGAAGAAGCATTGCCAGGGACATTGACACCAGAAATCCCACTCATGTGATCTACACCCATAGGGGAGAACCTAGCAAACAGAGAGCACATGTTTAGGTCAAGGTCAGTGAAGGAAAGGTAGCAGGGATGGGATTGATAGCTACAGTAATACTGGTAAAACTGGACGGTCTTACATAGTCTGCTCCTCTAAACTGAAGCTGCTCAAAGCTGAAGTACTACATGGGCCAAAATGACTTTTTACAATAAAAAACACAAAATAAAACACATTAATTACATAAAAACATTACATAAAATAGCACTGAGACGTTTTCACAATGCATAGGATGTACTTTGATCGTATTCACCCATTACCCTCTTGTCCCTCCTTTCTGCAAGACCCCTTTCCCAAATATAGTTAATTCTACTTCATTTCTTTAAAAAAAAATTCTCCATACGTGAGGAAAAAAAATGAGGTATATGTCTTTCTGAGTTGAAAATGACTTTTTTTTTTTTTTTTTTTGTTTTGTTTTTCGAAGTAGGGTCTCACTCTGGCCCAGGCTGACCTGGAATTCACTATGTAGTCTCAGGGTAGTCTTGAACTCACGGTGATCCTCCTACCTGTGCCATGAGTGCTGGGATTAAAGCTGTGCACTATCACGCCAGGCTCAAAATGACTTTTAACAGGAATTCATAAGGCAGTGGAGAGGGAGGAACCCTGCTCTGTAGAAAACTGACTAGGAGGGGCGCAGCTGGTGTCCTCTGACAGTACGGCCTCCACTCCTGCTGTGTGAAGGTGTGTGCATATTCTAGGTTGATTTGGTTATTTCAGAGACTGCCTGAATTTTATTCTGTTTTATGGTGCTAGGATTGAAACTCAGACAACAGCACATGTAAGTTAAGTGCTCTTCTGTTGTACTTGAAATGATGGGTGTTTCTGCCATATCCCCAAGTAGGTGAAAGCATTCTGTTGGGGCTTACTTCATCAGTCACCCTATGGGAAACTGTTCTTTTCCTCAGTTTTGTCCTTCTCCTTGTGAGGGTCCTCTCCAAGGGGTTAACAGCCTAGTGAGAAGACACTTATGCATAGGGCTACTTGAGGACATAAAAATTCTTCTCCCATCTCAGCTGGCTCAGACAATGCCAGAATGGCCAGGGCCAAACCACTGAGGCCTCTGAACTACAGAGATGGGGGAAGGGCTGGGGGGATACCAACAACCACAGGTCACTCAACAATATGACCAACACAGGGAGCTCCTTCCACAGTGACACCTTAATCCCCCCTCTACTTTCCCCTTACAACAGGGGCTTCACCACATAGCTCAGATTGGCCTGGAACTCATGATCCGCCTGAGTGTTGGGGCAACAGGTGAGCAAAACTACACCTAGCTACAGAACTATAGTTATTAATACTTGTTTGTTTGTTTTGAGGCAGAGTCTCACTCTAGACCTGCAATTCTGTAGCTCCAGGCTGGCCAAGCTAACAGTGATTTTCTACTTCAATCTTTTGAGTGCTGGGACTAAAGGCATGCAGCCGCCATGCCCGGCTAACATTTATGTTAAAAATAAACCTGAGGGCTGGAGAGATGGCTTAGCGGTTAAGCGCTTGCCTGTGAAGCCTAAGGACCCCAGTTCGAGGCTCGATTCCCTAGGACCCACGTTAGCCAGATGCACAAGGGGGTGCACACGTCTGGAGTTCGTTTGCAGTGGCTGGAGGCCCTGGCGTGCCCATTCTCTCTCTCTCTCTCCCTCCCTTCCTCTTTCTCTATCGTTCTCAAATAAATAAAAATAAACAACAACAAAAAAAACTTAGAAAAAAAAACCTGAAACTGGGCTGGAGAGATGGCTTAGCTAAAGAATCTAGGTTGGAATCCCCACTACCCACATAAAGCCAAATGCACAGGGTGGCACATGCATTTGGAGTTTGTTTGCAGTGGTTAGAGGTCCTGGCATGCCCATTCTCTATCTGCCTGTCTCCTCTCGCTCAAATAATGTATCAATTTTCAGATTTTATATATATATATATATATATATATATATATATATATATATCCGAAACCTTGGGGATATGGCAGCAAGGGTTAAGGAAGACAAACTGTTATTGATGCTTTGCTGCCCTCTGGATGTTTTGTGGGAGAAATGAAGGCCTAAGAATGTCTGAGGACACAGTATCTGTGGCTATTCCAAAATGATTCTGGGATTTGGGAGATGTGGGAACTTAGAGAACAAGCACAGTTCCCTGCAGATGTCATTAAACAGATATGTCCTCTCAACAGACATACCAAGGAGGAACCAAAACACAGAATCAATTTTTAAAAACTTATTTATGCTTGTGTGTGTGTTGCTACAAATGAACAATTTTTTTTATTTTTAATTTTTTTGGTTTTTCGAGGTAGTGTTTCACTCTAGTACATCCAGGCTGACCTTTTACTTGGTTGCTGAGCCTCTTACTAGCTTGGCCTATAGGCCATGGTTTTGTAAATTAATTTCAAGAGCAGGCGGTAGGAGGATGTTTGAGTGGATTAAATGACTCAGATGGCTTCCTGTGATCCTGAAATGGTTTAGGAGGACAGCACGACTGTTGGCATGGAGTGGGGAAGAGCCTAGCCTAGGTATCTGTGAGACACTGGGCTGAGTGAGGTGCTTTTCAAGGAGAACCAGAAAGAGGTGCTGGCTTTGGGTTTCAAGTCACTTGTATTTCTGCATATTGTTTGCAGTGGGCCCACCCTGTATCTGGGCTCTGCATCTGCCAGTCAACTTGGCTCTGGATCAAAGAAGGTATTCACAAAAAAAAAAAAAAAATCAAAAACAGTTAACATTAACAAACCATCCCTCCTCCCATCTACCCAAAATATGTACAGCCTTTTCTGAGTCACCATTCCCTAAAAATCAAGCGTAGCAGCCACCTCTACGTTTTATATTGTGGCAGTTAACATTTTATATTGTGGCAGGTATCATTTGGAGATGAAATCTACAGAGAGGCTATCTGTGGGCTCTATGCAAATACAATTTTATTTACAAAGAAGACATGAACTAGAGGATTCCAGGATCTGAGGGAGGGTATTGGTTAGTCCTAGAATCCATTCTCCACCAATACAGAGGGATGACTACAGTAAGATTACTTGGGGTACTATTTATTATTGTTTTTAGTTTTTAAATATGTATGTATGTATGTATGTATGTATGTATATATGTGTGTACAGACACTAGTATGCATACAAGCACATGCCAGCACAAGCCAGGTTCTCTTTGCATGTACTATTTTACATCTGGCTTTACATGGGTGCTGGGGAATTAAACCTGGGTCATCAGACTTTGCAAGCAACTAACTGCCTTTAACTGCTGAGTCATCTCTCTAGCCTTTACTATCTTATTTTGAAAAACAAAACAAAACAAAAGAAAACAACAACAAAAAAAGTCACTATACAGCCTAGACTAGCCCTGAACTCAGGATCTTCCTGCCTTAGCCTGTCCAGTGCTGAGATTAAGGAACCTGCCTTCAGCCCAGCAAATGTCTCTCATTCTTATGCATTGTTTTTGCTGAATGTTCCTTCTCTTGCTGATGAGATCCTAAACAGCCATAAATGTCTCCCCTGCCCTCCTAATTCTCATCTCTAATACAACAGGAGGAAGAGGAATCCTGTCTTGACCTTGGGGACTCTTCTGGCTTTCCTCTTTCCCAATTCTGTTGACTGTAACCCAAGACCCCTTCCGTCCCTCTAACATTCCTAGTCTCTAGTTATTGGGCAGTTCCCCCACATGATAATGTCTACCCACTCACATAGGTACAGTGAGGAATCCAATTCTGTCCAAACATGACTTTGTGATCAAACCAGGAGACCTTGCCAGCTTTCAGAACTCTATGTGGCTCTACTGAGAAAACATCTCCTAAGATGACAGGAACAGGGTCTACCTAGCACTACTACCTAAAACTAAGACGGGAAAACTGTTCCCCCATAATCAAGCCCTTTCCACTTTCTGACAAATAAAACAGCCCTTAAATTGGGATCTCTGTTGCTCTGGAGACAGTAACACCCCTTATCCTTACATTCAATGTGGTTATTCTAATTGCATCTATTCTTCTTGAGCCTGGCAACTGAGGCTGTTTTCAGTACAGGAAAACTAAGGAATCTAGGAGGGCTGCTCTCCTCTGGGCCAGGGGCCTTTAAACAGCAGGTATGGAATACTCAGCTACAAAAACAAGAAGGTATCCATGTGACAAAGGCTTGCCTTAGGGCAAATGTATGAAGCTTCTTAAGACTAGCTCTTGTCTAAGCACACCATGGGTGGCATCTTATGTCTGATATGAAGACTTTTTTTTTTTTTTAGGTTATGGAGACTGAACATATACCCCCAGCTCACAAGGCATCTTTTAAGCTCAGGGCTCCAATCCCATGTTGCTAGGATGCTAGGTATACTATTAGCAGCCTGTAAGAGATGATGCCACCTCATCAACTCCAATGAAAGATAATGCCCCAACAGCTGTGTGGCTGGCCCTCTGAATCCACGGGTTCTGTATCTGCAGATGCAATCCACCACAGCTCAACTATTTCTGGGAGAAAAATAAGCATGTATATACTTTTCCTCTTGTCCTATTACCCAGACAACAGAGTGTAACAATTTATATAGCACTTAGACTGTATTAGGCTTTATGAGTCAACCAGAGATGATGTGGGTAGGCATATGCAATGCTACATCATGGAACAGAGGGGAGCTGAACATCTTTGGATTTGATATTCACAGGGTCCTAGAACTAATTCTCTATGGATACTGACAGAGTACTGTAAATGGCTTTTTCACAGATAATTTTTTTTTTTGTTTTTCTTGAGACAGGATTTTGTTTTGTAGCTTATATTAAGCTCCTCCTGCCTCTGTCTTCTGAGTTCACATGCTGGGTTTGAAGATGTATTTGTGTGTGTGTTGTTGTTTGTTTTTTCGAGGTAGGGTCTTGCTCTAGCCCAGGCTGACCTGGAATTCACTATGTAGTCTCAGGGTGGCCTTGAACTCACAGCGATCCTCCTACCTCTGCCTCCCAAGTGCTCAGATTAAAGGCTTGCATGCACTTTTTTAAAGAAAGAAACGGTGTCTCACATTGCTCATTGGCCTGGAGCTCAACAAGCAGGCTAGATTGGTTGGCTAGTGATGCCTAGGGATCCAACTATCTCAGCCTCCCCAGTCAGCAACCAGGCCTAAAAATTAAAGAAAATATTCTATGTGGGTTCTGGGGATTCCTCATGCTTGCAAGACAAGCACTTTCACCAACTAAGCTATCTCCTCACCTGTCACAGACACATTTTAAAGAAAGTACTTACTTGAGATAGATAGATAGATAGAGAATGAGAATGGGCACACATGGCTTCCAGCCACTGCAAAGGAACTCCAGATACATGTACCACTTTGTGCACTGGGCTTTATGTGGATACTGGGGAATCAAACTGAGGTTGTTAGGCTTTGCCAACAAGTGCCTTAACTGCTGAGCCATCTCTCCAGCCCTTAATTTTATTTTATAAACAGATTATACCCTTTCTTTTATTCTGTCTTTTGTTCTCATTTCTCTGGGGCCCTCCTTTGTGGGGTTGTGGGATTTACTGTGGGGTCATGAAGGCCTCAGTCAGTCCCAACGGGATAGTGGGGTACCATGCCTCTGAGTATTGCCATCCACTCCCAGTTTTTTTTTTCTTTTTTTTTTCTTTTTTTTGAGGTAGAGTCTTGCTCTAGTCCAAGCTGGCCTAGAATTCACTATGTCGTTTCAAGCTGGGCTTGAACTCAAGGAGACTCTCCTACCTCTGCCTCCCAAGTGCTGGGATTAAAGGCGTGCTCTACCATAACCAGTCGCAGACAGATACATCTTTTTTTTTTTTGGGGGGGGGGTGGTTGCGAGGTAGGGTCTCATTCTAGCCCAGGCCGACCTGGAATTGACTATGTAGTCTCAGGGTAGCCTTGAACTCACGACGATCCACCTACCTCTGCCTCCCAAGTGCTGGGATTAAAGGTGTGCCCCACCACACCTGGCCACAGATACATTTTTGATGGAGGTGGGAGCAAAGCCTAGCATCTCTAGTCTTTTCCATTCTTTGCAGCCTCCTCCACCTCAACCTCCCACACCAAGGCTATGTGCAGCTTAAAAGAATATGGCAGGCCAGGAAAAGCCAGCCAGTGCTCCAGCCCTGCACCCACCTGAATCTCTGCGCCTGGTGGTGCACAGGGCCTCCGAACCGCCTTGCAGGCGAGTGATACAGCTGCGAGAGGAGCGCCATATTTTTGTTCTGGTTGGGATTGGCTGCGAACTTCACTGTGATTGGCTCAGAGGAACCTGGGGGTTTATGACCATTGAAACTGGTAATTGCCTCTTCTGCTTCCGACCGTTTGTCAAACCGGATAAATGCAACCCCTCTGGACAAACCTTTTTAACAAACCAACAGAAATGGAGTTAGGGGGAAAAAAAGACAAAAACAAAACTGAAAACAAAAGTTAGGTTTACTGTGATTCAAACTGGGCATCTGGTTAATGAAGTAAACAAAAATTAAACATGAAAATTTATGAATGGATTAAAGAAAAGAAACAATGACTAATCAAAGATTGTTTCAAATTCTCTTTCAAGTTGAAGCAAGGACTCTATACCCTTGGTGCCAAAAGATATCCTAAATAGACACTCTGAACCTATTTTTGAAACAAAAGCAATTTCAAGAGAGATCCTTTTTCTCCCATCACTACTTAGCCATTAGGTGGGCAGTGCCCATGAGTGATGGACATACATGCGAAGGAGTGTGGACCTAGAGCAAGGGCTGGGTTAGAACTCCTCCCTGGGGTCTAGGCCTGTGCTCCAGCTGCTGCTTCCAGGAGCCCACTGTAAGGAGTGGTAATGGGGTTAAGAGTGGCAGGAATGGGTCTTATCATTCTCCCCATCCCAAGCTTTCCTGGCTTATCCTGAGGGGACTACTGGCTGTCCAGCACCTGCCTCAGACTATATACTTTCTTTGCCCCGAGAAAGCAAGGCATCCTATAGCTAACCTTGCCCTTCACCCTGTTCTCCTGCCCCACCATTTCATTTATTTCTTAGAAACTCCTCTCTAAGGCCATGGGATCTTTTGTGGCCTCTAGGAACAAATGAGGCAAATTAGTCCCCACCACAGAAAACCATCCTGGAACTGATAATAGAGTGGAACCTAGCATGTACTTGCCATGCCAGGAGAAACATAAGCCCCTGCTGCACCCCCCCACACCTGTTTGGGCTCTTCTATGGAAGGAACCAGGGCCTGAATGACACCTTCTCCTGTCATCTGAAGACAAGCTCTAACCTCCCACCAGAACCTTATCCCTAGGCCAAGCAGCCTAAGACCTGAAGCTTGACTGCTGAAGGCAGCACCTGGTCAGTGAAGACATAAACTAGATGGAGGGAGTCATCCTTCATTCCTTGCCTGGCACATCCTCGTACCCAGCAGAAGAAAAATGGACAGATTGTACCTTGAAGAACATGAGAAATGAAATAAAGCCTGCATGCACTAAAGGAGTGGGTTGGGGTGGACTGGCTCCATCTTATTAGAGGAATAACAGGGTCAAGGGGAATGACATCTCTGGGCTGGAATCATAGGTATAGTCTTGAAGGAAAGATGGCCCCAACTTGGCTAAGTATACTTATTCTGATGACCAGCAAATGCGTCATTAAGACCTGTGAGCAAGCGGGCCTAGAAGGGGAAGAGGGGAATGGGAGAGGGGTGAGAAAGAGCTTTGTACAACAGCCGTCATAAGAAAACTGCCTGAGCGAAGAAGGGGAAGCTGGGAAAGAAAAGGAATACTATTGCTTGTAAGGCATAGCAATTCATTAAGTATCCCTGACAAATTTATGTACTTTTGAAAATAACTCTGTAATTTTGGTTTTATTTTTTTTCCCTTGAAGGGGGGGGGATCCCTGGGACATTTTTCTTGCTTAGAGAATGGCAGCCAAGGGTGAGAGCTAGGATCATGTGAATCACCTGGTGTTAATGGCAGAGGGGGAGAGGAGGTATCCCCAACACCCATGGAGATGTTGTCTTGCAGAGGGATAACAAACAGATAAGGGGGCTGCAGAAGTGACCACCTTTGACATGGTGGGTCCTTACGTGCCCAAGAAGCGGAAGGGATTCCCCAGGAAAAGAGATGTTGTTGGTGATGGGGACTCTATCTGAGAACTCTCTACACCCTGTAATGCTAGGCCATTGCTGACACAGGCCATCACAGTCCATGTGGGATCTAGAAGGAGACTGGGGAAGCAAAATCTTGTGTCTGCCTGGTCACCCAATTCATGTGTACTGATGTACTGGCCAGTAGGCTGGATCCTCTCTCAGCAGGCACTTCAACAAGAACTTTAGAAATCACAGCAAACTTCCAGAGCAGATTGGGGGTGGGGTTTCTTGCCAAGTAAATGGAGTTCCCTGGCACCCTGCCCATCCAGAGACAGGGCCATAATGATGGTACAAGGGATCCTAGTCTTTCTGACACAGATTGTGTCAGAGCAGGTATCCTACCAAGCTACAAGCCACAGCTAGAGTCTTCATGACAAGCCAAGAACCTGAGTCTGGGAAGCCTACTCCAAAGAACAAAGCACGACTCAGCCTGACAGTGCAGTGGCATTTTCCTTCCATGGCCCAGCCTAAGATTATGGTTCAGCTTGCCAAGTAAAGCTGCCATAGACAGGTGGGGAAAGGCAGTGTAGCTGATAAGAGTGCCTACCCACAGTGCGCAGTGCAGGGGGACAAAGTTAATGGGTGTTAAACTCCAACCCCACCTGTCACAGGCTAAAGGTCATGAATTGCAGAAGGGTCTACTCTGCAGTCCCAAAGGGTTATTTCTAGTCTCTCAAAAGGAAGGCTGCCCAGAGTTGTCTATGACCCAGTCACCCAATGCCAAGGGGCAAAGCAGTCTGTGGACAGAGTGTAAAATAAATAGACAAAAAAACGAAAAAAAAAAAAAAAAAAAAAAAAAAGGGGGGGGGAGTCTTCACTGAACCTTTGAGTGCACTCTTGCTTTCTAGTATGTCAGCAAATACCTACTCCTACTGGGGCAAGTACAGCAATTCTGAAACAGGTGAAGCTGCATATGGCACTTGGGAGGCACACAATCAGTCTGCCTTAGAACACTAACTGAGGGATGTATGTGTGAGGGACCTCAGATCATTTGTGTTCAGTGGTTTCACTCAATGCGTTGAGCACAAGTCCTATAATAAGATGATCTGGGAGGCCCAGCCAAGTGGCTAGTGAGAAAAACTCATTTCTTTTATTACCTTCCTTGGAGTGAAGCATCCTAACCATGAAGACTAAGGGCACACCTGAAGTAGCCAATGGTATCAGTGCAGGGCACTGCAAAGTGGGGCCTTGGGACTATGAAAGAAGACACAGACACCATGTGACTGCATTAAGAACCACAGGGAAGAGGAGAGCAGCAGCCTTTCAACCTTTCTTGGGCCAGCCCAGGGCAGTTGGGTACTTGAAAGTGTCAGGATTCTTGGTGTTTTCCCTATAAGAAGCTGGCTCGATGCTGGTCTTCTTCTTCTTTTTTTTTAATGCCACATTACTTCCCTAGCCTCACCACACGAAAGCCAACATTGGTCCTCTCATTTCCAGCCTGTCCTCATTTGGAGGATAAACAATGACACTGATCTCTCCTCCCTAGAACACTTCATCCTGGGCTCAGAGGTAAGCCCTTGCAGCCTGTCCCGGCTGCCATCCCGTACCTGTGGTCTGATCCACAAGGACCCTGGAGTTGATGATTCGCCCAAATCGAGAGAACATGTCCTCCACGTCCTTCTGGGTCATGGTCCTCGGGAGCCCGCTGATATACAAGTTGGCATCTTTGATGACCTCTGAGCTTGGGCGAGCATATGACACCTTAAAAACAAAACCACTTTCTAAGATTAGGGGATGCACATGGCCAAAGCACCATAGGTGAACACAAAAATTTGGTGTTAAGAAAAGCCAATGCTCTGGTAAGAAATTGTACACAGGATAATTTTTCATCATTAACGTCTACGACCTGTAATAGAATGTGATTGGCAGCTTACTATGGAGTAGATGGGGAGCTGAGACACCTTGCAGCAGTTTCTTACTTCGTCCTCCGTCATCCCCAACAAGGTGGACATTACTTCTATCTCACTAAGCTGAGCTGGTGGCAAGGTTGGGATCCAAGCACATTCTTATCTGCTTGGGACAGTATCTAGGTCTCCACCTGCAAGGAGCTTGTGGTTTGATAGACAAGAACTGAGAGTATTTTTTTTAGCAACTGTAACACCCCTTGACTACAAGTAACCTTGCCACAGAAGTTCCAGATAGGGTCCTGGATTCTTAGCTAAGTCTGTGTGGAGCACTCAAATGCCTGAGCTGCAGGATGGAAGGGGAGATCCCATAGGCAGCAGCTGGAAAAGGTACATTCCCAGGTCAAGGCTGGAGTTGGTACAGACTCCATAGATCAGGAGTAACAGGACCAAGGCCATCCCTGATAAGGTGTTGCTGGCAGTAGGTCTTTTTGTCTGCAGAGAGAGATGGCATGATGGGACTGAGCCCACAGCCAAGTTAAGAGGCTGGCCACATAAGAAGGGGAGCAACCAAATGTTCCAGAAACAGACCTATGCAGAGAAAGAATGTGTTCTTTGAGGGGCACCAGGTCTGTCAGAGAGCAGGATCTTTGAGAAGTGGAGCTGCACACACTGGATACACTCTAGAAGCTTGATACCTTGGTTCAGCCTGTGGGGCAAGAGCACTAGGGATACTTGGCCATCCCATGATCTCAGGGGTTGGCATACATATGACACTATTCTGCCTTGGCCCACATCCTCCCTAGAGCCTGTCTCCAGAGAGAACTAAAGTATCTGGGTCTACCGTCAGCCACCCTGCCCTGCAGAATACCCATTCACTCTTGCCTGAGGGCAGCACCCAACAGCATGCCTCCAGTTTTACCAAAACCCTCACCCCAACCCTAAGGGACTCCAGCTGTTCTGGCTTTTCCCAGGATTAGGCTGAGCTGGCTGGACTATCTTGCCCTGTCTAGGCCATCAT
The DNA here is from genome assembly GCA_036346955.1 of Dipus sagitta. Taxonomy (NCBI): domain Eukaryota; kingdom Metazoa; phylum Chordata; class Mammalia; order Rodentia; family Dipodidae; genus Dipus; species Dipus sagitta. The sequence goes on along the minus strand of CM070773.1, from coordinate 71,709,829 downwards.
TACTTTTTATTTTTTGGGGGGGGTGTTGAGGTAGGATCTCGCTCTAGCCCAGGCTGACCTGGAATTCACTATATAGTCTCAGGGTGGCTTCTAACTCAAGGCAATCCTCCTACCTCTGCCTCTCGAGTGCTGAGATTAAAGGCGTGTACCACCACGCCCGGCTGGATCATTCCTTCTAATCAAGGACACAGGGGACAAGGCATTCCTAAACTGTGACTTCATGACACCAGTAGAGTACAACTCAGGACAGCCTGTACTTTTCGTACACTGGATGAGAAACACCTTTTAGAGCTAAATTCTGGAGAAACTTCCATACTATGTCTTTAAGGACCATGAGAACTGAACTCTGCTTTCTTCTCTGTAGCCACTGCCCAGCTCAAAGTCAAACCAGAGTCCAAAGGGGCTGCACTAGAGCAGCTGGCACTCATAAGTATGCATCCTTGGGGGTATTTGCTCCATGATACCCCAAGACCTTTCCTGTTTTGATCTCAAGAAGTCTGTAAAAGGTTGAACTCTGTGTCCCTACCCTCAATTTACATTCATATGGCTAAATTCTAAGTCCCAAGATCACAGAACCTAGTATGGAGATAGGGCCCTTGCAGGTGGATTATCATCCATAGGAGGGTGGGCTCTTAATCCAATGTGATGTTTTCACAAGCCAAGGACTACCAGCAACTCCAAGAAGCTGAGGGAAAGGCCTGGGGCAAATTTTCCTCCATGACCTTTGGAAGAAACCAGTCCTGCTGACTGACAAGTTGGACTTGGACTTCCAGAGCAGAAAGATTTTTTTTCTTTACAATATTTTATTTATTTGAGAGATAGAGAGGGGAGAGAAGAGGGAAGGAGAGAGGGAGGGGGAGGGAGAGAAAGAAAGAAAGAAAAAGAAATAGGTACACCAGGGCTTCCAGCCACTGCAAACTCCAGAGGCATGTGCCACCTTGTGCATCTGCTTATGTGGGTACTGGGGGATCAAACCTGGGTACTTAGGCTTTGCAGGCAAGTGCCTTAACCACTAAGCAATCTCTCCTGCTATTTTTGGTTTTTCAAGGTAGGATCTCACTTTAGCCTAGGCTGACCTAGAATTCATTATGTAATCTCAGGCTGGCCTCAAACTCACAGTGATCCTCCTACCCCTGCCTCCCAAATGCTGGAGTTAAAGGCATGTATACACAACTATGCCAGACCAAAGGATGATTTCTGTTGTTGGAGACACTGAGTCTGGGATACTGTATGAAGGCAGCCTTAGCAAGCTTTAACTTCCCTGGCCATGTGGTTGGTAAAGACCCCTGTACCCACTAGCCAAACCCTCTCTGTCTCTGCACTTATCACAATCTCGCATGTATCTTAATTAAATTAATGACAGCCGGATGTGGTGGCGCACGCCTGTAATCCCAGCACTCAGGAGGCAGAGGTAGAATGATTACCGTGAGTTTGAGGCCACTCTGAGACTACATGGTGAATTCCAGGTCAGCCTGGGCCAGAGTGAGACCCTACCTCGAAAAATTAATTACATTACTTTGAGAGCAAAACTTGAATAATCACTACCATGCCCTCCTCCCATTATTGCTGGCATTTAGTAAACACCCTGACTGGGTGTGGCGGTGTACCACTATAATGAATCCCAGCATTTCAGTTAGTGAGGTAGGACAGCAAACTCCAGGCAAACCTGGGCTAATAATGACATCCTGTCTCAAAAACAAAACAGTAAACAAACAAAACAGAGTGCTGTCTATCTCCACTTCCCTGTGCTGGGAAGGTGCCAGACCATTACGATGTTAAACTGCTCAATGCCACACAGGATCCATTTTCAAACCTTGGCTTTTGCCCCTCCTGTGCAACCTGTCTGAATGTTTGGAGCTCACGTTTTTATGAGGACCCTGAGATGCAGTATGGAAGGGCCTGGCCTACCATCTTCATCTGAAGTGTGAGCTGCGTGAATCATATGGTCCTGGCAGACCTATAGAGCTGGACCTGGGCCTGCATGGTTCTTCTTTTCCAACAATCATCCCCACTTGCAGCTGTCCAGGCTCTCATAGGGAAAAGATAGGTAGAGAGATAAGAGGAGCAAAGTCCCTCAATTCTGGTCTTTGTGACCAAAGTGACATTAGGATCAATAAGGATAGAGCAGAGAAGTTGGCTGCTTAACACTGTGACCTCAGAGGCTGGGTGGATACATCTAAGCTTTTAAAACAAGCCCTGCCTAAAGGAAGGGAAGGTTTGGCTTTGGGGACAGAATATGCCTGGCTACTGTTGTTCTCCAGTGCAGCTGACTTTTCTTGGTGCTCGATCCATGAACTTGATGCCTATGGGTCCTGAAATCTGAAATACCCTTAAATGCCCATCCTAGCCTGTCAAATCCTCTTCCTCCACACAACACTGGTTGATCTTGGAGATTTTTTGGGGGGTTCAAGGTAGGGTCTCACTTGAGCACAGACTGACCTGAAATTCTCTATGTAGTTTCAGGGTGGTCTCAAACTCATGGCAATCCTCCTAAGTGCTGGGATTAAAAGTGTGTGCCACCATGCCTGGCTTAAAAGTTTATTATTCTTATTTTCTTTTCCCTTTTTGATTTTTCAAAGTAGGGTCTTGCTGTCGCCCAGGCTGATCTGGAATTCACTATGTAGTTTCAGGCTAGCCTCGAACTCAGAGTTCCTGTCTTGGAGACTTTTTTTTTTTGGTTTTTTTCGAGATAGGGTCTCACTCTAGCTCAGGCTGACCTAGAATTTACTATGGAGTCTCAGGGTGGCCTCGAACTCACGGCGATCCTCCTACCTCTGCCTCCCAAGTGCTGGGATTAAAGGCATGCGCCACCACGCCCGGCTCTGTCTTGGAGACTTTTGCCGGCACTACCTGAATGGTGGGAACCCAATGGTACTGGTCCATTGTGATGTGGGACCTCAGCCTAGCTGGGCTGTCTTAGGCAGAATCTTTGGGTTGACATCACTACGAACTTGTAGAACGAAGGGCAGGCCACATAACTGCAGCACAGCACCTGGCACCTATTCCATATTTTTTATACAATAAATAATTTGTTTAGTCTTTTTCTTGGATTCTTGGTGAGAAGCTGCTTTGAAATGCCTTGTAGTCAGGTGTGCATGCTAAGAGATAGAACAGGATAGGGCAGGTCATCAGAAAGACCAAGCCATGGCTACAGGGTTGGGGCTTTAAGCCATGCAGTATCAGTCCACCCTCCAGGATAGGGTGGGCAGTAGGGGGGGTAGAAGTGGTAGAGTCAGACCTTATATGGCAATTAGGTCAGTCACACCTATAGAAAGAGACCCCTATAGACTCAGACCCTGAAATCAGTGAAGAATCCCAGCTGATGAATTGCTGTGTGGGAAGTGATGTACCCTGATTTCATGGGGTGAGGACAAAGGAGTTCTATTTCAGATCCTCCCATGCTTGCTTTGTCTCTCCATTTAGTGAATCCCCAACTTGAGTCTTTTATAATCAAACACCAATTTAAACTGTGTTTTGGGAGGCTTTCTAGTGAATTATGGGAACCTGCCAATGTCATGGGGGCCCCTAAGCTTGAGCCAGCTGGAGAGATGTACAGGTGGCCTAGGGAACTCACAGGTATACCTGGCATCAGAAACAAGAGCAGTCTTACTGGGAACCATGCCCTTAAATTTGTGGGGGGTGTATTGACTCTGGGTGGTTGTTATCAGAACAGAGTTATAACTCCTTAGTATCAGGCTAAAATTAAATGCATCTCTACACAGGATGAAACCACAATTATGATGGCCTTTTGTAATGCTATCAAGGGACAGGGCAGATGATATGAAGTCTCTTGATCTCCAGGTATTTTGATCCCTGGTAGCAGTCTTGGGAAAAGTTTCCTGAAAAAGCATGCTCAGAAGACAAAGAACCCCATGGACATTGAGGGAGCTGCTAAAGGAGTCAGCAGCAAAGCCTCAGGCAACTCCAGGATGAAGGATGACAGAGGGCTGCCATAATCTTGAGGGGTTGGTCTATTTTTGTAGAATTAGAACTTGGCTGGCCAAAGGCAGGGCTGCCAATGGTGGAAGCTTCCATATACACTTAGCTGGGTTGACAGGGAGGGGACAACACCTGCCCAAGGCTGCACTTTGCTGTCTTGCTAGCTCCTGGCTTTGGCCTTAGGAAAGACCACTGTCTGCCACCATCCACCCCAAAAGGTAGAAGGATCAGACTCACAAAGAGTTGTGTGTTTTGTGCACAAGTACACAGAACTATATACTTAAGTACCTGCTTGGGTGGGATGGTTGACTTTACTAGCTTTTTCTGTGGAAAAAGCCTTTGGGAGCCTATGCCAGACACAAGGACATGTGAGTTGTGCTCCTGCCCTGGGAAACCCACAGCACATTCCACATTTACAAAGCAGAAGACAAGTCAAAGAATCTGCCTGGGGCTGGAGATGGCTTCGTGGTTAAGATGCTTGCCTGCAAAACCTAAGGACCCATGTTTGACTCTCCAGAGCCCATGTGAGCCAGACACACAAGACGACACAAGTGTGCAAAGTTACACATGTGCACAAGATGGCACACACATCTAAAGTTCGATTGCAGTGGCTTGAGGCCCTAGCGCGCTAATTCTCTCATTAAAAAAAAAAAAAAATCTGCCTCAATTCATAGTCCAGGGAAGGTTCCGTCATTAATAAGATCACAGAACAGTGTAAGGGTATACAGTTGCCCCACAGACTCAGGTGTTTTATTAAAGTTGAGTTTGCAACTTCAGCCCCTGGTCTGAATTCTAGCCCAAAAGTATATAGAGAGAAATTTGAGCGCTGGGACAGGATCTGTGCTGTCTGCTGGTGTGTTAGTGTTTTGTGTGCTGCACTTGTTTCACTCTTTTTGGGTGTATGGAAGTAAGCAGCTTCTTCTGCCATTTATAGAACTTCCCCTGGATCTGTGAGCCTGAAGTAAACGTGTTCCTCCCCTAAAATGTCTGGCTGGATGTTCGTACTAGCAACATGGAGCTGACTGCAACAGAATTTAGTACCAGAAGAGTGGAGTCTTGCTGTGATGAAGCTGAACATGTGGATTTTGGAAACTGTGTAATGGAGGAATGTGTACGAACTTGGTATTTCCAATTACAGAAGGTTTACAGAGCAGTAAGCCAAATTTTATGGGTTATTTTTGTGAGAGCTTTTTTTTTTTTTTTTTCATTTGAAAATGCTAAATGCAGAGAGAATTGTGTTGGCTTCTCAACTTTCAAAGGAGAAGGAAAGACTTTAGAGAACCTTGTTGGAACTGGGCTACTGGCAAAAAGGCTGGCTGTGTTCTAATGCCCATGACCAGAAAGTCTGGTCAAGGTTGACTTTAAAATGGACTGGTGTGCTTGGAAGAAGGTATAGAACTGAAAGATGTATGATTTAAAGTTGGAAAAATCCAAGCAAATTTAAAGTTACAGGCAGAGAGACTGGCTTTAGGTTACTAGAGCTAATTGTTAAACAGATTACCACCATTAAGGGTGGGCCAACTGCTCTACATTAAAACAATGGAAAAACTGCCTTAGGGTGCTGTCCATGCAGGAAAGGCTGAATGAATAGAAATGCAAACTTTTTTGAAAGAAGAATTCTCAAAAGGTAATCCAGTTCATCAAGGTCATGATTTATTTCCCCCTTGGATTAACAAAATGGCTGTCACTGAATCACTGGTACTGGTTCTGGAAGCATGAGAAATGCATGGAAGTGGGTCATTAAGTGAACACAGTTGCAGCAGCCACTGCTGAGATGTAGCAGTTGAACCAGGGTGATGTCCTTGTATAGGTAGAGAGGCCAGTGAGACCACTGTAAAATGGACCATGGTTTGCAGTAGACACTTGAAGATGTTTTGGATGTACCAGGACTGTGCAAAGGCTACCATGGAGAGCTGTTGGCTGGGAATAAAAGTTTTCCCCTAGCTCCTCAGCTCAGCTGGAGGGGTAGAACTTGAAATCCAGAGACTGCTGCCATTGGTTATGGAGGTTGGACTTAAACTACAGTTGTTTGACATTTACCTAATAGTTATTTCTCGTCTCTCCTGGTTATGCCTCATTATAGTGGAAATGTTCACTCTGCCATTACATGTTGGAAGTATGTAACTTGTTTTGATTTTCCAAGATTCATAGTTAAGAGATGGTCTTGAATCTCAGATGAGACATGGGACTTTGGAACAGTCTTAAAAGTTGGTAAAGACTGTGGGAATCTTTGAAGTTGAATTGAATACAATCTGCAATGTGAGATGGTCATGAGTCTATGGGGGCCAGGGGAGGAATGTGGAAGTTTGAATGTATGACTCCATAGACTCAGATGTTTTATTAAAATTGAGTTTGCAGAGCTGGGCGTGGTGGTGCATACCTTTAATCCCAGCACTTGAGAAGTAGAGGTAAAAGGGTTGTTCTGAGTTTGAAGCCACCCTGAGACTACACAGTGAATTTCAGGTCAGTCTGGGCTAGGGTGAGACCCTACCTTGAAAATCAAAACAAAACAAAACAAAAAACAAAACCCCAAAACCCAAACAGGCAGATTCCTGCTAGAAGGTATGTGTTACTGGGCTGGGCAGATCTGAATTCCAGCCCAAAGTGTGCCGAGAGTAGTTTGAGCTCTGGTGGGGTTTGTGCTATCTCTGGTGCTGGTTTTTTGCTTGCTGCAGTTGTTTCTTTCTATTTGGATGTATGGAAGTAAACAGTTTCTTTCACCATTGATGGAACTTCTCCTGGATCTATAAGCCTCAAATAAATCAGTTCCTCCCCTAAACTGTCTGGTTGGATGTTCATCCTAGCAATGTGGCAGTTTGAATGTATGGCCCCATAGGCTCAGGTGTTTTATTAAAACAGTGTTTCCAACTTTAGCTCTAGCAGGCAAATTCTTGCTAGAGGGGGGTGTGTCACTGGGCAGGTCTGAATTAGTGACAGGTGTCCACCCTACAGGCTAAACACACAGGGCCCCTGCCCTCAAAAGCTACTTAGAAATCAACTACAACCCTGCATGTGTAATTTCTAATTCCCCAGCTGCTTCTGTTTGGTCAAATAAGCTCCAATTGCAGGTCCCAAGAGGAATCCTTCCTCTGTGTATCCCTATGAACTGGAGGGAGCATCCTGTTATGGACTGGGATAACAAAGACAATTTTATTCAGATCAATCTTGTCTTCAATGGCTTCAGATCAAAAAAGATGATTCCAGCAGGCTTATGTCTTAGGAACAAGATGACAAGCCAGGTCTGGAGTATCTTGTGAAGGCTTGTCCCTAGGGTAGCTGCCAGGCCTTAGCACAAGGTCAGGTTATGGGGAACAGTCTCAGAGTGGGACACTGGATGGGGAGCAAAGCTGACAGACGCTTGAGGTTTGAAAGGGGCTCTGGGCTGAGGGAGAAACTGTCCAAATACAGGAAGTGGTTGGGGACAGCAAGTCCAAGACACAAAGACAGGAAATACAGAGCACTTCCTGGCTGGCTCCCTCACTGTCACCCCAAGCCTCCCCCAACCCTGCTTGACTATGCTACAGGTGGCTTTCCTATATCTTTTAAGTTGTCTGCAGTCCACAGCTCCTATCTATCCCTCAGCCTCAAGCTCCGTGAAGACACCAAATTTGCTTTGTCATTGTCTAGACAGTGAGTTTGAGTAAGTGGTTCAATACATATGTACCCAATGGATGAACTGGCCAGAGAAAGGTTGTGACTGGCTGTGAGGAAGCAGGAAGAGAGTGCTAGGTAGGGTGGGGTGGTGTTGCCATTGCCACAAGCCAGGAGCCACAAGGGAATGGGAACAAAGGCAGGCAGACGGAAGAGACAGACAGGAGAGGCCTGACAAGGCTGTATATGAGAAAACATACACAGGGGATGCCCTGGCTTGGGATGGTGAAGACTGACTTAGTATCCATTCCCTCATATCCTTTTTTAATGATAGAGTTGAGGCTATCAGCCACCCTGGGATTCATGAAGTCCCCCAGATGCCTCAGAAGCACTAGCCCTCAGAGGAGCACCCAAGCTCAGTATGGCTGTCTCTTTACCTTAATGGTTTTTGACTGGAGCCTCAGGCCGTTCAGTGTGCTGATTGCTCTCTCTGCGTCCTTTGCAGTCACATAGTTCACAAAGCCATAGCCCAAGCTGTGTCCTGTGTAGGAGAAGCGACATTGGTAAATGGACTGCCAATGAACAATGGACCAAAGGGACAGGCAGAACTAACAGGATTCTATGTAACCAGGCTTAAGGGTAAGGCCAATAAAAGAGAAGACAAAGTAACATACCAAGACCTCTAAAGAAGAGGCCTCTGGGGAGCCACATTAGAGATGCAGATAAGCTCACTTTCTTTGGTAAACATAACTTTTGCAACAAAGGCACCCTTTTTTTTTTTTTAAAGGAAGAAAGATTATCTTATTTATTTATTTGAGAGCAACACACAAAGAGGCAGAGAGGGGGAGGGAGAGGGAGAGAATGGGCGTGCCAGGGCCTCCAGCCACTGCAAACAAACTTCAGGTGCATATGCCACCTTGTATATCTGGCTTACGTGGGTACTGGGGAATCAAACCTTGAATTGGGGTCCTTAGGCTTCACGGGCAAGCGCTTAACCACTAAGCCATCTCTCCAGCCCCAAAGGCACCTTTTAAAAATTTTATTTTATTTCTGAGAGAGAGAGAGAGAGAGAGAGAGAGAGAGAGGGAGGGAGGGAGGGGGAATGAATATATGAATGGGCCCATTAGGGCCTCTAGCCACTGAAAGTGAATTCCAGACACATTGGACATTTTGTGCATCTGGCTTAGGTGGGTCCTGGGGAATAGAACCTGGGAGGCTTTGCAGGCAAGTGCCTCAACTGCTAAGCCATCTCTCCAGCCCCAAAGGCACTTTTTGTAGTTAACAATAGTTTCAAAAGTAATAGGGAAGCCAGGCATGGTGGCACACGCCTTTAATCCCAGCACTTGGGAGGCAGAGGTAGGAGGACTGCTGTGAGTTCAAGGCCACCCTGAGACTACAGAGTAAATTCCATGTCAGGCTACACTAAAGCGAGACTCTACCTTGAAACACCCCCCAAAACAAACAAAAAACCCTCCAAATAAACAATAAAAGTAATAGGGCTGGCTCAGTGGGTAAAATATTTGCTGCAAATCTTAACAGTTCAGTTTGGTTCCCAGCAACAACATAAACAAGCCAGACATGGTAATGCATACCTATAACCCCGGTATGGGGGGGTGGGGTACAGAGAGGCAAGATGGCTAGCTAGTCTAGCTGAAATGGTGAGCTTTGGATTCAGTGAGATACAATGTCTCAAAAAATAAGAGCCACCTGATGTTAACCTGTCCCTACATACACATATAACACACAAACACACAAAATTAAAATGAGTCTGAGGCAATTGAACCCAGCAGAAGGGACGGAGAAGGCTGGGTACATAGAGGAAAGCCAGAGCTGAGAGAATCCTAAGACTGCCAAGTAATCCTCTCCATAGGTTCACATTCCTGGCCAAGCTTTCTGGGCCTTTTCTGGTAGCAGATGTCACTGTAACATTGGAACCAGCTCAAATTCAGTCATGAAGATATGAAAAAAATCAAGGTGGAAGGTATGAGGCTCCCTATCCTCTCTTTGTGAAACCAGAGGTAGCCACCAACTGGAAGGACAAGAAATGGCAGGGGAGGCCAAGGGAGATGATGAGGTTGGGAGTGAGAAGGGAACCTCTGAGCCCATCTAATCAAAGCCTCTCACTGAAGGAAAAGTGAAAACAGCCTTTGACTTCCTAAACCCATGTAGACAACACAGCTCAACACCTGTTTCATTCTGCTTTGGGAACCTGAGAACAAAGCTGTGAGACAGGTCCAGAGCCACAAGGAGGCAGGGATCTTCATGGCAGCTGGGTGTGCTCCAGAGAGAACTCAGGAAACTCAACTTGTATCAGTGATAACAAGACCTGAACTGAGTACAAAGAGCCTAACCCACACTTGCTGTTTTCTTAGGTGTTAGGGAATCAAACTCAGGGAGAATCACACCCTTGTGATTGTACAGCAAGCTCTCTTACTTGCTGAGGCATTTTTTTTTTTTTTTTTGGAAGTACAGTCTCACTAGTTCAGGCTGAATCTCAGGGTGGCCTTGAACTCATGGAGATCCTCCTACCTCTGCCTCCCAAGTGCTGGGATTAAAGGTGAGCGCCACAATGCCTGGCAATATTTTCTTTTACAAATAAACTTTAGACAAATTAAAAAGATTAGTACAGCGAGTTTCCATCCTGCCCCTACCTTCTGCTCTCAGTAACATCTTTTTCTTTTTTAATTAAAATTTTTTTTCTGCCAGGGGTGGTGGCACACGCCTTTAATCCCAGTACTTGGGAGGCAGAGGTAGGAGGATTACCATGAGTTTGAGGCCAGCCTCTGCCTCCCAAGTGCTGGATGAAAGGCGTGTGCCACTGTGCCCAGCCACCATACCTGGCACACAGCTTTCTTTAAAAATTTTTTTTTATTTATTCATTTTCAAGGAGGAGGAAGGGAGGGAATGGGTGCACTAGGGCCTCTAGCCTCTGCAAACAAACTGCAGATACATGTACCACTCTATGCATCTGGCTTTATGTGGATACTGGGGAACTGAACCTGGGTTGTTAGGCTTTGTAGGGAAGTGCCTTAACTGCTGAACCATCTCTTCAGCCCATCAGTAACGCTTTTTCATTTTTTGGATTTTCGAGGTAGGGTCTCACAGTAGTTCAGGCTGACCTGGAATTCACTATGTAGTTTCAGGGTAGCCCTGAACTCACGACAATCCTCCTACCTCTGTCTTTCGAATGCTGGGATTTAAGGTGTGCACCACCATGCCCGGCTTCTAGAGAGATTTAATAAAACTTAAGAGAAGGAAGGCAGAAAATGTACAGAAAATGAAAAAGCCTGCCATTCTCCTAGGACTTAGGTTATGGCAGGCAAGCAGGCTTCTTTCTGCTGTTTCTCCTGTCCATTAGGAAAAAGAGCCTGATACGATCTGCCCACATTTGGAGAGATAGGATCAGCATGAGATAGGGCCGAGGGCTGGGGAACAGCAGGGGTCTATGGCCAAGCTAGGCTGAGTGCGGCTTTAATGGGCTTCAGCCTGCCTAGAGTCAAGGTTGGGGATGATTAATGGTAGAGAAGGTGAGCATGGAGATGAGGGAGAGAGAAGAGAGACAGGGATGGATGATAAAGACTGGATAAACTCTAGCTCTGAGGGCTGAGGATGTCCCAAAGACTGGTGTTTCCCCTGTGTCTTGCTTTCTCAACTGTAGGAACACATTTCTTGCCACCAGTTCTCTGATCTGCCCAGCATCAGCAACACCTCCCACGAAATTCAAATACAGATGACCCAACTCTTCAGAGTGGCTGATTCAGTGTCCATGGGTGGGGCCCCAGACCGGCATTCCTCCAAGTTGACGGATGTTGCTACTGGCCAAGGGACAGCCTTTGATGCTTGGCTGCCCTGCAAGAAAGAAACAAGGCTACTACCTCCGTTTGGAGCACAATTTCTACTATACTGTAAGGTGTCCATCTGGCCAACTTCAGCTATTAGTCTTGCATTTCCAAACTTACTTTTCTCTTTAGGCAGCAAGGATAAAGCTAGAGAAACAATACCTTGGCACTATGCCTTGCTCTAGGTGCTTCTAGGAACTGGGAACCTCAGGCCAACCTGAGGTGTGAACTAAGAGAGGTAAGCTCTCCTGTGCAGTGTGATGATGTAGGTACAGTGAGCTTTCTTTAAAGGTCTATAGGGACTCCAAGGAAGATACCGGCTCTGAGTGGGAGGAGGAGTTAGGCCCAAATGAAAGATAATAGGCAAAAGATAAGAAAGTATATTTTTCTTTTTAAAATTCTTTAATATTTATCTATTTATTTGCGACAGAGAGGAAGGGAGGGAGAGAAGAAGGGAGGGAAAGAGAGAGAGAGAAAGAGAAGAGAGAAAATGAATGGGCACACCAGGGTCTCTACTCCAGATGCATGCACCACCCACTTTGTGCATTTGGCTTTATGTGAGTACTGGTGAATCAAACCTGGGTCCTTTGGTTTTTCAGGCAAGTTCCTGAACCACTAAGCCATCTCTCCAGACCAAGAAAGTACTTTTCAAAAGAAGCTATGAGGTCAGCAGGTAAATGAAGATGAGGATGAAACGTACTAGAAATGCAGGTCAGCACCACAAACAAAAGCCAAGCTGTATATGTGCTGGCAAAGAAGAAATCCTGTCAGGCTCAGGGAATGAATAGTAGAGCTGGGAGGTGGGGAAGGGGGAGGGGTGCGAGTTGGCAATAGGGATCAAGGGTTCTTAGAAGAAACACCTGCTGCTTTATTACATCCAAGAAGACTGCATGGAAATAACCAGTAAATCAAGAGTGATACTCATTTCCATGGGATTTATAAATATGAAAAAATATAAAACAAATACCATGCAACCACTGTTGATGATGGAACAGTACAATGTTTGGTGGGAAAGGAACATGTTCAGATGTGGGAAGAAAAGTTTGCTGTATTGCTTGCAGCCTTTCTTCCTGCTTGTCTCATGTTTTTTTTTTTTTTTTTTAAGTAACAAAGTTGGCTTGTGTTAAGGAAAAAGGGTTGTCACATTATCGAAGTGTGAAAGGGCATTCCTTTATCAGGAATGGTATTCAGGAAATACCAGGAGCTGAAGCCATGTTTGGGAAATGGTAAGCAGCTCAGTCCAGGCTGAAGGTGGGCATGATAGGTGGGGATGAATCAGAGGTTCATGGTACAAGAAACAGAGTGAAGCCAGGCATGGTGGCTCACACCTTTAATCCCAGCAGAGGTAGAAGGATCACTGAGGTCTATAGGCTAGTCTCTCACTATACAGTGAATTCCAGTTTTGAGTTCAGCCTGGGCTAGAGTAAGACCCTAACCTTGAAAATCAAACAAACAACAAAAAAAGAGTGAATGTGCTGGAGGCTGGCGGGACAAGAAGTCCACGAGGGTTGAGGGCTGACTCCTGACCCCTTGAGGTCATATGGACTATTGTAGGATCCTATGAGACCAAAGAGCAGGGCAGGAATGTACATGAAGACTCTCTGAACAGCACAGTGGATGTTTTGGTGACATACTATAGCTAGTGTTTGTGAATGGAGGAGCAAACAACAAACACAATGACCCCATAGGAGGACTTGCACCTGTCTAGGCTGGCCAGAAAACACTGGGAACCTTCTGGTCAGTAATTCAGTCACCATGCTTCCTTCATATTGTCACTAGTGCCCAGAATATGGCTTATTCACAATAATTTTTAAAAATTTATTTATTATTTTTGAGAGAGGCATATAAAAGAGAATAGATGCATTAGGCTTCACGTGGGTTTTGGAGAATTGAACCTGGGTCCTTTGCCTTTGTAGGCGAGCGCCTTAACTGCTAGGTCATTACTCCAGCCCCACAATAAGTATTTGCTGAATGAGTATACTGGATAACAGTTCTAACCTCAGTGCAGTATGGGCTTCTGGATTGCAATGGGAACCCACAAGCAATCTGACGGTGACTGAGTAGGTCAGAGAAGGTGTATCCTCAGGCAAGATCTACATGGCCTTAAATGCAGGCTGATGAAGAGGTCTCTAATGTAGTGGGAATCTGGAAGTGTAGCACACAGGTTCAGGTTTGCTGAGATGAACTTCTAGACCAGGCACAGTTATGGAGGAAGGGATATTTATTGACGCTTACAGATCCATGGGAAGTTCCATAATGGCAGAAGAAGCTGGCCTGCCTTCACAGGTCCAAGCAGAGAGAGAGAGAGAGAGAGAGAAGCACAAGCCTAAAGCCAAAAGCCACAGCACACTTCAGGAACTCCAGCTAGGCACACTTTGCATATCTTTAGACTGAAATCTGAAACCCACCACCACACCTTAAGATCCACCCAGTGACACTGCCTCCAGCCAAGTGGCTGCAGATGCAAACTACAAACAATAAAGAACTGAATATATTGGGGGCCATCTATTCAAACTACCACATGAAGGGAGACAGTTATAAGTGGCTATGAGTTAAGAGGTTACAGCAATAGTGAGCAATGCAATGGTATCCTGGGCTGAGATGATTTCTGGGGAGTTGCAGGGCAAGAATGGACTGAAGAAACAAGAGGGACAAATACTGGGACCCAGGCCAGTTTCCAAGATAAGGTGCCAAGGTATCTTAATATAACCTAGGTAGTAGCCCAAAGTGCCTTAAGATTATTGCTTATTACTTAACCTGCAAAGGGGGAAGAGGAAAAGAGAAGGGAGAGAGAAAGGGAGAGGGAGGAAAGAGAATAAAGCAACAGTGTTTTGCAATACTGAGTCCCTAAAGCCATCCTCTAAACACAGCACCAACAGAAACAAGTCCTTCTGCAAACACTTAAGAGATAGGTATAGTAAGGACATAAAGCACCTGTATCTGCTTCATAGATGGGGCACACAGGCCTAGGAGTCACTGTATATGAGTTAAGAACAAACACGCTTTCAGTTGTCCTGCTCCTGACCTCAGAGTCAAGCTTACTGTGGTGCAGAAGTTCAAGTGATGGAGCAATGATGAAGATAATGGGGAACTGCCTATGGGCTTGCTGGTGCATGTATGCCTGCACAGATAGGAACAGACCTGGCAACTTCCCCAGCAGGTCCCTTCTAGCTTTCAGAATGGTCCCTGTTTCATGGCTCACTCTCTTCTTCCACATCTTAGTTCACACATGTGTTCCATCTTACAAGGAATTGATCCTCTTTTGGGAACTTATGTCCAGTCTTATGTCCAACTAGCAGGGCAAAAATAATTTGGGATTAGAAAAAAACTTCACAGCCAAGGCTTCCAGGCTGTCACTATTCTGCACTAAGGAAATGTGGTTAGCCAGCAGCAGGGCCCAGGTGAAACCACAGATGAACTGGCGAAATGAGCGCTTCCATGGTGAGACTGACAACCTGCACCAGGGTGATAAGACATTGATGATACTCAAAATGTATCAAAGCAGAAATTAAAAAAAAAAATGTTAAAGAGCTCAACACTAAAGTAGACTTATAACACATCCACCGAGGCTCAGGGAATTCTGTGGAAGAGGGGGTGGAAAGATTTTAAAAGCCACATGGTAGGAAGGCACATCCAGAGAAATTGTCCCCCTCACCCAAAATGACAGACTGCTGCTCTCGTAACTAATAAACCACAATTCCATGGTGAATATCAGCAATCCCACTGAGGGCCCTCAGTGGAATGGGGACAGGGAGGAGGGAAATGGTGGTACCAACATATGAAGTGTACATGCCAAGTTTCTACTTAACAAAAACAAACAAAAACCAGGACAACCATTGGTAGCCTTTCACAGAAACCTCTTAGGTTCTTTACCTGCTACTTTATCTCGAATAAGCTTTGCAGATTCAACTTCGCCAATGCTGCTGAACAGACTTCGTAGTTCCTCCTGGGTCATGTTCTGAGGGAGGTAGTTGACAATTAGATTTGTTCTCCCAATGTCATCCCTGCAGTCTTCGGCCATGTGGTCTTCATAACCATTAGACATTGTATTTTTTAAAAAATCTGCAAAGAAAACCAAGAACAAATAAATTCTACCAACACTGAGCTATGGAAATCAAAGCTAATGGCTATATCTATGCTTAAGGCATTTCCTTTTTAGTACTCAAAGATCAACCATGCCCACAAAAACCCGCCATGTGTGTGCATAGCCACCCAAACCTGGAAGTAAACAAATGTCTTTCACTGGGAAAAAAGATGGATAAACTCCATAAAGAAATTAAACAACAAACAAACAAACAAGGAGAAACTTTAGCTAGGCAAATGCTCTACCACTGAGTTACATCCCCATCCCTAATTCTTCAATTTAAGAAGAGCAATTTGTGGGCTTGGGAGGAGGGTGATCAGGGGGAGTTTGAATCTATAGCTTTGTGCACAGAGGCAAGCACTCTACCACTAAGCTAAGCTACCAAGTGGCAGTGAAAAGGAATGTTAAATGCATATCCTACATGGAAGAAAGCATTGTGATGCCACAAACTGTGAGTTCATTTTATAATGTCTTCTTGAAAAAGGTCAAACTACAGAGATAGCAAAAAAAATTAAATGGGGGCTGGTGAGATGGTTTAGCCATTAAGGCATTTGCCTGCAAAGCCAAAGGACCTAGGTTCAACTCCCCAGGACCCACATAAGTCAGATGCACAGGGGGCGCACATGTCTGGAGTTCGTTTGCAGTGGCTGGAGGCCCTGACACACCCATTCTCTCTGTCTTCCTCTTTTACTGTCAAATAAATATATAAATAAAAACCTATTTTTAAAAAAGTAAATGGTTGCCAGGGAAAGGGGTGGAGATGCATAAATAGGTAGAGCACAGGGGATTTTTTAGAGCAACATAAGTTTTCTGTATGAAGCTGGGCATATGAAAGCCTATAATCCCAGCATTTAGGAGGCTGAGGCAGAAGGATAGCGAATTCAAGGTCAGCTGAGGCTAGACAAGTTGAGACTGTCTCAAAAACAAAAAACAGAGCTGGACAAATGGCTCAATGGTTGAAGACCGTTCCTTGCAAAGTGTGATGGCCCAGGTTAAATTAAATTCCCCAGTACCCACATGCACAAAGTGGTGCATATGTCTGTCTGCAGTGGAGGAGGCCCTGGCATGCCCAAACTCATTCTTTCTTTGCACTTTTCCGTAACCTAAAATTGCTCTTTGAAAGTCTAACACAAAACAGAACAGTTAAGAGTTCAACCATGTCCATTAAGAGGACCTTTTGTTTTGTACTGATTGGCTGCAAATGAACTAACTCCAGATGCACGTGCCACTTTGTGCACTTGACAATAATAGTACTGGGGAATTGAACCTGGGTCATTAGGGTTTGTAGGCAAGTTCCTTAACCACTGAACCATCTCTCCAGCTCCTGTACTGATTTTTTTTAAAAAAGTTTTTCGAGGTAGGGTCTCTCTCTAGCCCAGGCTGACCTGGAATTCACCATATAGTCTCAGGCTGGCCTTGAACTCATGTCGATCATCCTGCCCCAGTCTTCCAAGCGTTGACATTACAGGTATGAGCCACCATGCCTGGCTAAGGGCTCTTAAAGAGGTCTGGGCATGCAGCTCAGTGAAAGACTATGCACAAGCACTGGGTTTCATTCCCAGCATGTTTATGCAAACCCATGCACGTGCAAAAAACCAGCCTTTAAAGAAACCTATAAAATCCCAGCACAATAGCTCAAGCTCCTGTGAGAAAGTGTGCCTTAAGAGCTTTCCCAAAGATTCATGTCTGATTTCTCCTTATGCCGAAAGCTGATCATAGTTAGATGCCGAGGAGTTCATGATGTGTGCCCTCACAGCTCAACCTCAGGTCACCTGCTTGGTTGGCAATAGTCTTATGTGCCTGTTGTCTCCAAAAACAGAGTAATGGAGCCAGAAAGAGGCTAGGATTTCTCTCCCTGTCCAAAGACCTTGGCTTTCATAGCTTGCAGGTTTTGGAAAACTCTTTACTTTCAGTGGCTAACATTAGAGCTCAGGATAGCTTTGAAGAAATGACTGCATACATGCAGCTGAGGGCATCAAGACTGCTCTTCTGAAAGCTCAACTTGCACTAGCTTTGCTCACAGGTAATGCTGTACAATGGCCTAACTGAAGAGGTCCTGCATCCCTGCCTCTAAGTTTACAAGTATCAACCTCATGGGTCTCCACCAGCCTGGAGGGCTCAGTGGGCATCCCTACTTCCTCCATATCTCTGGTGTGCAGCTCTGTGTTATATTTAAAACCCCAGTTCTCGTGCTCCTAACACTTTAGTCTTCTTTAAAAATAGTTCTGCAGGGGGCTGGAGAGATGGCTTAGCAGTTAAGGCACTTGCCTGCAAAACCAAAGGACCTAGGCTCCATTACCCAGGACCTACATAAGCCAGATGCACAAGGTGGCACATGAATCTGGAGTGAATTTGCAGTGGCTGAAGGCCCTGGCATGCCCTTTATCTCCATCTGCCTCCTCCTCCTCTCTCTCTCAAATAAAAAACAAAAATGCTTTATAGGACTGGGAAATGTAGCTCATCAGCAGAGATCTTGCCTAGCATGCAAGAGGTCCTATGTTTCATCCCCAGTAAAACACACACACACGCACGCAAGCACACCCACCCACCCCACACCCACACTAGAGATTACTTAAAATTAAACAGCACTTGCATAGAGAGTTCCTTTCTTCAATCAATGCTGAGAGGAAATCTGGTCTGGTTTCTGGTGGATTTGTTCAGGTCTTCCCAATCTTTCTAACTTTCAAACAAGCTAAATTAGTAAAAATTTCCCAGCATTTGTTACTTATTTCAAAGTGGCCAGACTCATTTCTCTTTAGAGACTTATATCAAAAAAGAAAAGCCTGGAAAATTAGACACCATAAAGTTAAAAACTGTACGGCAATAATCATCAGAAACAAAGACAAGCATCCCGAGAATAGGAGAAAATATTTGGTTATGTATCATTTACATCAGTGGTGCCTACGCTGGGTGATTCTGCCATGCAAAGGGATAGGAGACAATGTGTGCAGGCATTTTCAGTTTTCACACTACTCCTGGGTACAGCCCAGGACAACACCCACAACCTTTAAAAAGTATCCAGCCTACAATGTCAATACTGCAAAGGCTGAGAACACTTAGTTCATTGTATCTATAGGCTAATATTAATTTTTAAAATTTATTTATTTAAGGGAGTGAGAGACAGAGAATGGGCACACTAGGGTCTCCAGCTACTGCAAACGAACTCTAGATGCATGTCCTACCTTGTGCATCTGGCTTACGTGGGTCCTGAGGAATTGAACTGAGGTCCTTTAGCTTTGCAGGCAAATGCCTTAATCGCTAAGCCATCTCTCCAAGGCAATAATAAATTTTAAAACACAGCATTATCACCAAGAGAAAATCTGGCAAAGGATATGAGCTACAATTAAAAGATGCTAACCACTCAATAGGATAATAAAACCACTTAAGAGCTCAACCTTATGAACAATGAAGAAAATGCAAACAAATAAGATGTTACTTTCTGCCAATCACATGGAATAAAATCTGGGATTTATAAAATCCAGTATAAGTAAAGGGAAAAACAGCCCCATACTCTGCAATGAATGAGCACAAGATGGTATCACCTTTTTGGAGGAGAGCTCGGCAGCTCCTATCAAAAAATTTTAAGGGCTGGAGAGAAGCTTAGCACGTAAGGCGCTTACCTGTGAAACCTAAGGACTAGGTTTGATTCCCCAGTATCCTCTTAAGCCAGACGCAAAGTGGTGCATGCTTTTAGAGTCTGTTTGCAGTGGTCAGAGGCTCTGGCATGCCCATTCTATCTGCCTCTTTCTCTTTCAAATAGGTAAATAAAAATATTCTAAAAAATTTCACATGAACGGTATTCTATGACTCTACTGTAGGCATCCATTCTACAGAAATGACCACACAGGGAGGCTTAATACTGGAGAGGAACACACTACCATTCGGGTTATAAAACATTCAAAATTGGACATCTAAATATACATCAATGGAAGATAGTGAACTACCAATTTTCAGGAGAACGCATTAAGATTTAATCATGAAAACTTTGACCAACCTCTTAAATTGCCTGTGGTCACGAGATTTTAAAATAGGTCATCAGCTGAAAAACAGATGAACAAAAACACTTGCTGAGGGCTAGAGAGATGGCTTAGTAGTTAAGGCTCTTGCCTGTGAAGCCTAAGGACCCATGTTCAACTCTCCAGGTCCCATGTAAGCCAGACACACAAACTGATGCAAGCGTGCAAGGTTACACATGCACCTGGAGTTTGATTGCAGTGGCTGGAGGCCCTGGTGTGCCAATTCTCAACCCCCCAATCCCACATTAAAAAACAAAACAAAACAAAACACGCCTTTAATCCCAGCACTCGGGAGGCAGAGGTAGGAGGATCGCCATGAGTTCGAGGCCACCCTGAGGCTCTATGATGAATTCCAGGTCAGCCTGAGCTACAGTGAGACCCTACCTAGAAAAATAAAAACAAAAACAAAAACAAAACAAAACAAACAAACAAACAAAAGGCCTGTCTATTGGGCTTGCCTCAAAACAAAAAACAAACAAGTAAACAAAAAAACCACTTGCTGAAGCCTGATCCATACAGCAGCAAATTTTCAGCACTGACCCGTGTTTCCTTCATCTTCCCCATCCCCCTTTTTCTATTATGCCTTTTTTTGGGTGGTACTGGGGATTAAAACTAGGACCTTGAATATAACTGGCAACTGCTTTACCACTTAGCTTCATTCAACTCTTCCTTCTTTTTCTCCTTCTCCCTCCCTCTCTTCACCCTTTCTCTAAGAGTGCAATAAGCACCTGTCCTCTTTCCCCCTCATCCTGCTTTTATGGCAGACAAATAGACAATGACTACCCCACTCTTATTATCTTTCTTTATATTTTGAGAGAGAGAGAGAGAGAGAGAGAGAGAGAGAGAGAGAGAATGAATGAATAAGTATGCCAGTGCCTCCAGCTGCTGCAAACCAACTCCAGACGCATGCACCACATTGGCTTTACGTGGCTACTAGGGAATTGAACCTGGGTTTCTGGGCTTTACAGACAAGTGCCTTAATTGCTGAGCCACCTCTCCAGCCCTTATTATTCCCCCCCCCCCCCCAGAGAGTCTCACTCTAGCCCCAGCTGACCTGGAATTCACTATGTAGTCTCAGGCTGGTCTCGAACTCACGGCGATCCTCTTACTATCTTTTATCCCTGGTAAAAAGTGCACTTTCCAGCTGGAGAGATGACTCAGTGTTTAGTTAAATGCACTTGCTTGCAAAACTTGGTGCCAGTCTCGGTTTAATTTCCCAGTACCCACATAAAGCCAGACACACAAAATGGCGAATGCATCTGGAGTTTGTTTGCGGAGACAAGTGATGTGTTCATTTTCTCTATCACTCAAATAAATAAATTAAAAAAATATATTTTTTAAAAACACCCTAAAACACGGTCTGTGAACTAAATTCTACTTCAAACACAGTTATGCTCATTTAGTTACGCATTGTCTATGACTGGTATTTTTTATTTATTGATTTATTTATATTTCTTTAAAATTTTTTTAAATTTCTTTTTCTTTTTATTTATTTAGTAGAGACAGAGAGAGGGGGAGAGAGCATGAGCAAGCAACAGCCAGGGCCTCTAGCCACTGCAAATGAACTCCAGACATACACGCCACCATGTGCATCTGGCTTACGTGGGACCTGGAGAATCGAACCTGGGTCCTTAGGGTTTACAGGCAAGCACCTTAACCACTAAGCCATCTTTCCAGCCCTATATTTCTTTTTATAATGACAGAACTTAGTAACAAGCTAGTAACCGCCACATGGCCCACATCCTGCATCTAGCTTTTAAAAAACGTTTTATTTATTTATTTGCAAGGAGCAAGACAGAAAGAAATTGGCTCATGTATCTGAAGTTTGTTTGCAGTGGCTAAAGGCCCCGGTGCACCCATATTCTCCTTCTCTCTGCTTGCAAATAAATAAAATTAAAATATTTCAAAAAAATTTGTGTTTCAGACAGGCTGTGCTTGAACTCTTGACTATACAAGTGCAGCAAGAGGGAATATTTTTGCTTGTTTATTTATTTATTACAAACACACACACACACGAGAGGAGGGAGAGAATGGGCATACCAGGGCCTCTAGATACTGCAAACAAATGCCAGATGCATGCACCACCTTGTGCATCCGGCTACATGGGTCCTGAGGAATTGAACCTCGGGTCCTCAGACTTCGTAGTCAAGTGCCTTAACCGCTAAACCATCTCTCCAGACTTATTTATTTACCTTTGGTTTTTAGGTCTTACTCTAGCCCAGACGGACCTGGCTGATTCTGTAGTCGCAGGCTGTCCTTGAACTCGCAGTGATCCTCCTACCTCTGCCTCCTGAATGCTGGGATTAAAGACATGTGCCACTGGGCTGGAGAGATAGCTTAGTGGTTAAGCGCTTGCCTGTAAAGCCTAAGGACCCCGGTTTGAGGCTCGATTCCCAAGACCCACATTAGCCAGATGCACAAGGAGGAGCATGCATCTGGAGTTCGTTTGCAGTGGCTGGAGGCCCTGGCGCACTCACTCTCTCTCTATATATATATCTGCTTCTTTCTCTGCCTGTCACTTTCAAATAAATAAAAACAAACAATTTTTTTTTTTAAAAAGACACGTGCCACCACACCCGACCCTATTTATGTTTTTGATGACAAAAATTTCTGACACTTGGAGACAATAGTTTGTACAATCGTCAAAACTTTCAGTTGGTAGAGTGCATGGACTAACTTGCTCAAAATCTTGGTTCTGGGGCCGGGCGTGGTGGCGCACGCCTTTAATCCCAGCCCTCGGGAGAGGCAGAGGTAGGAGGATCGCCGCGAGTTCGAGGCCAGTCTGAGAATACAGAGTGCATTCCAGGTCAGCCTGGGCTAGAGTGAAACCCTACCTCGAAAAACCAATAAATAAATAAATAAAATAAAATAAAAATAATCTTGGTTCTGGGGACTTCTGGATGGTGGTATATGAACCACACCAAAGCAGCCTAGGGGGAGAAAAAGTAAAAAATAAACCCAGCAAAACACACTCTTCTACTAAAAAGTGAGTAGTATAAGAAATTATCAGCTGCAGCAGAGGAGAGATCCAGAGCGTCTAGAGCCCACAGAAGCAGGCAGAAGTGGCTCTAGCAGCAATGGCAGGTCTGCGCCACAGCCCCAAGGCTCAGCCAGGTGAGAGGATTCTCCACTCACACTGACCTTCCCCCCAAACCCAAGAACCGTGAAGGGAGGATAGCAGGAACCAACGTAGCGCCCAGTGAGGAAGAGGATCGCTAGGACCAGCAGAACTTCGGCCATCCACAGCCTCCCCTCCCCTCCCCCACCACCAGCGCAAGCACCAGAGACCTGGGGAAGGGAGCTCACCAACACAACACCTGGCACAGGCAATCAGACCAGCAACCCACTGACCCGGCCAGCCTATCTGAGGCCACAGTGCAGCAAAGACAGACCCAAGCAAGAGCTCAGCATAATTGAGACCAAAACCACCCCAAAAGCTAACTGGGATTATCCGCCAAGTAAGCCTGGTATATAGGCTTGAATCACAAGTGCTAATTGCACCTTCCATGGCAGGATAAATTACATTAAATCAGATGGATGGTCAGATTTGCCATTCCTTTTGTTTTTTTTCTTTTTGGTTTTTCGCAGTTGGGTTTCACTCTAGCTCAGGCTGACCTGGATTCACTATGTAGTCTCAGGGTGGCCTTGAACTCACAGTGATCCTCCTAACTCTACCTCCCAAGTGCTGGGATTAAAGGCATGCACCACCACGGCAGGCTCGATTTGCTATTCTTAAATAAGCTATGTTTTGGACTTGTTATTTGTTGCTTCCTGACTTATAGTGCCTTTGTTTCCTCTTTTGTCATTCCTTAGGGAAGTGTCTCACTTGGTCACAAGCTGACTTGGAACCCTCAACAGACCAGAAATCCTAGCCTCCTAGTTGACAGGATTAAGGGACAACACACATCCTAAGCGGCCGCAACTTTGTTAGAGGATCTGGTTGTCATAATATATGTTCTTGCATAAATACTTTGTGCTGTTTTTCAATGAATGTGAACATTGTTTAGTTAAATTTTAAAATCTGCCTATATTTTGTTCCACTCAGCATCTAGAGTCACTTTGGTAGTTACTGAGAGCCCAGGATGGGATACCTGCCAGTGAGTTGTTGGCCAGGGAGGTCCCTGATGTCCCCAAAACATTACAGGCCATTACTGAGGCCCTTGGTTTCCCACCAGGAATAGATGGGAAGACTCTATTGCTGAAGACTCCACATACTTGGGCTGCAAGGTCACTGAGAAATCCTGCTGGGACTGAGCTGATAACTGACTCCATGTAGACCAGCTGACAGAAAGCTGGAAAAAGCTATGCTGCATGTAGCTCAATGGGAGACAGGGAAATCACCAGTGAAGATACTCCACAGTGGACATTGCAAGCCTTATATTTGGCCAACTAGGCCAATGGGTACAAAGTGGCACGTCTGTTATGGGGGAAACCAGCTGCCTTATAATTTGACTGGAGGCCCACTCCATGGGAAGGAATACATCCTAGATACTGAAAACCTACAATAGGAGTAGTCATGAGCCCTAGGGTTGTAACCGTCTGCTGCTGTCTGGCTAAATGTACATACTATGCTCATCAAACTCCCTAGTAAGCACTTCTCTTAATGTTTATACCCATATATTAATACTACTCTCA
Organism: Dipus sagitta; assembly: GCA_036346955.1. Classification (NCBI taxonomy): domain Eukaryota; kingdom Metazoa; phylum Chordata; class Mammalia; order Rodentia; family Dipodidae; genus Dipus; species Dipus sagitta. Next base: position 71,685,725 of record CM070773.1, on the reverse strand, counting down.
CTTTTGGTTAGAGAAGCTTCTCTTTTCAGATGACAGTGACCTTGGGATGACTCAGAAGGCACCACGGCGCTGAGAAGTGACGAGTGCTCAGCACTGCAATATCTCTATCACACCTTCTAAGGCTCAGGGTCCATTGGGGAAGAGGTGGTGGAAAGAATGTAAGCGCCAAAGGAAGGATAGGACTCCTTACAACCTGTTCCTCCAGACACAAAATGGCCTGGATATCCATGACCTCACAGTGCCCGATACTACCTACACAAGACCATCATAATAGGAGGAAAAGATGATGACATCAAAAAAAAGAGAGACTGGGTTAGAGAGATGACTTAGCAGTTAAGCACTTGCCTGTGAAGCCTAAGGACCCTGGTTTGAGGCTCAATTCCCCAGGACCCACGTTAGCCAGATGCACAAGGGGGCGCACTCGTCTGGAGTTCGTTTGCAGTGGCTGGAGGCCCTGGCGCGCCCATTCTATCTCTCTCTCTATCTGCCTCTTTCTCTGTCTGTCACTTTCAAATAAATAAGTAAAAATAAGCAAAAATAAAAAATAAAAATAAAAATAAAAAAAAAGAGACTGATTGAAAGGGGGAGGGTATATGAAGGAGAGTGGAATTTGAAAGGGGAAAGTGGGGGTAGGGAGGGAATTACCATGAAATTGTTTACAATCATGGAAATTGTCAATAAAAAATAATAAAACAACAAAATAAAAAAAAATCTTGGTTCTATCTATACCCAACACCACATAAACTTGGTGTAATGGTACATGCTTGAAAGCTTAGCATTTGGGAAGTGGAGGTAGGCAGGTCAGAAGTTCAAGGTAGGACTAGGGATGGTTCAGTAGGTAAAAGTCTACCTGAGTTTGGATCTCCAGAACTCATGGAGAGCTAAACACAGTAGTATGCTTCTTTGATTCCAGTGCTCCTATGGTGAGATGGGAAGGGGAAATAGGAGAATCCCTGGAAGCTTGCAGGCTTGCTAGCCTGGTATTCAGAGCAGTGAACAGAGACCCTGCCTCATACAAGGTGGAAGGTAAGGACCAATACTGGGGATTGTCCTCTGACTGCCACATGTGCCCCATGGCATGTATCCACCTACATTCACACGAGTGTACACAAAGACTTTTTAAAAAATTTCTCGTATGTAAGTAAAAATTTTTACTTAAAAAAATTTAAACTCATCCTCAGTTGCATAGCAAGTTTGAGGACAGACTGGGCTATATGAGACCATGTCTCCAAAGAAAATCCTCAAAACAGGGCTGGAGAGATGGCTTAGCAGTTAAGGTGCATGCCTGCAAATCCTAAGGACCCTGATTCAATTCTCCAGGTCCCATGTAAACCAGATGCACATAGTGGCGCATGTGCCTGGAGTTCATTTGCAGTGGCTAGAGACCCTGGCGCGCCCATTCTCTCTCTCTCTGTCAAATAAATAAATAAATACAAAAGAAAATACTCAAAACATACATAAAAAAGAATATTTTTTCCACAATGCAAGTTTTTTAAAAATATTTTATTTATTGACAGTGAAAGATAACAGGGCCTCCAGCCAGTGCAAATAAACTCCAGGTGCACAGGCCACCTTTTGCATCTGGCTTATGTGGGTTCTAGGGAATTGAACCTTTGTCCTTTGGCTTTGCAGGCAAGTGCCTTTACTGCTAGGCCATTTCTCCAGCCCCCACAATGCAGGCTGAAAACCAAAACATTTAAGAAGGGTACTCCATAGGCAGGTGTGGTGGCACACACCTTTAATCCCAGCACTTGGCAGGCAGAGGTAGGAGGATTGCTGAGAGTTCAAGGTCATCCTGAGACTACATAGTGAATTCCAGGTCAGCTTGAACTAGAGTGAGACCCTACCTCGAAAAACAAACAAACAGACAACAACAACAAAAAAGGGTGTTTCTGCATTTCCACATTGTTCTACAGTATGCTATAGTCACGTCTTTGGCTAGCTGGCAACAAGGGAGCCATTCCTATGGTGCTTCCAGGTCAAGAACTCTGCTTTCTAGAGCCCTGCCCTTGACCCTTTCCAAATTTGTGTGACTCAGCTTGTCCCCAAGCATCCTTGGCACCACCTAATTATCAATGACTGCTAAGCCATCTGACAACTTCTGCTCCCTCTAAGTCAACTACCTTGGCCCCCTCTTGTTTCCCTGTCAGGCATCACCATCTATTGAGGATCAGAGATTACACTATTTTTGCTCATGGTCAGAGACACTGTTAGTAAGTGGTAGCACTTGGCCTTAAGCTGTCACTAACAGAACAAATTTTCCAAGCACAAATCATAATGCTTTTGTAATGGAACTCCCACTGGGTTCTCCAGCCTGTTGGTTTTCAGCCTAGCTTCCTCCCAACATGCCATATGCCTTCATATTTCAGGACCATTGTTTTGACTGCTCCCTTTGCAAGACTTGTCCTCCTCTCTCTTCTTAGTCTCCTTGTTCATCTTTAAAAAGCCACCTTTTGGGGACCTAGAGTGATGGCTAAGTCAGTAAAGTGCTTGCTGCACAAGCATGAAAACCTGAGTTTAGATCCCTAGCACCCAAGTAAATGCTGGACATTTTGTGCTCACCTGTAATCCTAATGCTCTAGAGAGGAGAGGCAGTTGAGGCCCCAAAATAATATAGGCCCTTGTCAAGGCTCTTGGGTGCCCACCAAAACTAGATGTTAAGACCCTACAGCTATAAATACCATATGCTTCAGTTGCAGGACACTAAGAAACCAAGCTGGAGTTGAGCTGGAAGCTTCCTCCTTGCTGACTAGTTGTCACCACGTCAGGAAAGTGCTTATGCAAGCTGCTGGAAGAGACAAGTCATCAACATTCTTATCCAGCAAGATGTGTGTTAGATGCAACAGTGATGTACGTCTGTTATGGGGATAATCAACTGCTCACTGATTGGGTCTGAGGACTGCTCTATGGGAAAGAATTGATACCAGATACTTAAAACCTAATCAAAAGCCTCATAAGCCCTGGGGAGGGGAGGGTTAGAGAGCTATTACTGTTTTTTGGCTAAATAGATTATGTCCATCAAATTGCTCTCTAAATATTTATGTTTTGGTTAAGAAGGTCTTTTCAGATGGCAGAACTACTAGGGAGATTAAAACTCATCAAAATGCTACGAAAAAGTGACTGTTGAGTACTCGGCACTAAACGAGATAATCTGTCATACACCCTGCAAGGCTCAGGGACCACTGTGGTGGAATAGATGATGAAAAGAATGTAAGAACCATGCAATGGGGTGAGTTGCTTTAGAGCAATATCTTTTAGACACAAAGTGGCAATTTCATTCAATGACCTCACAAAGGCTGTCATTATCTACACAAGACCTATATGACATTGGGTCCACCAATAGATTGCTATGGATGGGAAGAGGGAAAAAAATGACATCAAAATAGAAGGGACCAATTAGAACAGAGGGTTCAGTGGAAGGGGAACAGAGGACAAAGGAGGGTGGTGGGAGGAGATTATGATCAGAGTACACTGTGTATATTGCATGGAGGCTGTCAATAAAAATTTAAAAATAAATCAATAAAAAAAAAAGAAAAAAAGAGGTGAGGTAAAGATAGGCAGATCCCTGAGGGAAGCTGGCTAGTTAGAGGACCCCAATCAATAAACTCTGGGTTCACTGAAAGACCCTGTCTCAATAAAGTGGAAAGCAATAGAAGGACACATTCAATATTAACCACTGGCCTCCATAAACACACACCTGCAACCATACACATATGAACATACATACCCAAGCATATACACCATGCACATATACACAAAAATAATGTCACTTTTCCCCAAAACACTCTAATTGTTGACTTAGGTACATCACCATCTATAAGGTCCTCTAACTAAACTAAGGATGTATAGCAAACCCAGTGTGTATTACCTACTAGAAGAGGGAGTCATTGGCTCTGACTCCTCCCTAGAGCCATGTGGATCTGGAATATTTCTTTATATTAATGAAGGGCAGTCAGAAATTGTCCTGAGGATTCTACTACCAACTGTTCCACTTTCTAAAAAAAAAAATTTACATTCCAAGTTTGCATACAAAATAGGTCTCACTATACATTTTCATACATGTAGCTCTCTACCTTCCCTCCCTCAGTGTCAGGGATCACACCCAGGTCCTTGTGAATGTGAGGGCAAGAAGAGCTCTACCACTGAGCCACATCTTCACACAGTATCGTACTTTCTTAATATCATTATAAAGCACCATGTCAAAGACTAAAGAGTCAAGTACAGGTGGCAAAAACAAAATGTTTTTCCTTTTTCCTCTTTTTCAGGGCAGAGTGCGAACGCAGTCCCCCACTTCCACAAATTATGCAGTCGAGTTTCCCACATTTGGGGAAATCACAGGGGTTAGCACATCCCAAGTGCCATGGACTGGGAAACCAACCTAACTGATCATGGTGTCTCCCCTCCCAGATAAGTATAAAAAAATGGATTTTTTTTTTTTTTTTGGTTTTTCGAGGTAGGGTCTCACTCTAGCCCAGGCTGACCTGGAATTCACTATGGAGTCTCAGGGAGGCATCCAACTCACGGCAATCCTCCTACCTCTGCCTCTGGAGTGCTGGGATTAAAGGCATGCACCACCACACCCGGTGGTCGAAAAAATGGAATTTTTGAGTTTGACAAAATGACTCCTGCCAAGGACACATTTCAAGTTACTGGAGGTCTCACAGTTATGGAGTTTTTGATCCCAATGCACCATTTCAAACAATCCTGACTATGCCTGTGTAGTATCAGCAATGGTGTTCGTATCTGTACCACACCTACCACACACACAGGGCAGAAGTATGTTTCCTTTATATGACATAGAGACATATATAGGCGGTATATCAATAAGACTGTTTTTCATGATGCACACATGAAAATCTGTCAGACTTTACAACAATAGGGCATGTACTCCAAAGGACTTAGCTGGAAGAAAACCAGAACAAATTTATCTGCAGGCTCAACCTTGATACTTCCCCCTTCATCTGATATGGCTTGGATTCAATTATTTCTATTTTGTTAACCTTGAAGACTCTTCAAGGTTAAAAAAAAACATGCTCAGGTGTCATAAAAAAAATTGAAGGTACCACCTAACCCAACAAGTGAAGGCTCAGATGGGTAAGGCACATATAGTTACCTTTTGGCCCCTTGTCCACAGCTTTCTGGTTGAGGTAGCTCCAATTAAGTTCACAACACTTCTGGATTTGCCAGGTTAGGCTTTCAGCATGTGGCCCAATCCAAGTAATCTACGTGCCCTAGAATACTTTGTTAGCCTCAGAATCCTGCTAAGAGCTCCAGCTCTTTCTAGCTAGTAAAGCTCTCTAGGGCAGGAAAAGCCATGAGCTCCAGAGCTGAGTCTGAGCTCCAAATGAATCCTACTACTGCTAATCAGCTGAACAGCAGTGCCTTCTTTTATTTTATTTTATTTATTCATTCATTCATTCATTCATTTATTTATTTTTTGGTTTTTCAAGGTAGAGTCTTGGCCTAGCTTTAGCCCAGACTGACCACGAACTCAGTGACCCTCTGCCTCCCCAGTGCTGGGATTAAAGGTGTGCATCATCACGCCAGCTTCACTTTCTTTCCTAAGATTCAGTTTTCTCACTAGGATTGGGATGCCACCACCTGTGTGGTTTAACAAAACCAAGATGAATATGTAACTTCCACCTCTTAGTGAACCCTTAACCTCCTTTTTTCTGGTCCTCACCTCTCTACAACCTCCTCTTCTACTGAATTACTTTCTGTGGTGAGTATTCCATACTCCAAGTCACCTCTCCCCATTCCTAGTACCTAGTCCAGCACCAAGTTCTACCAGTATGACATCTGAAATACAGTTCTAACTCTCCCCTTCTCTGCCTATGTCTTCATCAGATCCTTGTTGCCTCTTGCCTAGACCAATTCCCAAGGGTGTCTCTAAACCCAACTTTATCCTTCCCTCCACACAACTCCTCTTCTTGTCTCCCAGGCTCTGTTTCTAGCGACATTATCCTTGCCACTGAGTTGTTTTGTGCTGTGCCCTCTGGCATAAAGGTCTCTTTGATGGAGAGTTGGATCCAGTCACTTCTGAGCTGCCTACTAAGCCTTTCTTCCCCAGGCACAGACAGAGTGCCAACCATGTGCCAGGCAAAAGGCAAGGCATGGGGAACATAAAACACAGGATTAATAACAAATGAGGTGGCGGGGGGGACACAGCTCAAGATCACAACAGCTTTTGGGCTGATTGGGCCCCTTCTTATCCTGACCAAGCTGCCTTTCAGAATCCCCTTGACCAGTCCCAGGAACAAATCTGCTACTACCTGATCTTAGTATACTTTTTCTAGATTTATCTCCAAGCTCACCTTCCTGACCCTTTGGCCTGGTTAAACTGGCCCAGTCATGACTTGGCAACCTTTTGGTGCCCCTGGACAGCCCTTCCCAACCTTCCCTTGATTATAACCTGCTTGGACAACAGCGAATTCTCAAATAATCCTTTCTTTGACTGTAGTGCACTAAACACTGGTTCCTTCACCTTTTTGATATTAAATGTTAAACACTGAGGTCTATTCTTCCCAAATCAGTCTTTTCTCTCTCCATCCCCAGGGTTTCAGTCTGGCTTCATTTTCAAACAGCTACGTAACAAAGGAGGACCTTGAACTCCGGATCCTTTTTCCTCACCCTCCTGCTTGGTATATGCAGTGATGGAAATTGAAGCCAGGGCTTCATGCATGCTGGATGAGCACTCTACCAATGGAAGGATATCACAAACCCTCTGAGTTTCTTAAGAAGGCTTTATCTTCCCCCTGTCAGAGAACAAAAAGTTTTACATTTTCAAGTTATGAGGTGTATGTGTGGGTGGTGGGGGGGGGAGAGGGGGAAAAATGTCAGGGTTAAGATGGACCACTGAGCACCTGCAAGTGTGGAGACTACTTAGGACCTTTCCACTACTCATTCTTCACTTTCACAATGTACTTTGTCTCCAACCATGAACTAAACTGCTCCTTCTGCCTTCTAGGATTCTCGGAGACCAACCATATTCCAATTACTCAAGCACTGGCAGAACCAGCCATCCTTGTTCTTTCTTGTTCACTTCCCATACCAAATATGCAGGAGTCCTGTGACTTTGACCTACATCTATGTCTCTACCACTGTAGTCCTGGTCACACATGTGTTTTCTCAGGCCTCAGAAGGAAAGCAATTTCCTCTTAACTGGTTTTCTGTCCTTTAGCTTTTCTTTTGACTCCCTCTCTGTGAACATGGCTCTGGAGCTGGTCCTGCTTGAGTACTGTACCACTCACTTCATTCTGTTTACTTCCAGAAGTTCCATAACCCCACATGGCTTCCTGAACAAACATTGTCTCATAGCCTCCACATCCTGGCCCCTGCAGTTCCTGCCTCTTGCAGAGCTTTCTCCACTGGTCTTGGGCTACCTGCTCTAGCCCTCCTGCTTCACCTCCTTCAGGAAGAATTCTGGAATCTTTTGAGCCCACTTAAACTTTGGGTGACAGTTCCTTTTTCTGTTTCTACCTCAGCCAGTGTACAACCACCACTGCACTCACTACAGATATTGAAATGATGTACACAAATATATTCACCACCGCCTTTCCAGTACCTACCTCCAGGCCTAGGACTCAGCTTGGGGCAGAGTCCTTCCAACAAGGGGAACAAGGCCTACAGCACCAAGGCACTATCGCCACCTATAGGCCAAAGGTAGGCACTACACCTCTCCTTCCAGACAGGCAGGGTCAGTGTTTTGGGGAGGAGGGACATCATTTGTCATAGAGCAGCTTGTGGGAGGAAAGGGTTTATTTTGGCTTACAGACAAGAGGGAAGCTCCATGATGGCAGGGGGGAGCATGGCATGAGCAGAGGCTGGGCATCACCTCTTGGCCAACAGCAGCAGGCGTGTGTGTTGGGAAGCGGCTATAACACCCATAAGCCCTCCCCAACAACACTTTTTCAGCAAGGCTCCAATTCCCAAATTGGCACCAGCTGGGGATCCAGCATTCAAAACTTAAGTTTATGAAGAGCACCTAATTCAAACCACAACAGCATCTATGTGCTACAAGTCAGAAATAAAGGGCGGGTCAGTGGCAAGAACTGACATCCCAAGCTAAGGTTTTCTGGCTTAACAGGCTAACAAAATATGCCTTTTTCTACCCAAAGACATTTTTAAAATTTTACTTTTGAGAGAGAGAATGTGCGTGCCAGAGCCTTTTCAGCCACTGTGAAAAAACTCCAGATGCACGTGGCCCCTCACGTGCATGTGCAGCACTGCACACTTGCATGTCTTTGCATCTGGCTATGTGAGACCTGGAGATCTGAACATGCATTCTTAGGCTTTGCAGGCAAGTGCCTTAACTGCTAAGTCATCTCTCCAGCCCTACCCGAAGACTAAAACCAAGTGGGACACAATCAGATACACACCTACAAAAGTCAACTGCTGGTGTGAAAGAGGGTAGAGAACTGAAGCAGCAAGTGAGTGAAGTATTTTTGAAATCTTCTCTCCCTTTCTACTTGCTGCCCAGTGACCTTCGATTTGGTACATCCAAACTGCAATTGCCCTCCCTTAGAGCAGTGCTTCAACACAGACATTTCTTGCCACATCTGAGATCCTTTTCATTACAAAAATTACTTATTTATTAGCGCGTGCACACGAGTGAGTGAGGGGGGGAGGGGAAATGAATGGGAGCACCAGGGCCTCTAGTCACTGCAAATGAACTCCAGACACATGTGCATCTGGCTTATGTGAGTAGTGGGTACTGGGGAATCAAACCCTGGTCCTTAGGTTTCACAGGCAAGTGCCTTAATCGTTAAGCCATTTCTCCAGCCTCAACAGCATTTATTTTGTTTTATTTTTCAAGGTAGGGTCTCACTCTAGCTCAGGCTGACCTGGAATTCACTATGTAGTCTTAGGGTGGCCTCAATCTCATGGCAATCCTCCTACCTCTTCTTCCCAAGTGCTGGGATTAAAGGCATGTGCCACCACACCTGGCTTCAACATTTAAAAAAACTGATTCCAACAGTTTTTGTCCAATAGCAACCCAAAAGGGTATCCTAGACCTTTGATTTTTTTAAAAAAGATATTTAATTAATTTGTTTATTTGAGAGAAAGAGAAAGAGAGAGAGAGACTGGGCGCACCAGGGCCTCTAGCCACTGCAAATGAACTCCAGACGCATGCACCCCCTTGTGCACCTGGCTTACATGGGTCCTGGAGAAGAGAGCGGGGATCCTTTGCTTTGCAGGCAAACACCTTAACCGCTAAGCCATCTCTCCAGCCCTAGATCTTTGATTTTTAAGAGCAGTCAAGTAGTAAAGTTCTGTCAATTAGAACAGCAGCTTTGAGTCATAGGGTCTCAGTTGAAATACTTCCTCAGCCACCTTAGTGAGATTGGTCATACCAAGGAACCCACCTAAGCCTCAGTTCTTTATCTTTAAAAATGGAAATTTATAATGGTGCCTACACCTCAAGGGCTAGAGGTAAATGCCTGTGAAGTGTTAGCATGTGGTAACCTGTCAATAAACACTGGGGATTATTCATCACATAATGGCTTCAATGCCTTCCATGCACAATACCAAGGGTTTCCCACGTCCTTAAATCTACACAGTACTTTCACCCTTCTCCTTTTACAGATAGCTTAACACAGAGGTTTGTTCCAGATCTAGGGAAGCATCTTCCAGGCCATCAGAGATGAGGCTGAAAGAGCTTTTTAATGGAAGAATAGTTTGTTACTGGTTCCCATCTGCCTGTAGTGGAAAGAGCTTTAAAATAAAGACCCTTTGCTAGCATGTTTGGAAAGGTTTTGATTCTCACAATTGGGGATAGGTGGGGGGACAGAGATGTTGTTCATCTTCCTACAGTGCATAGGGCAGCGTCCACAAGCAAGCATTATCTGACTCCCAACTGTCTACAGTGCAGAGGTTGAGAAATCTTTCTCTAGCTTGATCATCCTTCTCATCTTTCCCCTTTTGGAGCACTGGCCATCCGTATCCTACACGAACATTTTCGATAACGGCGACTCTGTCCCTCCAAGGAGTACCCGTTGCTGAAGTTCTTCTCCACCTACCTTGCACACAGTATAGGTATCAGAACCTATTTCTAAAAAGCCTACCAGCAAAAAACACCGGAAAAGGAAGACCGTCTAACCCCTCCCCCATTGTTCAACTGCATGCAGTTTATATCTCCAACATACACACATTTTACAAATCCAAACGTCCCTCGCCCCAGAAGCAGCTTTGTTAGGGATGGCAATCAAATACACGTATAAATTTTTTTTTTTCTTTTCTACAACTCACGTAACGAAGGCTTTTGCACGCTTCTTACAAGGTCCTCCAGACCTCGCTAACGGGCTCTTGACAACGATCACACACACAAAAAAAACCTGTTGGGATTTTCCGAGGAAGCGAGCCCAAGGGCCGTGACCTTTGCGCGCCAAAGGCCCCCGCCCCAATCCTGAGCCTCCGCTTCCACGCTCTTCCGCCCCCGGATCTCGAACAACACTACCCGGGCCTCAGCCGCGGAGCCCGGCCCCCAAGCGCGTGCCCACGCCGTGTCCCTCGTCTCCCGCCCCTCGCGGCGCCCGAGGAATCCGGCCGGGAGGGAACCCTGTCGCCGGCCACCACCCGCCCCGCGAGTGTCCCATCCCGGCCTTGCAAGGCCTGGGCCTCCGCCGGTGTAGGCCCGCAGGCGGCCGCGGCCCGGCTAAGCGAGCTCAGGCTTGCCGCGGCCTAGTCCTTCAGATGCCGCTGAAGATTCCCCCGCCTCACCTGGGCGCGGGCGGAAAAGCCCGGGGCTGCTCCGGGGCGGGAGGGCGGGTGGGCGGCGGCGGCTCGGCGATAACGGCTCCGCTCGGCCTCGATAGCGGTGGCGGCGGCGGCGGCGGCGGCGGTAGCGGCGACGGCGGCGGTGGCGGCGGGGGCAGCTGCGGCTCCTCTTCAGCGCTCACAACCCGCTCGGGCCCGCGGCCCGGACACGCCCCCTCAGCGCGCGCGCCCATTGGTTAGCGTCCGCGACGGCGTGTTAATTATTGGTTGGTGTAGCTGTCGCGGTAAGGGAGCGCGAGGCGGAGGCGGGACTTCCTCTCGGCGCCTCCTGTGAAGGGAGAAAGCGGACCCGCGTAGAAGCGGGTGGCTATCTATGGCCGCGGGAAGGGGTGAGCGTTGACCAGACCCCGAGGAGCTCACGGGAGCCGGTGGCCAAGGCGCGGCGCACTATGTCAAGCGCATGCTGGGTGCCCCGTACCAGTCCGTTGCGTTGTTACCGCGCCGCTACCCAGCAAGGTGAGTAGTCAGCGCGCCTAGGCTATGAGCATAGAACCTGGGTTCGAATTCGGCCCCGACGTTTGTGCACTTAGTATGGTTGGGCACTTGCTTACGTTACTTCACCAAGCCTCAGTTTCCTTATTTGATGTAATCAGTAGGCGGGGTAAAGGATGTGGTCAGCGTTCCATTAGTGTTTGAGCAAGGGAGTTCAAGGGTCCAGGCTCCCATTCATCCATTAACTTTTATTCTTTTGGTTTTTAGAGGTAGGGTCTCGCTCTAGCCGAAGATGACCTGGAATTCACTATGTAGTTTCAGGCTAGCCTCGGACTTACAGCGATCCTCCTACCTCAGTAGGTATGTGCCACCACGCCAGGTTCCATTAACATTTTCTTTTGTGAATATATTTTTTTCTTTTATATGTGTTTTTACATAGGTTATAGTCTTATATCCCCTGGTCCTCATTTCCCTGAGGGTCCTCCTCAGTAGGGTCCTTGGTGTTCATTGTGGGGTAGTTAGGGCCTGCTAGTTTCTGGGGTTGGGGTTGTGTACCTCAGGGTATTTATTTATTCTTCAAAAATTTAAAAAATATTTTCATTTATTTATTTGAGAGAGAAAGAGGCAGGGAGAGAGAATAGGTGCGCCAGGGCCTCCAGTCACTGCAAATTCCAGACGCATGTGCCACCTTGTGCATCTGGCTTATGTGGGTACTGGGGAATTGAACCGGGGTCCATAGGCTTTGCAGACAACTGCCTTAACCACTAAGCCATCTCTCCAGCCCCGAAATATTTTATTTATTTATGAGAGAGAGAGAGAATATGGACACAGCTGGGCTTCCAGCCACTGCAAGCAAACTCCAGACATAGGTGCCACCTTGTTTGTCTGGCTTACATGGGTGCTGGGAAATCGAGCCTGGGTCCTTTGGCTTTGTAGGCAAGTGCCTTAACCGCTAAGCTATCTCTCCAGCCCCCCTCAGGATATTTCTATCCACCCTGTTGCTCTTAGAATCTTCTGACTCCCTCTTCTGCAGCAATCCCCGAGCCTTGTGTGTGTTAGCAGTTTGTTTTTAGTGTTGAGTTCTCTGTAGTCTGTTTAGATGTTTTTCAGTTCACCTCTGTGTTTGTTGCTATTTCCCTAGAGGCAGTTATTAGGTTAGCATTGGGAGCAATATTCCTGTTGCTGCTTCCTCTGCAGTTTCTCCTGGATCTGGGTAAATGTGGTATAGGTGGCACTTCTAGTGGTGAGCAGTCAGCTACCTTTTCTTGTTGTATTGATGGGTCTTGGATCTCCCCAGTATCTTCTGCCATCTGTAAAACAAAACATTTCCAACCAAGGGTGAGAGCAGATTAAAAAAATATATTTATTTATTTATTATAGAGAGAGAATGGGATGGGTGCACCAGGGGCTCTAGCCACTCCAAACATACGCCAGACACATGCACCACCTTGTGCATCTGGCTTACGTAGGTGCTGGGGAATTGAACCTGGGTCCTTAGTCTTTGTAGGCAAAGGCCTTATCCACTGAGCCATCTCTCCAGCCTGTGAGAGCAGATTTGATTAAGGGAGGAGTATGCATATAATTTTGAGAGACATTTTGGTGAGGATACCCACTCAACTTATCTGGAAAACAATGGGAATGTCTTTCTGGGGGTTGTGAGTTTCCTGTGGGAGGGCACTGACTTGGTTTACAGTACCAGAAAAGAGCTCTCTCCCACTGAGCAGGGCTCTTATTCAATTGGTGGGCAGTTGGTTAGCTCCATGAGCAGTGTGCCACTATTGTGCAAGGGTGTGTTTCTTGTCCATCTGGTGAGTTGTATAGTTTACAGGGTCTCCTGCTTATTTGTGCTGTTGTTGACCATTGTCACTTAGTAGCTCCCATAGCACTTTCTAGCACCTGGAAGATTTGTCAGAAGAGGAATGACTTTCCTCTTGGGTCTCATATGATCTCTTGGTGTCTTGGGATAGCAGCCTATGGAGTCTTTAGCAATAGGTTCTTGCCATTTAGCTCTGTTGGGTTACCAAGTGCTGGCAATGATCTAAATTTTTGGGGAAACCTCATTGATCTTCCTGGCTAACTGCTTACTGTAGGGGGTAACCCAGTTCTGGTGCTAGAATTTACAAGTCAGAGCCTAGGGTTTTAGGATTAAGCTCCACGTACTGTGCACATGGGTCTGGTCTGTGTATCTTGTGTACTGGTATATCAGAGTGTTTCCTAATGTACTACTTTGTTCTTTATTACTGTATAGTTTCCACTCTTCCCATATTTCCAATGCCAATATTCTTTTCCTCTATTAGTTTGTGTGTTATCTCCTCCCTCCCTGTTTTCACTTGTTCCTAGTCTTGTTCTGGTTACATGCCTATAGTCCTAATGCTTACTGTCTTTGCCCTCCTCTTTAGCTGGTCCATTTTAGGAGTCACATATGAGAAAACATGTGGTATTTAACTATCTTAGACGTTGTGACTTTGCTTAGGATAATATTTTCCAAGTCCATCCATTTTCCTTATTATTTAATTTTTCCTTACTGCTGAGTAAAATTCCACTGTGTATATATACCACGTCTTCATTATCCATTCACCTGTCAATGGGTATTTGGGTTGATTCCAGTTCTTAGCTATTGTGAATAGAACGGCAATAAACGTGCTTGAGCAAGTATCTCTAAAGTAGAGTGGAGTCTTTGGGATAAATGTCCAAGAGTAGAATAGTTGGGTCAGATAGTAGTTCTATTTTCATCTTTTTCAGGAGTCTCCATACTAACTTCCATAATGGTTGTACAAGTTTGCACTTCCATCCTGACTGGAGTAAGATATAATCTCAAAAAGTGGGGCAGAGATTTAAAAAGAGAATTCCCACAGGAAGAAATACAAATGACCAGCACACACTTAATGAAAATGTTTAACATCCTTAGTCATCAGAGAAATGCATATTAAAACAACTTTGAAATTCCACCTTACCCCAGTCAGGATAGCAATCATAAAAAAAATCAAATGGCAACAAATGTTGGTGAGGATGTGGGGAAAGAGGAACCCTTATTCACTTCTGGTGGGAGGATTTTATTGAACAAAAGTTTTTGTATCTAAGTTCATCAGGGATATCGTATTGGTCTATAATTTTCTTGTTGTGTCTCTGGTTTTGGTATTAGAGTAATTCTGGCTTCATAGAAGGATTTGAGGAGCATTCCCTCTTTTCTAATTATGTGACATAACTTGAGAAAAAGTGGCTTTAGTTCTTCAGTGAAGGTTTGGTAAAACTAGTCTAAAATTCCATCAATTCCTGGACTTTTTATTGTTGGGAGTTTTTTTTTTAATTTATTTTTGTTTATTTATTAGAGAGAGAGAGAGAATGGGCCATCAGGGCTTCCAGCCACTGCAAACAAACTCCAGACACAGGCACCACCATGTGCATCTGGCTTATGTGGGACCTGGAGAATCAAACCTGGATCCTTAGGCTTTACAAGCATGTGCCTTAACCACTAGGCAATCTCTTCAGCCCTGTTGGGAGATTTTTAATTTACGTTTTCAATCTCGTTAGATGTAATGTTTGTTTAGGATTTTTACCTGTTTGGGGTTTAATTTTGGTATGTGGTCTGTGTCTAGGAATTGATCCATTTTGTTTATGTTTTCCAATTTTGTAGAGTAGAGGTTTGAGGTATTTGTCTTGATGATTCTTCACGTTTCCTTGGTGTCAGTTGTGATCTTTCCTTTTTCATTTCTGATCTTGTTAATTTGAGATTTCCTATTTTTTTCTTTTGATCAAATTGGTCATGTGGAACTCTTAGGATTGGATGATTCTTATTTTTCCAGTGCCTTTAGATGGTTAAGTTATTAATTTGAGATTTCTCTGTCTTTGTTATGAAGGCATATAGTGCTATAAATTTTCCCTTTAGGACTGACTTCATTGTGTCCCATAAATTCTGGTATGTTGTGTTTTCATTATCATTCAGTTCTAGAAATTTTACAGTTTCCTTTTTGTTTTCTTCCATAACCTGCTCACCTATTTATTGTTTAATAGTGTGTTTTACATTCTCTAGGAGCTGGTATGTTTTTTGTTGATTCTCTTTTTTCTTTTGATATATCTTTTCTAAAAAAATATTTATTTATTTATTTGAGAGAGAGAAAGGGGG
Source organism: Dipus sagitta (assembly GCA_036346955.1). Lineage (NCBI taxonomy): Eukaryota > Metazoa > Chordata > Mammalia > Rodentia > Dipodidae > Dipus > Dipus sagitta. The sequence continues at coordinate 71,670,394 of CM070773.1, read as the reverse complement.
GGGGGAGAGAGAGAGCGAGCGTGCACGTCAGGGCCTCTAGCCACTGCAAATGAACTCCAGATGCATGCGCCCCCTTGTGCATCTGGATTACGTGGGTCCTGGAGAATTAAACCAGGATCCTTTGGCTTTGTAGGCAAACGCCTTAACCGCTAAGCCATCTCTTCAGCCCTGATTCTCTTGTTGATTGTTAGCTGTAATGCATTGAGGTCATATATAATGTAAGGAGTCATGTTGGTTTTCCTGAATATGTGGAGGCTTGATTTATGTCTCTGTGTGTGTGTGTGTGTGTGTGTGTGTGTGTGTGTGTGTGTCTCTCTCTCTCTCTCTATATATATATATATATATACATTTTTTTTTTTTTTTTTTTTTTTAGGTAGAATCTCATTCTAGCCCAGGCTGACCTGGAACTCACTCTGCATTCCCAGGCTGGCCTTGAACTCACAACGATCTTCCTATCTCTGCCTCCTGAGCGCTGAGATTAAAGGCAAGCACCACCACACCCACCTTTGCAAGGAGAGAGAGAGAAAGAGGAAGAGAGTATGGGCTCACCAGGGCACCTTGCCACTACAAATGAATTCCAGGCACATGCTCCACTTTGTGTATCTGGTTTATGTGGACACTGGGGAATTGAACTCAAGGTCATCAGGCCCTACAAGCAAGGGCCCTTATCTGCTGAGTTATATCTCCAGGCCTTATGGTCATTTTTTTTTTTTTTTGGTTTTTTTTTTTGAGGCAGGGTGTCACTCTGGCCCAGGCTGACCTGGAATTAACTATGTAGTCTTAGGGTGGCCTCGAACTCACGGCAATCCTCCTACCTCTGCCTCCCGAGTGCTGGGATTAAAGGCGTGCGCCACCACGCCCAGCCTTATGGTCAATTTTTGAGAAGGTTTCATGAGCTGCTGAGAAGAATGTGTATTCTATAGAATTGTGAAATGTTCTGTAGATGTCTTTTAGGTCTAATTGGTCTTTGGTGTTTTTAAGTTCCATTATTTTCCTGTTAATTTTCTGCTTGGATGATCTGTCTATGGATGATAGTGGGTATTAAAGTCCCCTACTATGATGGTGTTGGGAGTTATTTCTGATTTGTTGCAAATTAGGTTTTGTTTTATAAAATGTGGTGTACTTGTATTTGTTACATATAAGTTTATAATTGTGAAATCCTTTTGTTGGATAGTTCCCTTGAGTAAAAAGTGACCTTTGTCTTTTTAAATTTCCTTTGGTTTGAAGTCTGTTTTGCCAGATATTAGCCACACCTGCTTGTTTTATTTTAATATTTTATTTATTTATTTGTGTGTGAGAGAGAGAATGAATAGGTGTGACAGGACCTCTAGCCATTGCAAACAAACTCCAGACGCATGTGTCACTTTGTACATCTGATTTAACATGGGTACCAGGGAACTGAACCTGTATTCTTTGGCTTTGCAGTGGCTAGAGGCCCTGAGACTGCACTGTGCATGCTCTGGGCCTTCCGAGTGGGGCTGTCAGTGCTGCTGCACACGATCCTGCCTGAGGGGTGGCCATTTTCCTTGCACACCCACTGAGGCTTGAGTGTAGGTCTGGAAGACTTTCAGTGCGGTGCACCTCTAGCCATGCGCCGCCCTGCCCTGCCCCACCCAAGCAGGTCAAGTGAGCAGGTGGAGGTAGGCAGCTGTGTGCATGCCCAGCCCCTGTTTCCTAACTGCATGTGCACACTGCCTGCTTCTTGAACTAGGGTCTCCCATCTAAGAGGAAGGCTGGACGCTGGATGGCAGATCACCCAACCCTCCCTGCCCACCTGTACTCTTCTTGACGACTAGCAGTGCTGCATAACGTATTAGCATCTGGCAGATTCCCTTATGTGCACCCCCTTTGCACAGTGTGAGGTCTGGAAAGACCTCTCTGGTACTGGAACCCCAAGATCTTGTTTCCTTTCTCTCCTGAAGTTGTAGCGTGATTATAGTCCACCATCTTGTCTGTAAGTCCCATTAACATTTTATTAAGGGCTGTAGCAGACAGTTTCAGGTTCACTGAGATGAAGTTCCAGACCAGGCACAGTTATAGAGGAAGGGATATTTATTGAAGCCTACAGACCCAGGGGAAGTTCCATAAATGGCAGAAGAAGCTGGCCTGCCTTCACAGGACCAAGCAGAGAAAGAGAAGTACAAGCCTAAAGGTCAAAAGCCACAGCACACTTCAGGAACTTCAGCTAGGCACACTTTTCATATCTTTAGATTGAAATATGAAACCCACCACCACATCTAAAGATCCACCCAGTGACATTGCCTCCAGCCAGGTGGCTGCAGAATGTAAACTACAAACAATAAAGAACTGAATATATTGGGGGCCATCTATTCAAACTACCACATTCCGCCCCTGGCCCCCAATAGATTTATAAACATTACACATTGCAAATTGTACTCAGTTCAATTTCAAAGGTCCCCACAGTCTTGACCAATTTAAGATATTAAGACCTGTAAAATCAAACAAGTTAAACACTTCTAACATATAAAGGCACAGAGTAAACATTTTCAACTGGTATAAGGCATAGCAAGGAGAGACTAAAACAATGCAAATTTAAACACCATCAAACAAACATCAAACTTCTGCAGTTCATGTTCAATACAACCAGGGACTGACAGTCTCCAGATTTTCCAATTCCGCCCCTCCAGCTGGCCAGAGTAGCCAGGAACCACTTCCATCTTAGGCCAACAGTGCGCTCTATGGTAGCCCTTGCATTGTCCTGGTATATACAAAACATCTTCAGGTCTTCATGCAAACCACGGTCCATCTTCCAAAGGCTCTTTCAGCCTATCAGGGCATCAGGCCCTACCTCATGCAGCATCTCAGCAGCAGCTCCTGGAACCGTGTGCAATTCACTACCACTGCTCCCATTTTTCATGCTTCTGAAACCAATACCAGGTGTGCAGGACACAGCCATATTCTTAATTCACAGACAAAATAAATCATAACCTTGAAAAACAGGTTCCTTCTCCAGTCAACTCTTTCCAAAAGTGTTTGCATTTTATGATAGTCTTCCCTCAGGCATCCTTTCCATGGTAAAGCAATTGGACCATCTTCCTTTAAGATTGTTAATGTGTTTGAGACCTAAAACCAGTCTCAGGGCCTGTAATTTTAACTTGCTTGAGGTTTTCCAGCTTAAAATCTTAAATCTCTCAGTCCAATATCTTCAGCCAAGCACATCAGTTCATTACAAATTTAACCTTGATCAAACTCTCTGGGCCTGGGCAGCAGGATGCAGCCAGCCCTTATGCCAGTAGTCCAGTTCCAACAACGTCCTCTGCCGTCTTTCCTTCCCCTTAGAAAGCTCATAAGCCAAGCCTCGAAGTTCAATGCTGTCTGCACTTAGCATTCTCAGACTCTCATCAGAATAGTCCATAACACTTGGCTTACCACTCCAGAAGACATCTTCAGTTGCAAGTACCAAGTTTGTGCCTATTCCTCCAAAACAAAGGTTCCAAAAGATCAACATCCACATGGTCAGGTTCATCTCAGTCCACTCCTCAGTACCAAGTTCTGTAGCAAAGAACTGAATATATTGGGGGCCATCTATTCAAACTACCACAAGGACCTACTACTGTTGGCTCTCTGGGCAGTAAGGAGGGGGGGGGGACTATCTGTCCCTTTTGGGGCTGGTATTCTGGGATAGTGCTGTCCAGCAGAAATATATGCCAGCTCTCACTCCTTTCCTGTTTCTTTTCTCCTCCCTCCCCTGTCTACCTCTCTCCTTCTCTTTATCTCCTCCTTTTAAAACTTTTTATTGACAACCTTCATACATATACACAATATACCATGATCATAATCCCCTCCTGCCTCACCTATACCCACCCCCTCCAGTGGGTCCCTTCTTTTTTTCCAACTTGTCCCTGTTATATTTCGATATTATCATTTCTTCCCTCCTATTATGCAAGTCTTATGTAGGCATCAGCCACTCTTGAGGTCATGAATATTAAGGCCACTTTGTGCCTAAAAGATGACAGTATTGCAAAACACTATTCTTCTTCCTTTGTCTGTTACATTCTTTCCACTGCCTCTTCCACAATGGTTTCTGAGCCTTGAAGGGTGTGATAGAGATGTCTCAGTGCTGAACACTTTACTGTCTCTTCTTCTCAGCACTTTAATGAGTTTTTAGTCTCCCCAGTGCATGAAGTCTTTTGTTTGAGCCTTGGCACCTCATAAACTATGAGCATCAGGGGGAATGTTTGTAATCTCAGTACTCAGGAAGTGTACGTAGAAGGATCATAAATTCATTATTCTTGATCATTAGTGAATTAAAGGCCCTATCTCAAACAAATGGGCCTAGGGATATGGTTCAGGGAATAAGGTGCTTGCTGTGCCAGCATGAGGACCTGAGTTTGATTTCTAGCAGCCAGGTAAAATGCTGTGTGTGGTGGCATGCACCTATAATCCCAGTGGTGGGGAAATGGAGAAAGGTGAATTCCTAGGGCTTGATGGCTGGCTAATCCAGCTAAGTCACTGAGCTCTAGGTTCAGTGAGAGACCCCATCTCAATCAATAAGGTGGAGAGCAATTGAGGAAGACATATGACCCGTGTCCTCCCTGTGCATGTTGTACATAGATGCATATGCACACAGAAGTGTACCCACACACATACCAACATGTATTCATCTACAGATATACTACACACATAAAATTAAGTTATTAGCTTTGTGAAAAAGTAAAGAGAGGGCCGGGTATGGTGGCACACGCCCTTAATCCCAGCACTCAGGAGGCAGAGGTAGGAGGATTGCCATGAATTCAATGCCAGCCTGAGACTACATAGTGAGTTCCAGGTCAGCCTGAGCTAGAGTGAGACCCAACCTTGGAAAACAAAACAAAACAAAAAAGTAAAGAGAGGGCTGGAGGGATGGCTTGCTTAGTGGTTAAGGTGCTTGCCTGCAAAGCCTGAGGACCCAGGTTCAGTTCCTGAGTACCCCACAAAAGCCAGATGCACAAGGTGGCACATGCATTAGGAGTTCGTTTGCAGTGACTAGAGGTCCAGGCATGTCCATTCTCTCTTTATCAAATGAATAAATTAAAATAAAATTTAAAAATAAAATTTTATTTATTTATTTATTTGCAAGCAGAAGAGAGAATGGGTGTACCAAGGTCTCTAGCCTTTGCAAATGAACTCCAGTCACATACGCCACCTTGTGCATTTGGCTCTACATGGGTACTAGGGAATCGAATCAGTGTCACTAGGCTTTGAAGGCAAGTGCCTTAAGTGCTGAGCTATTTCCCTAGCCCCACACATATAAGTTTTAAAGGAAATATAAAAAGAAGCAAATGATGTCATTTTTTTTTAGTTTTTTGAGGTAGGGTCTCACCCTAGCCCAGGCTGACCTGGAATTCACTATGGAGTCTCAGGGTGGCCTCGAACTCACGGCAATCCTCCTACCTCTGTCTCCCAAGTGCTGGGATTAAAGGCATGCACCACCACGCTCGGCTCTAAATGATGTCAATTTTAATGGTTTTATTTAACTCAATATTTCTGAAATATTTCAATATATGAAACGTTACAAGATCTCTTACATTCTGTGTTTTATTTCATATGCTTTTAGACTCTAGTGTGTATTTTACATTTTGAATTGGGCCAACTTCATTTTCAGGACTTACCAGTCAAACGTTTCCATTGGCTACTAGATTGGAACTGCCCTATGGGGAGGCAAAAGAGAAACCAAGAGGATTCTACCTTAGATGGTGAAAAACAGCAAGAAGAAAAGTGAGTTGGTAGAAAGGTATAAAACAGTGGTTACTGCCATTGAATAGCTTTTTTTTAAAAAAAAAACGTTAAAATAGCTGACTTTTTCATAACTTCATTTTTCCTTACCACTGAGTAGAACTCCATTGTGTAAATGTGCCAAATCTTCATTATTCAGTCATCACTTGAGGGACACCTAGGCTGGTTCCATTTCCTAGCTATTGTGAATAGAGTGGCAATAAACATGGTTGAGCAAGTATCTCTGAGGTAGTGAGACAAGTCCTTAGGATATATGCCTAGGAGTTCTATAGCTGGGTCATATGGTAGTAGATCTTTAGTAGATTTTTTAGTATCTAGATTTTAGTATTTAGTAGATTTAGTAGATTTTTAGCTGTCTCAGGAACCTCCACCCTGATTTCCACAGTGGCTGGACCAGATTGCAGTCCCACCAACAGTGTAGAAGGGTTCCTCTTTTTCTGCATCCGAACCAGCATTTATGTTCATTTGTTTTCATGGTGGTAGCCAATTTGATAGGAGTGAAATGGAATCTCAACATAGTTCTAATCTGCATTTCCCTGATGATTAGGGATGTAGGACATTTTTTAGATGTTTATATGCTATCTGTATTTCTTCTTTTGAGAACTCTCTATTTCTTATTATTTAATTTTTTGAGTTCTTTTTATGTCCTAGATATTAATCCTCTGTCAGATGTGTAGCTGGCAAACATTTTCTCTCATTCGGTAGGTTGCCTCTTTGCTCTATTCATAGTCTTTTGCCATACAAAAGCTTTGTAATTTCATGAGATTCCAACGGTTAATCTGTGGTTTTATTGCCTGAGCAATTGGGGTTATATTCAGAAAGCCTTTGCCAATACCAATATGTTGAAGGGTTTCCCCTGCTTTTTCCTCTAGCAGTTTCAGAGTTTCAGGTCTGATATTAAAGTCTTTGATCCATTTGGACTTAATTCTTGTGCATGGAGAGAGAGAGAAGGATCTATTTTCATCCTTCTACAGATACATATCCAGTTTTCCCAGCACCATTTGCTGAAGAGGCTGTCTTTTCTCCAATGAGTATCTTTGGCATTTGTGTTGAATATCAGGTGGCTATAGCTACCCAGACTTACATCTTGGTCCTCTATTCTGTTCCATTGATCTACATGTCTACTTTTGTGCCAGTACCATGCTGTTTTTGTTACTTGGCTCTGTAGTATAGGTTAAAATCAGGTATGGTGATACCACCAGCCTTATTTTTAAAAAATTTTTTTATTTTGTCTATTTTTATTTATTTGAGAGTGACAGAGAGAGAGAGAGAGAGAAAGAGGCAGATAGAGAGAGAGAGAATAGGCGTGCCAGGGCTTCCAGCCACTACAAACAAACTCCAGAAGCGTGTGCCCCCTTGTGCATCTGGCTAACTTGGGTCCTGGGGAATTGAGCCTCGAAGTGGGGTCCTAAGGCTTCACAGACAAGCGCTTAACCGCTAAGCTATCTCTCCAGCCCACCAGCCTTATTTTTGTTGCTCAAAATTGTTGTAGATAGATTTGAGGTTTTTTTGTGCTTCCGAGTGAATTTTTGGATTGTTTTTTTCTATTTCCTTGAAGAATGCTATTGGAATTTTGATGGGGATTGCATTAAATATGTAGATTGCTTTTGGTAAGGTTGCCATTTTTACGATACTGATTCTTCCAATCCAAGAACAAGGGATGTCTTTCCATTTCCTAGTGTCTTCTGCAATTTCTCGCATGAGTGTTTTAAAGTTTTCATTGTCAAGATCCTTCACTTCGTTGGTTAGGTTTATTCCAAGGTGTTAGGTCAGGACAAAATAGAGTTACAGCAGGAGGGAGACAGAGACATAAGGAAATGGGTCATCTACATTCCTCAAGAAACCGCCCACGGCTGGAGAGATTGCTTAGCGGTTAAGCACTTGCCTGTGAAGCCTAAGGACCCTGGTTTGAGGCTCGATTCCCCAGGACCCACATTAGCCAGATGCACAAGGGGACGCACTCGTCTGGAGTTCGTTTGCAGTGGCTGGAGGCCCTGGGGCACCCATTCTCTCTCTCTCTCTCTCTCTCTCTCTCTCTCTCTCTGCCTCTTTCTATCTCTGTCTTTCACGTTCAAATAAATAAAACTAAACAAACAAAAAAAAAGAGAACAAATTGTTGTTGAGGTACTAAAAAAAAGGTTTTTAAAGAAACCGCCCAGCCATTATCCCTTCCTTGCCTAACAATGCCACAGGTCTAGGTTTCCTGTCCCTTATCTCCCACCTGGTCACTTCTGATCTGTCATCCTATGGCCAATGTAAAGAACAAAGGAGTTCCTTCCCTTCCTCACCTTCCCCCAACTGAAGAGCCCTATATAGCTCACTATCTGTAACCTCAAAGTTGACTGCTCTGCTCTGCTCTTGAGAGTCAGTCCTGGCAGCTCATGTCCCTCCACCCCCCAAAATAAAAACTTCCATCTTTGCCTCAGAGTGGTCTTATTGGTCTTGGTCACTCCTGAACCTTACATCTGGTACTTGTGACTTGAATATTGGTCTTGGCAAAGACTTTCTGAATATAACCCCAATTGCTCAGGAAATAAAACCACTAATAAACTACTGGGATCTCCTGAAATTACAAAGCTTTTGTACAGCAAAGGACACTGAATAGAGCAAAGAGACAGAAGTCATCAGCGGTGAAAACTCTGGAAGCCTCAACTTTGTCCAGACAGGTCAAATGACTGAGCAAGTGCAATAGTGGCATGTCTGCTCTGGGGGAAGCCAACTGCTTTCTAATTGGACTGGAGGCCCATTCTATGGGAGGAAATAGATGCCTGGTACTGGAAACCTAATCAAAAGCCTATGGCAGGGGGGTCATGAACCTTAGGGGTATAAAGCCTGCTCTTGTCTCTCTAAATGCATATATCACTCTTACCAAATTGCCTTGAAAGCACTACACTTAATGTTCATACTCATATATTAATGCTACTCTCACTTCTAGCTAGAGAACCTTCTCTTTTCAGATGGTGATGACCACTGGGATGACCCAAAGGCAACATAGTGCTGAGAAGAAGGGACAAAGGAGAGTACAGGACTGAAACATCTCTATCACACCCTCTAAGGCTCTGGGTCCATTGCAGAAGAGGTGGCAGAAAGAATGTAAGAGCCTAAGGAAGGGTATCACTCCTTACATACAACTGTCTGGACAGAACTTGGTCTGATATATCCAAGACCTCATAGTGCCTGATAATACCTACACAAGACTCTCATAATAGGAGAAAAAAATGATGACATTAAATTAAAAGAGAGACTAATGGAGGGAGGGAGAGCAGAGTTATGAAGGGGAAAGTGGGGGAGGGAAGGGAAGTACTATGGTTTGTTGTCTGGAAGTGTTGAAGTCAATAAAAAAAAATCTTAAAAATAAGTAAATAATAAAAAAATCACTCTTAATACTTTAATTTTAACTTATGTCATTACTGAATAAGTTTACCAGATTATCACAGGCAGAATTACAAAGTTGGTTAAGGTTTAAATAGTTACAGATTGTGTCATAAAATTTTATGTATGTTTGGAATTCAATATAGTTCTATAAAATTGATTTGAAAGCGATTAAAAATATTTCTTTTTGGCTCAGCACTTAAAGGTGCTTATTTACAAAGCCAGATACACATAGTGGAACATACATTTGGAAATTGCTGTGACAAGTGGCTCTTCCATCCCCATTCACTCTCTTTTTCATGAGACTTGTCTCCTTTTTTCGTTAGATCATGTCAGTTTAATTCAGTTCCTCTATTCTTTGGGCATGTTACATATAAGTAAAGTAATTTCAAAAACTGACTTATAGATTGGATGGACATCTTATTTAGCTTTTACAAGTGTTAAATCTCGTAAAAATATCTATGTATATATTATATAAAGGTATCCTACTTCTGATAAGCTTAAAAATTATAAAATACTTTATGTCGTCATATTTAAGCCGAAAATGTTTCTACATAATATAGAGTTCTTGTTTATTTTAAGTTCTGTCAGCAGATCTTTCGTGCATGGTTTACTCTCTATAGCCTCATGTGCCTTAAATATGTAAACTCTAATTTTTATTAATAATATTAGACTTTTCCAGATATCAGAAAAATGTAATTTGGTTTGTTTAAAGTCCATGATGTTTGACTATCAATAAGCATACATCATCATGCCTGGCTAAAACTCTGTAGTTTTAAGATGGCTCTTGTCTTGTTCATGCTGATTTTGCTAGGTGATTATCACTGAGGTTATAATCTAAGTCTTATGAAAAGTGACATTATGATTTTGTTCTTAGAGAAACTAGAAAAACTTCCCATGTCTTAAAAAGATCCACTGTATACAAACAATGTTAATATAGTTTGTCTAAGCTTCATGTAACAGCCATAAATATTTCTTTAGTTAAGCCTTAAAATTATTTAATGGTAAAAAGTACTTATTTAAGAAAATGCTTTGTGTCTGTCATATTGTTTCTAATGCATGTTAAGATTGGGCTTGCTTAATTCAACAATGACCAAGTTTTATTTTCTTCTTGAGCTATATATATAATCAATCTCAGTCAAGGTTGCACTTAATTAATTGTCTCATTTCTGGTATCTTAAGTTCATTGCTTATAGAGATATTGATACGTAAACATGTTTCCTGCCCTAAAAAAGTAATCTTAAGGGCCTGGAGAGATGGCTTAGCGGTTAAGTGCTTGCCTGTGAAGCCTAAGGACCACGGTTCAAGGCTCGATTCCCCAGAACCCACGAAGGTGGCATATGCATCTTGAGTTTGTTTACAGTGGCTGGAGGCCCTGGCACGCCCATTCTCTCTGTATCTGCTGCTTTGTCTGTCTGTCACTCAAATAAATTAAAAAAAAAAAAAAGAATCTTAAATTGCTGTTCTACTTCCAGTTTTGGGTGTAATTGGTACTTACATTGATATACAGACTAGTCAGAGTTGTTTTCAAACACAGATGCCAAGGTTTTATACTGTCTTGTCTTTTTCTTGGCACATAATTTCTAGAGTAAAACAATTGACTTAAGGTTATTGATAAAATAATTTATAAAAATATTGTCCTTAGGGCTATTAAAATACTCTGCCTATACATATAACTAACTGACTGACAGATACTTAAAAGATAAAATGTGTATGCTTTCTGTCCCAGATATAGCTTACACTGTCACCTGACAACTAAACTTAAATATTAATCAGAACGATTTTACACTATTGTGTCATTCTCTAACCAGATCTGCTTTGCTAACCAGGTATGTTCTGCACTTTTAACTAATCTGTTTTGCTAATGAGGTATGTACAGTCTCTCTGAGTGATTAATAACCATATGTGGAAGCCAAAATGGATTGGAAACATTGGAGTTAAAAGGATAACCAATATTTTGCTTCCTGCTCCCAGGTCAGAAGGCCACAAGAGATGATGGGACACTTGAACTTCTAGCCTCTGGTAAGTTACCTGTCTTCTTGATCAGAGAGGATGTGGAGACCCAGAAGTGAATTCCAAGTCAGTGTATCTGCAACAGGAGAGTCACATCGGAGGAAAATCAGTCCTCCAGGCTTCCCAAAAGAGGGAGGGCTACTTGGTCAGCATTGCCTTGACTTACCCTAGCAGATGACAATGCTGAGAGTCATAGAACTCCTCAAAGGTCCCTGAAAGTCTCTCCTACAGCACCATTATTGACCTCCAACATATACAGTTAATTCTGGCAGCCTACATGGTCTTAATCACCCAGTAAGAAAAATATAACTACAATATAAACAATAATTTAGACTAATAGGCTCCCCTGTCTGATGCTGACTTACAATATGAGACTCAAGTTCTGCCTCTGCCTGTCCCTGATTAATTTCACCTACCCTGGCCCCAGCTCCTTCCACTTGCCTTAGCCAAAATCAGGGATATTCCTCAGGCCCCCTCCTTCCTTAGCCCTTACCCTATCTCATCCAGGGATAAATACACTGCCACCCAATGGGCACTCTCAAACCTAAACTGTCTTGTGTTCCTACTCTTCCCCTGATCCCAAAATGCCCCTCTGCCTCCTCTTGCCCCAAGTGCTCTATCTCTCACCTCTGAAAGCTCATTCTCCCTTTACACCTGTCATTTTCATGTCATAGCTGTTGACAAGAATAACAAGCTCCTTTATTCTCCCTTCCATCTTTTCACAGGGTGACAAAACCCATCTCCCTCACCTTCTCTATAACAGGTATCTGCCAGCTACTGCCCTGAAGCCAGCTCAATACAGGAGTGGTACGAGAGAAGTCTCTGTTTCATTCAGGACCAAGTTGGAACAGCATACTACACTGGTACTATTGATCTCACCACTCTGCCACCTCTATTCACCATGAAACTGCCTCCTCATCATCTGCCCTGAAGAGAGACCCATCAACTGCATTATCCAGCCTCTCCCATAAAAACTTATCACCCTTATGGTCAGCATGGAAAGAATTAACCTTCATTTCTTATAAGTAGCAAAAGGCTGAAATGTTAGGTCAGGACAAAATGGAGTAGAGTAGGAGGGTGACAGAGACATAAGTGGATAATCCACATTCCTCAAGGAATTGCCCAGCCATTATCCCTTCCTTGCCTATCAATGCCCTAGGTATAGGTTTCCTGACCCCTTATCTCTCATCTGGTCACTTCTGGTCTCACATTCTATGGCTAATGTAAAGAACAAAGGAGTTCCTTCTTCCTCACCTTCCCCCAACTGAAGAGCCCTATATAGCTCACTATCTGTAATCTCGAAGCTGACAGCTCTACTCTTGTGAGTCAGTCCTGGTAGCTCATGTATTTTCCCCACCTGAATATAAACTTCCATCTTTGCCTCAGAGTGGTCTTTATGGTCTTGTTCACTCCTGAACCTTACACAAGGTACTTTATTTATTTATTGGTGCAATTATGAATGGAAGTGATTCTCTGATTTCATCCTCTGTGTGTTTGTTGTTAGCATATAGGAAGGATACTGATTTCTGTGTGTTTATTTTATATCCTGCTACATGGCGATAGGTGTTTATCAGCTCTAACAGTTTGCTGGTAGAGTCTTTAGGGTCCTTTATATATAGAATCATATCATCTGCAAATAATGATAACTTGATCTCTTCCTTTCCAATTTGTATCCCTTTTATGGGTGTTTCTTGCCTTATTGCTATGGCTAAGACTTCCAGTAGTATATTAAATAAAAGTAGAGACAGTGGACAACCTTCTCTTGTTCCTGATTTTAGTGGAAAAGCTTCAAGTTTTTCTCCATATAGTATTATGTTGGCTGTAGGTTTGTTATAAATAGGCTTTATTATGTTGAGATATGTTCCTTCTATTCCCAGGCTCTGTAGGACTTTTATCTGAAGGGATGTTGGATTTTGTCAAATGCTTTTTCTGCATCTGATCATGTGATTTTTGTCCTTCAGTTCAGTTATACAATACATTCCATTTATCAATTTGCATATGTTGAACCATCCCTGCATCTTTGGGATAATACCTACTTGGTTAGTGTGGGTGATCTTTCTGATATATTCTTGTATTCTGTTTACTAATGTTTTGTTGAGAATTTTTACATCTATGTTCATGAAGGAGATAGGTCTCTAATTTTCCTTTTTTGTTTTATCTTTGTCTGGTTTTGGTATCAGGGTGATGCTGGCTTCACAGAAGGAGTTTGATAGGATTCCTTCTTTTTCTATTTTATGGAAAAGTTTAAAAAGCATTGGTGTTAGTTGTTCCATGAAGGGCTGGTAACATTCACTAGTGAATCCATGTGGGTCTGGACTTTTTTTAGTTGGGAGATTTTTGATATCTACTTGGATCTCCATACTTGTTATAGGTCTATTTAAGTGGTTAATCTCATCTTGATTTAATTTAGGTAGGTCATATATATCAAGGAAATCGTCTGTTTCTTTCAGATTTTCAAACTTAGTGGAGTACATGTGCTTATAGTATGTCCCTATGATTTTTTTTGAATTTCTCTGGTATCTGTTGTGATGGTGCCTTTTTCATCTCTGATTTTAGTGATTTGTGTCTCTTCAGTTTCTTTTGGTCAGGTTTGCTAAGGGTTTATCAATCTTGTTTATCATTTCAAAGAACCAACTCTTTGGTTCATTGACTCTTTGGATTATTTTTTTGGTTTCTATGTTATTAATCTCTGCGCTAATCTTTATTACTTCTTCCCATCTACTGATTATCAGTTTGCCTTGTTCTTCTTTTTCCAAGGCTTTAAGGTGAAGCATCAGGTCGTTTACTTGAGACCTTTCTAATTTCTTAATATAGGCACTTAAAGCTATAAATTTACCTCTTAGGACTGCCTTCGTTGTGTCCCAAAGGTTTTGGTATATTGTGTTCTCATTATCATTTGACTCTATGAATTTTTTGATTTCCTTCTTGATTTCTTCATTGATGCATCCACTATTTAGTAGTATATTGTTTAGTTTCCATAATTTTATGTATGCCCTATAGCTTTTCTTGCTATTGATTTGTATTGTGATCAGATAGAGTTCAAGGAATTATTTCAATTTACCTGTATTTCTTAAGATTGTTTTGTGTCCTTATATATGGTCTATTTTAGAGAATGTTCCATGTGCTGCTGAAAAGAATGTGTATCTGCAGCATTTGGATGAAATGTCTTATATATATCTGTTAGGTCCATTTGTTCTATGATCTCATGCAATCCATATGTATTTCTGTTTATTTTTTGTCCAGATGACCTGTCAGTTGATGAGAATGAGGTGTGAAGTCACCCACTAGAACTGTGGTGTTATCTGTGACTTTAGTTCTAATAGCATTTGTTTGAAGAAGTTGGTAGCCCCCATGTTAGGTGCATATATGTTTAGGATTGCAATGTCGTCCTTTAATCAATATAAAGTGACCTTCCTTATCTTTCCTAACTAATGTTGGATTCAAGTCTACTTTGTCAGGTATTAGGATAGCAACCCCTGCTTGTTTTCTAGGCCCATTTGCTTGAAACACCATTTTCCAACTTTTCACCCGAAGAAAGTGTCTCTCCTTTGTAGAAAGGCGAGTTTCTTGGAGGCAGCAATTTTTTTTTTCTTTTTTCGAGGTAGAGTCTCACTGTAGCTCAGGCTGCCCTGGAATTCACTGTGTAGTCTTAGGGTGGCCTCAAACTAATGGCAGTTCTCCTACCTCTACCTCCCGAGTGCTGGGATTAAAGGCATGCTCCACCACTCCTGGCTAGGATCCTGCTTTTTTTTGTTGTTTGTTTTTTGAGGTAGGGTCTCACTCTAGTTCAGGCTGACCTGGAATTCACTGTGTAGTCTCAGGGTGGCCTCGAATTCACGGCGATCCCCTACCTCTGCCTCCCAAGTGCTGGAATTAAAGGCATGCGCCACCATGCCCGGCTAGGATCCTGCTTTTTAACCCAGTCTGCAAGCCTATGTGTTTTGGTTGGGGCATTGAGGCCACTGATATTAAGAGTTATTAGTGAAAAGTGTATATTTTTACTATTTTTCTTGTTTTGTAGTTCTTCCAGTTTTTTCATTTACTCTCTTGTATTAACTGGTATTTGAGTGTGGCTTGTTTTTCCAGGTTCCTCATATGTGTGCTTTTCTTTCTCTTTAGCATGGAGGATCCTGTCAAGTATTTTTTGTAGAGCTGGTTTTGTCTTCAAATATTCCTTTAGCCTGCCTTTGTTGTGGAATGTCCTTATTTCTCCATCTATTTGGTTTTTTTTTGGTTTTTGTTTTTTGTTTTTTGTTTTTTGAGGTAGGGTCTCACTCTGACTCAGGCTGACCTAGGTCTCCATCTGTTTGAATGGATAGCTTTGCAGGATAAAGTAACCTTGGTTGGCAGTTGTTATTTTTCAGAATTTAGAATACATAATTCTAAGCCCTTCTGGCTATTAAAAGTTTGTGTTGAGTAATCTGCTGTTATCCTGATGGGCTTGCCTTTGTATGTAACTTGATTTTTCTCTCTAACTGCTTTCAATATATTTTCTTTGCTTTGTATGTTTGGTAGTTTAATTATAATAAGGTGAGGAGAGGTTCTTTCCAGGTTTTGTCTGATTGGTGTTCTAAAAGCTTCCTGTATCTGCATTAGCATCTCTTTCTCAATTTGGGGGAAGTTTTCTTCTATGATTTTGTTGAAAACGCCTACTATGCCTTTGGAGTGAAATTCTCCTTCTTCTATACCCTAAATTCTTATGTTTGACCTTTTCATAGTGTTCTGTATCTTTGTTGGACTATATTAGATCTGCCACCTAGTCTTCTAGTTTAGATATTCTGTCCTCTCCTTTCATCAATTCTCCTGGTGAAATTTTCTACAGAGTTTTTTATTTCATTGACTGTATTCTTCATTGCTAGTAATTCTGTTTTTTTTTTTATTATTTCTATTTCCTTATTTATGTTTTGTATTGACCTCATTTCATCAAATTGGTTTCATGTGTCTTTTTTGAGTCCTTTGATTTCTTCTTTGATTTCTTTGAACATATTTATAATCATTCTTTTGAAATCTTTCTCAGGCGTTTCCTCTAAACCAGTTTCACTGGAGGTCATTTCTGATGCATTAATACTTTCTGGTGGATTTATATTGTCTTGATTTTTTTTATTATAATGTAGAAATTTTTGCATCTTGGATTAATTTAATGCATAGATTTTCTAATTATCTGCAGTATTATTAGATGTATCAATCAATCTGATGCAGGTTAGGAGTTTGAGGTGTTAAGTGTGGCTCTTAAGATTGTCAGAGTATCTATAAAAGTGAATCTAGTTGTGTTTGCCTGCTATGAGAGTACTCAAGTAGGCTGAGTGGAACAAAATACAGGCAGATTCTAAAATTTAACTATACAATGTACACAGTCAATGAAAAACAGCACAGAGTATTTATGCAAGAGTAGGTATTATAACAACCAGATCC
The DNA here is from genome assembly GCA_036346955.1 of Dipus sagitta. Classification (NCBI taxonomy): domain Eukaryota; kingdom Metazoa; phylum Chordata; class Mammalia; order Rodentia; family Dipodidae; genus Dipus; species Dipus sagitta. The sequence goes on along the minus strand of CM070773.1, from coordinate 71,653,861 downwards.
TCTAACAACGTTACAGTCCCTAAGGATGTGAGTTGCCCCACACCCTTAATCCTGTCAACTGGGAGGCTAAGATTTCTGGTCTGTTAAGGGTTCCAAGTCAGCTTGTGACCAAGTGAGACCCTTCCCCAACGAAGGACAGAAGAGGAAACAAAAGCCCTGTAAATCAGGAAGCAGCAAATGACAAGCCTAAAATATAGGTCATTTAAGAATGGCAAATCTGACCATCCATCAGATTTAACATATAATTTATCTTGACATGAAAGGTGCAATTATTAGCACTTCCAATTCCAGCCTATATACCAGGCTTATTTGGCGGGTACTGACCTGGTGTAATCCCAGTTACCTTTTGGGATGGCTTTGGTCTCAATTATGCTGCGCGCTTGCTTGCGTCCCTCTTTGCTGCACTGTGGGCTCAGGTAGTTTGGCTGGATCAGTGGGTCCCTCCTCTGATCGCCTGTGCTGGGTATTGTGTAGGTGAGCTCCCTTCCCCAGGTCTCTGGTGCTTGCTGGTGCTTGCGCTGGTGAGGGAGGGGAGGCTGTGGATGGTGGCTGAAGTTCTCTTGCTGGTCCTCACAGTCCTCTTGCTCACGAGCTGCTCTGTTGGTCCCTGCTGTCCTCCCTTCACGTTTCTTAAGTTTGTGAGGAGTGGTGTAAGTGGAAAATCCCCTCACCTGGCTGTTCTGTGGCTCAGGCCAAGCATTGCGGCTGTGGCCACGTGGACCTGGTGCTGCCACTGCTGCAATTACTTCTGTCTGCTTCTGTGGTCTCTAGACTCTCTGAATCTCTCCTATTGCTCTGCTGCAGTTGATAATTTCTTATACACCTCACTTTTTAGTGGAAGAGTGTATTTTGCTGGTTTTTTTTTTGGGGGGGGGTGTTTACTCCCCTAGGCTGCTTTGGCATGGTTCCTGTGTCGCCATCTTGACCAGAAGTCCCTCTAAATCACTTATCCTAAATATCTGACTTTTTAATTGAATTTTATTTTATTGTATTTTTTCTGTACAGAGTTTTGCTTTGTAGCCCAAATTGCCTCAAATTACCATAGTCTTCTTATAGCCTTGTAAAAGCTGGGGACGTGTGTGTGTGTGTGTGTGTGTGTGTGTGTGTGTGTGTGTATACATATATTTGAGTATATACTTTATGTGGACATATCATGTGTTGGTGCCATCCTTTTCCTCCTCCCTCCTCCCATTCCACTGAGGGTCCTCCTCAATGGGATTGCTGGTGTTCCCCATGGGGCATGGGTTATAAGTTGTGAGAGCAGCATTCAATCATTGTGGGGGGGATGGGCAGTGCCTCTTGATATGCCCTCCCAACCTATGGCTCTTACATTGTTTCTGCCCCCTCTTCCACAAAATTCCCTGGGCCATGTTGGGTGTATTTTAAGTCTACTTCACTGTTGAACTCTCAGGAGCTTATGGATTTCTGCTTTGGCATGTGTTTTGTGTTCTTAGTGTCTATCTCCTTCACCCTGGTGCAGGTTTGTCAGGTTCGTAATGGAAGCAGCACTCTTGCTCATCTCACCAATTCCTCTATGGTTTCACATGGACCCTGGCTGATGTGCAAGGAATGGTTTATCTACTCGGTTCTTGCTACCTTCTAAAAAAGAATAATAGATTCTCCAGTGGAAAATGAGGTCAGCATAGGTTAAATGAGATAAGCATTGTCAATTTAGAGAGATTTTGGTGGATGTAGCCTCTCTTTTGGCCAAAGACTAATAGGAGCTTGTTGTTGGAGACCATAATTTTCATCTCCATAGGATTCTGAACTGGTTCCCAGTCCCAGCTATGGGTTCCTTTCCTCTGAGCAGATGTCTTAGGCGATTATTAAGCCATTGGTTACCCACCAAGGCTGGGTGCCTCCATTGCACAGGTGTGTAAGTCTTGTCAGACTGGTTGCTTTTAAATAGCAGTGTTTTCTGCTTGCTTACAATGTTCTTGGCCACTTTTCCCAGCAGTTCATATAGCACTTTCCAGCACTATATGGGCTAACCATCTGGGAACTGGCTCCCTTCCAGATTTCAGCCAGATCTCTGGGTGTTCTGTGTTGGCAGCATGTGGTGTCTTCTGCAATAAGGTCCTACCTTTTACATGAGGCAGGTAATCAAGTTCTTTGACAGAAGCTTGTCTTGTTTTGGAGAACTCCTAGATCTCTCTGATCATCAGCTCAGTGTGGGTAGCAACCAATTTTTTGTACTGGGAGTTACAGGCCAGAGCCAAATGTTTTAAGGTTAGGCTTCATCCCACCCTTTCCAGGGCCCTTCTTACCAAATGGTCCCTTTAAACTCCTGTTGAGGGTTATATTTTTTAGTCTACTATCCTGGAGAAAGGTTTCTATGGTATTGATTCATTTTGGATTTAGTTTTGTGTTTGTTTTCCCCCAACCTCCCACTTTCCTCCATCCCTATTGTCTGGCCCTCAAGTTGCATGTCAGGTATGCCAGCAACACAAGCTGTTCCAGATTAGGAACCACAGATAACAGAGAATATGTGGTATTTGTCTTTCTGTAATTGTGTTAATTTTTTGAGTATGATTAGTTCCAAGTCTGTTCATTTTCCTACAAATTTCATTATATCATTTTTTTCTTACTGTTGAGTAGAATTCCATTATATAAATGTACCACATTGTCATTATCCATTTGTTCTATGATGAGCACCTAGGTTGATTCCAGTAGCTTAGTGATTGTAAAAGTTTGCATTCCTACCAACAGTAAATGAAGGATCCTCTTTCCCCACATTTTTACCAACATTTATTGTCATTTTATTTTTTTTAATGATTTCCATCCTGACTGGAATAACATGGAATCTCATAGTTATTTTAATTTGCATTTCCCTGATGGTTAAGGATGTTGAACATTTCCTGACGTGATTAGCCATTTGTATTTCTTCCTTTGAGAACTCCCTGTTCAGTTCTCTGCCCCATTTTTTTAGTGTGTTGTTTGATTTTTTTTTATTGTTTAGTTGTGTGAGTTCTTTGTATATTCTAGATATTAGGTCTCTGTCAGTGGTATAGCTGGTGAATATTTTCTCCCATTATGTGGGTAGTCTTTTGACTCTATTGTGGTATGCTTGTCTGTGCCAGAGCTTTTTAGCTTCATGAGATCCTACTGATTGAGTGATTGTTTAATTTCCTGGGTTACTAGGGTGTTGTTCAGAAAGTCTTTTCCCACTCCTATATTGTGGAGAGTTCCTCTTATATTTTTTTGCCAGTACTTTAAGAGTTTCAGGTCTTATATTGAGGTCTTTAATCCATTTGGAGTTGATTTTTGTGTGTGGTGAGATGAAGGTGTCTAGTTTTATTTTGCTACATGTGGTTATCCAATTTGTCCAGCATCATTTGTTGAAGATGCTATCTTTTCTCCAATGTACATTGTTGGCGTCTTTTTCAAAGATAAGGGCTGGGTCTTCATTTCTGTTCCATTGATCTATGTGTCTGTTTTTATGCCAGTATCATGTTGTTTTTGTTACTATGGCTTTGTAGTATAGCTTTGGAGTGGGTATGGTGATACCTCCAGAGGTGTTTCTTTTGCTGAGGATATGTTTGGATAACTGAGGACTGCTGCCATTCCATATGAATTTTCATAACATTTTTTCTATCTCTGTGAAGAATGATGCTGGAATTTTTATTGGTATTCATTGAATCTGTATATTGCTTTTGGTAGAATTGCCATTTTCACAATATTAATTCTACCCATTCAAACATATGAGAGGTCTTTCCATTTTCTCTAGTCCTCCTCAGTTTCTCTCTGGAGTGGTTTTATGTTTTCATATCCTTGGTTAGTTATTATTCCAAGGTATTTGATTTGTTTTCATGGCTATTGAAAATGGCACAGCCCTGCTGTTTTCTCTCTGTGTATGTTTGTCTTTTGCATATAGAAAGGCTACTGATTTTTGTGCATTGATTTTGTATCCTGCCACTTTGCTGAATTTATCACCTTTAAAAGTTTTATGGTGGTGCCTTTCAGGTCACTTATGTATAGGATCATGTCATCTGCAAATAGGACTAGTTTGATTTCTTCCTTTCCAATTTGTATCCCTTTTATCTTTCTCCTGCCTCATTGCTTGGGCTAGGACTTCTGGTACTATGTTGAAGAGCAGAGGTGAGAGTGGACAATCCTGTCTTGTTCCTGATTTTAGTGGGAATTCCTTGAGTCTTTCCCCATTAAGTATGATTTGGGCTTTAGGTGCTTTGTATATAGCCTTTATTATGTTGAAATATAAATACTCCATGCCTAGTCTGTCTAGTGTTTTGGTCATGAAGTGATGTTATATTTTGTCAAAGGCCTTCTCTGCACCTATGAAATGATCATGTGGTTCTTGTGTTTAAGTTTGTTTATGTGGTGTTTTACTTTAATTGATTTCCATATGTTGAACCATGCCTGCATCCCCGGATGAAACCTGCTTGATCAAGGTGTATTATACTTTCGATGTGTTGTTGAATTCATTTTGCAAGGATTTTGTTCATGATTTGTGCATCTAAGTTTATCAGGGATATAGACCTATAGTTTTCTTGTTGTATCTCTGTCTGGTTTTGGTATTGCAGTGATGCCTATCTACATCTGCCTCCTGAGTGATGGAATTAAAAGCATATGCCACCATGCCTGGCCTTTTTTTCTAAACCCTTTTTTGCCCTCATTTTATGCAGGTCTTATATAGGTAATATCAGCCACTGTGAAGTCATGAATGGAAATGCCACTTTATAGCACCTGTATTCTACTTTCTGTCTGTATGAATTCACTATTTCAAGTACCTCATTGTATTAGGTAGCTTTCCATTCTGTGACAAAATACCTGACAAAATTATCTTATAAGGATGAAAGGTTATTTTGGATAATGGTTTCAGGGATTTTAGTCCCTGGCTGCTTATTGGCTTTCTGGGGCAGCTAGTGATTCTGTGCATGATAGCATAAATATTTGGCAGAACATGTCTGTTTACTTCAAGGCAGCCAGGAAGGAAAGAGAAGGGGGAAGTGAGGGAGAGAGAAACAAACAGGGTCACAATATTCCCTTCAAGGATATATAGTCAATGACTTAACTTCCTATTACCAGGCTCCACCTCTTAAAAGTTCTACTACCTCTCAATAATTCCACAGCCTGGGGACCAAGCTTTCGATGCATTGATATTTGGTGGGGGAAACTGAAGATCCAAATTATAGTGTTCATTTAAGTGGATCATCCAATACTTGTCTTGTGTTTATCTAATTTCACTGACCAAAAATTCTGAAGATTCATCTGTATTTGTAGTATGTATCAGAGTCTCATTTTTTAAAAATATTTTCATACTTTTATTGGTGCTGAGGAACAGTACACAAACATTTCAATTGTACACAAGTCTTAACACACGTACCCAAAATCTAAAGACCATGTATTGTTTCTTTAGAAGTTATTCCAGTGACACCCAGCTTCAATCTTAGAAAGGCATTTTTCCTTAATAGGCTCTTGTGTACAAACATCTTCAAATGCTCACAATCTCTACTCAACTCCCACTGGTTCACAATTTTAGTATCATATACACTGCAAATGCAAATTTTTCATCTTTCACAGTACGTTATCAAAATTATTAGGAACACTGGACTACCACAACTAGAGATGTCACAGGCACACAGTGCTGACAACAGGGCAGTGACCAAGGAGTGTTTTTTTGTTTTTTGTTTTCTTAGGAAACAGCTCTACTAAAAACACAGACTAGGAGTAATTGAAAATATTCAAGACATATTAAATGCACAAATGTGACTCCAAATTGCCATTTAGTATGCTTTGTATTGTAGGTTATAAAACTAACCCCCCACCTATGGAATGTTAATCTGACACCCAAGACAGTCAAAGCTTCCCATAATTTCATATCCCACTATTTTCTGGTTGTACCAAAAAATAAACAACCAGCAAATGATTTCACCTTTAAAAAAAAATCATCTACACTTAAAAAATGGGATGAGGTGGGATTCCCTCCTTTTAAAAAATGTTTCTAGAGCTACTAAAAAACTTGCATTTACAAAATAGTTGATAAAAAATATTCCTCTGGATTGTACAAGAAGGAGACAGGGATGCTGATGGACACGGTGGATGACTACTCAGCCTTGGCGTCTTCCTCTCCCACTTCCTCAGAGGCTGGACTCTCCTCACTCTTTGCTTCTCCGTTCTCTGCAGGTAGGTCTTCTTTAATCTCTCGCTTAGTCACTTCAGCCTGCTTGCCCTTTGCTCCCCTCTTCCCTTTTGCTTGCACTTTTTTGTCTGAAGGTTTATCCTTTCCCGCTGCTTTTTTTGGCTTTGCTTCCACTTTCGCAGGAGCCAGCTTCGCGGACAGCCTGGCCGACCTGCGCTTGGGCTAGTCCTTCGTGGCGCCGTCGGCGGAGCTCACCTTCCTCTTGGGCATCTTGGCTGCGCCTGCAGAGGCTGCCTCACGAGAACCTTACGGAAGCTATGCTGTCTGCCCGCCTCCGCCACCGCTCTGCCTCCCGCCTCCCGAACTGCTAGGACCCGCCCAGAGTCTCATTTTTTATAGCTGAATAATATTCTACTGTATGTATAAGCACTTTGTTCATTCATTCCTCTCTTGATGGACACTTGAGTTATTTTTACCATCTAACTGTTGGAAATGGTGCTGCTATGAATAGTGGCCCACAAGTTTCTGTTCTCAGTGTTCTTTTAAAAGAAATATTTATTGGGCTGGAGAGATGGCTCAGCAGTTAAGCGCTTGCCTGTGAAGCCTAAGGACCCCGGCTTGAGGCTCGATTCCCCAGGATCCACGTTAGCCAGATGCACAAGGGTGCGCATGTGTCTGGAGTTCGTTTACAGTGACTGGAGGCCCTGGCGCACCCATTCTCTCTCTCTCTCTGCCTCTTTCTCTGTCACTTTCAAATCAATAAATAAAAATAAACAAAAAAAATTTAAAAAAATAAAAAAATATTTAGCCGGGTGTGGTGGCACACACCTTTAATCCCAGCACTTGGGGGCCAGAGGTAGGAGGATTGCCATGAGTTCGAGGCCACCCTGAGACTACATAGTGAATTCCAGGTCAACCTGGCATAGAGTGAGACCCTGCCTTGGAAAACTAAAAAATAAAAAGTAAATAAATAAAATAAATAAAAATTAAAAATATGTATTTATTTGAGAGGGAGAGAGAAAGGGACAAAGAGACTGAATATGGACATGCCAAAGCTTCCTGCCATGGTAAATGAACTCCATGTTCATGCACTACTGGCTTTATGTGGGTCTGGAGAATTGAATCTGGGCTGTCATGCTTTGTAAGCAAGCATCTTTAACTGCTGAGCAGTCTCTCCAGCCCCTGTTTCCGGTCTTTTGGGGAGATACCAAAATGTGCTGTTTTGGAATCATGTGGTAATTCTATGTTTAAAATGTAGTGTACACAAAACTCACAGTAGCATACCATTTTACATGAGCACCAGCAATAAATGAGTATTCCAGCTTGTTCACATTCTTACCAATTCTTGTTATTGTTTATTAAAACAGTTGTATCTATGGGTTGGAGAGATATCTTAGTAGTTAAGGCACTTGCCTGCAAAGCCAAAGGACCCATGTTCAATTTTCCAGTACCCATGTAAAGACAGATGCACAGAGTGGTCCATGCATCTGGAATTCGTTTGCAGCAGCTAGATGCCTTGGCACACCCATATTCTCTCTCTCTGTCTCTCATAAATAAATAAATTAAATTAAATCAGAAAGCATGAGGACCTGAATTCAGATTCCCAGAACTCACATAAAATGCTAGGCATGATGGTGTATGCCTGTAATATCATCACTGGGGAGGCAGACACAGGGAATCTCTGCAGCTCACTGTAGCCAAATTGGTGAGTTTAAGTTATGCATAAGACCCTGCATCAAAGAATAAGGTAGAGAGCTATTGAGGAATACAGCTGACATTGGCCCCTGGCCTCTAAACACACATTCACCTACACACACACACACAATATGAACAAATACCACACATACACACAAAATTGTATCTTCTCTAGTGTCCTAGTCTGCTTAGACTGCTATAGCAAAATACAATGTAGTGAGGATCTTTATAAGCAATCAGTTATGTCTCATAGTTCTGAAAGCTGGGAAGTCTAAGATCAAGTTGTTAACAGATTTGGTTTGTGGTGAGTATCTGCTCTCTGGTTCTTAGATGGCATTGTCTAGCTGTGTTCTCACATGGTGGAAAGGTGCAAGGTTGGAGTGTCTTTTACAAGGATACTAATCTAATTGATTAGGGTTTACAGTTTTTTTTTTGTTTGTTTGTTTTGTTTTCTCGAAGTAGGATCTTACTCCAGCCCAGGCTGACCTGGAATTCACTCAGTCATCCCAAAACTCATAGCGATCCTCCTAACCTCTGCCTCCCGAGTACTGGGATTAAAGGGATGTGCCACAGCTAGGGTTTAAACTTCCTAATACCATCACTTAAGGAGTTAAGATTTATATTTTCATTTTGAGTTACTTTTCATATATGGAATTAGGTTCAGATCCACTTTCGTTCCTCTGCATGAAAATCTAGTTGTCTTGGTACCATTTGTTGAAGACACTCCTTTTTTTTTTTTCTCCATAGAATAGGCTTAGCAGTAATAAAAAAAAAAAAAAAAAAAAAAAAAAAAAAAAAAAAAGAGGGCTGGGGAGATAGCTCAGCCAGTAAAGTGCTGTAGTGGTTTGATTCAGGTGTTCTCCATAAACTTAGGTGTTCTAAATATTAGGTTCCCAGCTGATGGAGAGTTGGGAATTAACAGCCCCTGGAGGCAGTGTATTGTTGGGGGTAGGCTTATTGGTATTATAGCCAGTGTCCCCTTTCCAGTGTTTGGCACACTCTCCTGTTGCTATTGTCTACCTTATATTGGCCAGGGGGTGATGTCCACCCTCTGCTCATGCCATCTTTTTCTCCTGCCATGATGGAGCTTCCCTTAGAGTCTGTAAGCCAAAATAAACCTTTTTTTTTTCCCCCCAAAAAGCTGCTCCTGGGTGATTTCTGCCATCAATGTGAACCTGACTGCAATAAGTGCTTTCCTTGCAAGCATAAAGACCCAAGTATGATCCCCAGTACCTATGTAAAATAGATATGGGGGCTATGGAGATGGGTCAGTGGATAAGAGTACTTGCTACACAAGTATGAGGGCCCCAAAGGGTCTGAATTTGATCCCCAGCACCATACCAAAAAAGTATAACAACCAACCACCACCACAACAAAACCTAAGGTATGGTGGTGCACACCTGCAACCCCAGTGCTGGAAATATAGGCAAATTTCTGGAGCTCACTCACCAGCTAGTTTAGCTTATTTGGTGAGTTCCAGGCCAGTAAAGGACCTTGTCTCAAAAAAAGATGGATTGCTAAGTGTGGTGGCATACACCTTTAATACCAGCACTTGGGAGGCAGAGGTAGGATTGCTGTGAGTTCGAGGCCACCCTGAGACTACATAGTGAATTCCAGGCCAGCCTGGGCTAGAGTGAGACCCTACCTCAACAACTAAAAAGGGCTGGAGAGATGGCTTAGCAGTTAAAGTGTTTGTTGCGAAGCCTAAGGGCCCAAGTTTGAGTCCCCAGAACCCACATAATCCAGATGCACATGGTAGCACATGGGTCTGGAGTTTGTTTGCAGTGGCTAGCTAGAGGCCTTGGTGTGCCCATTGTCTCCTGTCCACTCTCCTTCTCTTTCTCTCTATCATAAATAAAAATTACAAAAATGAGTCAGTTTTCATCATTGGTTAGATCAACACAGGTGTCAGCCTTGAAGGCGAGCTAAGGGTGGGTTGGCCAAGTGCTGTCTCCTCTGACAGTTCCTCTTCCACTGCTTGCTATGTTCCTTCTACACCAGGACTACACAGTTTTGTTTATTGTACTTTTTTGGTGTAGCATGTATGGTATGGTGTGTATATGTGGTGTATGCGTGTGAGTGTGCATACTTGAAGAGGCCAGAAGAGAATGTTTGGAAGATCCTCTACCACCCATCCACATGTTTGCTTAAAATGGAGTCTGTCACTGAACCTAGAGCTGCCATTTTTTTTTTGTTTTGTTTTTCAAAGTGTGGTATTGCTCTAGTCCAGACTGACCTGGAATTCACTATTCACTATCCTCTTCTGCCTCCTGAGTGCTGGGATTAAAGGAGTGCCCCACCAGGCCTGAGAGCTACCATTTTTAGTCAGACTGGCTGACCAGTGAGCCCCAGTGATTTGCTGGTTTCCACCCCATACCTGCTCAAAGGAATAAGGTTGTGGGCATCTGTGGCAACGCCCAACTTTTTTTTTTTTTTGTTCATACACCCTGTGTGTGTGTGTGTGTGTGTGTGTGTGCGTGTGTGTGTTTGTAGAGTATGTGGTGTCTGTGACATGTATGCACATGTCTGTGGGTTGGCCAGAAGACAAAATCGATTGCTCTTCTTTTATTGATCATCTACATATTTCCTTGAGATGGGATATTTCCCTCAACAGTGAACCCCAGTGATTCTCCAGTCTTCTTCCCCCCTCATCCACAGTTATAGCTGTGTTTGGCCATACCCAGATTTTTGTGTGGGTGCTGCAGATTGAATTCAGGCAGCCTCAAGCCTTACTGCTTGTGAGGCAAGTGCTCTAACCCCCGACCCATAATTTTATGTTCTTATTGTATTTTGGTATTAAGTTTTTAAAGATCAGATTATTAAAAAATATATATACCCTATTTTATTTTAAACATCTTTCTATTAAAAAAATTCATATATTAACATACTATAATTTGATTGTATTCCCTTCTTATTACCCTCTTTTGTCCCTCCTTCCTTACTGAGTCTCTGCCTCCTTCCAAATAGTCCGAATGTTTTTTTGTTTTCTTTTGATTTTTTTTTTTTTTTTTTGAGGTAGGGTCTCACTCTAGCCCAGACTGATCTGGAATTCACTATGGAGTCTCAGGGTGGGCTCGAACTCATGGCAATCCTCATACCTCTGCCTCCCAAGTGCTGGAATTAAAGGTGTGTGCCACCACGCCCTGCAGTCCTAATGTTTTTTTTAATTTTTATTTTTAAATTATTTAAAATTTTTTTGTTTATTTTTATTTATTTGAAAGTGAAAGAGAAAGAGAAAGAGAAAGAGGCAGATAGAGAGAGAGAGAATGGGCGTGCCAGGGACTCTAGCCACTGCAAATGAGCTCCAGACGCGTGTGCCCCCTTGTGCATCTGGCTAACGTGGGTCCTGGGGAATCGAGCCTCAAACCTGGGTCCTCAGGCTTCACAGGCAAGCGCTTAACCATTACGCCATCTCTCCAGGCCTTAAATTATTTTTTATTAACAACTTCCATGATTGTAAACAATATCCCACAGTAATGCCCTGCCTCCCCCCCCCCCCACTTTCCTCTTTGAAACTCCATTATCCATCATATCCCCTCCCCCTCTCAATCAATCTTTATTTTGATGTCATGATCCTTTACCTCCTATAATGATGGTTTTGTATAGGTAGTGTCAGGTACTGTGAGGTCATGGATATCCAGGCCATTTTGTGTCGGGAGAAGCACATTGTAAGGAGTCCTACCCTTCCTTTGGCTCTTGCATTCTTTCTACCACCTCTTCTAAAATGGACCCTGAGCCTTGGAAGGTGTGATATAGATACTGTACTGTTGAGCACTCCTCTGTCACTTCTTCCCAGCACCATGATGCGTCCTGAGGCTTCCCAAGGTCACTGCCATCTAAAAAGAGAAGATTCTCTACAAAAAGTGAGAGTAGCATTAATATATGGGTATGAACATTAAGAGAAGTGTTTACTGAGCAGTTTGATGAGCATAGTATATACATTTAGCCAAACAGCAGCAGACATTACACTAGGGCTCATGACTATCCCTGTAGTAGGTTTTCAGTATCAGGGTTAAATTCCCTCCCATGGAGTGGGCCTCTAGTCCAATCAGAGGGCACTTGGTTTCCACAATAACAGACGTACCACTATTGCACCCATTGGCTCATATGGCCTGGCTGACGAAAATATAAGGCTTGCAGTGTCCACTGTTGAGTATTTTCACTGTTGATTTCTTTCTCTCCCATTGAACTGCATGCAGAATGGCTTCTTCCAGTTTTCTGTCAGCTGTTCTACATGGAGGAGGCTATCAGCTCAGTTCCAGCAGGATTTCTCAGTGGCCTTGCAGCCCAAGTATGTGGAATCTTCAGCAATAGGGTCTTACCATCTATTCCTGGTGGGCAACCAAGGACATTGGAAATGGCCTCTAATGTTTTGGGGGCATCAGGGACCTCCCTGGCCAACAACTCACTGGAAGGTATCCCATCCCTGGCACTGAATATTTTCTAGCAACAGTCTACGGCTCCTGAGTATTCCATTGTCCAAAAAAGTAGGATTCCATATAATTTATTCATATCCTCTTAGATTTTGATTAACCCTCCCTCTACCTTTCCTTTACTCAATCTCTTCCCCTGACCTCACTTAGGCCTTTTCACCCCCATTAATCTATTCTTCTACTTACATATATACAATACCATCCTATTAAGTACCCCCTCCCTTCCTTTCTATTTCCTTTATATCCTTTCTAGCCAACTGGCCTATGCTGCTGAGTTTCTTCCTATTCACACAGAAGTCCAATCATCTTTAGCTAGGATCCACATATGAGAGAGAACATGTGATGTTTGGCTTTCTGCGCCTGGTTTACCTTACTTAGTATAATCCTTTCCAGATCCATCCATTTTCCTGCAAATTTCATAACTTCATTTTTCTTTATCGCTGAGTAGAACTCCATTGTGTAAATGTGTCACATCTGCATTATCCACTCATTAGTTGAGGGACATCTAGGCTGGTTCCATTTCCTAGCTATTGTGAATAGAGCAGCAATAAACATGGTTGAGCAAGTATCTCTGAGGTAGTGAGATGAGTCCCTAGGATATATGTCTAGGAGTGCTATAGCTAGGTCATATGGTAGATCTATTTTTAGCTGTCTCAGGAACCTCCACACTGATTTCCACAATGGCTGGACCAGATTGCATTCCCACCAACAGTGTAGAAGGGTTCCTCTTTTTCCGCATCCTTGCCAGCATTTATGTTTATTTGTTTTCATTATGGTAGCCAGTCTGATAGGAGTGAGATGGAATCTCATTGTAGTTTTAATCTGCATTTCCCTGATGATTAGGGATGTAGGACATTTTTTACATGTTTATATGCCATCTCTGTTTCTTCTTTTGAGAACTCTCTATTTAGTTCCATAGCCCATTTTATAATTGGGTTGTTTGATTTCTTAATATCGAATTTTTTGAGTTCTTTGTATATTCTAGATATTAATCCTCTATCAGATGTATAGCTGGCAAAGATTTTTTCCCATTCTGTAGGTTGCCTCTTTGCTTTATTCACAGTGTCCTTTGCTGTACAAAATCTTTGTAATTTCATGAGGTTCCAGTAGTTAATCTGTGGTTTTATTGCCTGAGCAATTGGGGTTATATTCAGAAAGTCTTTGCCAAGACCAATATGTTGAAGGGTTTCCTCTACTTTTTCCTCTAGCAGTTTCAGAGTTTCGGGTCTGATATTAAAGTATTTAATCCATTTGGACTTAATTTTTGTGCATGGAGAGAGAGAAGGATCTATTTTCATCCTTCTACAGATATATATCCAGTTTTCCCAGCACCTTTTGCTGAAGAGGCTGTCTTTTCTCCAATGAGTATTTTTGGCATTTGTGTCAAATATCAGGTAGCTATATGCTACCCAGACTTACATCTGGGTCCTCTATTCTGTTCCATTGATCTGCATGCCTGCTTTTATGCCAATACCATGCTATTTTTGTTACTTGGCTCTATAGTATAGGTTAAAATCAGGTATGGTGATACCATCAACCTTATTTTTGTTGCTCAGTATTGTTTTAGATATTTGAGATTTTTTTTTTTTCTGCTTCCAAGTGAATTTTTGGATTGTTTTTTTCTATTTCAGTGAAGAATGCCATTGGAATTTTGATGGGGATTGTATTAAATGTTTAAATTGCTTTGGTAAGAGACCAGAGAAATTCAAAAAATCATAGGGATGTACTTACTATAAGGGCATATACTCCACTAAGTTTGGAAATCTAAAAAAAAAAAAAAGATGATTTCCTTGATTTATAAGACCTGACCAAATTAAATCAAGATGTGATTAATAACTGAAATAGACCTATAACGAATATGGAGATCCAAGAAGTTATCAACAAAATCTCCCAACTAAAAATGTCCATGCCCAGATGGATTCACTGGTGAATTTTACCAGACCTTCAGGGACAAAGTAACACCAGTGCTTCTTAAACTTTTCCCTAAAATGGTAATTGCCATTTTTGCAATATTGATTCTTCTGATTCGAGAACAAGGGATGTCTTTGCATTTCCTAGTGTTTTCTGCAATTTTTTGTTGGAATGTTTTAAAGTTTTCATTGTAGAGATCTTTCACTTCCTTCGTTAGGTTTATTCCAAGGTAATTTATTTTTTGATGTAATTATGAATGGGAATGCTTCTCTGATTTCCTTCTCTGTGTGTTTGTTGTTAGCATATAGGAAGGCTACTGATTTCTGTGTGTTTATTTTGTATCCTGCTACATGGCTATAGGTGTTTATTAGCTCTAACAGTTTGCTGGTAGAGTCATCAGGGTCCTTTATGTATAGAAGAATCATGTCATCTGCAAATAATAATAACTTGATCTCTTCCTTCCTAATTTGTATCTCTTTTATGTGTGTCTCTTGCCTTATTGCTATGACTATGACTTCCAGTACTATATCAAATAAAAGTGGGGACCGTGGACTTCCTTGTCTGTTTCCTGTTTTTAGTGGAAAAGCTTTAAGTTTTTCCCCACTTAGTAATATTTTGACTGTAGGCTTGTTATGAATAGCCTTTCTTATATTGAGATATGTTCCTTCTATTCCCAGTCTCTATAGGACTTTTATCATGGAGGTATGTTGGATTTTGTCAAATGCTTTCTCTGCCCCTAGTGAGATTATCATGTGATTTTTGTCCTTCAGTCCATTTATATAATGTATTACATTTATTGATTTGTGTATGTTGTACCATCCCTGCATCTCTGGGATAAAGCCTACTTGGTCGGGGTGAATGGTCTTTTTGATATATTCTTGTATTCTGTTTGCCAATATTTTGTTGAGAATTTTTGCATCTATGTTCATGAGGGAGATTGGTCTGTAAATTTCTTTTTTTGTTCTGTCTTGTCCTGGTTTTGGTATCAGGGTGATGCTGGCTTCGTAGAAGGGGTTTGGTAGGATTCCTTCTTTTATATTTATGGAAAAGTTTAAGAAGCATTGGTGCTAGTTTGTCCCTGAAGGTCCGGTAAAATTCACCAGTGAATCCATCTGGGCATGGACTTACTTAGTTGGGTGCTCTTTTTTATAACTTCTTGGATCTCCGTACTTGTTATAGGTCTATTTAAGTTATTAATCTCATCTTGATTTAATTTGGCCAGGTCATATAAATCAAGGAAATCATCCTTTTTTTTTTTTTTTCAGATTCCCAAACTTAGTGGAGTATATGTCGTTGTAGTATGTACCTATGATTTTTTGAATTTCTCTGGTATCTGTTGTGATGTTGCCTTTTTCATCTCTAATTTTATTAATTTGTGTCTCTTCTCTCTTCTTTTGGTCAGATTTGCTAAGGGTTTATCAATCTTATTTATCCTTTCAAAGAACCAACTCTTTGTTTCATTGTTTCTTTGGATCATTTTTTGGTTTTTATTTCATTAATTTCTGCCCTGATCTTTATCATTTCTTCCCATGTACTGATTTTCAGTTTGCCTTGTTCTTCTTTTTCCAAGGCTTTAAGGTGAAGCATTAGCTTGTTTACTTGCAACCTTTCTAATTTCTTTTTTTTTTTTAATTATTTATTTGAAAGAGATAGAGAGAAGGGGTGTGCCAGGGCCTCTAGCCACTGCAGTCGAACTCCAGATGCATGCACCACTTTGTGCATCTGACTTTATGTGGGTTCTGGGTAACTGAACTCAGGTCATTAGGCTTTGCAGGCAAGCCCCTTAACCACTGAGCCATCTCTCCAGCGCATGTAATTTCTTAATATAGGCACTTAAAGCTATAAATTTCCCTTCATTCCCTTCACTGCCTTCATTGTGTCCCAAAGGTTTTGGTATGTTGTGTTCTCATTATCATTTGACTCTATGAATTTTTTGATTTCCTTCTTGGTTTCTTCATTGACACATTCATCATTTAGTAGTGTATTGTTATTTTCCATGATTTTGTGTATGCTCTGTAGCTTTTATTGCTATTGATTTATAGTTTGATTCCAAATTGCAGTCAGAGAGAATGCAGGGAATTATTTCAATTTTCCTGTATTTGTTAGGATTTGCTTTGTGTCCTTATATATAGTCTATTTTAGAGAATGTTCCATGTGCTGCTGAAAAGAATGTGTATCTGCAGCATTTGGATGAAATGTCCTGTGTATATCTTTTAGGTCATTTGTTTTATTACCTCATTTAATGTAGATCCCTCTCTGATTTTTTTTTTTCCAGGATGACCTGTCAGTTGATGAGAGTGGGGTGTTGAAATCATCCACTACAACTGTGTTTGGTGTTATCTGTGACCTTAGTTCTAATAGTGTTTGATGAACTTGGGAGACCCCATGTTAGGTACTTATATGTTCAGGATTGTAATGTCCTCCTGTTGGAGTGTGCCTTTAATCAATATTAAGTGACCTTCCTTATCTTTCCTAACTAATGTTGGACTGAAGTCTACCTTGTCAGATATTAGGATAGTAACCCCTGCTTGTTTTCTAGGCCTATTTGCTTGTAACATTGTTTTCTAACCTTTCACCCTAAGATAGTGTCCATCCTTTGTAGAAAGGTGAGTTTCTTGGAGGCAACAAATTGAAGGATCCTGCTCTTTAAAACCCAGTCTGTAAACCTATGTCTTTTGGTTGGGGCATTGAGGCCGTTGATATTAAGAGATATTATTGAAAGGTGTGTACTTATTTTTGCCATTTTTTTGTTTTGTAGTTCTTCCGGTTTTGCCTTTGCTCTCTTGTATTAACTAGTATTTGAGTATTGTTTCCTTTTTCCAGGTTCCTTATATGTATGCTTTTCTTTCTCTTCAGCATGGAGGATTCTTTCATGTATTTTTTGTATAGCTGGTTTTATCTTCAGATATTCCTTTTGCCTGCTTTTGTTGTGGAATATCCTTATTTCTCCATCTATTTGAATGGATAGCTTTGCAGGATAAAGTAACCTTGGTTGACAGTTGTTATCTTTCAGAACTTGGAAAACAGCACTCCAAGCCCTTCTGGCTTTTAAAGTTTGTGTTGAGTAATCTGCTGTGATCCTGATAGGCTTGCCTTTGTAGGCAACTTGATTTTTCTCTCTAGCTGCTTTCAATATTTTTTCTTTGGTTTGTATGTTTGGTAGTTCAATATGGTGAGGAGAGGTTCTTTCCAAGTTTTGTCTGTTTGGTTTTCTAAAGGATTCCTGTATCTGCATTAGTACCTCTTTCCCAATTTGGGGGAAGTTTTCTTCTATGATTTTGTTGAAAATGCCTAATATGCCTTTGGAGTGAAATTCTTCTCCTTCTCCTATACCCTGAATTCTTATTTGATCTTTTCATAGTGGCCCAAATATCTTGAAATTACTATTCATACTCTCCTATTTGTTTGTCTTTCTCTTTGTTGGACTGTATCAGATCTGCCACCTGGTCTTCTAGTTTAGATATTCTGTCCTCTCCTTCATCCATTCTACTGGTAAGGTTTTCTACAGAGTTTTTTTTTTTTTTTTAATTGTATTGACTGTGTTCTTCAATGCTAGTAATTCTGACTGGTTTTTCTTTATTACTTCTATTTCCTTATTTATGTCTTGTATTGACCTTTTTGTTTCATTAAATTGGTTTCCTGTATCTTCTTTGATTCCTTTGATTTCCTCTTTCATTCCTGTGATTTCCTCTTTTTCTTCTTGAGCATATTTATAATCATTCTTTTGAAATCTTTCTCAGGCATTTCCTCTAAATCATTCTCAGTGGAGGTCATTTCTGATGCATTATTACTTTTTGGCAGATTTATATTGTCTTGATTTTTGGTGTTTCTAGTGTTACAATGTACACATTTTTGCATCTTGGATTAATTTAATGCTTGGAATTTCTAGTTAGCTGCAGAATTGTAGATGTATCAGTCAATCTGATGTTATATATCTTCAGGGTAGGAGCTTAAGGTGCTAGGTGTGGCTCTTAAGACTCTCACAGTATCTAAAAAAGTGACTCTAGATGTTGGGTTTGCCTGCTATGAGAGTATTCAAGTAGGCTGAGTGGAGCAAAATATAGGCAGATTCTAAAATTTAACTAAACAATGTGCACATTCAATGAAAAACAGCACAGAGTATTTATGCAAGATTAGGTATTATGACAACCAGATCCTCTAACAAAGTCACAGTCCCTTAGGTTGTGTGTTGCCCCACACTCTTAATCCTGTCAACTAGGAGGCTAAGATTTTTGGTCTGTTGAGGGTTCCATGTCAGCTTGCGACCAAGTGAGGCCCTTTCCTAATGAACAATAGAAGAGGAAACAAAGCCAATATAAATCAGGAAGCAACAAATGACAAACCCAAAATATAGCTTATTTAATAATGGCAAATCCTACCATCCATCAGATTTAACATATAATTTATCCTGATATGAAAGGTGTAATCAGCCCTTCCAATTCAAGCCTATGTACCAGGCTTATTTGGCGAGTACTGATCTGATGTAATCCCAGTTACCTTTTGGAATGATTTTGGTCTCAGTTATGCTGCACTCCTGCTTGGGTCCCTCTTTGCTGTGTTGTGGGTCCAAGTAGGCTGCCTTGGTTGCTGGATTGCTGCTCTGGTTGCTCTTGGGTGCTGTGAGCTCCCTTCCCCAGTTGTATGGTGCTTGCTGGCGCTTGTGCTGGTGGTAGGGGAGGGGAGGCTGTGGATGGTGGCTCTAGTTCTTCCACAGGTCCATGTGATCCTCTACCTCATGAGCTGGTCCTCTTTTGGTCGCTGCGGTCCTCCTTTCATGTTTCTTGAGTTTGCAAGGAGCTTCAGTGTGAGTGGAGAATCTCTCACTTGGCTTTTCCTGCTGCTCAAGCTGAGCCTGTCGGGTGTAGTTCGCAGACCTGGTGCCACCGCTGCTGGAGCTGCTTCTGCCTGCCTGTGTTAGCTCTAGATGCTCTGGATCTCTCCTATTTCTCTGCTGCAGTTGGTAATTTCTTATACATCTCACTTTTGAGTAGAAGACTGTATTTTGCTGGGATTTTTTTTTTTTTTTTTTGGCTTTTTCTCCCCTAGGCTGCTTTGCCATGGTTCCTACACCACCATCTTAACCAGAAGTCCTTATGTTTTTATTTATTTTTTATTTATTTGAGAGTGACAGACAGACAGAGAAAGAAAGAAGCAGATAGATAGAGAGAGAATGGGCGCACCATGGCCTCCAGCCACTGCAAATGAACTCCAGATGAATATGCCACATGTGCATCTGGCTTACATGGGTCCTGGGCAATCGAGCCTTGAACTGAGGTCCTTAGGCTTCAGAGACAAGTGTTTAACTGCTAAGCCAGTTCTCCAGCCCAAAATAGTCCTTATGTTTTGATGTTTCACTCTTATTGTCATTCTCTCTCCATTCTCTGTGTCAAAACAGTGATGGACGTAGAATTTTGCAGGTCTTGTGGGGGTGTAAACAGTCACTGTGAGGTCATGAATGCACTGGACAGTTTATGAGGCTGGAAAGCATGATGAATCTTCTGACTTCCTTTGCTTTTTTTTGACTTAATAAAATTTTATTTTTTCAAATGTAAAGTTAGGTGGGTTGAACCTGTTTACATATCCTCACCAACAGCGAGACATCTCCACCCCTGGTATTTCTGGTGTAAATCATTTGAGCTCTGTGCTTTGAAACCAGTTTGTTAAGTCCTTTACTAAAGAGCTCTTGAAGGGCTGCCC
Source organism: Dipus sagitta (assembly GCA_036346955.1). Taxonomy (NCBI): domain Eukaryota; kingdom Metazoa; phylum Chordata; class Mammalia; order Rodentia; family Dipodidae; genus Dipus; species Dipus sagitta. Next base: position 71,634,025 of record CM070773.1, on the reverse strand, counting down.
TGGCCAGGGAATTGTGGCTCTTCAGTCTCTCAGAGATCACAGCAGGAGTAATAAGCTTATAGTTGGGAACTTCCTTACAGAGTTTGTCCTAAGTAGCTTTGTCAAACAGGAGTAGATTGTTGAACTTGTCCCAAACTTTGCCTTTGGACCACTTCTTTTTGGCCTTGCCTCCACTCCAGACTTGTTGACTGGGTCTTTGTCTTTCTTAGCTGACTTCCTGGCATCTTTCTTCTTGTTGTCCTTGGGCAGCATGGTGAAGCTTGGAGAGCCGTGGTGACCACTGCAGCTTTACTAACATGTCAGACAAAAAGGAAAGCTTTGCTTTTCAATATTGTTTTGGTTTCTACACTTTTAGATTAATTTAGGATTGGCTGTCCCATTTCTGTAGAAAGAAAATTGGAATGTTGATAGGAATCACACTCAATCTGTATATGGTTTTGGGTATTTTCTTTTTTTTTTAAAATATTTTTGTTGTTTATTTTTATTTATTTAAGAGCAACAGACAGAGAAAGAGGGAGAGAGAGAAAGAATGGGCGCGCCAGAGCCTCCAGCCACTGCAAACGAACTCCAGACGCGTGCGCCCCCTTGTGCATCTGGCTAATGTGGGTCCTGGGGAATCGAGCCTCGAACCGGGGTCCTTAGGCTTCACAGGTAAGCGCTTAACCACTAAGCTGTCTCTCCAGCCTGGGTTTTGGGTATTTTCTTAAGGCAAGGTGGCACTCATGAGGTAGGTGGATTGCTATGATTGAACTCAGGCCAGCCTGAGACTAAATAGTGAATTCTAGGTCAGCCCTGGCTAGAGTGAGATCTTACCTTGAACATCATCCCCCCACAGAAAAAGGAATAGTCAGGTTTCCTAGTCATGAACACATTTTCCATTTTAGTATTCTTTTAAAATATTACACATTTGTGCATGTGTATATGTGTGTGCATGTGCACATGTGTGAATGGTGTGTGGGCACTTGTGTATGGAGGCCAGAGGAACCTTAGGTGTTCTTCAGGAACCCTAAAAAATTCACCTTAAAAATATTTCTTGGCTGCAGAGCATGATGTCGGTCTTGCAATCAGTAGTGCTCATCGTCTCTGCAACAGGAGAATGGCTTTAAGATGAGTGATGTTGAGAAAGCCAAGAAGATCTTTGTTTGGAAGTGTGCCCAGTGCCACACTGGAAAAGGGAGGCAAGCACAAGACTAGACCAAAACTCCATGGTCTTTTTGGGTGGAAGACCAGTCAAGCTGCTGCATTCTCTTATACACAGAGGCCAACAAGAACAATAACATCACTTGGGGAGAGGACACACTGATGGGGTACTTGGAGAATCTCAAAAAGTATATTCCTGGAACAGAAATGATCTTCACTAGCATCAAGAAGAAAGGAGAAAGGACAGACCTAATAGCTTATCTTAAAAATGTTACTCAAAGGCCAATAAGCTAGAAAAGAGATATGAAGGGAAGAGAAAGGAAGGGAAGGGGTTACTTAATAGGATGGTATTGTATATATGTAAGGAGAAGAATAGATTAATGGGGGTGAAAAGGCTGAAAGTGAGGTCAGGGGAAGAGATTGAGTACAGGAAAGGTAGAGGGAGGGCTAATCAAAATCTAAGAGGATATAAATAAATCATATGGAAACCTACTTTTTTTGGATAATGGAACACTTTTTTTTTGCTAGAAAATTTTCAGTGCCAGGGATGGGGATACCTTCCAGTGAGTTGTTGGCCAGGCAGGTCCCTGATGCCCCCTAAACATTATAGGCCATTGCCGAGGCCCTTGGTTTCCCACCAGGAATAGATGGTAAGACCCTATTGCTGAAGACTCCACATACTTGGGCTACAAGGCCAATGAGAAGTCCTGCTGGAACTGAGCTGATAACCTCCTCCATGTAGACCAGCTGACGGAAAGCTGGAAGAAGCCATTCTGCATGCAGTTCAATGGGAGAAAGAGAAATCAGCAGTGAAGATACTCAACAGTGGACACTATAAGACTTATATTTTGCCACCCAGGCCAAATGAGCCAACAGGTGCAATAGTGGCACGTCTGTCATGGTTGAAACCAACTGCCCTGTAATTGGACTGGAGGCCGGCTCCGTGGGAGGGAATACATCCCTGATACTGAAAACTTAAAACGGGTATGAGCCCTAGGGGTGTAATGTCTGCTGCTGTCTGGCTAAATGTATATACTATGCTTATCAAACTGCCCAGTAACCACTTCTCTTAATGTTCATACCCTTATATTAATGCTACTCTCACTTTTGGTAGAGAATCTTCTCTTTTCAGATGGCACTGACCTTGGGATGACTCAGAAGGCATCACAGCGCTGGAAAGAAGTGACCAGAATGCTCAGTACTGTAATATCTCTATCACCCCTTCCAAGGCTCAGGGTCTAATGCGGAAGAGGTGGCGGAAAGAATGTAAGAGCCAAAGGAAGTGTAGGACTCCTTACAATGTGCTCCCCACAGACACAAAATGGCCTGGATATCCATGACCTCACAGTGCCTGACACTACCTACACAAGACCATCATAAGAGGTAAAAAAGATCATGACATCAAAATAAAAGAAAGACTGATTGAGGTGGGGAGGTGATATGATGGAGAATGGAGTTTCAACTGGGAAAGTGGGGGGAGGGAGGATATTACCATGGGTTATTTTTTATAATCATGGAAGTTGTTAATAAAAAAAATTGAAAAGGAAAAAAATCCTGCTAGTGAGTAATGGTCACTGTCTTATTTATTACAAAATATAAATGTCTCATGGCTTTAAAATATATATATTTATTTGCTAGCAGAGAGAGAGAAGAGAGAGTGAGAGAGAGAGTGGGCCTGTCAGGGCCTCCAGGCACTGCAAACAAATCCAAATGCATGTGCCACTTTGTGTTTCTGGCTTTATATGGTTACTGGGGAATTGAACCAGGATCATTAGGTTTTGTAGGCAAGCTCCTTAACTGCTGAGCCATCTCTCTAGCCCCTGTTATGGCTTGTAATGTGTACCATAATTTTGTTGATTTCATACACCATAATTCAGATCACGAATAACTGAATATTTTTGTTGGACAGTCCCTATTTAAGTAAAATTGGCTTGTAGTAAAGTGAATATGATCTTTTATAAAAATAGTATTCTGGGGCAGGTCACGTGACGGGGGTCAGTGCTGCTGTGGGGCCGGGGCGTCTTGAGAGACGCCCCAGTGCAGGATGTTGCAGGCTGCTGCTGCTGCGGCGGCGGAGTCGTTGGCGGCCTAGCGAGGCGGAGCGGTGGCGGCTGAGGCACCCGCGGCTGGTCTAAACTGGCGGATTCCGAGGAGTTGAGGGGTCCCGCTGTAGCCCAGGCTGACCTGGAATTCACTATGTAATCTCAGGGTGACCTTGATCACACAACAGTCCTCCTACCTCTGCTTTCCAAGTGCTGGGATTAAAAGTATTAAAGAGTTGCTGTACCATTTCACATCCCTACCCGCAATGTATGGACTGATCCAGGTTCTCTGCATCCTTACCAGCACTTGGTGTTAACACTTTTTCATTTTAGCAATTCTGAATATGGTTTCTAGTTTTAGGGTTTCTGAACTACAAGTGTTACTAGGCTTTGCTGGACGGAATAAAAGTGGGCGCAAGCATGACCTCCTGATGAGGGCGCTGCATTTATTGAAGAGTAGCTGCAGCCCTGCTGTTCAGATTAAAATTCGAGGATTGTATAGACGCTGATATCCACGAACTCTTGAAGGGCTTACTGATTTATCCACAATCAAGTCATCCATTTTCAGTTTGGATGGTAGTTCATCACCAGTAGAACCTGACTTGGCTGTGGCAGGAATCCACTCATTGCCTTCCACTTCAGTTACACCTCATTCACCATCATCTCCTGTTGGTTCTGTGCTGCTTCCAGACACTAAGCCCACAGTTGAGATGCAGCAACCATCTCCAATTCCTCCAGTCCATCCTGATGTGCAGCTGAAAAACCTTCCCTTTTATGATGTGCTTGATGTTCTCATCAAGCCCACAAGTTTAGTTCAAAGCAGTATTCAACACTTCCAAGAGAAGTTTTTTTATTTTTGCTTTGACACCTCAACAAGTTAGAGAGATATGCATATCAAGAGATTTCTTGCCAGGTGGTAGGAGAGATTATACAGTCCAAGTCCAGTTGCGACTTTGCCTGGCAGAAACAAGTTGTCCTCAAGAAGATAATTATCCTAATAGGATGTGTATAAAAGTGAATGGAAAGCTCTTCTTTCTGCCTGGTTATGCACCACCACCTAAAAATGGGATTGAACAGAAGTGCCCTGGACGCCCCTTGAATATTACATCTTTAGTTAGGTTGTCATCAGCTGTGCCAAATCATTCTATTTCATGGGCATGTGAAATTGGAAAGAATTACTCCATATCTGTATATCTTGTACGACAGCTCACATCAGCCATGTTATTACAGAGATTAAAAATGAAAGGTATTAGAAACCCTGATCATTCCAGAGCACTAATTAAAGAAAAACTTACTGCAGATCCTGATAGTGAAATTGCAACCACTAGTCTTCAGGTGTCCTTGATGTGTCCTTTGGGAAAGATGAGACTGACAACCCCATGCCGTGCAGTGACTTGTACACATCTGCAGTGTTTTGATGCTGCACTTTATCTACAAATGAATGAGAAGAAGCCCACCTGGATTTGTCCAGTTTGTGACAAAAAAGCTGCCTATGAAAGTCTGATATTAGATGGGCTTTTTATGGAAATTCTCAATGGCTGTTCTGATGTGGATGAGATTAAACTCTAAGAAGATGATTCTTGGTGTCCAATGAGACCGAAGAAAGAAGCTATGAAAGTCTGCAGCCAACTGTGTCCAAAAATAGAAAGTTCAAGCGTCTTCAGTAAGCCTTGTTCAGTGACTGTAGCTAGTGAAGCAAATAAGAAGAAAGTGGATATTATTGATCTAATGATAGAAAGCTCTTCTGATGAAGAGGAAGACCCTCCTGCCAAAAGGAAATGCATCTTTATGTCAGAAACACAAAGCAGTCCAACAAAAGGGGTTCTCATGTATCAACCATCTTCTGTAAGGGTGCCCAGTGTGACTTCGGTTGATCCCGCTGCTCTTCCACCTTCATTAACAGACTACGCAGTACCATTCCACCACACGCCAGTATCAAGCATGTCATCAGACTTGCCAGGAGAACAGAGAAGAACTGATATTAATAATGAACTGCAGCTTGGAGCAGCTTCTGATGTTGTGCAACAGTGAATGCAAAATAATTTGTGTTTATGGAGTGGAAAACAGCTTGATTATTTCAAGAAAAATATGACTACCTTATTATTGCTAGTGCCATATTGTCAGGTGCGAATGGTGCTCAAAAGTTGTATCGTTACAGTTTGAAAGTGCTAAAACTTGACCTATTTAACATTGTAGCATTTATGTTTTGTGAAAGTTTTATGTCTCAAGTAAGGAAAACCTCTATGATCCATTTTACTTAATGAAGCATCTAAAAGTTACAACTTTATCAGTGTTAATAAAACAACATTTAGAATGTAAAAAAGAAAAATAGTATTCTGGGGCTGGAGAGATGGCTTAGCAGTTAAGGTGCTTGTCTGCGAAGCCTAAGGACCCATGTTCAAATCTCCAGATCCCGCTTCAGCCAGATGCAAAGGTGAGTCAAGTGCAAGATTGCACATGCCTACTAGGTGGTGCAAGCATCTGGAGTTCTATTGCAGTGGCTGAGGCCCTGGTACATCAATTTTCTCTCTCTCTCTCACTCTCTCTCTCTCTCTCTCTCTCTCTCACTCTCTCTGAAAAAATAGTATTCTGGTTTACTCAATACTATCTCTGCTTTCCCTTTTATATGATTGAACTTAATTAGCATTGTTCAACTTTTCACAAAGATGGAGAATACTACCTTAAAATCTATTTGATTGGTTTTTGTGGTGGTTTGAATAGAATAGATGGCCCCCAATATATTCAGTTGTTTATTTGTTTGTAGTTTGCATCTTGAGCCTCCTGGCTGGAGGCAGTGTCACTGGGTGGATCTTTAGGTGTGGTGGTGGGTTTCAGATTTCAATCTAAAGATATGAAAAGTGTGCCTAGCTTGAGTTCCTGAAGTGTGCTGTGGCTTTTGGCTTTTGGCTTGTACTTCTCTCTCTCTCCGCTTGGTCCTGTGAAGGCAGGCCAGCTTCTTCTGCCATTTATGGAACTTCCCCTGGATCTGTAAGCGTCAATAAATATCCCTTCCTCCATAACTGTGCCTGGTCTGGAAGTTCATCTCAGTGAACCTGAAGCTGACTGCTACAGTTTTATATTTAGATTTCTATTACTGATGACATGAATATGTTTAAATACTGGGAAAAAGTCACTGTTCAGAACCAAAGAAGACTCACCTGTATTTTCGATGGTGTTCATTACCAACAAGGGTTAAAGATAAAGAAACAGTTGTCTTGCCTATACTAACTCAATTAGAATTCCTTGTATCTGAAGATGCTACCTTTTACTTACTAAAACACATTTTAGTGTGGTTTGTGTATAATATAAAATAAAGAATATTTAACACCTAAAATATTTCTTTAGGGCTGAGGAGATAGCTCAATGGCTAAAGGCACTTGCTTGCAAAACTTATTAGCCCAGGTTCAATTCCCAAGCACTCACATAAAGTGACACATGCATCTGGAGTTTATTTGCCCTGGCAAGAGGCCCTGGTGTGCCCATACTTTCTCTCCCCCCACCCAATAAAGTAAAAATTAAAACATTGGGAGGGCATGCCAGGGTCTCTTTCCAGTGTAAGTGAAAAAATTAAGCGCTTACACCACTTTTTGCATCCAGCTTTATGTGGGTGGCTGGTGAACTGAGTCCAAGCCCATCTCTCTGCAAGGAAGTATCTTTGATCACTGAGCCATATCCTCAGGCCCTTTATCCATTGTTTTTTTAAAATTTTGTGTATATTTACTTATTTAATTTTTTTGTTTATTTATTTATTTGAGAGCAACAGACAGAGGAAGAGAGGGAATGGACGCACAAGGACCTCCAGCCACTGAAACAATACATGCGCCACCTTGTGAATCTGGCTTACGTGGGTACTGGGGAATTGAGCCTCGAACCAGCATCCTTAGGCTTCACAGGCAAGGGCTTAACTGCTAAGCCTTCTCTCCAGCCCCCCCCCTTTTTTTTAAAAAAAAGGAAAGGTTTCTCATCAACTGGAAGCTTGCCAAATAGGCTAGACTTGCTGGCCAGTGAGTACTAAGGGTTCTTCTGTCTCCACTTCCTCAGTGCTGTGAGGTGCTGTGCACCTGCTTTCATACCTGGCATTTTTATGTTGGTACAGAGGATTGCACTCAGGTCCTCATGCTTGTGAGTTAAGCATCATGGCAACTGAATTATCTCCTAAGCCCATTCTTTAATTTCTTTTAGTACCTCCATGCTTAAATGCATCCTTTGAACTACAGATTTAAGTGGAATTGCATTTATTTACTTATAGTTACTAAATTATATATTTATTTTAAAACTGAGTTTTAATTCATTTATTTGTGCTCTGTGTGTGTGCATGTGCCAGGGCTTCTTACTGTTGCAGTTGATTTCCAGATGCCCATGCCACTTTTGTGTCTGGTTACCGGGGAATTGAACCCAAGCTGGGAGGCTTTGAAAGCAGATGCTTCTAACTGCTGAGCCACCTTCCCAGGATTATGTATATGTATTGGTTTATTTTTATTTTATAAAAGATTAAACTTAGGCTAGAGAGATGGCTCTTACCTGCAGAGCCTAAGGATACAGGTTCGATTCCCCAGGACCCAGGTAAGTCAGATACACAAGGTGGCACATGTGTCTGGAGTTTGTTTGCAATGGCTAGAGGCCCTGGAAAACCAATTCTCATTCTCTGTGTCTGTCTTTATATCTCTCTCTGCTTATAAATATATATTTTAAAAAAGAAGAGCCTGAGCTAGACTGAAACCCTACCTTAAAAACCAAAGTAATAATAATAATAATAAAAATAAATAAAGGTTAAATTTTATATCCCCTTACTCTGAATCCCAGCTTCTCTTTCCCTGAGAACCCTCCTCCATGGGGTTGTTGGTATTCACTCTGGGGTCATGAAAACCTCATTCTATGTGGGGGGGGGGGGGACTGTGCCTCAGGATATTCCTATCCACTCTGTGGCTCTTATTTTTTTTTAATATTTTATTTTATTTATTTGAGGGAGAATCAGTGTGCCAGGGCCTCCAGCCACTGCAAATGAGCTCCAGATGCATGAGCCACCATGTGCCTCTGGTTTATGTGGGTTCTGGGGAGTCAAATGTAGGTCCTTAGGCTTCGCAGGCAAGTACCTTAACCGCTGACCCATCTCTCCAGCCCTGGCTCTTTATTTTTGAGACAGGTTTTTGCTATATAGCCCAGGTTGCTTTTAAACTAGTAGTCCCTTCTGCTCCTGCCTCCTAAGTTCTCAAATTACAGATGTATGCTATCATGCCTGGCTAATTTATTATTTTTACTTATTTTAATGTTTTGAGTATATGTGTGTATGATATGTGTGTTTATGTGTTGGAGTGCAGGTGCACATGTGCAGCAGCATGTGAATGGCATGCATGTGGGGGTTAGAGGACAACTGGGGTAATGCCCTCTCCTTTCCTCTTGCTTGATCTCTCATTCACTAGTGTGAGTGCCAGGCTCACTGGTCTGCAAGCTTACAGGCGATTCTTCTGACTTCCTTCTTTCCCAAGGTGCTCTGGGATTACAGATGCTTAGTCCTATTCAGCTTTATGTGGGGTCTGCCTATCCAAACTTGAGGGTGTCAGGCTTGTAGGGTAAATGCTTTATCCATTCATCCATCTCCCCAGTCACTTGACTAATTTAGTTTAAAAAAATTTTTTTTGAAGAAAGAATGGCGTCTCGTGCCAATAATGCCACCACTTGGAAGGCTGAGGTGAGAGGATCCCTGTGAGTTCCAGGCTAGCCTGGGTTACAGAGGGAGTTCCACGTCAACCTGGGCTAGAGCGAGACCTTGCCTTCAAAAACCAAACAACCAACATTTGTTTTCTGAGTTACCAGTTTTTTGTTCTCAAGGTAGGGTTTCACTCTAGCCCACACTGACCTTGAACTCTCTCTGTTGATCCGGGCTGGCCTTGAACTTACAACACTTCTCTTACCTCAGCCTCTTGAGTGCTAGGATTTAGGCATTGTGCCTCCACACCTGGCTTCTGAGTTACATTTTGGATTGCTTATTGCAATATTGAAATATAACAGATTTTTGTGTGTTGATTTTGTGCCCTGAAAATTTGATGAATATGTTTGTAGCTTTCTTGTAGGGTCATTAGGGTTTTCTATACATAAGATCATGTCATCTGCAAATGAGACAGTTTATATTTTCCTTTCCACTTTAGATTACACTTATTAACTGGACCTGGTGGCACAGTGCTGTTATCTCAGCTGCTTGCATGGTTGAGGTTGGAGGTCACAAATTCAAGACTTGTTTGGGCTACAGAATCAGTTGAGGTCAGCCTGGGTAACTTAGTGAGATCCTACCAAGAAATATTACATTTCTTTTTGGTATTTATGGTGTCTAAAATATTTTTATTTATTTTACTTGATTTTATGCATGTGTATATATGTTTTGGTGTATGCATGTAGGTATGTTTATATGTTTGTAGGTGCTTGTGTGGGTACAAGTACACATGTGTGTGGTCAGAGGTCAACACCCACGTCTCTTCAACAGTTTTCCACCTCAGTTTTAAAATTTTATTTATATGTATGTGTATGTGTGCACTAGGGTCTTCTGCTGCAGCAAATGAATACCACACATGTGCCACTTTGGGTTTAGCTTTATATAGGTACTGGAGTATTGAACAAGCAGGATTTTCAAGTGCTTTTTAACCACTGAGACATCTCTCCAAATTCTCCACCTCATTTTTTGAGCCAGTGTCTCTTGATGAATGTAGAGCTCATTAATTTGGCTAGAAAGCTAGCCATCAAGCCCTAAGGATTTCCTGTATCTACCTCCCTAGTGCTGAGATTACAGGCATGTGCCACTATTCCCAGCTTTTTTATGAATGTTGGGAATCTGAACTCAGGTCTTCATGCTTGCATGGCAAGCACTTTGTCCACAGAGTCATCTTTCCAGCCCCAATGTATTTCTTCTTCTTGTCTAACTGCTCTAGTTAGAACTTCCAGTGCAGGGCTGGAGAGATGGCTCAGTGGTCAAAGGCACTTGTTTGCAAAGCCTGGTGGCCCAGGTTTGATTGCCTAGTACTCACACAGAGCCAGATGTACAAGGTTATACATGGGACTGGAGATCTGTTTGCAGTGGCAAGAGGCCCTTGCACACCCTTTCTCTCTCTCTCTTTGATTGTAAATAAATAAAAGTTCCTTCTAGAGAGCTGTTTAAAAAAACCAAAAAAAGCAGCACCCCGGAGCAGAGGTAGGAGGATCACCATGAGTTCGAAGCTACCCTGAGACTACATAGTGAAATCCAGGTCAGCCTGAGCTAGAGTGAGACCTTACCTGGCAACCCCCCCCCCCCCCCCCCCCCCCCCCCGCAAATAAAAGAACTTCCAGTGCATTAAATTGCAATGGCAAAAACAGACATTCTTTTCTTGTCCTTGGTTGAGAAGAAAAGCATTGACTTTCCACCATTGAGTATGATGTCATTCTTTGATACTGAGGTACTGAGGCTTCTGGACAAAGTGAGCCAATGACATCTTTAATTCTTTCACTTGCGGAGAAAAAAGTTGGGGGACTTTTGATTCCCAGTGATCCCCTGTCATTGTCCTTTTCTTTCTGTGTCTCTGAAGAACCCTGCTGAGCACACCTAGCTGTGATCACTGAGTTTCACAAGTGAATGTTCAGTACGGTTGATGGGACATTGGATGATTTCATTGTTAATTTCACTGGATTTGGAGTCACCTAGGGCACAGACCTAGGTGTGTTTGTGAGGGTGTTTCAGGAGAGATTTAACTGATGTGAGAAGACCCACCCTAGTATCCCTTGGGCTGGGGTCACTTCATATGGAGAAAGCAAGCTGAGCACCAGCATTCATCTTTCTCTGCTTCTTGACTAAAGATATAATGTGACCAACTGCCTCACACTCCTGCCACCATGCCTCCCCACTATGATGGATTGTATTCTCAAACCAAGAGCCAAAATAAATCTTTCTTTCCTTAAGTTCTTTTTGTCAAGTATTTTGTCACAGCAACAAGAAAAGTAACAAAACAGTTGGTTTCTGGCTCAGTTCCTGTGGCTTGGCTGCCCCATTTCCTCAGGCTGGTTCCAGTTCCAGCTTTGGAGAAACTCAGTCTAGTCCTGGTTCTCTTCCCCTCCCTTCTCCCAAGGACAGAAGGGGATTTGGATAGTGTGATGGTTAATCTCAGTTGCCAACTTGACAGGATTTAGAATCACCATGGAAACAAATCTCTCTGCATGTCTGTGAGAGATTTTTCTAGATTAGATTACTTGAGGTAGAAAGACTCATCCTAAAGTGGGTCTTGGACTGCTTAAAAAGGAGAATGTTTACTGAATGTCAGTATTCATTGCTCTCTGCTTCCTGACTGCAGATGCAGTGTGACCAGCTGCTTAATGCTCCAGCTGCCGGCTTTCCCTGCCATGATGGACTGTAACCTGGAAATGAAAATGGAAATAAATCTTCCTTCCTTCAGTTGTTTCTGGTCAGGCATTTGATCACACTAACAAGAAAGTGACTAATACAGTTACTTTCTCATGAAAACAGCATAAGGCAAGGGCACGTGGAAGGACAGGAGTTCATGAAGGAGATAGAGAAGCAATACTTGGGGATGTGGGAGGAGAAAGACCAGGAGCCAAAGGCCATTAGGGAAGTCCTGGGAAAGAGGAGTCCAACAGGAAGGAGGGAGTGGCCACTGTGACCATGGTGGATACATAAAAGAAATGAGTCTGCTGGTTTTCCCAGGGGAGTGCCAGGTATACTCAGTGGTCACTGAGGACAGTGGTAGGGAGTAGGGCAACCATGAGGAGGTCAGAGGGAGCTGTGAAGGCAGGCTTCAGAGCCGTGCTTCCCAGGATATCTGATGACACCTAGAGGAGGGAAAATTGCCCTTAAGATGGAAAACGTTGGGCTGGGGAAATGGCTTAGCAGTTAAGGCTTCTGCCTGCAAAGCCTAAGAGCTTCAGTTTGAGTCCCCAGGACCCATGTAAGCCAGATGCACAAAGGGGCACATGCGTCTGGGGTTCATTTGCAGTGGCTGGAGGCCCTGGCGCCTCTCTGCCTGTTCCTCTGTTTCTCTCAAATAAATAAATAATTTTTTTTTTTTTAAAAAGAGGACGGAAAAAACCTACCCTGGGTTTCTACAGGTCCCACCTGGCCAGGAGGTGAGGCCAGGAAATTAATTTTGGTGCTATGGCAACAGCTGACTCTGGAGCCAGCTTTCCTGCCTGAGAGATTAGATGAGGGGACTGTCCTGCCTTTCATGGTCCTGCAGTGCCAGGAGGGGGCCACCACCCAAAGTGAAGGAAACTAACCTACCTAGAAGACAGTGGTGTGTCTCTTGAGAACAGGGAGCATGTTGGGGAGGTGGAGGAAGGGCAGCTGCCTAGGCAGAGGGCCCAGCCAAGGCAAAGGGAGGGATGCATGAAGTGTGGTATCTTGTTTTAACAGCCTATGGCTGAAACCACCTTGAGGTCTCAATAGATCAGTCCAGTACAGTGATTCAGAACTCCAGAGTGCTGTGCATCCCCTGCCTCTTGTCCACCACCCATGGTGGTCCTTTCTGAGAGCAAATGAGAGAGCAAAGGAAGCACCAGGCTCCAGAATTGTAAGATAATAAGACTGTGTCACTTTATCCCACTGTTTACCATCTGTTTTAGCAGAATACACAAACTTAAAAGATGTATATGAAGACAATTATAACTTTACTGAAGAACATCTGGGGGAAACTAAATAAATTATAGTTTCATGAATGGATGAAGAGGCACACGCAGAGAGGGAGGGGGAAGAGACAGAATGAAAGAAGAAAGATTGGTTGATTGCCAATGAAAATAATGAAGCCTGTTTGAAGGGGATGGGGAGATGGCTCAGTGGGTAAAATGCTTGCCTCTCAAGAATGAAGACCTGAGTTCCATCCCAAGGACCCATGTAAAAATGTTAGGCGCAGTGAGGTGTGCCTGGGGAGGTGGAGGCAAGAGGATTCCTGGGGCTTGCTGGCCAGCCAGTCTAGCCTAATTGGTGAGCTCCAGATCAATGAGAGACCCTGTCTCATAAAAGGTGGATTGGGACTGCAAAGATGGCTTGGTGGCCAAAGGCCCTTGCTTGCAAAAACTGATGGCCAGGGTTAGAGTCCCCAGTATCTACATAAAGCCAGATACCCAAAATGGTGCATACATCTGGAGTTCATTTGCAGTGGTAAGAGGCCCTGGAATACCCATTCCCTTTCTCTCATTCTCTCTCTCTACTTGCAAATAAATAAATATATTTTAAAAAAGAACAGCAGTGTTTGCTTTGATAACACATGTACTAAAAAATTGGAATGGTACTGAGAAGATTAGCATGGCCCCTGTGCAGGGTTGACATGCAAATTCATGAAGCATATAATCATATATTAAAAAAAGAGGATAGTGTTCCTGAGGATGACAGCTGAAGCTGTCCTCTGACCTCTACCTGTCCACACACATACCCCACACAAACACATGCATAAAAAATGGATTCAAAAACAAATCTGGGAAATGTAATACATAATAGTAGAGCAAAAGGTACTGTAGACATCAATATCTTAGTTAATATCAAACATACTTTGAAGCTATACTGATTAAAGCAGTGTTCAGGAAATAGAGAATCAATCAAATGGAGCACATCAGACCATGTAAGAATCTGTGGTTCTGGAAATGGCATGTGCTAGGCAAGCTGAATGATATTGAGTTATAGCCCAGCTCCACATGTGACTTTATTGAGAGGCTGTCATGTGCTGGGAACAGGCTTGAGACCATCCATAGAGGAAGAGGGAAGAGGACTGAAGAGAGGGGTTGCAGGGGAAAGGAATCTTGGGGTCTCCAGATAATAAAGGCCTCAGTGCAAGACCAGTGTGACTGAGAAGAGGTCTAGGGCTGGAGGACAGCAAGCAGACTACACCCTAAGTTGCCCACATGGACTGGGGGAACTGAGACCTTCAGAAGTCAAGGCAGGGAGCTGAGCACTTCTCACCCAGAAATTTTGTGCCATACATTCTTTGTCATTCCACTTCTCCTCTTCCAGCTCCACACAGTCTTCATCTCCATTGTTGCCAGGTTGGTTGCCTCTCTTGCCAGAAGCTGCAAACATCCATCAGAGTCAGCCATGGGCTGCCATTCTATCCACAGCCCACCCTAAACTCTCATTAAGGAGAAGCTGGACTGTGGACTTTGAGGGTGGAAGTCTTAAGTACTAGGCAGAAAGTGGTTGGGAATTCAAGATATGGTTTAGAGATGGTGGGTTTGAGCCTCACCACCATGGAATTGAGCTCAGCAAAGTGAAGTGGATTCAGAGGCATGGACTTGGGCAAGGGGCTTGGAATCTCCAGGGGATGGTGGGACCTTAAGTTTAGGAAGGTCCATGGGTGCTTTCCATTAGCAAAGGCAGCATTTGGAGTAGAAGTCTGTCCCTACCTCCGAGGCTATGGACTCTGGGGAGGGGTTCACCTCAGCTGGAGGGGAGTGTTGTTCACCCACTGCCAGGAACCTTTGCTTCTGTGTTCACTGAGGCCAATCCAGCTGGATTAAGCTGTATGTCTGATGTCTCAGTACTGCAGGAGCTTCTGCAGAAGAGGGAGCTGGGAGAAAGAACCCTGATGCATCTTTCCACTGTCTACCCACACTCCTACTCTGCTGCCCTGCTTTCTGTCAGGTTTTTTTCTGCACTCTAGCCTAGAGCCTGTAGTCAGACTGTATGCACTGACATGTATGCATGCTTTGGGTTTGTGTTGGTGTGCACATACTTTGTAGCAATGTTTTCACTTGTAACTCAGCTCAGACACCTGTTAGAAGAGGGATTCCAATATCTCCAAGGTGCTCTGACTAATTTCCAAAGTAGCATGCCTCTAAGATGTAGTGTTCTTCTTAGGGCCTCCTGAATTAATTGTGTTTCTCCTACAGAAAGCCCTTCCTGATTGCATCTCCTCCACATCTTATCAGCTGCCCATCTGGCCTTGGGCTCTGAAGGCAGAGACAGGTGGTGGAAGGACTTTTTTGAACTTCTGCCATGGTCCAGCTTCAGGCAGAACTGGGACCTACTTACCTGCTCTGCAATACTGTTGACAGTCACCAGGTGGGCCCCAGATCTCTGTAGGAGGACAGTGATGCTTCCCAGCAGCCCAGGGTCCTGGAGAAGAGGTAGCAGCTTCCCCGGAAGATTGCCCAGCCAAGGTGGCACGGGCAGCTGTGGAGGAACAACATGGCCAAGGCAGGGGCTCTCTGGTCTCCTCTCCCTGCCTCTGGAGCCCCAATCTGGACCCTTATTTTGCCTGTCAGCTCAGTTCTCCTCCTTCAACCATCCTAGTTCTACCCTGCCCACCTCAGTTGGGCAACCCCAGAAGGTGTGTCCCTGCTCCTCTGATCCCTGGTTTCCTTCCAGCCCTGGCCCAGGATCCTCACCCAATAAGGCATTGATCTGGGTTTGCTGCTGCCCAATCATCTGCTCATAAGCAGCGGCAACTAGAAGAAGACGATGTCCATTATTAAGAACTGACTGTGTGCCTGGTGCAGAGATGGCCCCATGACAACACCGCCCTTGCAGATCATAGTGACCCTAAGGGTCCACGTCACAGAACAGAAAACTGAGTGTCAGACACTGATTTGCCCAGTACTACCTCACCTGGGGCTCAATGGCCTCCCACCCTGCCCTGCATGCAGCACCCCCTGTGCCTGGGTAGTCCACCTCACAAGTTTTTAAACTCTCTTGCTCAAGGCCCTGGTGTACCCCCTCACCCAAACTGGGCTTCCCCTCATGGTTCTAGGTCTCTCCTTGAAGGGATATGTAGATGCTGGAAACTGCAAGAGAGAAGAGTGTGTCCCTCTCTGAGCCCAAACTGTGTGTCTTCTGTGGTGACAAGTTCACGGTCTCCAAAGAGTCTAAGATCCTTACAGGGGAGGAAAGGATCATTTCACAGATTAATATATAAACTCAGATGGGACAGAAAGCTGCCCATGGTCACACAGAAAGACAGCTCAGATGTCCCAGCCCTTTGGGGTTGGGGACAGGGTCAGGATTGTCCCTGAGGAAATCCCCAGAGATCAAGGAATCCATGTTCCCTAGCCACAGCTAACTAAGACCCCTGCCTGACTTGGCCTGAACCAGCATAGTCACCAAGAACACAGAAGAGGGCCAAAGAGAAGATAGGCAGTAACAGAAGGCAAGGGACTTGAGTCAGACCATCTATAGGATCAGCAGATGGGCAGAGCTGAGGTCCCAGGGGCAGACCCAGCCCTACTGGGGAAGACCTTTCCTCACCCCCTGCCTGTGACCCACTTTAATACCAGGCAAGCTCTTTGAGCTGCAAGTGGGACCCTCAAGGTAATTCTCAGAGAATCTCTGGCCTCTGAATGTGACCTTCTCTTCTGAATGGGCAGAACACACTCAGCTGATCTTTGAGGAGGAGGCCTGGGAGCTTGGCCACCTCCTCAGGCCCACCCTACAGACAGAAGCAGACTGATCTGGAGCCTGGACCCTGCCCTCCCTGCCAGCAACCAGAGGGTGCCCAGACTCACCGTGGCATCCTGGCTGCTGGGGCTCCCACTCTCCTGTCATTTTCTGTTTCTCTCCAGCTCTCTGTCTGTCCTTTGCACTGGGGTTTATTTAACCCCATGCTTTGCCCTCTACAATCCCCACCAAGGCCCATCCCTCCCTGACTCAGAAAAAGGAAGAGGATGGGGACAACCCTGCCCAGGAAAAGTGGGGAGGGATGCATCTGCTGATACAGCTAGGAGAGAGGGCTGGAAGCAGTAACTGAGCTGTCCATGTTGGTACAATGGACTTATTCAACCCATATCTACTTCAACGACTCAGGAACTTCTCTTATGGAGTCTCTTGTTTCCTTATCTGTGAAATGGAGTAATGACTTTGTCTTCCCCTGTCAGGGGAAGTTTAATACAATGCACAAGTAATATGTGAAAATTGTACATTGAATGATGGAGACTGATGTTTGACATGGTCCTCTGAGAAAACAAATGTCATCTAAAGAAGAAGCAGCTGTAACTGCTCACAAGTGCATCTTGTGATTGGGTCTGTTGATGTTCTTCCACAGAATGAGGGGACTAGGGAGGGTTGTAGACCCTTACCTGAGATCTCAGGTGCCTGCTGTATGTAATGAGGAGGTTTTGTGGCCCGAGGGAAAAATAGAGTCTATACAGAAGAGAGTACAAGGTCAAGGGATGGGCATCCCATCTATGCCTCTATGGAGAGTCATCTATGCTGGGATGAGACCTTTCAATGGTATGACTGCTTTGGAGTCTGTACTCCTGTAAGTAGGCCCTCACCCATGCTCTGTAAGGAAGCTCAATAAACTCATGGGTTCACTGGGTGAACTTTGATGGAATCAGCCTTTAGTCTGTTGAGAGTGCCCTGCCTGGGGGAGCAAGTGCTCATCAACTTCTCTCCAGAAAAAGTTTCATGTTACAGCCTTAGTAGGAGAGCACTTCAGATTTTCAGAGGTTCCCCCCATGACTCAGGGAACATTGAATAAGAGGAGCAGAGAGAAGTAAGAACTGGGCTGCAGAGATTGCTCAGTGGTTAAGGCGCTTTCCTGCAAAGCCTAACAACCTGAATTCTGTTCCCCAGTACCCACATAAAGCCAGATCCCCAGAATGGTGTGGTGTTCATTTGCAGAGGCTGGAGGCCTCACTCATCTCTCCCTCTTTCTCTGTCAAATAAATAAAAATAAAATATTAGCTGGGCATGGTGGTACATGCCTTTAATCCCAGCAGAGGCAGAGATAGGAGGATTGTTGTGAGTTCGAGACCACCCTGAGACTACATATAGTGAATTTCGGGTCAGCCTGGACTGGAGTGAAATTCTACCTCAAAAAAAAAAATTAAGTTAAGACTTAGTTCTTTATTCAGCTACATGCCACCTGTGACTACTTTTTTTAATTGACAACTTTCATAATTATAGACAATAAACCATGGTAATTCCCTCCCCCACTTTCCCCTATCTCAGGTGGTCTTGAATTTGTTATGTAGCCAAGGATAACCTTGAAGTTTTTTTTTCCTGGCATGTGTAGGTGTGTGTGTATGTTTGCACATGTCTATGTGCAGGTGCACATGCTCATGTTTGTGCATTTATATGGAGGCCAGAGCTTCTCAGCAGGTATTTTCCTTGATTGCACTTTACTTTGAGTGTTTGAGACAGACCCCCTGAACCTGCAGTTCATCAGTTCAGCTATACTAACTATCTGTAAGTCCCAGGGACCCTCTGGTCTCTGTTTCCCTGCTGCTGAGATTACAAGCACACACCTCATCTGCTTTTTAGGTAGGTGTTGGGGATCTGAGCTCAGGTCCTCATTCTTGCATGCCAAGCACTTTACTCAGTGAGTTATCTCCCTAGCATGAACTCTTTTTTTTTTTTAATTAAGCAAACTTTTATTGAAGCTTACATTGTGGTACAGAAATACATTTCAACTGATTAAAGCCCAATACCAACTAAGAGAGAAATTATGGCACCAAAATTTTCCCTCCTCTATCACATTTAGATTACTATTTGATCTACATTTCTCATTTTTTTAGGCTTTGTTCCGCATAAATTTGTGTGAGTTTTCAACATCAGAATTCTTAATTCTATTGGGGGAGGGGAGAAAAAGAAATCAAACCTCAGGCCAACAAATGTCATCAAATCCACTGGGACACTGTTCAAGAACAAAATCCATCTTAAGCATTGTTCCTTGCAACAGGGTAAGTGAAAAGGTTAAGTGCTGGCCTCACCACAGAGGCAAACTGATAAAGCTGACAGAGAGCTCCTCAGTGAAACAGTCCATCAACAGCATGCGTAACATTAAAAGTCAGAACTCTTCCAACCACTTGATTTCAAACCAAGTAGGTTCTATGTGTAGAAACACTAAAAAAAGGTGTTTCATTTATAAACATGGAAGGAACAAAACATCAGTGCATCAATCCAGAAATGGTCAAGAAAAAATTGTGAGGACAACAGATACAAAATTTAGTCAACTTTGCTCTTATCTCAGTTGCTTAAATCCCACAGTATTTGCAAATTAGCTAAAAGAGGGCAACTCTAGAAAGCTGGCATTTCTAGTTTGCTCCCATGAGTATTTTCGGAAGACTGTTATTTATTCATGCACTCTGCTGTATGGCTCTCAGGGCAACAGTTCTCATTCTGGGCAGTTATTCATTTGATCATGTGAACGAAGACCAAAAGGAACAGGTAAAGCCAGACAGTCCACATGCGTCACAAATCACACAACTTGAAGTCATGATGGAAAAGCCATAGATTCAGCTTTAAACCCAAGTTTATAGGACACCGTTAGTGGAAACTGGTGACAATGGCTGCTGGTAGTAAGCGAAGGTGAGTGATCTAAGTCCAGGACACCACTTTGCTAAATCTCCCCGCTTAAGACTTCTTGGTAAGAATCTCCTCAGATCATTTAAGTTAGTAAAGGCAGCACACTACCGCATTAGAAGCTGATTACTAAAAAGCATCCCATAACAGATGGTTTCCACAGGGCTCGGCTATATCTTGATCTACCAGCTGTCTACAGGTCCTCCCACTAATCACCCAGGAGACCTTTAATTTCATTTCTGAGACATTATTGTCATATTCCAGAAGAGCTCAAAAGGCCACGTTCCCATGGCCTAAAGGAAAATCAAGCCCAGGGACCATTACCCTCCCTCCCCCATCTGGGGTGTAAGATTAGTATACAAACCCACAGTGGCACAGTGTATTACTTTAATTGGGGGGTGGAGTGGGAGGCAAGACCATGGTGAGGGGAGAAAGGAAAGGACTTCAAATGTAGGAACAATCATTCAAATAGTTATACACAAATGAACTGGAATCATTTTCTTAAGGACTCAACTTGTGGAAGAAAAACTTTAATTGCCGTTGCAAAAAACACCTGTATGAAGTAGAAACTGGTTTTTTAAATAACATTAGTAGAGAATATATTCTAGAAAGTGGAGGTAACTGGATGTAAAATTCTGGCAGCAATTTAACAGAACAGTCCCAGATGGTCAGCTGAGGCCAACATCTAATGAGGACGAAAGCCTTGTCTGTGGGGAATTTTGGACGATACTTGCAGAAATATTACACTGTGCATAAACCAAATTGAATTGTTTCCACATGAGTTGTAAAGTTTCATATAGTAAAAGTTTTTTTCTACATGCACTTCAATTTCACAGCAAGAGTGGCATAGAATACCTAAACACAGAAGACAGCATTCATGCAAGATATCTAACTCTTTGATACAATAATGCATACACTTCAAAATGATTACACTATCATTACACCTAGGGCTTTCTGCAACTACAAGGTGGTGGTGGTCATGGACAGCATGGCCCCCAGTATCAACATCTAGGAAGCAGCCACCACGTTCTATGTGTCTTCTCTTTTTGCGCTTTTTCTTCATCTTTCTTAATCAACTCTACTGTTGCTGCTTCTTAGCAAAACTGGTAAAAACAAAATTGTAATCATTGAACATGGCGCTCTGGCAATCAAGATATTTAAAACCTTCAATCTTTTGGGGTGAAGAAAGCACTGTGCGACATTTAGAACTCTGATTAACAAACAAGGTGGTCACAAACTTTCCTGGCTTGAAGACGTCCACAACTTTTCTGATTGGGTCATCATAGGAGGTCTGACTTAAGTTTGTTTCAAAGCTGACATAAGAAAATTCTGGTTCTGGAGTGATGTGAATTGTCCAATAAGTTCCATCCGATTTCATTCCAGTTATCGAATACCCACAAGGATTCAACAGTGTGGCATCAAAGACAGAACCTGGTATCAGGTCACGAATTTCACTCTCACGAGTGACATCCTTTGCAGTAACACTGTCTTTCATGTAGACCTGGTCCATAACTGCTGGGTCAAGCTCACTCATCAGAATTTCCAGGGTTTGATCTGGCTGACTGATTACCCGACTCTCTGGGAAATCCAAAGAATACAAGTACCAACAGTCAGAATTCGTATGTCCCGTACAATATGCTGCTCCACCTGGGAAAAATGCATTCAGAAACTCTATTTCTTCTTGAAAATTCCAGTGTGGGTACCCTTGGTGAGAAGGCTTCATGAAATTCTTACGAGAATAAAAGAAGCTTTGGATTGAGTCAAACCCACTATAATCCCTAGCAAGCTTCAACAGGGGAACCAGTGCTTTCAGCAAGAGGGTGGTACCACATGTCTTCAAAATGAAACGTCTCTTGGAGACAAGCATGCTACTCTCACTGAGTACATAAGCTTCCTGCTTGTCAGTTTTTGTCACACTTATGATTGAGCATTGCACATCCTTCAAAAGGACGTCCCATTCAGACCTCGGATGGTGCGAAGATCCCCAGATCCCTGGTTAGCGTCGGGTTGCTGCCTGGAGAACCAAACCTCCAGCAGCTTCTCGGTTCCTTCGAAAAAATGCGCAGCTTCCATCACCGTGAGACTAGCGAACAACCAACAACCACAGAAAATCAACTAAAATTAAATCTCTTCTCCCGCCGCTGTGGATTGTTCCAGCTGTGTTACTAAAGTTCAGGTTCCTTTTGTTTTTGTTTGCTTTTTTTTTTTTTTTTTGCTATAATTTTATATTAACTTTTTTTTTTTTTTTTTTTTTTTAGAAAAAAAGGATTAATAAAATTTTTCCCGGCTATTTTCGTGAGCGAAAGTTGAACGTGAGTCTGTTGGAAATAAAGAGGCAGATAGAATTCAGTCTCTGGTAGTCCGCTGCTTTCCCTGTTAGAGAGAGTTGAGCGAGCGCTAGCTAATGTCGCTGGCCATACTGTGTAAGCCTAGCATGAACTCTTGATCCTCTTGCTTCCACCTCTCAGGTGCTGGGGTTATAGACATGAACCACCAAACCCAGCTCTGGCATCTCTTCTGTGAGGGTACTCAGCTCATTTATAAGGATTCTGCCCATCATGAGCTAATTACCTTATCCTATATGACCCCCATCCTAATACTATCTCTTTGAGGGTCATGAACATTGTAGGGATACAGTCAGTCCAGAGTTCTTTCCTTTACTAGTTTCAGTGAACCCCCCAGTCTACTCTTTACTCCTTCTATATAAGGTTTATTAGCAGGACTGGAAGGATGGTTCTGCCATGCAGGAATGAGAGCCTGAGTTTGCTCCTCTACACCCACATAAAAAGCTATACTCCTATAACCCTAGTCCTTACCAGGGAAGACACAAGAGGATCGATTGCTGGGGCTCACTGGTCAACCAGTAGCTCCAGGTTCAGCAAGAGAGTCTATCTAAAGGAAGATAGAAAACTCCAGATGTTCTACTCTGGCCTCCACACATGCACATGGGGTATGTGCAACTGTGCATGCATATACGTACTGTATGCACACACTACACACAAAAAAAATAAAAAATAAAAAAAGAGGGCTGGAGAAATGGCTTATCAGTTGAGGCACTTGCCTGTAAAGCCAAAGGACCAAGGTTCAATTTCCCAGGACCCATGTAAGCCAGGTGCACAAGGTGACACATGCAACTGGAGTTCATTTGCAGTGGCTGGAGGGCCTGGAGCACCCATTCTCTCCCTCTCTCTCTCTTTCTGCCTCTTTCAAATAAATACATAAAAATTTAAAAAATGAAAAGATCATTTAAAAAAAGATTCATTAGGATGTCAAGCATGAGTTACTCCTCCTCCTGATGGTATCTAACCCAAAACTCTTCTCAGCATTTAGTGCAATCCTAAATCCACTGTCAGTCTCAACACCTACTGAGGTCATTTGTGGTTACCTGTGGTGTCATAGGAGTTTATTCAACCCCAGGGAAGCTTCTACTGGTCTTTGATGCTGGGTGACAAGAACAGTCTTTATAATAATCCTATGGGATTATATATAATAGTCCTATGGGATGGGGTGTTATAGCCAGCTCCCCCTTGCTAGAGTTTGGCTCCCTCTCCTGCTGCTGTGGCAGAGGTGATGTTCAGTCTCTGCTCATGTCATGCTTTCCCCTGCCATCATGAAGCTCCCCCTTGACTGTAAACCAAAATAAAAAACCTTTATCCCACCAGCTGCTTTTGGTTGGGTGTTTTATCCCAGCAATATGAAGGTAACTACAACACTAGTTAAGGATGGCCTTGAACCTCTGATTCTCCTGCTGTCACTTCCCAAGTGCTTCAATGACAGGAAGAAACCACCAGGCCTACTTTATGCAGTGCTGGGGTCCAGGGCCTACTCCTATAATTCCAGCATTCAGGAGGGTAAAGTAGAAGGATTGCCATGAGCTTGAGGACAAAGCCAAGTGTTGTTAAGAATGCAGAGAAATTGGAACCCTCATACATTACCAGTGCATATAAAAATGATGCAGCTGTTATTTGACCCAGCAATTTTACTTCTAAAATACTAATCCAAGAGAAACAAACCACCCACACAAACACTTACTAGGAAATGTTGATAGCAGCATTATTCATAACAGCCAAAGGGTAGATCTCAAATGCCCACAAATTGATAAATAAATAAAGAAGATATGGCATACTCATATAATAGAATATTACGAGGCAATAAAAAAGAATATCAAGGCAACTTTTATGTCTGGAAGATAGTACTGCAAAACACTCCTCCTCTTTCTTTGGCTCTTATATTCTTTCCATCACCTTTTCCACAATGGTCCCTAAACCTTGGGGGTGGGGGAGGTGTGATAAAGATGTCTACTTATTTCTGAACACTCCACTGTTATTTCTTAGCACTTTGATGAGTTTTGAGTCTCCTCAGTGGTCACCATCATCTGAAAAGAGAAGCTTCTTTAATCAAAAGTGAGAGCAACCTTAATATATGGGCATAAGCATAAGTATTTAGAGGGCAGTTTGGTGGGCATAATATATCCACTTAGCCAGGCAATAGTAGTTCTCCCCCAAGGCATATAGCCTTCAAAGGCTTTTCATTAGGTTTTTATAATCCCCTCCCGTGGAGCAGGCCTCAAACCCAGTCAAAGAACAGTTTTTTTTTTTTTTCCCCATAACAGACGTGCTATCATTGCACCAGTTGGCACATCTGGCCTTGGCTGTCCAGCCGTAAAGCTTGAAGGGTCCATTGCTGGTTAAGATTGTTGATGGATTTTCTTCTTTTAAAATTTTTTTTAAAAAATATTTATTTATTTGAAAGAGAGAGAGAGAGAGAGAGAAAGGGAGAGAGAAAGAGAATGAGCACGCCAGGGCCTCTAGTCACTGCAAATGAACTCCAGATGCATGTGCCATCTTGTGCATCTGGCTTACATGGGAATGGAATCTGGGTCCTTTGGCTTTGCAGGCAAGTACCTTAACCACTAAGCTGTCCCTCCAGCCCTGTTGATGGATTTCCTCCACCAATAGGCTGCATAACTCTTTCAACATCCTAATAGCTGGTCAATAGGAAAGAAGCTTCTAGCTCAACTCCAGATTGATTTTTCAGTTCCCAAGTATGTGGATTCAGCAATAGGGTCATACCAGCTAGTTCTGGTGGGCAACCTGTGGCCTTGCCTACCTGCTTTTTTATGTGGGTGCTGGGGTTTAAATTCAGGCTCTCATGCTTGCTTGACAAGTGCTCTTACCTTCTGAGCATCTCCACAGCTCTGAACATCATGTTTTCCAAGTTCATCCTTTCTTGTGTGTATCATTATTTCTTTATTGCTTTCAATGACAGAAAATATAGTTTTCTATAGTTTGCTGGATAGAGAACTTCATTCCTTTTGGCATTTTTTTTTTTTTTTTTGACACAGGCCCTTACTATGTAGCCCACGCTGGTCTGGGACTCACTCTAGCTCAAACTGGATTTGACCTCAAGTTCCTCTTGTTGCAACCTCCCAAGTGCTGGGATTACAGGGGTATACCACCATGCTCAGCTTTTCTCAGTATTATGAACATATCACCACATCAGTGTCATTCAAATTTTGTGCAGAGAAATCAGCTTATAATAAAATGCTCTATAACAATATAATTATGAATGCTTCTTCATATAGTAACCTTATGGAAAGTTCTTTGTGTACAAGATGCTTCTTGCAGTTGTCATAACTCTTTTTTGGTTTTGAATCTTCATAGTATGACTATGATATACTTAGCTATGAATCCCCAAGTTTATTGTACTTGGAATCCTATGTTTTTTGGGGTATATACATTAATACTTTTTAATTTTATTTTTGACAATTTAATTTCTATAATGTGCTTTGATCATATGAAAGAAACACCATCATGCCATCTTATTTCCCTCCCACTAAACCCTCCTCATTAATACTTTTCATCACATTGTTTTCTTTGTGTGTATGTGTGCTATGTTAGTGTAGTATATGTGTGTATGTGTGCATAGATGAGGTATATGCATATGTGTCTGTGGTGGTTTGAGTCAGCTGTCCCCCATAAACTTAGATGTTCTGAATGCTAGGTTCACAGCTGATGGAGATTTGGGAATTAACACCTCTTGGAGGCAGTGCATTGTTGGGGGCAGGCATATATACATATATATATAATGCCTTGCAGTGCTGTAAGTACAACTTGATGGACTATTCTGGTCAGAGTTGCAAGACCTGAATTCAGTAAGAACTATGGACTGTGAGGTTTGGTTTATGACAGTGAAAAGGAGCTTTGTCTGGACTGGGCTAGAAGCAGTTTGTGTGAGAGGCTTGCTGCCATGCTTGTGTCCTGAGAAGTTGTGCAGGGTTTCATTGTATAGAAATGAACTGGTGTGAGCAGAGGGATATGGCACAGAAAAAACGAAATCTTTGGGCTTAAACTGCAGTCTGTTCACCTGCAGTTGTTTGAGAGATTACAACCATTGAGATTGGGCCAGCTAACCTGCACTGGGGCAACAGGAAGAATGTAAACTCTTTTGAAGGGGCCTGAATGCTCAAGAAGTGCCCTGTTCTTCAAAGTCTGCTTTATTCCCCTCCCCCCCTGGATTAACAAATTGGCACCCTACCTGGTATTGTGGAGTATAAGAAAGGCAGGAAAGCCGGGTATGGTGGCACATGCCTTTAATCCCAGCACTGGGGAGGCAGAGATAGGAGGATTTCTGTGAGTTTGAGGCCACCTTGATACTCCATAGTGAATTCCAGGTCAGCCTGGGCTACAGCAAGACCCTATCTCGAAAAACAAAACAAAAAAAAAAAAAAAAAAAAAGGCAGGAAAGAGAGGGTGATTGAGTTTGCAACATGGTCTTGTGTTTTGGAAATGGCCATGAGCAGTGTGAAACAGGTTTGCTGGATGCCTGCATGGAGACTTGATGGAGCCATAAGGATGAACCATGGCTTGCAGTGAGAGACTCTGTGTGGTAGTTTGAATATATGTCCTCCAATAGACTCAGATATTTAATTCAACCTTGTCTCCAGCTGCCTGGCTGGAGGAGGTGTCACTGGGACCAGATCCTAGAGTCCAGTCCTAAGGTGTCACTGAGGGTGAATTTAATTTCTACCCCAAAGGTGTGCAGAGAGGTCTGATCTCTGCCTGGGCCCCTGCTGTGTGCTGCCCATGTGTGCTTGCTTGTGGTGCTGGCTGTTTGGTGGTGTCTTTCTCTGTTTGAAAGGGAACCAGTTTTCCACCATTATGGAAATTCTCCTGGATCTGTAAGCCTGAAATAAATCCTATTCCTCCCATAAACAGTGTCTATTTGGAAGTTCATCCCAGCGACACTACTCTGTCTCAAAAACAGATGGATGAGAAAATAGGGGAGGAAACTGGATATTCTCTTTTCGTTTCCACATGCATGCACACAGGATCTAGGCATCTGCATACACATGTGAATATACTACACACACATCACATTACATGCTACATGACACATATTCTAACATATATGATAAAAAGAAAAAATAATTTTTGCATGTGTATGTGCATATGTGTGTGTGCTTATTTATATGCATGTGGGCACATGTATATATACCCATGTGTATATGCAGGTAGAGAACAGAAGTCGATGATGGTCTTTCTCAGTTGCTGTCCACTTTATTTCTAAAACTTTTTTTATTGACAACTTCCATAAATATAAACAATATAACATAATCATAATCCCCTCTCACCACTCTCCCTTTTCCACCCTCCCAAATTCCACCTTCAGTGAATCCCTTCTTCTTTTCAAGTAGTCTCTTTTGTATTTTGATGTCATCATGTATTTTCCCTATTATGTAGGTCTTGTGTTGGTATCTCAGTCACTGTAAGGTCAGAAATATCAAGGCTATTTTGTGTCTGGAAGATAATATTTTAAGCACTTCTGCCCTTCCCTTGGTTGTTACATTCTTTTTTTTCTTTTGATATTTAATTTATTTGAGAGAGAGAGAGAGAGAGAGAGAGAACACACACCAGGGCCTCTAAACACTGCAAACAAACTCTAGATACATACCCCACCATGTGCAGCTGGCTTACCTGGGTCTGCGGAATTGAACCTGGGTCCTTAGGCTTCAACAGCAAGCACATTAACTGGTAAGCCATCACTCCAGCCTTACATTCTTTTAAAAAATTATTATTATTATTATTGTTATTGAGGCAAGCCCAACAGACTGGCACTTTTTTATGTGTGTGTGTGTATGTGAGAGAGAGAGAGAGAGACAGAGACAGAGAGAGAGACAGAGACAGAGAGAGAATGAATATTGATGAGCCAGGGCCTCCAGCCACTGTAATTGAACTCCAGTCGTGTGTGCCACCTAGTGTGCATGTGTGACCTTGTGCACGTGCATCACTTTGTGCATCTGGCTTATGTGGGACCTCAGTCCTAAGGCTTGGCAGGCAAGTGCCTTAACTGCTAAGCTATCTTTCCAGCCCAGTGTTGTTGTTGTTGTTATTATTATTATTATTATTATTATTATTACAAAGATTGTAGTCTTCTATCCCTTTTCCTTGGTCCCACTTTTCCTAAGGACTCGCCTCAGTGGGGTTATTGGTGTTCACTGTTGGGTAATTAAGGCCTCAGTCAGTTTTTGGGGGGTATGGGGTGCTTCAGGATATTTCTACCCACTCTGTGCCTCTTCCCATCTCCCTCTTCCAAAATGTTCCCTGAGCCTTGGTGGGTCTCTTGGGTGTCTGGTTTAGTATTGAGTTAGTTCTCTAAAGCCTTTGGGTTTCTGCCTCATTGTGTGTCTGTCACCATTTTCTTGGAGCTGTCTCAGGCTAGCTCTGGGAGCAATACTCATGTTGTCACTTCCTCTGCAATTTCTCATGGGCTCCTCCACCACCTCTTCTGCAATGGTACCTGAGCCTTGGAGGATGTGATAGAGATTTCTCATTTAGTGCTGAATACTCCATTGTCATGTCTTAGCCTGTTGGTGAGTTTTGAATCACTTCAGTGGTCTTTGCCATTTATTTGAAAAGAGAAGCTTCTCTAAACAAAAACGAAAGTAGCATTAATTAGGCATAAGCAAGTATTTAGAGGGCAGTTTGATGGACATGATATATCCATTTAGCTTGACAACATAGAAGTTCCCCCACCTAGGGCTTATGACATCCCAAGCCATAGGCTTTTTTTTTTTAAATTATTTATTTATGAGAGAGAGAGAGAGAGAGAGAGAGAGAAGAATAGGCACACCAGGGCCTATAGCCACTACACATGAACTCCAGATACGTGTGCCCCTTTGTGCATCTGGCTTACATAGGTCCTGGGAATTGAACCTGTGTCCTTTGGCTTCGCAGGCAAGCGCCTGAACCCCTAAGCCATCTCTCCATCCCATAGGCTTTTGATAAGGTTTTCAATACCAGGAGGGAATTCCTTCCCTTGTAATGGACCTCAAGTCCAATTAGAGAGCAGTTGGTTTCCTCCATAACAGAAATGCCACCATTGTGCCAGCTGGTAGCTTTGGTCTGGCTGGCCAGCCATAAAGCTTGAATGGTCCATTGCTGGTTAACATTATTGATGATTTTTCTCCCCCAACAGTTTGCATAGGTCTTTCCAGCATCCTGACAGCTAGTCAACAGGGAGGAGGCTTCCAGTTCAGCTCCAGCTTGATTTCTCTGTAAATTGCAGACCAACCATTGTGGAGTCTTTAGCAATAGGGTCTTTCCAGCTAGTTCTGGATGGAAAACAAGAGCCTTGACAATAGCTTGTAATGTTTTGGGGGGCATCAGGAGCTTCCCTGGCCAAAACTCTCTGAAAGGTATCCCAGCTGTGGCACTGAAATTTTTTTAATAACAGTCTATGTCTTCTGGGTACACATGATCCACATCCACAAGATACTTCTGCCCAAACTCTCTCTCTCTCTTTTAACATGTGTAGCTAGCAAATAAGTAGGTTTCCATATGGCTTATTCCTAAATCTTAATTTTTTTTGCGTGTTTTTTTCTCACTTAGCCATAGCTGGCCTCAAACTCACAGTGATCCTCCTACCTATGCATCCCAAGTGTTGGGATTAAAGGCATGTGCCACCATGCCTGGCTTTTTTATATCAGGTTTTTAAAAAAATATTTTTAGCTGGGCATGGCAGTGCACGCCTTTAATCCCAGCACTCAGGAGGCAGAGGTAGGAAGATCGCCATGAGTTCAAGGCCACCCTGAGACTACATAGTGAATTCCAGGTGAGCCTGGGCTAGAGTGAGACTCTACCTTGGAAAACCAAAAAACAAATTTTTTTTATTTATTTGCCAAGAGGGAGGGAGAGTGAGAGTGCACCAGGGCCTCTAGCCACTGCAAATGAACTCCAGATGCATGTGTCACTTTGCATCTGGCTTTACGTGGGTACTGGAAAATCGAACCCAGTCATTAGGCTCTGCAGGCAAATGCCATAACTTCTGAGC
This sequence comes from Dipus sagitta, assembly GCA_036346955.1. Taxonomy (NCBI): domain Eukaryota; kingdom Metazoa; phylum Chordata; class Mammalia; order Rodentia; family Dipodidae; genus Dipus; species Dipus sagitta. The sequence continues at coordinate 71,604,247 of CM070773.1, read as the reverse complement.
CACCTCTCCAGCCTCTCAAGTTTTTTTTTTAATCTTAAATTTTATTAACCCCCTTCCCATACCCTCTGTTGCAGTCAGGTTTGCATTGCTGGCAGAAATCACCTAACCAAGAGCAGCTTTTGAGGGGAAAAGGGGTTTATTTTGGCTTATAGACTCTAGGGGAAGCTCTGTGATGGCAGGGGAAAACGATGGCATGAGGAGAGGGTGGACATCACCCCCTGGCCAACATAAAGTGGACAACAGCAACAGGAGAGTGTGCCAAATACTAGCAAGCAGACACTGGCTGTAATACCATAAGCCCGCCCTCAACAATACACTGCCTCCAGGAGGTGTTAATTCCCAAATCTCCATCAACTGGGAACCTAGCATTCAGAACACCTAAGTTTATGGGGGACACCTGAATCAAACAACCACTCCTTCCTCTCTTCCATCCCCTTCCCTTAGAACATTTCTGCATACCAGTTTTCTGCCCCTCTACTTACATATCTACTTAATCTCCCCTCAAGCCCTCCCCTCTCTTTCCTCCCTTATAGCCCTTTTATAGCTTCTTGGTCTCTAATACTGAAGTTTACTTCAATTCACATGCAAATCTAAGCATTTGCAGCTAGAATCCACTTATGAAAGAGAACATGTGGTTTTGACTTTCTGACCCTGGGTTACCTAACTTAGTATAATCTTTTCCAGATGAATGTATTTTCCTGAAAACCTCATAATTTCATTTTTCTTTACAGCTGAATAAAACTATTGTGTATATATACCACATCTTCATTATCCATTGTATTACTAGGGGTTCTCTAGAGGAATGAATTGCATTAAAAAGGGAATTTAGGGCTGGAGGGATGGCTTAGTGGTTAAGGCATTTGCCTGCAAAGCCAAAGGACCCAGATTAGATTCCCCAGGACCCACGTTAGCCAGATGCACAAGGAGTGCATGTGTCTGGAGTTAATTTGCAGAGGCTGGAGGCCCTGGCATGCTTGCTTGCTCTCTCTCTCTCGCCCCCTCTTTCTCTGTCAAATAAATAAATAAATAAAAATAATTTTTTTAAAGAGAATTTATTGGATTATCTTACAGTAGTCCCACAATAGCACTCTGCAGGTTTGAGAGTCAAGGAACCCATAGCTGCTCAGTCCACATGGCTGGATGCCTCAGCAGTCCCAATCTAGCTCTGAAGGCCAGATGCTTCGTGGAGAGCCGCTGGTCTTCAGTCCATGCTGGAAAGTTGAGGAAACTTGGTTCCAACTATGACGAAGGATGGTTGGATAGGATAGATGCACATGCAAGTGATGGCATTCACCAGCAGCAGCACTGGCAGCCAAGTGGGAGGAAGGGGCTCTTTTCTCCCAGAGCTTCCTTACATAAAGCCCCACCTCCAGGGCCACCCACTCTGGAGAAAGGGCTCACTCTGGGGAAGGGACTTCCTTCTTTAGTTAATCCTTCCTGGAGACATCCTCAGAGACCCACCTAGGAGGAATGTCTGTGGATTCTTAAATCAAATAAAGTTGGCAACAGAACTTAACCATTGCATCCATTTATCACTTGAAGGACATCTAGGCTGGTTTCATTTCCCAGCTATTATGAATAGAGCACAATAAACATGAGCAAGCATCTCTTATAATAATTAGTAGAATCATTATGGTATATCCCAAGAAGTGGGTCATATGTTAAATCTATATTGAGTTGTTTTAGGGACCTCCACACCAATTTCCACAATGGCTGTACCAGTTCACATTCTCACCAACAATGGAGAAAGGTACCTCTTTCCTCACACCCTCATTACCAGTATTATTTATTGTCATTTTATTTCTTGATGATAACCATTCTGACAGGAGTAAGATGCAATTGCAAAGTAGTTTTAATTTGCATTTCCCTGATGGCTAAGTATATACAACATGATTGTAGATGTTTATTGGCCAATTGTATTTTTTCTTTTGAGAACTCTCTCTATCCAGTTCTGTTGCCCATGTTTTGATTGGGTTGCTTGATTTCTAATTATTTATTTATTTTTAAATTCTTTGTATATCCTAGATATTAATCCTCTGCCAGATGTGTAGCTGACAACGATTTGCTCCCATTCTGTAGGCTTCCTCTTTACTCAGTGTCTGTTGCTGTAAAAAAGTTTTTAAATTTTATGAGATTCCAACTGTTGCTAATTATCATACTCCCTGAGCAAATGTCCACCTTATTTATTGTTTTGTGTGTGTGTGTGTGTGTGTGTGTTTTTGTTTTTTTTTTTTTGCAACAGCATCTCTCTGAACTTGGAAATTACCAATTTATCTAGTCTAACTAGGCAGCAGGCCCTAGGGATTCTCATGTCTCTGCTTCCCAGTGCTGGGATTATAGGTATATACCACCATGCCTGGCTTTTACTTGGGTGTTGGGAATCTAAACTTGGGTTCTTACAGTCGTGTGTCAAGCATTTTACCATCCATCTTCCCAGCCTCTAGTTTGGATCTTCAGTGCTCTTCAAAACAATAGTCAGGAGGTGGTGGAACCTTTGGTGGTGGGGGTGGGATGGGAGTAGAAGTAAGGGCATTTCCTTTAAAGGCTATTAGGTTATTGTCCCTTTTCCCTCTGTCTTTTGTTTCCTGGATGCAATGAAGTGATCAGGCTTCCTCTGTGAACAGTTAACCCTTTCATGATGCGCTACCTCATCGCAGGCTCAAAAACAGTAGGTCAACTGGCCATGGACTTAACCCTATAAAGCTGTGAGCCAAAATTAACATTTCTTGCTTATAAGTTGAATATCTCTGTGCATGAGTTGCTTTTCTGTGACTCTGACCACACTACTTAAAGAAAGACAGATTTGGGCTTATGATTCCAGAGGGTTTGAGTCCATCATGGTAAGGAAGGTATGATGGAGCAGCTCAGATCATGGTGTCAGAATTGTGTGGCAATTCTGTGTCATGGCACAGTAGACCAGGAAGCAGAGAACAAAGCAGGAACTGGAGGCAGGATATAACTTTCAAAAGCTCACCCCCTGAGTGACCTACTTCCACCATTCAGACTCTATCCTATATCCAAAAGGTTCTATATAACCTCCCCAAATATCCCTGTAAGCTGAAGAACAAATATTCAGGACATGAGCCTGTGGGGCACTTTTCAGATTCAATGTATATTGTCACAGTGTCAGAAAGGTGATTAATACAGGGACATGTGACCTATTTCACAGGCCCCTTCCACAGGAGGGAAATCATACTTGGTACTATAAACCTGTCAAAAGCCTATGGCTGGGGGCATCATAGACCTAGTGCAGAAGCCACTACCTGATGTATTGCTAAGTGGACATATTGTTCCTATGACATTGCCCTCTAAATCTTTATGTTTATGCCTATGGATTATTCTTCCTGTCAGCTTTGCCATAGAAGCTACTTTGTTTTCAGTAGCAGTTACTGCAGAACCTCATAACTGAGAATAAAAGATGCTGAGTGCTCAGCTCTAAATGAGACATGTATATCACCACCTCCAAGACTTAGAGACCATCATGGAGTTGGGGAATAGAGAGAAGGTAAGAGCCAAAGTAAGGGGTGTAATGTTGTGGAATGCTATCTTCTAGACATGACATTGCCATTGCAGTCATAAACTTAGCATCTGTGGATACATGCACAAGATCTGTACAAGATTGATCACATTGTCATTCCATCATGGATAGGATAGGGGTTTATAAGGTCCCACCCCTCTAAGAGGAACTATTAGCAGTTAATGACTGTAAGGGTAGGAAGAGACATTCTCTTTAGTGGTGTAGCCACTGGTAAGCTGCCTATGCTTCTGTAAATAACCCTTGGCCCATGCTCCTATAAATAAGCCTAATTTAAACTCATTGGTTCACAATAAAAGACATGGAAGTAAGATGAAGAATAGTTGGGAAGAGGAAGAGAATTAGCAGGAGGGGGAGGTGAGCAAAAGAGGGTAATGGGAATGACTATGACCAAAATACTTTATATACAAATAAAAAAAATACAAGATTTAGGGGCCCCGCCCCGGCGAACATGTGGTTGCCACAGAGACAGAGAAGCAGTGGCTGTGAACCCCTGGCCTCGGCAGGGTTGCCATGTGCTTTCTCTCCAGAGCATTTTATTGTACATCACAGTGAAAGGAGAATTGTGCAGTAAATTAATAAGTTGTGGACATGAAAACAGAGTTAATTGCATACAGTGGCATCAAGACAATGGTTGTTTGTATACTTGTTCAGATGATAAGTATATTGTGGAGTGGAATTTACAGACATGCAAAGTAAAGTGCAAATAGAAAGGAGACAATAGTAGCGTCAGTTTACTTTGTACCAGTCCACATAGAAAGATGTTCCTTTCAGCTGGCTGGACAGTCAAACCATGGGTTTTGGAGACCAAAGAAGTCTACAGACACTTCACAGGACATGCCATGCCAGTATCATCACTCATGTTTACTACCATCAGATCCTCTAATGATGGAGTTACAGGTTTTCTTATCTGGAGCAGTGCATGACCAGGTACTTAATGTTTGGAGTTCTGCTCAGAAAACAATGAAAAACATTTTGTGATGTCTTTCACATTACCAACGAACCTGTCCATATCAATTTGACTTTGTCAGAAAACAAAGAATAGGGCTGGAGAGATGGCTTAGCAGTTAAGGCACTTGCCTGCAAAGCCAGAGGATGCACATAAGCCTGATGTACAAGGTGGCACATGCGTCTGGAGTTTGTATGCAGAGCTAGAATCCTTAGTGTGCCCATTCTCTCTCTCTCTCTTTCTCTGTATTTGCTTCTCTCTCTCAAATAAATAAAGTACTTCTTTAAAAATAAGAAAACAAAGAAGAGCCTGTCAAGTTAGCTGCTGTTTGCAGAAATGGTCAGGTGCTCTTTTTGAATACATATTTAATGGACTCAGTAAAAAGCCTTTGACTTCAAACTGCACAATTGAGATAGCAATACTCAGGAAAGGCAAGAAATCAATACCAAAACCCATTACTATCCTAGCAGCTGGCTTTTGCTCTGACAAAATTGTCATTATTGCTTGTGTATGGCAACTGGTTTCAGCCTACTATTGAAAGAGTGGCTTTAAACTCCAAAGAATCTCATGTATGTTCAGAAAGAGAAACTTCAAATTGCTGGGCTCCCAAAGTAGAAACTTCTGTAACAAAGATGAGGACACCAGTGAGGAATTCTGAAGCAAAAATTCTGGTGCCTGGAATTCCTGGACATCACACACCTGTCAAGCCTCCACCCCAACAAACCAAGGAGGTGAGAAGCAAGAGGAAGCTAGGGAGTAATAAGAAGAGCATTGAAGAGCACCTAGGAGCTGCAAAAAGAAGGATGATCTGTGGATGAATAGCTTCCCAGTTCTTGTCACACAGAGCTTAGAAAGTAATGATTTGGAAATGTTAAATAAAGTACTTCAAACTAGGAATTTAAACCTAATAAAGAAGACTATGTTAAGGATATTCTTGCATGTGTTTATTCCGCTGTTACCAGAGCTAACAAAGAGGTTGCAAAGCCATCCTAACAGTGCTGTTGTAATGGTTCAGTGACTCAAATGTGTGCTAATGGTTCAAATGTTGTGTCTGTACACATTGCTGGATCTGGTACACCAGCTGGGCATGCTCTACCAGCTAATGGTCAGCAAAGTCAAAACTTTCCAGAAACTATCTCTTCATGGAAATCTTATTCTAATCACACAAATTACTGCATCAGAGAAAATGAAAACAATGCCTTCTCCTGTACAAAAGGCAAAATCTTCTGAAGAAGAATCTGATGGTGAAATTGAAGAAAAGGATTCCTATAATAATTGGAATGAAGATGAGGGTGAGAAAGAAAATGAAAATGATGAGATATTGATGAAGAGAATGAAGGAGAAGATGAAGATGCTGAAGAAAAAGAAGATGGTGAGGCAAGAGACATGTCAAGTGAAAAAGAATTAAATGGAGATTTTGATTTAAATCCTGAAAATGAAAGTAAAGAAGAATGAAGATAAAGTCAGCCAGTCAGACTGCAAACCCTGACTCACCTTGCCCAGTGCTGCTGAGTCCTACCTGGGAGCTTGTCCTGTGCCTGGAGGCTGGAGACTGCTATACAGTTCAAATTTATAGTCATGTTCCACACTTGCTGTCCTAGCTCCCCAGACTTTAACTGTGTAAATAAGAGTGTTTCATTCAAATGTTAATAACCTTCCTTTTTTAAATTTTTATTTTTTTGAGGTAGGGTCTCGCTTTAGCCCAGGCTGACCTGGAATTCACTATGTAGTCTCAGGGTGGCCTCAAGCTCACGGTGATCATCTTACCTCTGCCTCCCAAGTGCTGGGATTAAAGGTGTGTGCCACCATGCCCGGCCAAATGTTAATAAACTTTATACAGTAAATATTTTTAAAAAATAAAAGCATTTACCACACTGGGCTTTCATGATAAAGAACATGGCACAGGTCTCTAGGTACCAGACAGATGTAACACCAAAAATTTCCATTGGTTTTAGGAAACAAGAATGGCTCCAGTAGATTAACAATATGTTCAAGTCAAGTATTCCATGTTCTTATTTAACTATTTCATTTGTATGGGTTGCTTGAGTTGCACCAGCCACTTACCCATTATGAACATAGAAGTGATAATTATTTCTTTCATAAACAATAATGGAGAGGCTCAACATGCATGGTTTTTTTTTTTTTTTTTTTTTTTTGGTCTGGGTATTAGGGAAACAGAAGTGAAGAAAACAAACTCAGTTTTATCCCTTTGAGTGGTCTTCCCATGCATTGCCTAATGATGAAGATGTGCTGTGGAATAATGTGCTCCAAGCATGACATGGCCATTGCTTTTTTGAATTCTCAGCAGCTATGATTACCCCATGAGATCTACACAAGACTGGGCCCATTGACATTCTTTCATGGACTTACAAGACCCTGCCTCATTCTGAGGATTCAATGATTATTGGGTGAGGGGCGAAAAGGGCTCACTGGGCCCTTCCCCTTATTAAAGATTCATAGATTGTCATTCAGACATCACTCAGATTTTCTGTGCAAGCGTAAGAATCCAAGTTTGATCACCAGCACTTACATAAAAATCTGGACGTGTCATGCATGACTGTAGCCCCAGGGCTGTGGGAGGTAGAAATAGTAGGATCACTGGCACTAGTCTAAACAAAAAACAAGTCAAGCTCTGGGTTCAATGACAGCTGCTATCTCAGAGAAATAAAGAAGAATAAAAGAGGACACCTTATGTCTTTTTCTAGCTTCCACATGAGCATCTGTACCCATACTTGAATTTATGTATTTCAAAATACTACTATTTCTGGTTAAAATGCAGAAGGACCACAAAAAGCCTCCATTCCATGGTAACAACTAGAACATTTCAGAGAATACCTCATAATTGTTTATTTTAAAAAATATTTTTATTGGGAATTAGTCATATTTCTATTAGGTTATTTTCTTTGTCTTTTCTCCCCTGTACACATTCCTCTGAGGTCCCTTCTAAGTGGGGGTATTAGCATTCACTGTAGAGTCATGAATGCACCAGTCATTCTCAATGGGTTGAAAGGTGGGGAGCACAGTGCCTCAGAATACACTTTTCTACCATGTCACACATAAATTCTTTTTTTTCTCAAATTTTTATTAACATCTTCCATGATTATAAAAAATATCCCATGGTAATACCCTCCCTCCTCCAACTTTCCCCTTTGAACTTCCATTCTCCATCATATCCTCTCCCCATCTCAATCAGACTCTTTTTTATTTTGATGTCATGAGCTTTTCTTCCTCTTATGATGGTCTTGTGTAGGTAGTGTCAGGCACTGTGAGGTCATGGATATCCAGGCCATTTTATGTCTGGAGGGAGCACGTTGTAAGGAGTCCTACCCTTCCTTTGGCTCTTACATTCTTTCTGACACCTCTCCCGCATTAGATCCTGAGCCTTGGAAGGTGTGATAGAGAAATTACAGTACTGAGTACTCTGGTCACTTCTTTCTACCACAATGATACCTTCTGAGTTGTCCCAAGGTCACTGCCATCTGAAAAGAGAAGATTCTCTACCAAAAGTGAGAGTAGCATTAATATAAGGGTATAAATATTAAGAGACGTGCTTACTGGGCAGTTTGATAAGCATACATTTAGCCAGACAGCAGCAGACATTACACCTCTAGGGCTCATGACTACCTGTTTTAAGTTTTCAGTATCAGAGATGTATTCCCTCCCATGGAGCGGGCCTCCAGTCCAATTAGAAGGCAGTTGGTTTCCACCATGATACATGTGCCACTATTGCACCCGTTGGCTCATTTGGACTGGCTGGCCAAGTATAAGGCTTGCAGTGTCCACTGTTGGGTATCTTCACTGGTGATTTCTCTTTCTCCCATTGAGCTGCATGTAGAATGGCTTCTTCCAGCTTTCTGTCAGCTGGTCTACATGGAGGAGGTTATCAGCTCAGTTCCAGCAGGATTTCTCAGTGGCCTTGCAGCCCAAGTATGTGGAGTCTTCAGCAATAGGGTCTTACCATCAATTTCTGGTAGGAAACCAAGGGACTCGGTAATGGTCTATAATGTTTTGGGCATCAGGAACCTCCCTGGCCAACAACTCACTGGAAGGTATCCCATCCTTGGCACTGAAAATTTTCTGGCAACAATCTATGGCTCCTGAGTGTTCCATTGTCCTAAAACATAGGATTCCATATGAGTTATTTATATCCTCTTAGATTTTGATTAGCCCTCCCTCCACCTCTCCTGTACTCAATCTCTTCTCCTGACCTCACTTTGGAACTTTTCACCCCCATTAACCTATTCTTCTACTTACTTATATACAACACCATCCTATTAAGTATCCTCCTCCCTTCCTTTCTCTTCCCTTTATATCTCTTTTTTAGCTTACTGGCCTCTGCTACTGAGTTTTTTCCTTCTCACACAGATGCCCAATCATCTTTAGCTAGGATCCACATATGAGAGAGAACATGTGACGCTTGGCTTTCTGGACCTGGGTTACCTCACTTAGTATAATCCTTCCCAGATCTATCCATTTTCCTGCAAATTTCATAACTTCACGTTTTCTCTACCACTGAGCAGAACTCCATTGTATAAATGTGCCATATCTTCATTATCCATTGATCAGTTGAGGGACATCTAATCTGGTTCCATTTCCAAGCTATTGTGAATTGAGCGGCAATAAACATGGTTGAGCAAGTATCTCTGAGGCAGTGAGATGAGTGCTTAGGATATATGCCTAGGAGTGCTATAGCTAGGTCATATGGTAGACCTATTTTTAGCTGTCTTAGGAACCTCCACACTGATTTCCACAATGGCTGGACCAGATTTTGCTCCCACCAACAGTGTAGAAGGGTTCCTCTTTTTCTACATCCCTGCCAGCATTTATGGTCATTTGTTTTCGTGATGGTAGCCAATCTGACCGGATTGAGATGGAGTCTCAACATAGTTTTAATCTGCATTTCCCTGCTGACTAGGTATGTAGACCATTTTTTTAGATGCTTATATGCCATCTGTATTTCTTCTTTTGAAAACTCTCTATTTAGTTACATAGGCCATTTTTTAATTGGCTTGTTTGATTTCTTATTATTTAATTTTTTGAGTTCTTTGTATATCCTAGATATTAATCCTCTATCAGATATATACCTGGCAACGATTTTTTTCCCAATCTGTAGGTTGCATCTTTGCTTTATTCACAGTGTCCTTTGCTGTACAAAATGTTTGTAATTTGATGAGGTCCAAGGGGTTTATCTGTGGTTTTATTGCCTGAGCAATTGGGGTTATATTCAGAAAGTCTTTGCCAATAACCAACATGTTGAAGGGTTTCCCCTACTTTTTCCTCTAGCAGTTTCAGAATTTCAGGTCTGATTTTAAGGTCCTTAATCCATTTGGACTTAATTTTTGTGCATGGAGAGAGAGAAAAAAATTGATTTTCATCCTTTTACAGATACATATCCAATTTTCCCAGCACCATTTGCTGAAGAGGCTGTCTTTTCTCCAATGAGTATTTTTGGCATTTTTATTGAATATCAGGTGGCTATAGCTACCCGGACTTACATCTGGGTCCTCTATTCTGTTCAATTAATCTACATGTCTGCTTTTCTGCCAGTACCATGCTGTTTTTGTTACTATGGCTTTGTAGTATAGGTTAAAATCAGGTATGGTGATACCACCAGCCTTATTTTTGTTGCTCAGTATTGTTTTAGATACTAGAGATTTTTTGTGATTCTAATGAATTTTTGAATTGTTTTTTTCTGTTTGCCTGAAAATGCCATTGGATTTTTGATGGGGATTGCCTTAAATGTGCTTTTGCTAAGATTGCCATTTTCACAATATTGATTCTTCTGATCTAGGACAAGGGATGTTTGTTCATTTCCTAGTGTCTTCTGAAATTTCTTGCTTAAGTATTTTAAAGTTTTCATTGTAGAGATCATTCACTTCCTTGGTTAGGTTTATTCCAAGGTACTTTATTTATTTATTCATTTTTGATGCAGTCATGAATGGGAGTGATTCTCTGATTTCATCCTCTGTGTGTTTGTTGTGAGCATATAGGAAGGATACTGATTTCTGTGTATTTATTTTGTATCCTGTTACATGGCTATAGGTGTTTATCAGCTCTAACAGTTTGCTAGTAGAGTCTTTAGGGTCCTTTATGTATAGAATCATGTCATCTGCAAATAATGATAACTTGATCTCTTCCTTCCCAATTTGTATCCCTTTTATGTGCATCTCTTGCCTTATTGCTATGGCTAAGACTTCCAGTACTATATTAAATAAAAGTGGGGACTGTGGACACCCTTGTCTTGTTCCTATTTTAGTGGAAAAGCTTCCAGTTTTTCCCCATTTAGTAATATGTTGGCTGTAGGCTTGTCATAAATAGCCTTTATTATATTGAGATATGTTCCTTTTATTCCCAGTCTCTGTAGGACTTTTATAATGAAGGGATGTTGGATTTTTTTCAAATGCTTTCTCTGCATCTAATGAGATGATCATGTGATTTTTGTCCTTCAGTCCATTTATATAGTGTATTACATTTATCAATTTGCATATGTTGAACCATCCCTGCATCTCTAGGATAAAGCCTACTTGGTTGGGGTGAATGATCTTTCTGATATATTCTTGTATTCTGTTTGCCAATATTTTGTTGAGAATTTTTGCATGTATGTTCATGAGGGAGATTGGTCTGTAATGTTCTGTTTTTTTTGTTTTTTGTTTTTTTTTCTCCTTCTTTGCTTGGTTTTGGTATCAGGGTGTGGCTGGCTTGATAGGATTCATTCTTTTTCTATTTTATGGGAAAGCTTAAGAAGCAATGGTGTTAGTTCTTCCCTGAAAGTCTGGTAAAATTCACCAGTGAGTCCATCTGGGCCTGGACATTTTTTAGTTGGGAGATTTTTGATAAGTGATTGGATCTCCATACTTGTTATAGGTCTATTTCAGTGATTCATCTTATCTTAATTTAATTTAGGTAGGTCATATAAATCAAGGAAATCATCCATTTCTTTCATATTTTCATACTTAGTGGAGTATATGTTTTTATAGTATGTCCCTATGATTTCTTTTTGAATTTCCCTGGTATCTGTTGTGATGTTGCCTTTTTCATCTCTAATTTTATGAATTTGTGTCTCTTCTCTCCTTCTTTTGGTCAGATTTGCTAAGTGCTGATCAATATTGTTTATCCTTTCAAAGAACCAACTCTTTGTTTCATTGGCTCTTTGGATTTTTTTTTTTTTTGGTTTATATTTCATTAATTTCTACCCTAATCTTTATTATTTCTTCCCATCTACTGATTTTTGGTTTGCCTTGGTCTTCTCTTTCCAAGGCTTTAAGGTGAACCTTTAGGTTGTTTACTTGCAACATTTTTAATTTCTTAATATACCCACTTAAAGCTACAAATTTACCTCTTAGGACTGCCATCATTGACTCCCAAAGGTTTTGGTATGTTGTGTTCTCATTATCATTTGACTCTATGAGTTTTTTGATTTCCTTCTTGATTTCTTCACTGACACATTCATCAAATAGTAGTGTATTGTTTACTTTCCATGATTTTGTGTATGCTCTATAGCTTTTCTTGCTATTGATTTGTAGTTTGATTCCATTGTGGTCAGATAGCATGCAACATTGTGGTCAGATAGAATGCAAGGAATGATTTCAATTTTCCTGTATTTGTTAAGATTGCTTTGTGTCCTAATACATAGTCTATTTTAGAGAATGTTCCATGTGTTACTGAAAAGAATGTATATTCTGCAGCATTTGGATGAAATGTCCTGTATATATCAGTTAGGTCCATTTCTTCTATGACCTCATTTAATCCAGATGCCTCTCTGTTTATTTTTTGCTGGGATGACGTGTCAGTTGATGAGAGTGGGGTTTTGAAGTCACCCACTACCACTGTGTTTGGTGTTATCTGTGACCTTAGTTCTAATAGTGTTTGTTTGATGAAGTTGGGAGCCCCCATGTTAGGTGCATATATGTTTAGGATTGTAATGTCCTCCTGGTGGAGTGTGCTTTTAATCAACATAAAGTGACCTTCCTTATCTTTCCTAACTAATGTTGGACTGAAGTCTACCTTGTCAGATATTAAGATAGCAACCCCTGCTTGTTTTCTAGGCCCATTCGCTTGAAACACTGTTTTCCAACCTTTCACCCCAAGATAATGTCCATCCTTTGTAGAAAGGTGAGTTTCTTGGAGGCAACAAATTGAAGGATCCTGCTTTTTAATCCAGCCTTCAAACCTATTTCTATTTCTTTTGGTTGGGGCATTGAGGCCGTTGATATTAAGAGATATTATTGAAAGGTGTGTATTTATTTTTGCCATTTTTTTGTAGTTCTTCCAGTTTTACCTTTTCTCTCTTGTATTAACTAGTATTTGAGTATTGTTTGTGTTTTGCAGATTCCTTATATGTGTGCTTTTCTTTCTCTTCAGCATGGTGGATTCTTTCAAGTATTTTATGTAGAGCTGGTTTTGTCTTCAAATATTCCTTTAGCCTGCTTTTGTTGTTTTCTCTGTCTATTTGAATGGATAGCTTTGCAGGATACAGTAACTTTGGTTGACAGTTGTTGTCTTTCAGAACTTCGAATACATCACTCCAAGCCCTTCTGGCTTTTAAAGTTTGTGTTGAGTAATTTGCTGTGGTCCTGATGGGCTTGCCTTTGTAGGTAACTTGATTTTTCTCCCTAACTGCTCTCAATATTTTTTCTTTGGTTTGTATGTTTGGTAGTTTAATTATAATATGGTGAGGAGAGGTTCTTCCCAGGTTTTTTCTGGTTGGTGTTCTAAAGGATTCCTGTATCAGCATTGGCACCTCTTTCCCAGTTTGGGTGATCTTTTCTTCTATGATTTTGTTGAAAACACCTACTATACCTTTGGAGTGAAATTCTTTTCCTTCTACAATACCCTGAATTCTTATGTTTGATTTTTTCATAATGTCCTGAATATCTTGAAATTCCCATTCATACTTTTCTATTAGTTTGTCTTTCTCTTTGTTGGACTGTGTTAGATCTGCCACCTGGTCTTCTAGCTTAGATATTCTGTCCTCTCCTTCATCCATTCTACTGGTTAGGTTTTCTACAGAGTTTTTTATTTCATTAAATGTGTTCTTCACTGCTAGTAATTCTGACTGCGCTGTATAAATGTACCACATTTTTATTATCCACTCATCAGTTGAAGGACATCTAGGGTGGTTCCTTTTCCTACCTATGATGAATAGAGCAGCAATAAATGTGGATGTGCAAGTATCTCTAAGTTAGTGCGATGAGTCCTTAGGATGTATGCCTAGGAGTGTTATAGCTCGTTAATATGGTAAAACTATTTTTAGCTGTCTTAGGAACCTCTACAGTGATTTTCACAATGGCTATACCAGATTACATTCCCACCAAGAGTGTGGAAGGATTCCTCTTTTTCCACAACCTCACCAGCATTTATTGTCTTTTGATTTCTTGATGATAGCCATTCAGACAGGAGTGAGATAGAATGTATGTAGAACATTTATAAAGTGTTTATAGGCCATCTGTATTTCTTCTTGTGAGAACTCCTTTTTTTTTTTTTTTTTTTTTGGCTTTCAAGGTAGGGTCTCACTCTAGCCCAGGCTGACCTGGAATTCACTATCTAGTCTCCGAGTGGCCTTGACCTCATGGCAATCCTCCTACCTCTGCCTCCCAAGTGCTGGGATTAAAGGCATGTGCAACCATGCCCAGTCCATTCTTAATTCAGTTGTGTGATTCCTTATTATTTAATTTTTTGAGTTCTTTGTATATCCTGGATATTAATCCTCTGTCAGATGTATAGTTGGGAAAGATTTTCTTACATTCTGTAGGTTGCCTCTTTACTCTATTCAGTCTCCTATGATGTACAAAACCTTTGTAACTTCATGAGGTCCCAGTGGTTAATCTGTGGTTTTATTGCCTGAGTAATTGGGGTCCTTGCCAAGACCAATATGTTGACGGGTTTCCCCTACTTTTTCCTCTAGCAGTTTCAGTTTCAGCTCAGATATTAAGGTCTTTGATCCATTTGGACTTAGTTCTTGTGTATGAAGAGAGATAATGATCTATTTTCATCCTTCAACAGATACATATTCAGTTTTCCCAGCACCGTTTGTTGAAGAGGCTGTCTTTTCTTCAATGAGTATTTTTGGCATTTTTGTCGAAGATCAGGGGGCTGTAGCTGCCTGGACTTACATCTCAGTCCTCTATTCTATTCCATTGATCTATATGTCTGTTCTTGTGCCAGTCCCATGCTATTTTTGTTCCTATGGCTCTGTAATATAGGTTAAAATCAGGTATGATGATTCCTCCTGCCTAATTTTTGTTGCTCAAAATTTTTTGGATATTCAGGGATTTTTGTGCTTCCAAATGGATTTTAGGATTGTTTTTTTCTATTTCCATGAAGAATACCATTGGAATTTTGATGGGGATTACATTAAATGTATAGATTGCTTTTGACAAGATTGACATTTTTACAATATTGATTCTTCCAATCTAAAAACATGGGATGTCTTTCCATTTCCTAGTGTCTTCTGAAATTTCTGTCTTGTGTGTTTTAAAGTTTTCATTGTAGAGATCCTTCGTGTCCTTTGTTAAGTTTATTTCAAGGTGTTTTATTTATTTATTTGGTGCAATTGTGAATGGGAGTGATTTCCTGATTTCATCCTCAGTATGTTGTTAGTATATAGGAAGGCTACTGATTTCTGTGTGTTTATTTTGTATCCTGCTATGTTTCTAAAAATGTTTGTCAGCTCTAACAGTTTGCTGGTAGAGGCTTTAAGGTCCTTTATGTAAAGAACCATGTCATCTGCAAATAATGATACTTTGATCTCTTCATTTCCATTTTGCATCCCTTTTATGTGTGTCTATTATCTTATTGTTATAGCTAAGACTTCCAGTACTATATTAAATAAAAGTGGATATAGTGGATACCCTTGTCTTGTTCTTGATTTTGTGGAAAAGTTTCAAGTTTCCCCCCACTTAGTATTATGTTGGCTGTAGGTTTGTCATAAATAACCTTTATTATGTTGAGATATGTTTCGTCTATTCCCAGTTTCAGTAGGACCTTTATCATGAAGGGATGTTAGATTTTGTCAAATGCCTTTTGCTGCATCTATTGAGATGATCATGTGACTTTTGTCCTTCAGTCCATTATATAGTGTATTATATTTATCGATTTACATGTTAATCTGCATCTCTGGTATAAAGCCTGACTGGTCGGGGTGAATTATCTTTATGATATAGTCTTGTATTCTGTTTGCCAATATTTGTTGAGAATTTTTCCATTTATATTCATGAAGGAGATTTTTTTAAAAATACCTGCTATGTCTTTGGAGTGAAATTTTCCTTCTACTATATCCTGAATTCTTATGCTTGATCTCTTTACAGTGTCCCAAATGTCTTGAAATTCTCATTCCTTCCTTCCTATTCATTTGTCTTTCTCTTTGTTGGATTGTGTTAGATCTGGGGACCCAGGGACTGACTAATCAGGAATCCAGAGTAAAAGACCTGCTCCCACAGCATACCTGTAGGGTTCAGGCTGTCCCATGCCAGCAACAGAGGTACCAGGGCCTGGAAACTGGAAGGTGGGGAACTAACTGGGAGCTCTGGTATACTCCCTCTGTGCATGCACAGTCTAGTTCAGGGGATCTGAGAGTTGGGGAGCAATGGACCAGTCATTTAGGAAGCTGGAGCAAAAGGCTTGCTTTCACAGCTTGCATGCAGGGTCCAGGCTACCCTATGCCAACAGCAGGGGTACTGAGGCTAGGGAACTGGATGATGGGGAATGAACCAGGAGCTCTGACCTCTTCACTCCACACATACACCCTGCAGCACAGAATAACTGGCTAAAATTTAAGATGTTATGAATAATCCACATGGAAACATACTTCTTTGGATGACACATCCACAAGCCATAGATTGTTAGTAGAAAAATTTCAGCACCAGGGATGGGATATCTTCCAGTGAGTTGGCTAGGGATGTCTCTAATGCCCCCCAAACATTATAAGACATTACCAAGGCTCTTGGTTTCCCACCAGAACTAGTTGGTAAGACCCTACTGCTGAAGACTCCACATGCTTTGGCTGCAGATCACTGAGAAATTAAGTTGGAGTTGAGCTGTAAATCCCTTCCCTGTGGACCAGCTGGAAGCTGAAGAAAGCTACACTGTATGCAACCCTATGGGAGAGGGTAGTCTTCAGTGGTGATAAACAACAGTGAGCATTGCAAGCATTAAGACTGACCATCCACATCCAGGCCAAATGAGCCAACGGGTGCAATAGTGGCACGTCTATCATGGTGGAAACCAACTGCCCTCTAGTTGGACTGGAGGCCCGCTCCATGGGAGGGAATACATCCCTGATACTGAAAACTTAAATCAGGGGTAATCATGAACCCTAGGGGTGTAATGTCTGCTGCTGTCTGGCTAAATGTATATACTATGCTTATCAAACAGTCCAGTAAGCACTTCTGTTAATGTTCACACCCTTATATTAATGCTACTCTCACTTTTGGTTGAGAATCTTCTCTTTTCAGATCGTAGTGACCTTGGGACAACTCAGAAGGTATCATGGTGATGGAAAGAAATGACTGCAGTGCTCAGTATTGCAATATCTCTATCACCCCTTCCAAGGCTCAGGGTCTAATGTGGAAGAGGTGGTGGAAAGAATGTAAGAGCCAAAGGAAGGTAGGACTCCATACAACATGCTCCCTCCAGATACAAAATGGCCTGGATATCCATGGCCTCACAGTGCCTGACACTACCTGGATAAGACCATCATAAAAGAAGGAAAAGGTCATGACATCAAAAGTAAACGAGAGACTGATTGAGATGGGGAGGGGGTATGATGGAGAATGGAGTTTCAAAGGGGTAAGTGGGGGGAGGGAGGATATTACCATGGGGTATTTTTTATAATCATGGAAGTTGTTAATAAAATAAATAGTTAACAAAAAAAGATTGGCTATCCAGGCAAAGTGTGTCAACTGGCATATTAGTGGCATGTCTATTAAGGGGAAAACCAACTGCTCTTCAATTGGAATGGAGGCCTACTCCATGGGAGGGAATGCATGCCTGGTACTAAAAACCTAGCCAAAAGCATATGGTGGGGGAGGTCTTGATCCCTAGGGGAGTAATACCTGCTTTTTATTACTTAAATGCATATATTGTGCTCACTAAGCTGTAAGAGTGCCCTGTAAGTACTTTTCTTAACATTCATACCCATATATTAATACAACTTTTAGTTTTGGATAGAGAAGCTTCTTTTTTTTGGATGTTGGTCACCACTGGGTTGACCCTAAAGGCACCATAGTACTAAGAAGAAGTGACAGAGGAGTGTTCAGCACTGAGGCATCTCTATCACACCTCTCCAAGGCTCAGGGTTCATTTCATAAGAGGGGGCAGAAAGAATGTAAGAGCCAGAGAAAGGGTAGGACTGCTTACAATTCCAGACATAAAATGATCTGGATATCCATGACCTTGCAGTGCTCAGCACTACCCACAGAAGATCTTGATATTAGGAGGAAAAGAGGATGACATCTAAATAAAAGAGAAACTAATTAAGGGGGAAGAGATATGATGGAGGATGGATTTGTGAGTGGGTAAGATGGAAGTGGGGAGGGAATTGCCATGGCTTATTGTTTGTGATTATTGAAGTTGTCAGTAAATTTTTGAAAAAAAAAAACCCCAAAACTTTTTAACTTGGATCTCCAGCCACCTGGAAGGAGGGGTTGTCACTGGGGCTGGATCCTGGGATCCAACCTTAAGATGTCATTGTAGGAGTGTGGTGGTGTGAGTTAGATGTCCCCCATAAACTTATGTGTTCTGAATGCTAGGCAATTTTAGAATTGGATTCTCCTGGAGGCAGTATTGTTGAGGGGTGGGCTTATGAGTGTTATAGCCAGCTACACCTTGCCAGTGATTGACACACTCTCCTGCTGCTGTTGTCCACCTGGTGCATGGAGCTTCCTTTTGTGTCTGTAAGCCAACCTAAACCGTTTCTTCCCACAAGCTGCTCTTGGTCGGGTGTTTTCTGACAGCAACATGAAGTTAACTACAGAAGTAAAAATTGGTATTGAGATGTGGGGTTATTGCTGTTAGAAACCTTTTGAGAGGAATGTGAAAGGACTTGAAACCTTGGCCTTACAGACACCTTGCAATGATATAAGTATAGCTTGTTGGATTATTTTGGTCAGAGTTGAAAGGCCTGAATGCAGTAATAACTATGGACTGTAAGGTTTGGTTTATAAGTGGAAGAAAGAGCTTTGCCTGGAGTGGGATAGAAGCAGTTTGTTTGAGAAGCTTGCTGTTATGCTTGTGTCCTGAGAATTTGTGCAGGGTTTCATTGCATAGAAATGGACTGGTGTGAGGAGATGGATATGGTACAGAAAAAAAGGAAATCTTTGGTCTGAAACTTCTGCCCATTTAGCTGCAATTGTTTGAGAGATTACAACCATTGACATTGGGCTAGCTGATCTGCATTTGGACAATAGGAAGAATGCATACTTTTTGGAAGGAGCCTGAATGCTGAAAGAATGGCCTGTTCTTCAAAGTCTGCTTTATTTCCCTCTGGATTACAAGCTGGTAGCCTACTTGGTATTATGGAGTATAACAAATGCAGTAAAGAGAGGGTCATTGAATTTGCAACACAGGTTTGTACTTTGGAAATGGCCATGAGCAATGTGAAGCAGGTTTGTTGGGTTACCTGCATGGAGACCAATGGAGCCATGAAGATGAACTGTGGGTTGCAGTAGATATCCAATGTAGATGCCAGGACTGTGAGATGTCTGCCAAAGAGAGCTGCCAGCACCATCTGAAGTTTTCTGGGACTGTGAGTAGCCTAGTTGGAGGGGCAGAATTGGAACTCCAGAGACTTGTCACTGGTTAGAATTATTGGACTTGGGACTATAGAGATGACTTAGTGGTTGAGGTGCCAGCCTACAAAGCCAAAGGACCCAGGTTCAATTCCTCAGGACCTATGTAAGACAGATGCACAAGGTGGCACAGGTGTATGGAATTGGCTTGCAATGACTTGAAGCCCTCGTGTACCTATTCTCTCTCTATCTGCTTCTTTTTATCTCTCTCTTTCTCTCAAATAAATTAAAAAAGGAGTTATGAGACTTGGATACTTGTCACTCACTAGAGTTGTTGGACTTGGAGCTACAGAGTTTGTTTTAAATCTTGTGTTGGTTGAATATAATATTTCTTTGTTATGCCTAGTCCCATCTTTTGCAGTGTAAATGTTTATTCTGTACTGTTAAGTTTTTTTTCTTTATTTTTATTTTTTTATTATGGCTCAGTTTTTCAACTGACTTTGGACTATGGGGATGTTTGAACATCATTGGCATTGATAAAAACTATGTGGACTTTTAAAGCTGGACTGAGTGCATTGCATTTTATATCATATATGGTTATTAGTTTATGGGTCTAGGGGCAGAATGTGATGGTTTGATTCAGATGTCCTCCATAAACTTATATGTTCTGAATACTAGGTGTTCAGCTGGTGGCAATTTGGGAACTGGATTCTCCTGGAGGCAGTGTATTGTTTGGGGCAGGCTTATGGGTGTTATAGCCAGCTTCCATTTGCCAGTGTTTGGCACACTCTCCTGCTCCTGTTGTCCACCTAATGTTGGCTATGAGATGATATTCACTCTCTGCTCAGTCTTCCCCTGCCGTCATGGAGCTTCCCCTTTAGTCTGTAAGCCAAAACAAACCCTCTCCTGCTACAAATTGCTTTTGGTTGGGTTCTTTGTGCAGCAAATCAAAACTGACAGCAACAGGGCAGATCTGACGTCCAGCCCAAAGGTATGCAGAGATGACTGAGTTTTGGGGAATCCTTCTTGCTGTAGGTTTGTACTTGCTGCTTTTTGGTGTTGGCTGGCTGCTGGTGGTTTCTCTCTGTGCTTGGATTTATGAATGGAAGCCAGATTTTGCCATTTATGGAACTTCTATTACATCTGTAAGCTGAAATAAATTCTGTTCTCCCCATTAAACTGTGTTTAGTTGGAGGTTCATGCCAGCATTGTGGAGCTGTCTACAATAGCTAAGAACCAAGCATTCAAAGCACATGAGTTTATAGGTGATATATGATTCAAACCATCATAGCTACATATAGAGTTCTAGGCCAGTCTAGGCTTCACAAGGCCCTGTCAAAGAAGGAAGATTAAGAAGGACGAAATGCAAAAATACACTCCTGGGGTGGGTTGTAATGGTGTATGAGTGCTCCAAAGTATCCATCCCCAAGCTGAACTCTATTTTATCTTTTATCTTGGACAAAGATGAGAGATTATGAAGAATTTCTTAAAGAATTGCACCCCATTGGTACTGCAAACCCAGCCAAAATACCAAAGTTAGCGAGGTCATAATCCTAGTGGGGAAGCACTGCTGTTTTTTACTAGATGGGCCTGATGTGCCCACCAAATTGCCTTTTATTTTCATTTAAATATTTTAATGTTTGCAAGGAAGGAGAGAGGGAGAGAGAGAATGGGTGTGCCAGGGCCTCTAGCCACTGCAAATAAACTCAAGATACATGTACCACTCCTATAAGGTGCCCATGCTTCTATGAACAAACCTTTCGCCTATGCTACTGTAAACAACCATAATGAAATTATTGGGTCACAAAAATTATAAAGACATGAAAGTAGAAGAGGGCATGACTTAGGAAGAGGAAGGGGATTAGCAGGAATGGGAGTGGGAGAGAGAGAGAGAGTAAAAGGGGTAAATATGATCAAAATATATTATATACATGGATGAAAATGTCAGTGAAATCCATTATTATGTGTAATTAGTATATATTAATAACACACTGAAAAAGAATTGTGCCCCCATGGGATTAACCCTGCTACTCCTGTGCAGAAGGATCTGGCAAGGGTGAGGAAAGATGCAGACCCTGTAAGAAGAGTGAGCTGGGCTTCTTTGTGAGAGGATATCCAGCTGTGATAGTGAAGAGACAGGCTTCTGCCTGACTGTCCAGGCAAATGTTGAAAGTGGGGAGGAGGCTGGCAATAACTCAGCAGAAACTATTTTTTATGAACCAGTTTGATGTCTCATCACCATATGTATGTAGATCTTCTCTCTGGGTCCTTTTATTTTGAATTTAAGAAGACATTTATAAAAGATAAACATGGACTGGATATATGGCTTAGCGGTTAAGGCACTTGCCTGCAAAGCCTAAGGACCCATGTTCGGCTCCCTAGGTCCCACATAAACCACATGCACAAGGTGATGCAAGTGTTCAAGGTGGTACATGCGCACAAGGTGGCACATGTGTCTGGAGTTTGATTACAGTAGCTGAAGGCCCTGCTGTGCCAATTCTCTCTTTTTGTCACATAAAAAAGGGCAGTCTGTTGGGCTTACCTAAAATAAATAAATATAAAATAAAAGATAAATGTATGCCGGGCGTGGTGGCGCATGCCTTTAATCCCAGCACTTGGGAGGCAGAGGTATGAGGATTACCATGAGTTTGAGACTACCCTTAGACTACGTAGTGAATTCCAGGTCAGCCTGGGCTAGGGTGAGACCCTACCTTGAAAACCAAAAAAAAAAAAAAAAAAAAAAAAAAGATAAACATGGCTAGGGAATTGGCTTGTGGGTTATTGCTTGCAAAGCCTGACAGGCCAGGTTCAATTTCCCAGCACTCACAGAAAGCCAGAAGAACAAGGTGGCACATGCATCTGGAGTTTTCTCATAGTGGCAGGATGCCCTGGCATACCCATGCTCTCTCTGTTTCTTTTTCTCTCAAGTAAATAAATAAAAATATTTTTTTTAAAAAAGTTAAGCAGGCTGGGCAGGGTAGTACATACCTTTAATCCCAGCACTTGGGAGGCAGAAGTGGGTGGATCACCCTGAGTTTGAGGCCATCTTGAGATTACATGGTGAATTCCATGTCAGCCTGGGCTAGAGAATGAGATCTTACCTCAAAGAAAAGTTAATCAGAGGGTTGGAGAGATGGCTTAATGGTTAAGGCGCTTGCCTGCAAAGCCTGATGACCTGGGTTTGATTCGTCAGTACCTACATAAAGCCAGATGCACAGCAGGGCATGCATCTGGAGTTCATTTGCAGTGGCTGGAGGCCCTGGCAACCCATTTCCTCTCTCTCTCTCTCTCTCTCTCTCTCTCCCTGCTTGAAAATAAATAAAAATATTTTTAAAAGAAAGGTAAACAGGGCTGAAGAAATGGCTTAATGGTTAAGGAGTTTGCTTATGAAGCCAAAGGAGCCCTGTTCGATTCCCCAGGACCCACATAAGCCAGGTGCACAAGGGGGCGTATGCATCTGGAGTTCGTTTGTAGTGGCCAGAGGCACATTCTTTCTTTCTATCTGCCTCTTCCTCTTTCTCTCTCTCAAAATAATCATAAATAAATAAAATATTTAAAAATGAATAAATAAAAAGAAAGGTAAACCCAGCCAGGCATGGCAGTACATGCCTTTAATCCCAGCACTTGGTAGGAGGATCACTGTGAGTTTGAGGCCAGCCTGAGATTACATAGTGGTCAGCTTGAGTTAGAGAACCTACCTTGAAAAACCACACACACACACACACACACACACACACACACAGAGAGAGAGAGAGAGAGAGAGAGAAAGAGAGAGAGAGGCAGGGGAGGAGAGGGAGAGATAAACATTAAGTAAAACATCTAACCAGATGTAGTCATTCTCACCTTTAATTCCAGCACTCAGGATGCTGAGGAAGGAGGATAGCCATGAGTCTGAGGCCACCCTGGGACTTCATAGTCAATTCCAGGTCAGCCTGGGCTAGAGTGAGACCCTATCTCAGAAACAAAACAAACCTCAAAAAGAAAACCATCTAGATTATCAACACAACAGTCAAAGAGGATCTTGGCGTTTAGAAGGAGATGTAAGT
Source organism: Dipus sagitta (assembly GCA_036346955.1). Classification (NCBI taxonomy): domain Eukaryota; kingdom Metazoa; phylum Chordata; class Mammalia; order Rodentia; family Dipodidae; genus Dipus; species Dipus sagitta. The sequence continues at coordinate 71,580,991 of CM070773.1, read as the reverse complement.
CAATATAAGAGTTTAATATTATAAGCTTTAAGCATATGACCAAGATAAGTGGATATCTATAAGTTAGCATTAAACAGGGAGGCCTTTTAGCTTGAATTTTGTTTACATTGTAACATTGTGTGGTTATATATACACTCAGGACATGTATAGATGGTTTAGCATTATTTCTGACCTTTTCTATCATTGGTGGGTTTGATTTTCCTATCTGCAAGACTCTGGGCCATTTGCGGTTATTTCTTGGTGATAAGCAGGTTTACAGAAGCAGACAGGCAGTTAGGGTCTTTTGCAGGCAGATGTGTCATAAGATAAGGTCTTGAGACTGGCTCTATACTCAAAAAGAGGCCCTGGGATTTTTGTTACTTATTTGGATCAAACTTCCTGTCACACAAAAGTTCAAGACCAGCTGGGGCAAATAATCTATGTTTTAAAAATCGGGGCTGGGGATGAAGCTCAGTTGTTCCAGTGCTTTTATAACATTCACGAAACCTGGGGTTCAATCTGTAGATGAGCATAAACTGGCATGGTGGTGCACACATGGAATTCTAGAACTGTGGATGTGGAGGCAAGATAGCCTGGATACGTGAGGTCCTGTCTGGAAATACATAAAACAGAAGCCAAGCAGAGCATGCACAAAGGACATTGACTTCACAACCCAGTGCAGGTTAGTCCTGCTTTCAGCGAAAGTCCCGCTCCAGAGGACTCCCTGGGCTCAGTCTCGGGAAAGACGGCACCCCAAATCACTCACGAGAAATGGTCTTGATGCAAACAGCAAGAGGACTTTTATTCCAGCGCGCTGGGGCCCACAGTCATACGCCACACAGGGGTAGAGGGCTGTGGACCCCAAGTGCAGGGTCAGGACAGCTTTTATTAGGGTTACAACAAAGCCCATGCATTGTGAACCAATCATTCCATAACCTCGGGTACCTGCGCAGTGTTGACCAATCAATGTGTAACATTTTATGGTTCTTAGGCTAATCATTTTAAATTGTCCAAGCCCGCGCACTGTGGACCAATCAATTTGTAACACACCACAATCTTTTTCCCATGGTCCCAGAGGTTGGTATTTGCGCAGGCTCCTAGGTGGGAGTGGCAATAGTCAGCTCATTTCCTGTTATTTGCGTGGGCTCCTAGGTGGCAGTGGCAATAGTCAGCTTATTTCCTGTTATCTCACTAGGCCAGAGTCATGTACTCAAAGGCCTGCTCTGTGTCCCTTTTTAAACTTTTAATTTTTTCATCCTTTCATCAGCTTTGGTCAGTCGGTGGTGATTACTGGGAAGACTCAAAATTCATCAAAGTGCTGAGAATAAGTGACTGTTGAGAACTCAGAAGTAAATTTAGACATCTGTATCACTCCTCCCTCCAAGTCTCAGGGGACACTGTGGAAGAGGGAGTAGAAAGAATGTAAAAGTCAGGGATAGAAAGAAGTGCTATGAAATACTGTCTTACAGACATGATATGGCCACTGTACTTAAGACTTACAGCAGATGTTAGTTGTCATCACCTGAATAAGGCCTGCACAAGACTTAGCCCCTCAAAATTCTATCATGTGGTTAGGGAAATAACTCAGTGGTTAAAAGCACTTGCCACTGTTAGGTAGGTTGGACAGGGTCCCAAGATGGAGTTGCTGCATGACAAAATGGCAATAAGATGACAAGTGGCCTTAGGGAAAATACAAGAACCAAGCTGACTACATTTCTCAGAAGCCATTGTTTCCTCTTGCCCCCAGGCCACAATTTCCTGTTTACCTTATCTCAAGAGCCACCTGACCTCTGTTTTGGTGACACACCCTAATTGCTTGACCATAACCCTGTAGAAACTCCCCTACTGGTGCAGAGACTTGAAAAAGAGGCTCCTGGTTGACCTCTTGGATGGCCAGACTCCTTTTCCTTACCTGACCACCGTGCTGCCACTGACCCTCTGAAGGCCTCAGACCATTTCTGCTTGCTACCAGCAATCCCATCCACCTCAATTTGGTTTCGCTCTTCTCTTCTTTGTCTCCTCCCTCCTTCTCAGTAAGTGACCCTTATGGGTTGGTCTGTTCTCTGGTTTATTCCCTTCTCATCTAAGCCATGTCAGCATTCCAGGCTACACCCCTCGCCCAATTCTGGGCACCCCTGGTCTCAAGAAAGATGCACCCTTGACACCTCAGGTCTCTCCCCCCCCCCCCCCGTAGTACTGAGCCCTAAGGTATGCCTTTTGGCTCAGTTTGCTGGCTTCAGAACACTTTCTTCCTTCCTTCTCTGCTTCTTTCCTTCGATCTCTGTTTTCCTCCTTCTCTGTCTCCTCTTGGTGTCTGCACCCTCTCCCTCTCACCTGAGATGAGAAACAAGGCCTCTAGGGCTGGAGAGATGGCTTAGCAGTTGAGTGCTTGGCTGTGAAGCCTAAGAACCCCGGTTCAAGGCTGGATTCCCCAGGACCCACGTTAGCCAGATGCACAAGGTGGCGTACACATCTGGAGTTCGTTTGCAGTCTCTGGAAGCCCTGGTGTGCCCATTCTCTCTCTCTCTGCCTCTTTCTCTCTCTCTCTGCCTCTTTCTCTGTCTGTCACTCCCAAACAAATAAATAAAAATAAACAACAACAACAAAAAGAAACAAGGCCTTTAAATCAGTCCCCATCACCCCTGTGGCTTGTCTCATTAAGAACTTAAAACCACTGAGACTACAGGATGATATTAAACCTCACTGCTTAATTTTTTACTGTAATATGGCTTGGCCACAATATAAATTGGACAATGGGTATGTATGGCCTAAAAATGGTACTTTCAATTTCCAAATTCTTACTGATTTAGATAACTTCTGCCACCACAGAAGCAAGTGGTCTGAAATTCCCTGTATTTAAACATTTTTTGCTCCGTGTGCCTGTCCTTCTCTCTGCTCTGCTTGCCCTACTCACCAGATTCTTCTGGCCAAGGCCTTGGGGTTAAAAATCAAATTCAACATCTCCTTTTTATTCTCCGCCACCTTTAGCTCTCAATCCCAATGCCATCAGTGTCTTGACACCTACTTCACTTCTGTCCTCTTCTTCCCTCCCCTCTCCTCTCCTGCTCAATGCACTTGCTCACTCACACACAGTTCTTCCTCTACATGAGGTGGTAGGGATGGAGGTGTAAGGTTCAGGGGTGACCAAGGACCACTGCGACCACTCTGACACAAAGATGGAAGTTTTTATTCAGAGAAAAATGAGAGCTGCCAGGACTGACTCTCAAGAGTGTAGTCAGCTTGGGGTTACAGACAGTGGGCTTTATAGGCTCTTCTATTGGGGGAAGGCGAGGAAGGAAAGGAATTTCTTTGTTGGGGCAGTAAATCTCTGTTCTTTACATTAGCCATAGGGTGAGACCAGAAGTGACCCAGTGAGAGATAAGGGGGCAGTAAATCTAAACCTGGAGGCTTGTTAGGCAGGGGAGGGATAATGGCTGGACAACTTCTTGAGGAATGTGGATAATTCACTTTGCCTTCCTGCTGTAACTCCATTTTATGCTGACCTAACATTCCAGCCTTTGTTAATGATAAGAGACAAAGGTTCATGCTGACCATAAGGGCGATGAGTTGTCATGGAAGAGGCAATCAATGGGTCTCTCTTCAGGGCAGGTGATGAGGAGGCCATGGTGGCTAGAGGTGGCCGAGTGGTGAGATCAACAGTGCCAGTGTAGCATGTTGTTATGACTTGGTCCTGAGTGAAGCAGAGACTTCTCTCATAATCAGGGCACTTGCTGGCAGACACCTGTTATAGAGAAGGTGAGGGAGATGGGCTCTGCGCTCCCTGTGAGAAGACAGAAAGGAGAATAAAGGAGCTTGTTACTCTTGTCAAAATGCCAGGTGTAAAGGGAGGGTGAGTATTTATATTGTAGTTATATTTTTCTTGTTGGGTGATTAAGACCATGTAGGCTGCTATAATTAACTGTACACTTTTAACTGTACACTTTGGAGGTCAATAATGGCTCTGTAGGAGAGACTTTCAGGGACCTGTGAGGAGTTCTATGACAATAAGTCAAGGCCATGCTGACCAAGTGGCCCTTCCACTTTTGGGAAGCCTGGAGGACTGATTTTCTTCCAATGTGACTCTCCTGTTGCAGATATGCTGACTTGGAATTCATATCTGGGTGTCCACATCCTCTCTGATCAAGAAGATAGGTAACTTACCAGAGGCTAGAAGTTCAAGTCCTTTTGACCCAGGAGCAGGAACCAAAATATTGGTTATTCTTTTAACTCCAACGTTTGCGATTAATTTTGGCTTTTACATATGGTTATTACTCACTCAGAGGGACTGTAAATATCTGATTAGCAAAACAGATTAGTTAAAATGGGTACAGAACATATCTGGTTAGCAAAGTAGATCTGGTTAGAGAATGACATAACAGTTTAAAATCATTTTGATTAATATATAAATCAGTTTTTTAAGTTACCTTAGTTATTTTTAACATATCCAAAGAATAGAGGAACTTGATTAAACTGCCATGATCTAACAAAAAAGGAGACAAGTCTCATGAAAAAGAGAGGGAATGAGCATGTCAGGGCCATTTGCCACTGTAAATGATTTTTAAAACAATTTTCAAATGTATGTTCCACTATGTGCATTTGGCTTTGCAAATAAGCACCTTAAACTGAGGAGCCAAAAAGAAATATTTTTAATCTCTTCCAAATCAATTTTATAGAACTATATTGAATTCCAGACATACACAAAATTTTATGACACAATCTATAACTATTCAAACCTTAACCAACTGATTGTTGTAGGAATTGAGGAATTACATCTTAAAATCACAACATAACTTTGTTTAGAATATTTATTTATTTATTTATTTATTTATTTATTTATTTATTTACTGTTCACCATGAAGTAAATAGTTTTTAAGTGTGTGGCAGATAAATACTGTTTAATGTTTTACAAAAATAGGTGGGGGGGGGGGGAAGAGTAGAGTTCCTCTGTGAGATTTTTTTTTTTTTTTTGGAGGTAGGGTTTTAGATATAACAACCTTAGGAGAGAATTAAATGTTAATGTGTCAATTTTCATCTTAAGATTTAGTTAAAAGGTTGACAAATAGAGGAACCTAGTTAACTTGGTTGGGTACTCTACATTTAGTCTTTTATAACCATTATTATGACCAGATTAACATCAATGAGTTAAAGTTAACTTTACAACCTGAATATCATAGCATGCTGCTACCAGCCAGGGCCATGCTTTGTTAGTCTGATGTAAGCCCTAGGCTAAGTCATTTTACATTTCAAGAAGTTTGTAATCTGATTAAGTACTTTGTTTTTAACCTGTTTAAACTTACTCATACCTTTATCTACATACTTTTACCTTTCAATCCATGTAACCACTCTGTAACAATCTTTTTCATCAAACATTTAACATACAACATATAAAGTTTTCTCTCCAGTTTATCTTTTCAGTCAGTTCATCTCATAACTACCAACAAAAACTTTTTAAAAAAATATTTATTTTTATTTATTTGTTTGAGAGAGGGAAAGAGGCAGAGCAAGAGAGAAAGAGAGAATGGACGTGCCAGGGCTTCCTGCCACTGCAAATGAACTCCAGACACATGCACTACCTTGTGCATCTGGCTTACATGGGTCCTGGGGAATCGAATCAAGGTTCTTTAGCTTTGCAGGCAAGCACCTTAACCACTAAGCCATCTCTCCAGCATGCCCCCAACAAAACTTTTATTGTCCTTACCATAAGACTCTTAATATGACCTTTTTTTTTTTTTCCCTCAAAAGGCCTCTTGAAATAACTTTTTTTTTTGAAGTAGGGTCTCATTCTGGTCCAGGCTGACCTGGAATTAACTATGTAGTCACAGGGTGACCATGAACTCACGGCGATCCTCCTACCCTACCTCCCAAGTGCTGGGATTAAAGGTATGCACCACCATGCCTGGCTGAAATAACTTTTTTTAAAAAAGATTTTTTTAAAGATCAGATTAAAAAAAAAAAAAAAAAGATCAGATTTGACTTATGTTATTTACCCAGTGTGGTGGTTTGAATAGAATAGATGTCCCCCAATATATTCAGTTGTTTGTTTGTAGTTTGAATTCTGCAACCACCTGGCTGGAGGCAGTGTCACTGGGTGGATCTTTAGGTGGTGGTGGGTTTCAGATTTCAATCTGAAGATATGCAAAGTGTGCCTAGCTTGAGTTCCTGAAGTGTGCTGTGGCTTTTGGCTTTTGGCTTGTACTTCTCTCTGTCTGCTTGGACCTGTGAAAGCAGGCCAGCTTCTTCTGCCATTTAAGGAACTTCCCCTGGATCTGTAAGCTTCAATAAATATCCCTTCCTCCATAACTATGCCTGGTCTGGAAGTTTATCTCAGCGAACCTGAATCTGTCTGCTACAGAACTTGGTACTGAGGAGTGGACTGAGATCAACCTGACCATGTGGATGTTGATCTTTTGGAACCTTTGTTTTGGAGGAATAGACATGGACTTGGTGCTTGCAACTAAAGATGTCTTCTGGAGTGGTAAGCCAAGTGTTATGGACTATTCTGATGAGAGTCTGAGAATGCTAAGTGCAGACAGCATTGAACTTCAAGGCTTGGCTTATGAGCTTTCTAAGAGGAAGGAAAGACTGCAGAGGACTTTGTTGGAACTTGGCTACTGGCATAAGGGCTGGCTGCATCCCAGGCCCAGAGAGTTTGATCAAGTTTAAATTTGTAATGGATTTATGTGCTTGGCTAGAGATATTGGACTGAAACATTTAAGATTTTAAGCTGGAAAACCTCAAGCAAGTTAAAATTACAGGCCCTGAGACTGGTTTTAGGTTACTGAATCTGCTATTTTCAAACACGTTAGTGAAACCCAAGACAGGCCAACCTGAGAGAGAGGGACACATACCAAGAAGGGAGGAAATGGAGAAAAGAACAGTGAGGCCAAATCGTGGTGGGTGTGAGAGCCTTTATCAGGCAGAGATGGTCCAAGACCTTCAAAGGGTCGAATGGCAGCTCAGGTGGTCCCATCAAAGAAAAGGAGGTCTGGCCTCCCAAGAGAGCAATCAGAAGTCTTCCTATTCAAGTCAGCCACCACATGTAAGGTTCAGGAGTGACCAAGGACAAATGAGACCACTCTGAGGCAAAGATGAAAGTTTTTATTTGGTGGGGGGGGGGGGGCGGAGGACACGAGCTGCCAGGACTGACTCTCAAGAGTGGAGTAGTCAGCTTGGGGTTACAGATAGTGGGCTTTATAGGCTCTTCTGTTGGGGGAAGGCGAGGAAGGAAAGGAATTTCTTTGTTGGGGCAGTAAATCTCTGTTCTTTACATTAGCCATAGGGTGAGACCAGAAGTGACCCAGTGAGAGATAAGGGTGCAGTAAATCTAGACCTGGAGACTTGTTAGGCAGGGGAGGGATAATGGCTGGACAACTTCTTGAGGCATGTGGATTATTCACTTCACCCTCCTGCTGTAACTCCATTTTGTCCTGACCTAACAGGAAGGAACTGTATGCATCCATGTCCCATTTTCTATGCTTGACCTGTCTCAAATTGAAGCATGCCTAGGATCCTTTTCTTCTGACCCTGACCACTATACTAAAGAATTTCACTACCTTACTAGGCCTACGATCTTACCTGGCATGTTATCTATGTCTTCCAGTCTACCATTCTCACCTCAGATGAACAGGAGTGGGTGGATGCCCAGGCCCCTGCCAATGATATCCATGTAACTGATCCAACCCCTATCCAGTCAGCACTCTGGCAGTTCCCAGGGAAGACCCAAACTGGGACTACCAAATCCCTGCCCCTGCCACCCAAGACCCACACTCCCTTTCCACAGGAGGGTGGCCAGGGACCTGATGGTTATCTGCCTCTTGGTGGGCCTCCAGAAGGCTTCCCACAAAGTTGCTGACTTCAATAAACTCCTCCCAATAACTTAAAAACATGAAGAACACCCAGCAGAATTCATGGGATGCCTAACAGAAGCACTTACTCAATATATCTGCCTCAATCCTACTTCCCAGCAAGGTGTTTTGATTTGTAACACCCACTTCCTGTCTCAACCTGCCCCTGACATTTGGAAAAAACTCAAACACCTTGAAAAAGGCCCTCAACCCCCCCCCCCCCCCCACGGAGATCTGCTTGAAATGGCCTTTAAGGTTTTTTAACAGCCTAGAGGTCCAGGAGCAGAAAGGACAGGCTGGCCAGAGACAAAAATACCAGCTCCTGGCTGTGAGTTTCTGTGCTCCTCCAAAGAAAGCATTGGGGCCTCAACGATCACCACTGGGACCCTGCTTCAAGTGTGGTGCCACTGATCACTATACCAGTGTTGGGCCTTGAGAGGCCCAGACTTGAGGCATAGTGGAACTTTCTGAGCCTAGCTAAAGTTTGGCAACCTGTCTCTGGACAGCTATGACTCAGCAGAGTGCCAAATTGCCTCTGGCCTGCTACTTCTGCAAAAACGTTAGAGTTCCCGTGCGTGCTTAGAACCAATCATTTCAAAAGTCACGATATGTTTTTGGCCCTTACACCTTATCCCCTCCTGAGATCCCTGCCTTTGTTCTCAACATTATATAAACACCTGCCTATTACAATAAAGTGAGATCCTGCTTCAACAAGTCTCCCAACTCAGTGTGGTTGTTCTCCGGTGCCTAGGAGAGGTACTGGGTCATCGACACTCACCATCCCGCTCAGCCCTGGGAAGAGACCGGCGGGACTGGCTCTCCCACAGCCCTACCTGCGGGTTAGCCTGGCAGACTGGTGCCCAACGTGGTGGCATATATCGGACAGAAGAACGCTGACGGGCCAATCGGTCTGCGGGTGAGTGTACCCTCAGAAATTATGAGGCAGTCCTCATATCTAATGTGCTGACCTTTGCTTCTGTAACCTGTGCTTGCTTGTCAACATCTCTTTGTTCCCTTTCTCTTTCCTTTCACTTTTGGTTTGCTGGCAAGCTGCATCTGTGGCATCTGTATTTCTGAATGGGTCATATGTCCCCGGTGGACACACCGTGTGGGCAGACCTGGAGGAGACTCGAGGCGTATTGCCCCCTCATTTGAGTGGGGACTCCATCCCAGAAGACAGAGCAAACCTGCTGGGGAGATCTGCTCCCATCCGTACCATGTTTAGTATAATGGAGCCATCCCCTAAGGACACAGACTCGTCTGGCCATCACGGATCTAAATCTGAACTTAATTCTGCAGCACGTTTAGCTATTTTTTGGGTCCTTTGTGTTTGTGTTGTACTCCTGTGTCTGTGTGTTGCTGTTGCCCTAGGCCTTAAAAAGGCTGTCTCAGAGGATGGACCTAATTCCCCCTGGGTGGAGACCATCCCCCATGGTTTGGCTCATCATCACTGTACTACCCAAGATTGGAAAAACCTTGCTAAAGCCGTTCTTTCTGGGCCCCTGTACATAAAGTGGTGTGCCTTCTTTCAGGATGAGTGCCATATTCAGGCTGAGCAGAATCAGGCCGCTCAGCCCCCAGTCCCAATCACCTTCCACATGCTCTCGGGCACCGCTGATGCATTTTCCACGGGCCTCCAGCAAGCTGCCATCCCTGATCCATACCGGGATCAGGTGCAGGCTCTGGGAATGGCTGCATGGAGGAAACTGGAGGAAGACCCATCTGAGCCCCCCATCACAGGAATCACACAAAAGGCTAGTGAACACTTGGCCACCTTCATAGAGAGGGTTGAAAAGAGCCTACAGAGAAAGTTCACCCCTGGTCCCCTACGTGACCAGTTCATTAAAGTGCTGGTCTGGGAAGGCATGACGAGTGACCATAAATTGGCCTGCGCTGGACTAAAAGATCTCTCTATGAGTAAATGGATTATAGCCACCAAAGACATGGGATCCAGCTCCCATCAAGCTAGGGCCATGGCGTCAGCCTTGTAGGCTGCTCGCTGTGAGGACATGGCTGCCCTGGTTTGTGCCCTTCAACAGACCTCGGGGAGTAAGGGACGATCTTGCTTTGGCTGTGGTAAAGAAGGTCATTTTAAGAGCGAGTGCCCCAATTGGGTAAAAAATACCCCAACAGTCCCTGTGGACCCTAACGTGCCACATACTCCCTGCCCCAGATGCAAGAAGGCCAAAAACGACACTGGGGCTGACTGCACTATCTCTCTTGAGAAAACAATTTGGCTGACAAAATGGCTTCTATGCCTCAGTGTAATACTAATTAGAAAGGAGGAAGTCCCTCCTTCATGGCAGTTAGTCCCTGGTCCGCCTTTACTTGGTGTGGGCGGACAGTCAACATCCTGGGAAATGGCCAACTGGCAGCCCTGGACTGATCCTGATGGTAACCGTGGGGAGGTGTGCCCTCTGGTGGTGTCTGGCCCAACGACCAACCTCCTAGGTCAGGATATACTTGGAGAAGCTGAGGCTTATACCACCACTAAAACTGTAGGAATCAATCCTCAAGGGCTCTGCCCTAATCATCTTTGGCAAATTGATGTCACACACTATTCTCCATTTGGAAAGCTTAAATATATTTTTCTTTCAGACGATACCTTTTCCCGCGCCTGCTGGACATCAGCATATGCCTGGGAAAAATCTAAACATGCTATTAGCCATATGCTTCAATGCTTTGCCACCCTTGGACTACCCAACCAAGTTAGGGCAGATAATGGCCCCTGCTTCATAAGTAAGGCCTTTGTAGATTTTCTCCAGACCCGGAAAATCTCACATTCCACAGGCATCCCATACAACCCCTGGGGCCAGGCTATCATTGAAAGATATAATCAGACTCTCAAGTCTCAATTACAAAAGTGAAAGGGGGAATCCTTACCCCCATATGACCAACTAAAAAAGGCATTATTTACCCTAAATATTTTAAATTTTTCTAAAGAAGATAAACAATTATCCCCTTTTCAAAAACATTGGTCCTCATCTGTTACCTACAGCTCTATCTGGGTAAGATGGAGGGACCCATTGACTGGGGCCTGGAGAGGACCAGACCTGCTCCTCACAGCAGGGAGAGGGTTTGGATGTGTCTTCCCTCAAGATGAAAAAAGACCCATTTGGGTACCAGCGAGATACCTAAAATATTTGTCCCAACAAGGGGACACTGACAATCACTTCTCCAGGGAGTGTCCCACCCCTAAGGACTGTTCCTAAAATGGTCTTCACCCTGCTAAACCAAACAACTCCCTCCCTTGCGGAGGATTGCTGGCTTGGCCTCCGATCTGGGCCTCCCTGGCCACTTGCAGTAGTCATCAATGATGCCAATGATACAATTACAGATGCCCATACTACCCTAAAAAATTGCTCTGCCTCTGGAGGCCTGCTCCATGGGGGGGGGGGAATATATCCCTGATACTGAAAACTTAAAACAGGGGTAGTCAGGAGCCCTAGGGGTGTAACATCTGCTCATGTCTGGAAAAATGTATATACTATGCTTATCAAACTGCCCAGTAAGCACTTTTCTTAATATTTATACCCTTATATTAACACTACTCTCACTTTGGGTACAGAATCTTCTCTTTTCAGATGGCAGTGACCTTGGGATGATACAGAAGGTATCATAGTGCTGGAAAGAAGTCACTGGAGTACTGAGTAACATCGCAATCACAACTTCCAATGCTCACGGTCTAATGCGGAAGAGGTGGCAGAAAGAATGTAAGAGCCAAAGGAGGGGTAGGACTCCTTACAACATCCTCCCTCCAGACACAGAATGTCCTGGATATCCATGACCTCATAGTGCCTGACACTACCTGCACCAGACCATCATAAGAGGAGGAAACGATCATGACATCAAAATAAAAGAGTGACTGAGATGGGAAGGGGTTATGATGGAGAATGGAATTTCAAAGGGGAAAGTGGGGGGAGGGAGGGTACCATGAGATATTTTTTACAATCATGGAACATGTTAATAAAAATTGAGAAAAGAAAAAAATGACAAGTAAGCAAGTAGATAAGCAAATAAAAAAAAATTGCTCTGCCACATTCCCCATCCCAGTCCAGCTGCTCCCAATGTCTCCTTCTGGAAACTGCATTTGGGCCCCGCCTTCCCCTAATAATTCCAGTATAGATGTGGGATACATTCATCCTTCCTTCTGTACTTTTAACACAACTGAGCCCAGTGCTCAACACTGCCCACCTTCTGAAATGGTTTTTGTTTGCAGAGGCGGGATGGCCTATGACTTTCTGCCCACCATTTGGATGGGCCTTCGTGCCCCAGCCACTTTAATCCCAGATGTAGATATCATTCCTGGAGATGAAGCCCTCCCTATACCCTCTTTTGATATCAGAGGGAGACCTAAGAGAGCTGTACAAATGATACTGGATTGGGAATAACTGCAGGTATGGCCACTGGAACAGCTGGGATGGGTATGGCAGTCCACCTCCACAGAAAGCTCTCTCTCTCCAGTTGATCAGTGACAGAAAAGCCATGTCCAACACTATCCTCTTAATCTCCAACAACAGCTAGATTCCTTGGCTGAGGTAGTCCTACAAAACAGGAGGGGACTAGACCTATTAACAGCTGAAAAAGGGAGGCATATGCATGTTTTTAAAGGAAAAATGCTGCTTTACACCAATAAATTGGGAATCATCCAGGACAAGATTAAGAGGCTCCAGGAAGACTTGGAGAGGAGGCAGTGGGACCTCCGGACAACCCACTGTGGACAAGCTTACATGGCTTCTTACCCTACCTTCTCCCTCTACTTGGGCCCCTCCTCCTTCTCCTTATCCTCACTGTCAGGCCTTGTGTAATTAACAAAATTACACAATTCATTCACCAGTGGCTAGAGGCAATAAAACTCCATCAGGTTGAGATACATTACCTCAGGCTGGCAACTCAGAAATTAAGTTCCTCATATGACCCACTATCACCTCCTCTGCCCTCCATGTGACCGATGATGGGTAAGATGTCAGACTGACTGAGACAACCTAAGACAGGCCATGGAGTGGGTTCTCAGTGAGCTAAACACATGGTACCCAGTGATGGGTAAGATCCCCAGAGGGGGACAACCTAAGACAGCAGCCATGATGACTCATGCTCTTACAAAAACAAAAGGGGGAGATGTTGGGCCTTGAGAGGCCCAGATGAGAGGCTTAGTGGAACTTCCTCAGCCTAGCTAAAGTTTGGTGACCTGTCTCTGGACAGCTATGACTCAGCAGAGTGCCAAAAAAGTTAGAGTTCCTGCGCCCTCTTAGAACCAATCATTTCAAAAGTCGTGATATGCTATTGGCCCTTACACCTTATCCCCTCCTGAGATCCCTGCCTTTGTTCTCAACATTATATAAACACCTGCCTATTACAATAAAGCGAGATCCTACTTTGACAAGTCTCCCGACTCAGTGTGGTTTTTCTCTGGTGACTAGGAGAGGTTCTGAGTCGTCGACACTCACCATCCTGCTCAGCCCCAGGAAGAGACCAGTGGGACTGGCTCTCCTACAGCCCTAACTGCCGGTGAGCCTGGCAGACCAGAACCTGCCCCAACTCTTGCCTTCCCCCAAGACCCTGCTCTCACTGTGGACTCCAGGGATCCTGGAAGCTTGACTGTTCCTCCCTGCCTTGACAAGGTATGCCACCAACAAAATGTAAAACAAAAAAATGAAAACAAGAAACACAAAAACTGAAAAGAGACATTAAAACAGGAGTGGGACTAGTGGGTAGAGAAGAAGGAATTCAGTGAAAGGAGGAGCTGGTCAAGAAAAGGTAATGGGAGGTAGATTTGGTGAAAATACATTATATACATATATAAAACTAATAAATGAATTTAAAAAAGTTTTTTTTACAGTTTCCAATATAGATGAATAATAAAATAATCATTACAAGTGACTAAATTGGTCTAATCAACCTTATTTTTAGGGTTGAGGAATTGGCTGTTGCCTTGCATGCATGAAATCTTGGGTTTGATTTCTCAACACCCTGGATAGGGAGGTCAAGTAGATAATGGCCTGGAATATGAGCGCTTCCAAAGGAGGTGGCTAGGGGTATACTCTGGATTGGTTGCTTTGCATATAAAGGGCACACTATCAGTAGATTTTAACTTTAGGGATGGGTTAGTTCTGGGAAGGGCCAGTTTTTCCAGGATCTGAAAGACTCTGCTCAGTGGTTAAAGCACTTGCTTGCAAAGCCTGCTAGTCTGGGTTTGATTCCCCAGTATCCATGTAAAGCTAGACATGCAAAGTGGTGCAAGCATCTGGAGTTCTTTGCAGTGGTAAGAGGCCCTGGCAACCCATACGCTGTGTCTTTCTCTTTCTCTCACAAATAAATAAATAAAAATGTTTGAATACCTGAGCTTGGATCCCTAGCCAGATGTTGTGGTGGTTTTCTGTAATTCCAGTGTATCTACAACAAGAAGGGAGATGGAAACAGGAGAATTTCCTGGAAACTCCCTAATGGAGTGGTGTAGCAGACAGATTCAGGTTGGCTGAGATAAACTTCCAGACCCGGCACAGTTATGGAGGAAGGGATTTATTGAAGCTTACAGATCCAGGGGAAGTTCCATAATGGCAGAAGAAGCTGGCCTGCTTTCACAGGACCAAGCAGAGAGAGAGAAGCACAAACCTAAAGGTCAAAAGCCACAGCACACAGCACACTTCAGGAACTCCAGCTAGGCACACTTTGCATATCTTTAGATTGAAATCTGAAACCCACCACCACACCTTAAGATCCACCCAATGACACTGCCTCCAGCCAGGTGGCTAAAGATGCAAACTACAAACAAATAAACAACTGAATATATTGGGGGCCATCTATTCTATTCAAACCACCACATTCTGCCCCTGGCCCCCAATAGATTTATAACCATCACACATTGTAAATTGTACTCAGTTCAATTTCAAAGGTCCCCACAGTCTTGACCAATTTAAGATATTAAGACCTGTAAAATCAAACAAGTTAAACATTTCCAACATATAAAGGCACAGAGTAAACATTTTCAACTGGTATAAGGCATAGCAAGGAGAGACTAAAACAATGCAAATTCAACCACCATCAAACAAACATCAAACTTCTGCAGTTCAAGTCCAATACAACCAAAGACTGACAGTCTCCAGATTTTCCAATTCCGCCCCTCCAACTGGGCAGAGTAGCAGGGAACACTTCCATCTCAGGCCAACAGTGCGCTCTATGGTAGCACTTGTATAGTCCTGGCATATCCAAAACATCTTCAGGTCTTCATGCAAACCACGGTCCATCTTCCAAAGGCTCTTTTAGCCTAACAGGACATCATGCCCTGCCTCATGCTGCATTTCAGCAGCAGCTCCTGGAACCATGTGCAATTCATGACCACTCCTCACATTTTCCAAAGGCTCTTTCAGCCTATCAGGGCATCAGGCCCTACCTCATGCAGCATCTCAGCAGCTGCTCCTGGAACTGTGTGTAATTCACGACCACTCCATGCACTTTTCATGCTTCTGAAACCAATACCAGTTGTGCAGGACACAGCCATATTCTTAATTCACAGATGAAATAAATCATAACCTTGAAAAGCAGGTTCCTTCTCCAGTCAACTCTTTCCAAAAGAGTTTGCATTTCTATGAGAGTTTTTCCTCAGGCATCCTTTCCATTGTTTTAATGTAAAGCAGTTGGACCATCTTCCTTAAGATTGCTAATGTGTTTGACAATAGCAGATTCAGTAACCTAAAACCAGTCTCTGTGCCAGTAAACTTAACTTGCTTAAAGTTTTCCAGCTTAAAAATCTTAAATCTCTCAGTCCAATATCTCTAGCCAAGCACATCAGTCCATAACAAATGTAACCTTGATCAAACTCTCTGGACCTCAGCAGCACAACAGAGGCAGCCCTTATGCCAGTAGCCCAGTTCCAACAAAGTCCTCTGCAGCCTTTCCTTCTCCTTAGAAAGCTCGTAAGGCAAGCCTCGAAGTTCAATGTTGTCTGCACTTAGCATTCTCAGACTCTCATTAGAATAGTCCATAAAACTTGGCTTTCCACTCCAGAAGACATCTTCAGTTGCAAGCACCAAGTCCATGCCTATTCCTCCAAAACAAAGGTTCCAAAAGGTCAACATCCACATGGTCAGGTTCATCTCAGTTCATTCCTCAGTACCAAGTTCTGTAGCAGACAGATTCAGGATCGCTGAGATAAACTTCCAGACCAGGCACAGTTATGGAGGAAGGGATATTTATTGAAGCTTACAGATCCAGGGGAAGTTCCAGAATGGCAGAAGAAGCTGGCCTGCCTTCACAGGACCAAGCAGAGACAGAAGCACAACCTAAAGGTCAAAAGCCACAGCACACAGTACACTTCAGGAACTCCAGCTAGGTGCACTTTGCATTATCTTTAGATTGAAATCTGAAACCCACCACCACACCTAAAGATCCACCCAGTGACACTGCCTCCAGCCAGGTGGCTAAAGATGCAAACTACAAACAAATAAACAACTGAATATATTGGAGGCCATCTATTCTATTCAAACCACCACAAGTAGTGAACAATGAGAATTCAAAAATCAGGTCGAAGGTGAGTACCAAGCCTGAAAGTTGTCCTCTTGACTTCCACATTTGTGTTGTGGTATACACATGTTTGCAATCACACACATGTACACACATACACACACACAGGACTTTTTTTTTTTTTAATTTTTGTTCATTTTTATTTATTTATTTGAGAGTGACAGAGAGAGAGAGAGAGAGAGGCAGCTAGAGAGAGAGAGAGAATGGGCACGCCAGGGCTTCCAGCCACTGCAAACGAACTCCAGATGCGTGTGCCCCCTTGTGCATCTGGCTAACGTGGGTCCTGGGGAATCGAGCCTTGAACCGGGGTCCTTAGGCTTCACAGGCAAGTGCTTAACCGCTAAGCCATCTCTCCAGCCCCACACAGGACTTTAATATAGCACCTAATGGTGAAACCATTTAGAGATGACAGGACCTGAAAGTAAAGGGAGGAATGTTTTTGAACCTGATGTCGGAGAATATGAGTCATTCCACCTTGATAGAGGTCAAGAATGTCAAAAAGGTCTAGCTTCTCCTTGTCTATTACTGTCTAGAGGAGTTTCCTGGGCTGGAGAGATGGCTTAGCAGTTAAGGCACTTGCCTGCAAAACCAAAGGACCCAGGTTCGATTTCCCAGGACCCATGTAAGCCAGATGCACAAGTGGGCTTATGTGTCTGGAGTTTGTTTTCAGTGGCTAAAGGCCCTGGCACACCCACTTTTTCTCTATCTCCCTCTTTCTCTCTCTCTCTCAAATAAAATAAATAAATAAAAATTTAAAACTAAAGGAGTTTCCTCTCTAAATCTGTTTTTCCTTAAACTCAATCTGAGTTCCTCCCAAGAAAGGAGTTCCCTTTCTTGGAAGATTAAACCAGATCCCTAAAAATAAATAAATAATCTCGATCCTTTACATAGAAACCTGGTGTTGAGGTTGGTTAGTCTCACCCCATCCAGAACCTAAAAAAGATCTCAGTCTGGATCTCAAGTGAGCTTTTCCATTTCTGGAAACCCCCTCCTGCTGTGCAAAAATAAATTTCCTTCTCTTAAATTCTACCCGTAATCTGATAAAATCTTTCTAAACTTTACTCTCTGGTCTGTTGAATTTATAAGATGAGAACAGGAGGCCACACAGTGGAAGTTTTGTTGTGACCATGACACTTACCATGTCTTGGGTTAAAGCCTAAGGGTCAAGAAGGGCTCTGTTAGCCGGGCATGGTGGCGCACACCTTTAATCCCAGCACTCGGGAGGCAGAGATAGGAGGATCGCCGTGAGTTCAAGGCCACCCTGAGACTCTATAGTGAATTCCAGGTCAGCCTGGGCTAGAGTGAGACCCTACCTCGAAAAACCAAAAAAAAAAAAAAAAAAAAAAAAAAAGAAGAAGGGCTCTGTTGCCCTCAGAGACACTCCAAATTCCCATATCAGTGGTGTGTGTGAATGAAGGTATCAGGTTAAGATTTGGAGCCTGGGACTTCCAGGTAAGATGGCGGCCTACTAGCCACACCAAAGCAGCCTAGGGAGGGATATAAGCAAAAGCACAGTAAAATACACTCTTCTAACCGAGAAGTTAAGACGTATAAGGTATTATCAACCACAGAAGAGAAGCAAGAGAGACCAAGACCTTCCAGAAAGGAGAAAACTTGCCAGAATCCCGCTGAGGTGCCTGCAGCTCTGATCCATGGGGCTGGCTGCTGGTGCAGAATAGCAGGAGCAGAAACAAGGTGAAGGGATTTTCCACTCACATCAGCCTACTTGCAAAGTCAAGAAACCTCAAAGAAAAGACAGAAGGGACCATCTGAGCAGCTGCTGAAGGAGAACACAAATGGGTCCAGCTGAGCAGCTCCGGTGAAACTCCAGGCATCCCATCCCCCAACCGTCAGGGCCATAAATCTCTGGAGAACTCATTCAACGCTGGTCACCCAGCACCAAGAGAGTTCAAGGAGGGCACTCAGCATTGGTGAGATTGGAAACCACCCAAAAGGTAATAGGGCCTATTTACACAAAGCCAGATATGCAGGCCTACACTGGAAGTGCTAATCTCCCTTTCCATATCAGGAAAGGTTATGCATTATATTTGAATGATATATCCTGGGTTGGCTTTACCATTCTCAAATACACTGTGTTTTGGTGTTGACTATTGTTGCTTTTGATGTTTCCTGATTTTTAGGGCCTTTGTCTTTTTCTTTTGTCATTATTGGGGGAAGGGTCTGACTGCCCTAGGCTGACTTGGACCCCATTTCAAACCAGAAATTTCAACCTCCTACTTGACAGGATTAAGGGTGTAGGGCAATGCACACCCTTAGGGACTTTGGCTATATTAGATAATCTGTTTATTTTAGTCCCCACCCTTGTATAAATACTCTGTGCTGGTTTTGGTTGTATGTGTGTATTGCTCAGTTGAATTTTAGAATTTGGCTGTAATTTTCTGTACTCAGTCTACTGTAATACTTGAATAGCAGGCAAACTCAACACCTAGGGTCACTTCTGCTGTTTCTCTTGGAGTATAAGAGCTACAGCTGTCCCTCTAAACTCCTATACTGAAGATATATAAAGCCAGATTGACACAGCTAAGAACATTGCTGATAATTAGAAAACATAAGCATCAAATTATCTCAATATGCAAAAATCTCTACATTATAATACAACAAAAACAAAAAACCCAAGACAATACAATCTCACCAAAAAAATTATAAATCCATCAGAAATGACCTCCAGTAAGACTGCTTTAAATGGAATGCTTGATAAAGATTTCAAAACAAAAAAAAGATTATAACTATGTTCAAAGAAATCAAAGGAATAATCAAAGAAATAAACAAACTCTGGAAGGAATCCCAAGCAAACAAAGGTAACCAACTTAAAGAAATAAGGAGGTCAACATAAGATATGAGTAAGGAAATAGAAATAATGAAAAAATATTAATCAAAAATATTAGAAATGAAAAACAGAGTTAGTCAAATAGAAAACTCTGTAGAAAGTCTCACCAGTAGAATGGATTAAGGAGAGAACAGAATATCTAAACTAGAAAACCTGGTGGCAGGTCTGATACAGTCCCACAAAGAGAAAGATAAACTAATAGAAAGACATGAATGGGAATTTCAAGACATTCGGGACACTATGAAGAGATCAAACATAAGAATCCAGGAGCTGGGAGTGGTGGCACATGCCTTTAATCCCAGCACTCAGGAGGCTGAGGTAGGAGGATTGCCATGGGTTCGAGGCCACCCTGAGACTACATAGTGAATTCCAGGTTGGCCTGGGCTAGAGCGAGACCCTACCTCAAAAAACCAAAAGAAAAAAAAACATCAGGGCATAGTAGGAGAAGGATTTCACTCCAAAGGCATAACAGGTATTTTCAACAAAATCATAGAAGAAAACTTCCCCCAAATAGGGAAAGTGATGCCAATACAGATACAGGAAGCATATATAATGCCAAACAGACAAAATCAGGAAAGAACCTTTCACTATTGTATTATAATTAAACTACACAACACACAAAGCAAAGAAAATATATTGAAGGCACTCTCAAAGAAAAATCAGGTCATATACAAAGGCAAGCCCATCAGGATAACAGTAGATTATTCTACACAAACTTTAAAACCCAGAAGGGGTTGGAATGATGTATTCCAAGTTCTGAGAGATAACAACTGTCAACCAGTATTACTTTATCCTGAAAGCTATCCATCCAGATAGATGAAGAAATAAGGACATTCCACAACAAAAGTAGGCTAAAGGAATATGTGAACACCAAACCAGCTCTATAGAAAATACTTGACAGGATCTTCCATGCTGAGGAGAATGAAAAGCACACACATAAGGAACTTGGAAAAAATAAACCATACTCAAATACAAGTCAATAAAAGAGAGTAAAGGTAAAACCAGAAGAACTACAAAATAAGAAGAATGGCTAGAATAAGTACACATCTTTCAATAATAACTCTTAATATCAATGGCCTCAATGCCCCAACCAAAAGACACAGGTTTTCAGACTGGGTTAAAAAGCAGGATCCTTCAATTTGTTGCCTCCAAGAAACTCACCTTTCCACAAAAGATGGACACTATCTTAGGGTGAAAGTTTGCAAAATGGTGTTTCAAGCAACTGGGCCTAGAAAATAAGCAGGTGTCACTATCCTAATATCTGATAGGGTAGACTTCAGACCAACATTAGTTAGGAGAGATAAGGAAGGTCACTTTATATTGATTAAAGGAACACTTCAACAGAAGGACATTACAATCCTAAACATATGCACCTAACATGGGGGCTCCCAATTTCATCAAACAAACACTATTAGAACTAAGGTCACAGATAACAGCAAACACAGTTGTAGTGGGTGACTTCAACACCCCACTCTCATCAATTGACAGGTCATCCTGGCAAAAAATAAACAGAGAAACATCTGAATTAAATGAGGTCATAGAGCAAATGGGCCTAACAGATATATACAGGACATATCATCCAAATGCTGCAGATACACATTTTTTTCAGCAGCACATGGAACATTCTCTAAAATAGACCATATATGAGGACACAAAGCAAATCTTAAGAAATAAAGGAAAATTGAAATAATTCCTTGTACTCTATCTGATCACAATGGGATTCAACTACAAATCAACAGCAAGAAAAGCTATACAGGATACACAAAATCATGGAAACTAAACAATACACTACTAAATGACGAATGGGTTAAGGAAAAAATCAAGAAGAAAATCAAAAAAATTGGTAAAATCAAGTGATAATGAGAACACAACATACCCAAACCTTTGGGACACAATGAAGGCAGTCCTAAGAGGGAAATTTATAGCTTTAAGTGCCTATATTAAGAAATTAAAAAGGTTGCAAGTGAAAAAACTTAATGCCTCACTTTAAGGCCTTCGAAAAAGAACAAGGCAAACCAAAATCAGTAGGTGAGAAGAAACAATAAAGATTAGGGCAGAAATTAACAAAATAGAAACAAACAAACAAACAAACAACCCACACAAAATCAATGAAACAAAGAATTGGTTCTTTGAAAGGATAAACAAGATTGATAAACCCTTAGCAAATCTGACCAAAAGAAAGACAGATGAACCACAAATTAATAAAATTAGAGATGAAAATGACATCATTACAATAAATATCAAGGAAATTCAGAAAAGCATAGGGACATACTTTAAGAACATATACTCCACTAAGAATGAAAATCTGAAAGAAACAGATGATTTTCTTGATTTATATAACCTACCAAAATTCAATCAAGATGAGGTTAACCACCTAAATAAACCTATCACAAGTACAGAGATCCAAGAAGTTATAAGAAAATCTGCCAAATAAAAAAAAATCCAGGTCCAGATGGATTCATTGGTGAATTTTACCAGATCTTCATGGAAGAACTAACAACAATGCTTCTCAAACTTTTCCATAAAATAGCAAATGAAGTAATTCTACCAAACTCCTATGAAGCCAGCATCACCCTAATATCAAAACCAGAGAAACACTGAACAAAAACAGCAAGTTACAGACCAAAATCCCTGATGAACATAGATGCAAAAATTCTCAACAAAATATTGGCAAATAGAATACAAGAATATCTCAGAAAGATCATTCTCCCTGACCAGGTAGGCTTTATCCCAGAAATGCAGTGATGGTTCAACATATGCACACTGATAAATGTAATACACTATATAAATGGACTGAAGGACAAAAATCACATGATCATCTCATTAGATTCAGAGAAAGCATTGGACAAAGTTCAGCATCCCTTCATGATAAAAGTCCTGCCAAAACTGGGAATAGAAGGAACATATCTTGGGCTGGAGAGATGGCTTAGTGGTTAAGTGCTTGCCTGTGAATCCTAAGGACCCCAGTTCAAGGCTCAATTCCCCAGGTCCCATGTTAGCCAGATGCACAATGGGGTGCATACATCTGCAGTTCATTTGCAGTGGCTGGAGGCCCTGGCATGCCCACTGTTTTTCTCTCTCTGCCTCTTTCTCTCTCTGTCACTCTCAAATAAATAAATAAAAATAGAAATTAAAAAAGAAGGAACATATCTCACCTTAATAAAGACTATTTTTGACAAACCTTCAACCACATAATACGAAATGGAGAAAAACTTGAAGCTTTTCCACTAAAATTAATAGCAAGACAAGGGTGTCCACTGTTCCCACTTTTATTTAATGTAATACTAGAAGTCTTATCTATAGCAATAAGGCAAGAGACACACATAAAAGGATACAAATTGGAAAAGAAGAGATCAAAGTATTATTATTTGCAAATGAAATGATTCTATACATAAAGGATCCTGAAGACTCTACCAACAAACTGTTAGATCTGATAAGCACTTATAGAAATATAGCAGGATACAATATAAACACACAGAAATCAGTAGCCTTCTTATATGCTAACATCAAATATGATGAGGAAGAAATCAGAGACTCACTGCCATCCAAAAGTGCATCCAAGGTGTGTGTTTAGAAGCAGGTTGTGCTTGCTGGTGCTGGCTGCTGTCTGCTGTCTCTCTGCTAGAAGTGAGCCAGCTTCTTCTGCCATGATGAAGCTTTTCCTGGTATCTGTAAGCCCAAAATAATCACTTTGCTCCAATGAGCTGCTTTTGGTTAGGTGTTTGTCCAACAACAGAAGGTAACTGCAATAAGGGGGAATATGCTTAATATACAGTACGTACATGTACAAAAACTTTAAAAAATGAATGGTTTAAGGGCTTGAGAGATGGTTCAGTGGTTAAAAATGCTTGCTTCCAAAGCCTGACAACCAGAGTTTGATTTCCCATTACCCACATGAAGCTGGATGCACAAAATGGCACATGCATCTGGAATTTGTTTAAAGTGACAAGGCCCTGGCATGCCTATACCCACTCCATCTGTGTCTTCTTCTTTGTCTGTCTCTATCTTTCTCTTAAATAAATAAATAAATAAATAAAATATTTTAAAAAATATCCCTCCAGCTTCCCACAGGGCAGGAGCTCTTTAAACTTTCTTTTCTCTTTTCTTTCCATGATTTTCCCAGACCCTCCACATGGGATCTCTAGCCATGTGATTGCCTTTTTCCATGGCTCTGTATTTCCCTAAATAAATATAATAATTTAATAAAAATTTTAAAAATAGTCTTAAAGTTATTTATTTATTTATTTGCAAGCAGACTGAGAAAGAAAGGTGCGGGGGAGGCTAGGCCTTTCAGGGCCTCTTGCTACTTGCAAATGAACTCTAGACACACGTGCCACTTTGTGCGTATGGCTTTACTTGGCTACCGGGAACTAAAACACGAGCTGTCGTGCTTTTCCAGCAAGCAAGCACCTTTAATCTATGAGCCATCTCTCTAGCCCCCCTCCTTAAATAAAATTTTTAAAAGAGGCAGTGGCTTGGAAGATGGCTCTGTAGGTAAAAGCAATTGACATGAAAGTGTGATGACCTGAATTTGGATTCCCAGAATTCATGTACAGCTGGACATAGTAGTAGATGGGAGGTGAAAGCAGAATTCTTGGAAGCTATCAGAGTAGCTAGCCTGGCATACACACTGGCAAACAAAAGACCACGCCTCCATCAAGTTGGAAGGTAAGGACTACCATCTCCATATGCATGCTATGGCACATGCATGCCCATACTCTCACACATTCTCAGACAGAAGTAGTGTGGGAAACTGTGGGTGAGAGCCTTTATTTTCTGGCTCCTCAGAAAGCGATAAGTGAGGCAGGGTAAACTTGTATAGGATAGGCTAAGTATCCAACTTCATACCTGGTATGTGGTAGGTGCTTCTTAAGTGTTTGTTGTGTGAATGAAATACCAAATGATCCTAAACAAATGTACAATGAGTAGTCAGTGACATCACTGTTATTTTTGGTTGTTTTTGAGACAGAGGCTCCCTATGTTGCCCAGGGAGGTCTCAAAATCATGATCTTATGTGTGGGGAGGTGTGGTGTATGCTGCATACGTATTTGCTCTCACAGTGCCCTTATGCTTGCCTGCAGTGGGATGGCCTGAGGAGACCAGAGGGCAATGTAAAGTGAACTGCTATATTGTTCTTCCACCTGGTCTTGCTTTGAGTTGGTATCCTTTTACAAATTCAGGAGCTTGCAGAGCTCCAAAGGTTCTCAGGTCACTGCTCCTCTCTGCAAGAATGGCCATACCCAGGTGTTTTACATGGGCTCCGGAGATTTAAACTCAGCCGCCCCTCAGGCCCTCATTCTCAAAGTTGGTGACTAGGAGCCAGAACGTGGAGAAAATTAGGTCTCACCATCCAAGTCTGAGTTCATTTCACACTTGCAGAGGAGACAGCCTCTGCAGTAGCAGCATTTTTGCTTCTAAAAGCTGTAGGGATGGAAAAGGTGTGGCCTGACTAAGACTATCCAGTCCTCACACTTATCCACCATGGTACCCAGAATTTTTATTTAAGAGCCAGGCTCTTAGCACACAGGAGGCTGAGGTAGGTTTGGTGTTGAGTTCAAGGCCAATCTAGACTAAAATAGTGAGCTCTAAATTTGTTTTTATTTTATTTTTTTGAGTCAGAGTCTTATGCAGCCCAGGCTGGCTTCAAAACCTCGCTATATAGCTGAGGATGACCTTGAGTTGCTGATCGTCCTGCCTCCATCTCTGCTGGGATTAGTCATGCAATGCTGTAGTAAACTATGCTGTGACTGGCTTGTGCAGTGCTGAGGATTGAACCCAGCACTATCTACTGAGCTACATTCTTAGCACAGAACTCTCGAGTTTTTAAAAAGTCTTAAAATTATTATTTATTTGAGAGAAAGAGAAAGAAGGAGAGAGAGAGAGAGAGAGAGAGAGAGAGAGAGAGAGAGAGAGAGAGATTGAGAATGGGTGCACCAGGGTGTCTAGCCACTGCAGACGGACTCCAGACATATGCGCCATCCTGTGTGTCTGGCTTCAAGTGTGTCTTGGGGAAACAAACCTGGGTCCCTTGGCTTTGCAGGCAAGCACCTTAACCGCTAAGCCATTTCTACAGCCCTTTAGTTTTAATTCAAAGTCTAGTAGTCCCTTAAGCATCCTGACTCCCACCCCAACGCCACCATCAACGCTCCTCTCTCAAAGTCCGCACCCAATAAAGGATGCTGGTGGGACAAACCCTGAAGGGCAGGGTGAGGAAGTGGGTTTACACTCCAAGGACCTCCTAACAAGTCTTGGCCGCTACAGTTGCCCACTAACTAACTGCGCAGGGGGGCCAGTGGGCTGTAACTGTAGCCTGGTCCTGGCCCAACACGCCGCGTCCCCAAGCCTGCAGCCACGCCGAGCGGCATCTTAACCCAGCCTCAACCATCCAGACCAAGAGGCCTAGAAACTTGATCCGCTCAAGGGCATCCTTGGAATGAAAGATCGCTGGGTTTCTCTGCTGGTCCAGCAGGACTGAACCTGTAAACCATGCCCCTCATCTAAGCCTCACCCAGAAAGCCCACCCCCGTCCTAAGCCACGCCCACATCACTGCAGCACTTCCAGGCGGTAGTCCACAAGCTCAGCCCCTAGCTATAAGCCCTGCCCCTCATCTCCTGGGTCCTAAACACTCTTTAAGCCCCACTCACTCAGCTGCTGGTCAGCCCTGAGGCCTAGTGAGAGGCTGTTATTTGATAAAGCAGAAGTAAGATCTTCAAAGTGTGAGAAAAATATTGAGAGATCAGATGTAGCTACGAGATGCGGGCAATCAACACTGAGGACTGTGCAGCATGCCCCCTCTCCTCCCACATTCCCATCTCTCCTCATCCTTGCTCTTATTCCTCGTGGGTCATAAACGAAAAATAAGGAATGCTTGTAAATGAATCTTTTGCTTTGCTTCTGCTTTGCTTCTCTTACCTGGAACTCCTGGCTCTGCATTGCAAACCATTCTTCCTTCACGCCCTTCCTTCTCCCTTTCCTTCCTCCCTCCCTCCCTTCCTTTTTTTCTCCTTCCTTCCTTCTTCCTTCCCTTCCTTCCTTTTGTTGTTATTGTGGATGTTAATAATTTTACTGTGATTGTTCTCAGTAGATTGGAGAAAATTCACATGTACTCACTTTATGACTGAAAGTGTCCCATTACTACGATCTGATTTGAGAACAGATGCTCTTGAACAGCTGCCCTCTCCCCTTTCTTTCTGCCCAGTCCATGGCCACCAATGAAGTACTTTCGATTTCCATGGATTTGTCTGTTCTCAAAACCAAGGCATTTCTGTGGCATGATAAATAACCCACTGTGCAAAAAGATAGGAAGATGGGAGTGAAGTCACTGAGTCAGGGGAACAGGTGGCATAGGAGTGTGCAATTACAGGTCTTTTTTTTTTTTTTGAGGTAAGGTGTCACTGTAGCCCAGGCTGACCTAGAACTCTGTCATCACAGGCTGGCCTTGAATTCATAGTGATCCTCCTACCTCTGCCTCTCAAGTGCTGGGATTAAAGGCGTATGCCACCATGCCCAGCCCAGATATAGGGTTTTTAAATAATGATTTTCTCTAGGGCTCTAGCAGCCTGAGGCTTGTCAAAACCCCAGGTGTTTGCAGGTGAGGGACCTGATGGAAGGAAAGGGTCCTGCTGGTAAGGAGAAGAGGGGTGCTGGCTGAGAGGCCTGGGATGGAGTGGAAGGAATCCATAGGGCATATGGGACAAGCCAGACTCTGAGAAGCAGGTGGAGTTTACACACACTTTGGTCTATCTATGCAGTAGGGAGAAACCCAGAGTTCTGAACAGCAGGCAGAGAGGAGGACGGAGGGAGGAAGAGATAATAGAAGGAGGCAGGGCATTGCAGGGTGGGGCTCTGCTTATATCTATAAAGGGTGTAGTTAGCCTGTTGACTCCTCAGACAGTACACCCGACAGTGGGCACTAACTCCCAGGAACCCAAAAGCATTGGTGAGTTCTTTCCCTGACTATAGTAGAGACCACCAGCAGGTCCCTGGTATACCACCAGTGTCTCTTGTGCTACCTGCTTCTCTTCCAGAGATCCCAGGGCCTGGCCTGAGATCCTGCTATCCTCATCACGCATCCATCCAGCTCTCCATTTGATCCCATTAAACCTTCAGGACCCAGAACAAGGTCTAACCTGCAGCATGAAATTATGGCTCTTTTCCTGTCTGATAGCTTGCTTCGTGGAGGTCTGGATCCCCACTGTCCACACTCAAGGTATTGTCTTCACTCATACCTAACCATGCCCTAGCCCCTGGGCACTCCTTTCCTTATCCATCTTTCCTGTTCTCCTTATACCCTTTACTTGCCCCTCATTTTCTGAAGTCTCCTCTGGTCCCCATTTCCACTGAATTATCCAGTGGCTCTTCTGTTGGGCATAGCAGGAGTTCTTAGCCTTTGTATAACCTTTGGGGTGGAGGAAATTGGAAGATCCCATTTCTTATTCCAGAGCCCTTCACCCTGACCCTGGAGTGCCTACTTTGCAGGACTCCACAGTGGCCTAGGGGCTGTGGAAAGTAAGAGAGTGGCTTCTAGTCATCAACAAAGCCACATACAGCCGAGGACACACTAGAGTGTCCTTCCTCCCCTGCAAAGCTAGGGATGGGATTGGAGCTCAGAGGCTTGGAGACCTTCCAAAGTGGACTCATCAAAGCCTTGACCCACCTTTCCTGTGTGGTCCAGGAGGTAAGCTTTTCTCTTTCAACCATGGAGGGGGCCTCAGTTTCCTCTTCTACTAAGTGGGAATCTGAAATTTCTACTGTGAGGAGCGGACATTAGGATTCAATGAGCTAACTGCTGCAAACCTCTCTTAGTCCTGTGCTCAGCAAAAAGGATTACAATTGTTATAAATGGGGAACTGTGTTGGACTTCCTCCTCAAGAGCAAGTACTTGAAAATTTCAATCATCCAAGACAGTCTAGCCATGCAACAACCCTGAGGAGCCCTGATGGTGAGTGTTACATCCCTGGGTACTGTACAAAACCACTAAGTCCCAGCAGATGGCCACACAGGTCCCCAGGACAGATTGAGGGCCCAAGGCTCCCACACCCCTGCCCTGCCTACTCCTGTACTGGGTCCTGCAAGTTCTATCCTGGCTCCCAGAGAAGCCTACCCTTTGCCCAGGAGTGAGGCTGGGCTTTTTTTTTTTTTTTTCCCCTCAAGTCTGTTATCAGAGCCAAGCCCAGCCACTGCCCTTTGATCTGGGGGGAAAGTGGCCCCCAGCATTGGACAACACCCGCCAAGAAGCTCTGGAGCTCCAGATCCTACCTGATATCAATGACCCTTGTCTTCAGGGGCCAAGGTTGAGGGATGTATGGAGGGCTGGGCTGTCTTCCTGGACCATATCGCTGGCAGAGGGGGATTTAAGAATGTCTTGAAGGCTGGCTGAGTAGAGGAGCCCACCATCTCATTAAAACCTTTTTGGTTAATTCATTCTTCTTGTTCCTCTTCCAGATTTTTCTGAAATCATCTCCTCCTGCTTCGGTTCCCTCATCACCTGTACAATTTCCTCTTTGCTTCTCTGTCTTTCCATCAAGCTAGAGCTCCTTTCCTCACAAAGACTCTGTCCCATTTATTTCTGTGTTGTTTGAACATTTGGTGCCCCAGGGAATCTCTCTGTCTCTTGCATGCATGTATATATGTGGTGTACTTGTGTGTTGATTATGTATGGGGTGCATGCATGTGGAGGACAGAGATTGACATTGCATGTCTTCCTCAATCTCTCTCCATCATATTTATTTACTTATTTTTAAAATATTTTATTTATTTATTTGAGCAGGGAGTGAATGTATGGGTGTAACAGAGCCTTTTGCTGCTGCACAGGATCTCCAGATACAGACAGTACTTTGTGCATATGGCTTTTCATGGATATTAGGGAATCGAACCCTGGCCTACAGGCCTCACAAATAGCATTTAACCACCAAGCCATCTCCCCAGCCCTCCATCATATATATTTTTTGAGGTAGGTTCTTATTCTAGCTCAGGCTGACCTGGAATTCACTCTGTAGTCCCAGGCTGGCCTCAAACTCACTGCATTCTTCCTACCTCTGCCTCCTGAGTGCTGGGATTAAAGGCGTGAGCCACCATGCCCAGCCTTTTTAAAAAATTAAATGTTTTTGAGACAAGGTCTTTCATTGAACCTAGAGCTCACTGCTTTGGCTAAACTAGGTAGCCACTGAGCCCCAGAAATTCTCTAGTCTCTACCTCCCAAACTCTGGGATTATAGACATGTGTGACCATACCCATATTGTACATGGGTGCTGGGTGTCCAAGCTCAGGTCCTCATGCTTCCATGGCAAGCACTTTACCCATTGAGCCCTCACCCCAGCTTCTTAGAAGAAACACTTTTGTTAGGCCAATAGGAAAACCAACATAGAACTCCTTATTTGGTTGGGTAGGCTGAGTGGTCACTGTGATGAGGACAGAAGGAAGAGGGATTGGAGTCAGTTCATGTAAGTACAGGCCAGTGTGCAGCTAGAGCTAGGACTTTAAGAAAAGCTCAATAACCTGCATATGTGTTTATTTAGAAACAGGATCTCATGTAGCCCAGATTAACCTTGAACTCTTATGTTGCCAAGACTGGCCTTAGGCTCTTTTGATATGTTTTAAAAAATATTTATTTATTTTCAAGGGCACAGAGAGAGAGAGAGAGAGAGAGAGAGAGAGAGAGAGAGAGAGAGAGAGAAGAGAGAGAGAGAGAGAGAAAGAGAGAGAGAGAGAGAGAATGAATTGGTGTTCCAGGGCCTGTAGCCACTGCTAACAAACTCCAGATACACACACCACTTTGTGCATCTGGCTTTACGTGGGTATTGGGGAATTGAACTTGGGTCATTTGGCTTTGCAGGCAAGTGCCTTAATTTCTGAGTCATCTCCTCATCCTGTGTATTTTAATATGACATTTCTTTTTTTTATTTATCTATTATTTATTTTGTTGTTTTTTTTTCTTTTCAATTTTTTTTAAATTTTTTTGTTCATCTTTATTTATTTATTTGAGAGTAACAGAGAGAGAAAGAGGCAGTTAGAGAGAGAAAGAATGGGCGTGCCATGGCTTCCAGCCACTGCAAATGAACTCCAGACACATGCGCCCCCTTGAGCATCTGGCTAACGTGGGTCCTGGAGAACTGAGCCTCGAACCGGGGTCCTTAGGCTTCACAGGCAAGCGCTTAACCGCTAAGCCGTCCCTCCAGCCCCAATTTTTTTATTAACAACTTCCATGATTATAAACAATATCCCATGGTAATGCCCTCCCTACCCCCACTTTCCGCTTTGAAACTCCATCATATCTCTTCCTTCTCTCAATCAGTCTCTCTTTTATTTTGATGTCATCATCTTTTCCTCCATTATGATGGTCTTGTATAGGTAGTGTCAAGCACTGTGAGGTCATGGACATTCAGGCCATTTTGTGTCTGGGGGGAGCATGTTGTAAGGAGTCCTACCCTTCCTTTGTCTTTCTGGCACCTCTTCTGCAATAGTCCCTGAGCCTTGGAAGGTGTGATAGAGATATTGCAGTACTGAGCACTCCTGTCACTTCTTCCCAGCACCATGATGCCTTCTGAGTCATCCCAAGGTCACTGCCATCTGAAAAGATAGGATTCTCTACCAAAAGTGAGAGCAGTATTAATACAAGCGTATGAACATTAAGAGAAGTGCTTACTGGGTAGTTGATAAGCATAGTATATACATTTAGCCAGACAGCAGCAAACATTACACCCTTAAGGCTCATGACCCCTGTTTTAAGTTTTCAGTTTCAGGGATGTATTCTCTCCCATGGAATGGGTCTCCAGTCCAGTTAGAGGGTAGTTGGTTTCCCCCATAACAGACATGCCACTATTGCACCCATTGGCTCATTTGGCCTGGCTGGCCGAATATAAGGCTTGCAGTGTCCACTGTTGAGTATCTTCACTGGTGATTTTTATCTCTCTCCCATTGAACTGCATGCAGAATGGCTTCTTCCAGCTTTCTGTCAGCTGGTCTACATGGAGGAGGTTATCAGCTCCATTCCAGCAGGAATTCTCAGTGGCTTTGCAGCCCAATTATGTGGACTCTTCAGCAGTAGGGTCTTACCATCAATTTCTGGTGGGAAACCAAGGGCCTCGGCAATGGACTATAATGTTTTGGGGGCATTAGGGACCTCCCTGGCCAACAGCTCACTGGAAGGTATCCCATCCCTGGCACTGTAATATGACATTTCTATATATGTACATAATTTATTTTTAAAAATATTTTTAAATTTTTATTTATTTGACAGAGACAGAGGGGGGGGGAGAGAGAGAGAGAGAGAGAGAGAGAGAGAGAGAGAGAGAGAGAGAATGGGCATGCCAGGGCCTACAGCCACTGCAAATTAACTCCAGATGCGTGTGCCCCTTGTGCATCTGGCTAAGGTGGGTCCTGGGGAATCAAACCTCAGTCCCTTGGCTTTGCAGGCAAATGCCTTCACCACTAAGCTATCTTCTAGTCCCATAATGTATTTTTTAAAATTTTTATTTTTTATCGACAGCTTCTATACTTACAGACAATAAACCATGATATTTCCCTCCCCTGCCCCACATTCCCCTTCACAACTCTGCTCTCATATCCCCTCCCTCTCTCCATCAGTCTCTCTTTTAATTTGATGTCATCATCTTTTTTTCCAATTATGAGTGTCTTGTATAGGTATTGCTAAGCACTGTGAGGTCATGGATATCAAGGCCAATTTCCATCTGGACAGTTGCATTGCAACATTCTTTCCACCACCTCTTCTGCAATAGACCCTGAGCCTTGGGGGTTGTGATAGAGATGTTTCAGTGATGGACACTCTTCCATCTCTCCTTCTCAGCACTATATTGCCTTTTAGGTCATCCCAGTGGTCATCGACATCTGAAAAGAGAAGTGTCTTTAACCAGAAGTGGGAACAGCATTAATATACGAATATGAAAAATAAGTATAGTGCTTTCCAGGCAATTGGGTGAGAATAATATATACATTTATCCAGATAAGAGCAGGCTTTAAACCCCTAAGGCTCATGACCTCCCCTGCCATAGGCTTTTAAAAAAACTATATATATATATCCGAGAGAAAGAGAGGGAGAGAGAGAATGGGCATGCCAGGGCATCCAGGCACTGGAAATGAACTCCAGACACATGTGCCCCCTTGAGCATCTGGTTTACATGGGTCCTGGAGAATTGAACTGGGATCCTTTGGCTTTGCAGGCAAATACCTTAACCACTAAGCCATATCTCCAGCCCTGCCATATGCTTTTGATTAGGTTTTCCATACAAGGCATGATGTATTTCCTCCTATAGAGTGGGCCTTCAGTCCAATTAGAGAGCAGTTGGTTTCCCCCAAAGCAGACATGCCACTAGTGCACTTGTTCAGTCATTTGGCCTGTCTGACCAAACATGAGGCTTCCAGTGTCCACTGTCATCACCACTGATGACTTCTGTCTACCATAGGGCTGCATACAGTGCAGCTTTTTCCAGCTTTTCATTGGCTTGGATACAGGAAGAAGGTTTTCTGCTCAGCACTAGCTTGATTTCTCAGTGACTTTGCTGCTCAGGCATGTGAAGTCTTCAGCAATAGGGTCTTACCATCTCTTTCTCATGGGGAACCAAGGACCTTGGAAACAGCCTGTAATGTTTTGGAGGCAACAGGGACCTCCCTGGCCAACAACTTGCTGGAAAGTATCCCATTCCTGGCACTGAAAATTTTCTAGTAACAATCTATGGCTCTGGATGTGCCATTATTCAAAAAAGGAGTTTTTCATATGTCTTATTTAGAATATCTTGAATTTTGATTTTCATTTACACAGTCTCTTCCCCTGGCCTTGCTTAGGCCTTTCCCCTCCCTGTAATCTGTTCTTCTACTTACATATATACACACTATCATCCCCTTAAGTCATTCCCTCTCCTCCCTCCCTTATGGTATTTTTCTAGCTTACTGGCCTCTGCTACCAATTTTTGGTTCCAGCTCACACACATTTCTATACATTTGAAGCTAGGATCCACATATGAGAGACAACATGTGATGCTTGGCTTTCTGGGTCTGGGTTAACTCACTTACTACAATCCTTTCCAGATCTGCCCATTTCCCTGCAAATTTCATAGTTTATTTTTCTTCACCACTGAATAGAATTCCATTGTGTAAATGTACCACTTACTACACTAGGATCTCATGAAATTACAAAGCTTTTGTACAGCATAGGACACTGTGAAAATATACAAAGAACTCAAAAATAAGAACAATAAGAAATCAAACAACCCAATCAATAAAAGAGGGGGGGGGGGCTATGGAACTAAATAGAGAGTTCTCATCAGAAGAAATACAGATGGCATATAAACATCTCACTTACTATAATCCTTTCCAGATCCACCCATTTCCCTGCAAATTTCATAATTTATTTTTCTTTACCACTGAATAGAATTCCATTGTGTAAATGTACCACATCTTTATTATCCATTCATCTATGGAGGAACATCTAGGCTGGTTCCATTAGCCATTGTTTTCCATAGCTATTGTGTAGCAAGAAACATGGTTGTGCAATTATATCTAAGGTAGTGAGAAGGGTCATTAGGATATATGCTAGGAGTGCTATAGCTGGATCATATGACAAATATATTTTTAGCTGTCACAAGAATCTCCACACTGATTTCCATAATGGGTATACCAGACTACATTCCCACCAACACTATAGAATGGTTCCCCTTTTTCTGCATCCGCACCAACATTTATTTTCATTTGTTTTTTTGATAATAGCCATTCTGACAGGAATGAGATGGAATCTCAAAGTAATTTTAATTTGCTTTTCCCTGGTGGCTAAGGATGTAGAACACTTTTTTAGATGTTTATACGTCATCTGTATTTCTTCTGATGAGAACTCTCTATTTAGTTCCATAGCTCCCCCCTTTTTTTGATTGGGTTGTTTGATTTCTTATTGTTCTGGTTTTTGAGTTCTTTGTATA
Source organism: Dipus sagitta (assembly GCA_036346955.1). NCBI lineage: Eukaryota > Metazoa > Chordata > Mammalia > Rodentia > Dipodidae > Dipus > Dipus sagitta. The sequence goes on along the minus strand of CM070773.1, from coordinate 71,546,872 downwards.
TTCTGGATATTAATGCCCTGTCAGATGTGTAGCTGTGAAAGATTTTCTCCCATTCTGTAGGTTGTCTCTTTGCTCTTTTCACAGTGTCCTTGCTTATCTGTTTCCAATGTTGCCTGGGTAATTGGTACCCACACAGGTATCTAGACTAATTAAAGATGTTTCAGGCTGGAGACATAGCTTAGTTGATAAGGCACTTGCGTGAAAAGCCAAAGGACCCAGGTTTGATTCCTCAGGACCCGTGTAACCAGATGCACAAGGTGGCACATGCGTCTGGAGTTCATTTGCATCAGCTAGAGGACCTGGAAGCCCATTTTTTCTCTCTCTCTTTCCCACTCTCTCTCTCATCTATCTATCTCCCTATTTCTCTTTCTTTCTGTCTCTTAAATAAATATTGTACCATTTAAAAATTTTTTAAAAAGATGTTTTCAAACACAAGTGACAAGACTTTATACTGTCTTACTTGTCTTTTTCCTAACAATGTCTAGGTTAAATTAATTTCTTTAGATTTGTTGGTAGAAATATTGTTTTCAAGACCAGTAACATGTTCTACCTGTATTTATACCTATTAGATGTTTAAAAGACAAGACGTGCCTATGTTATATGCTTCAGATATGGTCTATGCTGCCACAGGACAACTAAACTTAAAGGTTGGACAAAATAAGCATTTGTACCATTCTTTTTTCTTTTTCTTCTTGAGGTAGGGTCTTGCTCTCTCCCAAGCTGACCTGGAATTCATTATGTAGTCTCAGGGTAGCCTCGAACTCTTGGCAATCCTCCTACCTCTGCCTCCCAAGTGCTAGGACTAAAGGCATGTTCCACCATGCCTGGCTTCCATTCTTTAACTAGATCTATTTCTGTAATCAAATGTATGATATGTGTACACACTTCAAAGTTGGAGTCACTTTCTTTCTAAGTGTTCTAGTAACCTATGTAGAAACCAAAGCCAATTGGATTCATCAGAGATAAAAAGGCCAATATTTTTGCCCTGCTCTCAGGTCACAAGGCCTTTGGAGATGATGGGGCACTTCTACACTAGCCATCTGGTAATTCACCTGTCTTCCTGATCAGGTTGGACATGGAGACCCAGGAACAAAAAATCCCAGAAACAAAAAATCAGTGTGCAGTCTGAACAGCAGAGTCACAACAGGAAGAAAAAAAAAAAAATCTGTCCTCCTGGTTTCCCAAAGAGGGAAAGCTACTTGGCAAGCATGGTCCTGACTCATCCTAACAGACAACATCAATACTGGAAAATCCATGGTGCTCCTCACAGGCCCCTAGAGTTTCCTTTGGAGAGCCATTAATTACCTCTAAAATTAGTCCTTGATTACATGTTGGCTACCTGCTCTTGGTCTTAATCAGAGAGAAATGTATAACCAAAGGTAAAGGGATGCCTCAAATATTATTGGATGGCCTATTAAGTAACACAAGCAAGGCCTTAAGACATGTTGGCTCCCTCTGTAATAGTTTTAACTTTACAATAAGAGAAAACAACATTAGATGTCAAAATTGTTATTTTCTTTTTTAAACAAGTTATTGACAACTTTCATAATTGTAGACAATAAGCCATGATAATTCCCTCCCCCTCACCTTCCCCTTCACAACTGTACTCCCCATCATATCTCCTTCCCCTTTCAATTAGTTTCTCTTTTATTTTGATGCCATCATCTTTTCCTCCTATTATACTGGTCTTGTGTAATTAATGCCAGGCACTGTGAAGTCATGGATATTCGTCTGACAGATCACATTGGAAGGAGTCCCACCTTTCCTTTGGCTCTTATATTCTTTCTGCCACCTCTTCCACAATGGACCATAAACCTTAGAAGGTGTGACAGAGAAATTTCAGTGCTGAGCATTCCTCTGTCACTGCTTCTTTGCACTACGGTGCCTTTGAGGCATCCCTGAGGCCACTGCCATCTGAAAAGAAAAGCTTCTATAACTAAAAGTGAGAGTAGTATTAATATATACATATGAACATTAAGAGAAGTGCTTACTGGGCAATTTGCTGGGCATAATATATGCATTTAGCCAGACACCATCAGGTATTACAAACCTAGGGATCATGACCTCTCCCATCATAGGATTTCAGTGTTAGGCATGTATTCCCTTCTGTGGAGCAGGCCTCAGTCCAATTAAAGAATGGTTGTTTTCCTCCATAACAGACATTCTGATATTGCACCCATTGGCTCATTTGACCTGGCTGGCCAAACTTAAAGCTTGCAGTGTCCACTGCTGTTTATCTCCACTGATGACTTCTCTCTCTCTCTCTCATAGAGCTGGATGCAGCATAGCCTTTTTCCAGCTTTCTGTCAGCTTGTCTACAGGGAGTAGTTTTTGAGTTCACTTTGAGCAAGATTTCTTAGTGTGGAGTCTTTAGCAGTATGGTTTTACTATATATTCCTGGTGGAAGGTATCCCATTCCCGGCACTGAATTTTTTCTAGTAATAATCTATGGCTTCTGAGTGTTCCATTGTCCAAAACAGTATGCTACATTTGGATTTTTCATACCTTCTTAGATTTTGATCATCCCTCCCCCACCCTTTTCTCAATCTCTTCCCCTGACCTCACTTAGGCCTTACCATCCCCTTAAGTCCTCCCCTCTCCTCCTTCCCTTATAGGCACTTTCTAGATTACTGGCCTCTGTGACCAAGTTTTACTCCAATTCACATACAAGTCCAAACATTTTTAGCTAGGATCCACATATGAGAGAGATCATGTGGTACTTGGCTTTCTGGGCCTGGGTTACCTGACTAAGTATGATCCTTTCCAGGTCTATCCATTTTCCTGCAAATTTAATAATTTCATTTTCCTTTACTGCTGAATAGAACTCCATTGTATAAATGTAGCACATCTTCATTATTCACTCATCAGTTGAGGGAGATCTAGGCTGGTTCCATTTTCTAGCTATTGTGAACAGAGCAGCAATAAACATGGATGAGAAAGTATGTCTAAGGTAGTGAGACAAGTGGAATAGGTGGGTCATATGGTAAATCTATTTTTAGCTGACCCAGAATCTCCACACTGATTTCCACAATGTCTGTACCTAATTACATTCCCATCAACAGCGTAGAAGGGTTCCTCTTTTTCTGCATCTTCACCAGAATTTATTGTCATTTGTTTCCTTGATGACAGCTATTTTGACAGGAATAAGATGGATCTCAAAGTAGTTTCAGTTTGCATTTCCCTGATGGCTAAGGATGCATAATATTTTTTAGGTGTTTATATGCCATCTGTATTGCTTCCTTTGAGAACTCTCTATTTTGTTTCATAGTCCACTTTTTTAATTGAGTTATTTGATTTCTAATTATTTAGTTTTTTGAGTTCTTCATGTATTCTGGATATTAATCCTCTGTCAGATGTAGAGCTGCCAAAGATTTTCTCCCATTCTGTAGGTTGTTTCTTTGCTCTATTCACAGTGTCCTTTGCTGTACAAAAGCTTTGTAATTTCATGAGATCCCAGTGGTTGATTAGTGGTTTTATTTCCTGAGCCCTTGGGGTTATATTCAGAAAGTCATTGCCTATGCCAGTATGTTGAAGGGTTTCCTGTGCCTTTTTCTCCAGCAATTTCAGAGTTTCAGGTCTGATATTAAGGTCCCTAATCCACCTGGACTTGATTATTCTGCATGGAGAAAGACAAGTATCTATTTTCATCCTTTTACATATAGATATCCAGTTTTCTCATCACCACTTGTTCAAGAGGCTGTATTTTCTCCAATGAATATTTTTGGTATTTTTGTCAAAAATGAGATGGCTGAAGCTTCCTGAATTAACATCTGGGTCCTTTATTCTGTTCCATTGATCTACATGTCTGTCTTTGTGGCAATACCATGCTGTTTTTGTTAGTATGGCTTTGTACTATAGCTTAAAATCAGGTATGGTGATACCACCAGCCTTATTTTTGTTGTTCAAAATTGTTTTGGCTATTTGAGGGTTTTGTGCTTTTAAGTGAATTTTAGGATTATTTTAATTATTTTTATTTTTTCTATTTCTGTGACGAAATGACATTGCAGTTTTAATGGGGATTGCATTAAATATATAGATTGCTTTTGGTAAAATGGACATTTTCACAATAGTGATTCTTCCAATCCAAGAACATGGGATGTCTTTCAATTTCCTTGTGTCTTCTGCAACTTCTTGCTTGAGTGTTTTAAAGTTCTCATTGTAGAGATCTTTCACTTTCTTGGTTAAGTTTATTCCAAGGTACTTTATTTATTTATCTTTTTTGATGCAATTGTGAATGGGAGAGATTCCCTGATTTCATCACCCATATGTTTGTTGTTAGTTGTTGTTATATATGTTGTATAGTGTTGTTAGGAAAGCTACTGATTTCTCTGTTTATTTTGTATGCTGCTATGTTGCTGAAAGTGTTTATCAGTGCTGAGAGTTTGTTGGTAGAGTCTTTAGGGACCTTTATCTATAGAATTATATTATCTGCAAATAATGATAATTTGATATCTTCCTTTCCAATTTGTATCCCTTTTATGAGTGTCTCTTGTCTTATTGCTATGGCTAAGACTTCTAGTACATCCAGTAAATAAAAGTGGGGACAGTGGACACCCTTGTCTTGTTCCTGAATTTAGTGGAAAAGCTCCAAGTTTCCCCCTGTTTAGTATTATGTTGGCTGTAGGTTTGTCATAAATAGCTTTTATTATTATGTTGTCGTATTTTCCTTCTGTTCCCAGTTTCTATAATACTTTTACCATGAAGGGGTGTTGAATTTTGTCCAATGCCTTTTCTGCATCTTAAGGGATGATCATGTGATTTTTGTCCTTAAGACCATTGATATGATGTATTACATTTATCGATTTGTGTATGTTGAACCATCCCTGCATCCCTGGAATAAAGCCAACTTGGTTGGGGTGAATAATCTTTCTGATATATTCTTGCATTCTGTTTGCCAATATTGTATTAAGAATTTTTGCATCTATGTTCATGAAGGAGATGGTCTGTAATTTTCTTTTTTTGTTCTCTCTTTTTCTGGTTTTGGTATCAGGGTGATTCTGGCCTCATAGTTCAGTAGAATTCCTTCTTTTTCTATTTTGTAGAAAAGTTTGAGAAGCAGTGGTATTAGTTCTTCAGTGAAGGTCTGGTAAAATTCATCAGTGCATCCATCTGGGCCTGGACTTTTTTTAGTTGGGAGACGTTTTATAACTGCTTGGATCTCTGTACTTGTTACTTAATTTACGTGTTTTTTCTCATCTTGATTTAATTTTGGTAGGTCATATGGACCAAGAAAATCATCCATTTCTTTCAGCTTCTTAAACTTAAAGACATATGTATTCCTTTTTAAAAATATTTTATTATTTATTTGATGGAGAAAGAGGGAGAGAGAGAGGTACAGAGAGAGAATGGGCACGCCAGGGCCTCCAGCCACTGCAAACAAACTCCAGACACATGCACCCCCTTGTGCATCTGGCTAATGTGGATCCTGGGGAATTGAACCTGGGTCCTTTGGCTTTGAAGGCAAATGCGCTGACTGCTAAGCTATCCCTCCAGTCTGGGACATATGTATTCTTAATGTATGTCCTATGATTTTCTGAATTTCTTTCTATTTTTTATATGGTGTCTTTTTCATCTCTAATTTTATTAATTTTTATCTCTTTCTTCTGGTCAGATTTGCTAAGGTTTTATCATTCATGTTTATCCGTTCAAAGAACCAAATCTTTGTTTCATTGATTGTTTGGATTTTTTTTGGAGGGGGGTTTCATTAATTTCTGCCCTAATGTTTATTATTTCTTCCCATCTACTGATTTTCGGTTTGCCTTGTTCTTTTTCCAAGGTCTTAAGGTGAAGCATTAAATTATTTATTTGTGAACTCTCTAATTTCTTAATATAGGCACTTAGAGTTATAAATTTCCCTCTTAGGACTGCCTTCATTGTGTCCCAAAGGTTTTGGCATGTTGTATTCTCATGATCATTTGATTCTACGAATTTATTGATTTTGTTTTTGATTTCTTCAATGACCCATTCATCATTCAATAGTGTACTGTTTAGTCTCCATGAATTTGTGTATGCTCTGTAGTTTTTCTTGTTGCTGATTTGCAGTTTAATCCCATTGTGGTAATATAGAGTACAAGGGATTATTTAAATTTTCTTGTATTTGTTGAGATTTTCTTTGTGTCCCAATATATGGTCTATTTTAGAGAATGTTCCATGTGTTGCTGAGAAAAATGTATATTCTGCAGCATTTGGATGGAATGTTCTGTAGATATCTATTAGGTCCATTTGTTCCATGACATCATTTAATCCAGATACCTCTCTGTTTATTTTTTGCCAGGATGATCTGTCAATTGATGAGAGTTGAGTATTAAAGTCACCCACTTAAATTTTGTTTGGTGTTACCTGTGACCTTAAGTCTAATAGTATTTGATGAAATTGGGAGCCCCCCATGTTAGGCGAATATATGTTTAGGATTGTAATGTTCTCCTGTTGGAGTGTTTCTTTAATCAGTATAAAATGATCTTCTTTACCTTTTCTCACTAATGTTGGTTTGAAGTCTATCCTGTCAGATATTAGGATAGCAACCCCTGCTTGTTTCCTAGGCCCAATTGCTTGAAATGTCGTTTTCCATCCTTTCATCCTAAGACAGTGTCTATCTTTTATTGAGAGATGAGTTTCCTGGAGGCAACAAATGGTGGGATCCTGCCTTTTAATCCAGTATGTAAGCCTGTGTCCTTGGGTTGAGGCACTGAGGCCATTGATATTAAGAGTTATTATTGAAAGGTATGTATCTATTCTCACCATTCTTCTTATTGGGTATTGTTTCCTAATTTCTCTTTACTCACTTGTTTTAACTGTTATTTAAGTATGGTTTATTTTTTCCTACTTCCTCCTGTGTGTGTTTTGCTTTCTCTTCAGCATGAAGGATTCCTTCAAGTATTTTCTGTAGAGCTGGTTTAGTTGCCCTAAATTCCTTTAGCCTGGGCTGTAGGGATGGCTTAGGAGTTAAGGCATTTGCCAGCAAAGCCAAAGGAGCCAGGTTAAATTCCCCAGGACCCACGTTAGGCAGATGCACAAGGTGGCACATGCATCTGGAGCTTTTTGCAGTGGCTGGAGGCCCTGGTGTGCCCATTCTCTCTCTTTCTCTCTTTCTCTTTGTCAAATAAGTAAATAAAAATAAAATATTAAAAAAATTCCATTAGTCTGTTTTTGTTGTGGAATGTCCTTACTTCTCCATCAATTTGGATAGATAGCTTTGCAGGATAAAGTAATCTTGGTTGACAGTTGTTATCTTTCCAAACTTGGAATACATCTTCCAAGCCCTTCTGGCTTTTAAGTTTTGTGTTGAGTAATCTGCTGTTATTCTGATGGGCTTGCCTTTGTAGGTGACTTGCTTTTTCTCTCTAACTGCTTTCAATATATTTTGTTTGGTTTGTGTGTTTAGTAGTTTAATTGTAACATGGGAAGGAGAGGTTCTTTTCAGGTTTTGTCTGGTTGGTGTTCTAAAGCTTCTTTTATGTGCATTGGAATTTCTTTCCCAATTTGGAGAAAATTTTCTTCTATGATTTTGTTTCTGGATTGAAATTATTCTCCTTCTGCTATACTGTGAATTCTTATGTTTGATCTTTTCATAGTGTCCCAGATATCTTGAAATTCTCATTCATACCTTTCTATTACCTTGTCTTTCTCTTTGTTGGACTGTATTAGGGTTGCCACCTGGTCTTCTAATTTAGATATTCTTTTCTCTCCTTCATCCATTGTACTGAGGAGACTTTCCAGGGTTTTTTTTTTTATATATATTTTACTTTTATTTATTTGACAGAGAAAGAGGGAGAGAGAGGGAGAGAATGGGCACACCAGGGCCTCCAGCCACTGCAAATGAACTCCAGATATGTGTTCCCCCTTGTGCATCTGGCTAACATGGGTCTCCTGGGGAACTGAACCTGGGTCCTTTGGCTTTGCAGGCAAACACCTTAGCTGCTAAGCCATCCCTCCAGCCCACCACAGAGTTTTTTATTTGACTGACTGTGGTCTTCAGAGCTAGAATTTCAGCCTGGTTTTTCTTCAGCATTTCTATTTCCTTACTCATGACTTGTAATGACCTCTTTATTTCATTAAGCTGGAAGCTGGTGTCTTGTGTTTTCTTTCAGGAGTTTGTGTTCTTTAATTCCTTTGTTTTCTTCTTTGAAGCCTTTGATTTCTTTGACTATAGATACAATCATAGAGATTTATTTATTTAGGTGTGATTGTTGTGATTACAGGCCTTTACCACCTTTCCCAGATATTTACCAGATATAGTAAGTGTGGTGTATATGGTGTATGCACATGTGTATACAGCTGTGCACATCTCATGTGCATGTATGCAGAGGCCAGAAGAGGATGTCATTGCTCTTTCATCTCCTTACAACAGGGTCCTCCCTATACTTGTAACTCATCATATTTTAATTCGGCCAGCTGATCCTCTTGTCTCTGTCACTCTCAGTTCTGGGGTAACAGGCATGTGTTGCCATGTACAGCTTTTTATGTAGGTACTCAGGATCAAACTTAGGTCCTCATGCTTGTGCAGCAAGTGCTCTGACTCTCTGAGGTATCTCTCCAGACTATTTAGGTTTCTTGAAACAGGGTCTAGTTCAGCCCAGTCTGTCCTCAAACTCATGATTTTTTGGCCTCAGCCTCCTGATTGCTGTGATTACAGGCAAGTGCCACCTCATTCAGCTAACCTGTCCATTTTTAGTAAAGTAGGATTGGACTGAGTGGTCTGCAGGCCCTCCTCCGTGTGTATCTGCCATTTGCCCTAGAGCAAGAATAGAATTAACTTTGGGCCATTTATTTCACTATGAACCCTCTCCAGTTCTTGCCAGCTGTCTCCATAGCAAGATGTAAAAGTGAGCTAGGCAGCTTCCTGATCTCTGAAAGTTTAGCAGGATTGCTTGTGCGGCTACATAGGGGTCAATATTTCTGATATCTCTGACTATCCCAGCCAAGCACACCATCTGGATTCAAGCATGTGGGTGGCCATGTGGTTGCAGGTGCCTTTGAAGACTGCTGCCTGGGTTACCAATCCAAGGCCAAATGGTCTATTCTCCAGCACGCCAGGTATTACCAGCACCAGGAGGTGAGCGGAAGCTGCAATCTACGCGCTGTGATGTAAGCCAGAGCATGGGTGGTGAGGTGTGGGGCTCACATACAGATTTGTCTCCAATTTATATCCCCCTCCATTCTCCATAGATTCTACTTTCCTGAGAAAGGCAGGATGGTGTGCGGGAAACCATGGGACAAGGATGTGCGGAAAGCAATGAAGATCCTGAATGCCAGGATCAAGCGTGGCCACAACCCACAGAAGCTCTCCCAAGGTAAATGAACACCCATTGGGCATCTCAGTCTCCAAGGGAGGGAACCAGAGTTCAGCACACTGCCAGCTGTCCCATCCCCAAAGAAAGCCAGTTGCTGGTGAATGAATGGCCAAATGATTAGACTTAAAAAAAAAAAGCTTGTACTCCTTCCTGTCTTTTCATGGGCAGGAGCTCTTCATGCTCTCTTTTCTTTTCTTAATCTAATAAAGTCTCTATGAATCTTAAAAATTATAAAATAGGGCTGGAGGAATGGCTTAGCAGTTAAGGCATTTGCCTGCAAAGCCAAAGGACCCCCTCTTTCTCTGTCAAATAAATAAAAGTAAAATATTTTAAAAAATATATAAAATAAAAATTATTTGTGTGTGCACATATGCGTATATGGGTATGTATGTGTGTGTGCACATGCCAGGGGCTCTTGCTGCTGCAAACCAATTCCAAACACATGTGCCACTTTACATCTAGTTTTATATGGGTGCTAGGAATTAAACCCTGGATGGCAGGCTTTATAAGCAAGTGCCTTTACTTGCTGAGCCATTTCTTCAGGCTTTTTTTTTTTTTTTTTTTTGATGTCAGGTCTTACCCTAGCTCAGAATGGCATGAAAGTCTTAGCGATCCTCCTATCTCAACCTTCTGAATGTTGGGATTATAGGTATGAACTACCATGCTGGCTCTTTTTGCATGTGTGCATGCTTATGCATGTATATGAAGGTATATGCATGTGTGGAAGCCAGAGGACAATCTGTAATATGATTTCTCTTTTTTGATACAGCGTCTCACTGGCATGGAGCTCACCACATAGCTAGACTGGCTGGCTAGTGAGCTCCAGGGATCCACCTGTCTCTGCCTTCCCAGTGCTAGTGTGATATGCATATGCCATCACACAAGCATTTTATGTGGGTTTTTAAAAACCTTTTTTAAAATTTATTTTGAGAGAGAGAGAGAGAATAAGAGAGAGAGAGAGAGGGAGAAATAGAGCCAGAATGAGAATGCCAGGGCCTTCAGCCACTATGAATGTACTCCAGATGTGTTCACCTCCTTGTGTGCATATGTGACATTGTGTGCTTATATCACTGTATGCCTGGCTTACGTGGGACCTGGAGATATTCAAACATGAGTTCTTAGGCTTCGCAGGCAAGTGCCTTAATAGCTAACCCATATCTCCAGCCTGGGTTTTGAAGATTGAACTCAGGTCCTCATGCTTGAGAAGCAAGTACTTTACTGACAACTATTTCCCCAGCTCCCCCTCCCCATAGTTCTTTTAATCAAGATACTTTCAGTTGCTACAAATGGTAAATTCAAGCAAAGGGAAAACCCACTGGCTTGGTAGGATCCTGGGAACTGATAGTGTTGGTAAAACTTTTCTTGAGGCTGTATCTAACTAGCCCAGGCTGGCTGGGAGCTCACAGTCACCTTTCTACCTCAACCTCACTAATGCTAAAATTATAGGCATGAGCCACCATGCCTGAATTAAACATTTATTTATTTATGTTCTTTTTGAGACAGGGTATCATGTAGTCCAGGCTGGCATCTCGTTCACTATGGAGCTGAAGATGGCCTTAAACTCCTGAGCCTCTACCTTCTGAATGCTCAAATTTCAGGGATATGCCTGGTTTTATGTGGTGCTGGGAATCAAACCCAAGACTTTGTGATGCTAGGAAAGCACTCTATTTACTGAGCTTCATCTGAAGTCCCCAGAACTCATGTGTATTTGTGTGTGAGTGATGTGTATGTATGGGTGCATCCATGCCATGGTGCATGTGTGGAGGTCAGAGGACAACCTTGAGGTGTTGGTCTTCAGCTTCCACCCTGTTTGAGATAGAATCTTTCTTGTTTGCCACTGCTTCCAAGATTCTCTTAGCTCTTCCTCCCATTTTGCCTGTCAGTGTCCAGAGATTATAGTTGCTTGTGGTACTTGGCCCAGCTTCATATGGGTTCTGGGGTATGAACTCTGGTATTAATGCAGTAAGTGCTTTTAACCACTTCCATATCTCCCCAGCTCTCTCTCCCTTTTTCTCTCTCTCTTTAAAGACAGGCTCTTGGGCTGGAGAGATTTTTTAGTGGTTAAGGTGCTTGCCTGCAAAGCCAAAGGACTCAGGTTCAATTCTCCAGAACCCATATAAGCCAGATGCACAAGGTGGTGCATGTGTCTGGAGTTCGTTTTCAGTGGCTAGAGGTCCTGGCACACTCATTCTCTCTCTATCTGCCTCTTTCTTTTTCTTTTTTTCTTGGTTTTTCGAGGTAGGGTCTCACTCTGGCCCAGGCTGAACTGGAATTCACTATGTAGTCTCAGGGTGGCCTCGAACTCACGGCGATCCTCCTACCTCTGCCTCCCAAGTGCTGGGATTAAAGGCATGCGCCACCACACCCGGCTTTCTCTCTCTTTCTTAAATAAATAAATACAAATAAAAATATGTCATCTCAAATGTTTTTCTGCTTGGCCTTGAACTAGCAATGTAGCACAGGCTAGCTTTGAACTTTTGATTCCCCCGTCTCAGCTTCTTCAGTGGTGCATTACAGATGGATATGATCATGCCTAGCTGATGGAATGCTTATCTATTTCTCTTTCCTCTTTTGGATAGCCTCTCAGGCTGAGAGGAAGATGTTAAACCATGGAAAGTCCAAGGTTAAGAACTCCAGCAGCAGTAGTGGCATGAGGAATGCCTACCCAAGCCATTCCAGGTAAGGGCTCTTCGTCACATGAAATCCCTTCGTCCACCATCATGTATGCTAATGGTTGAGAGCTTATGGTGGTATCAGACTGGGCCACTGTGCATTTACCTTAAGGACCAGGGTTTGTTGTACAGTTAGCTCCGTAGGTTTATATGTGAGGGTTCTAGGTGCCTGTTCACACATCCAACCCCATCTAGGGGGCTTTGGTAAATGCCTAAGTGAAAATATCAGGCAGGTGGGCCAAAAGCTACAGAACTTCATAAGACAGAAAAACAATTGTTTTTTCTCCTCTCACCATTCAGCGCAACACTTTCTTTGTCCCCTCTCCAGCTTTCCCTGTACTACTAAGAGTTAAACCTAGGACTTCATGCATGCTAGTCAAGCATGCTACCAGGCACACTAGTCAATCTATCATTGAACCACATATATTAGTTGTTGTAGTCAGGTTTGCATTGCTGGCAGAAAACACCTGACTAAGAGCAGCTTGTGGGAAAAAGGGGTTTATTTTGGCTTATAGACTCCAGGGAAAGCTCCATGCTGGTAGGGGGAAATGACAGCATGAGCAGAGGGCAGACATCTCCTCCTGGCCAACATCAGGTGGACAACAGCAACAGGAGAGTATGCCAGACACTGGCAAGAGGAAGCTGCCTATAACACCCATAAGCCCACCCCTGCAACAATACACTGCCTCCAGGAGGGTTTAATTCCCAAATTGCCAAGAGCTAGGGACATGGCATTCAGAACACCTAAGCTTATGGGGGACATCTGAATCAAACCACCACATTCTGCCCCTTGCCCCCATAAACTGATAACCATGCATGATGTAAAATGCAATGCATTCATCCAACTTTAAAAGTCCCCATAGTTTTTTATCAATCCCAATGATGTTCAAACATCCCCATAGTCCAAGGTCTTTTAACTGAGCTGCAATATTTAAAAAAAAACCCAAAATCCATAATGACACAGAATAAACATTCACACTGCAAAAGATGGCATTGGGCAGAGCAACAAAATATTCAATCAATACAAGATTTAAATGGGAAAGCTCAAACTCTGTAGCTCCAAGTCCAACTCTAACCAGTGACAAGTCTTCAAGTTAATTCTAACCAGTGACAAGTCTCTGGAGTTCCAATTCTGCCCCTCCAGCTAGGCTACTCACAGTCTTGGCAAACTTCATCTAGTTCTGGCAGCTCTCCTTGGCAGCCATCTCATAGTCCTGGTATCTCCATTGCAACCCACAGTTCATCCTCATGGCTCCATTGGGCTCCATGCAGGTAATTCAACAAGCCTGATTCACACTACCCATGGCCATTTCCAAAATACAAAACTATGTTGCAAATTCAGTGACCCTCTTTTTTATGCATTTGTTATACTCCATAATACCAGGTGGGCTAACAACTTGTTAATCTAGGGGGAATAAAGCTGACTCTGAAGAAGAGGTCACTCCTTCGGCATTCAGGTCCCTTCAAAATACTGCATTCCTCTTGTTGTTCCAATGCAGGTCAGCTGACCCAATCTCAATGACTTTAATGTCTCAATTGCAGCTGAATGGGCAGCAGTTTCAGCCCAAAGATTTCATTTTTTTTTTTTTTTGTGCCATATCCCTCTGCTCACACCAGTCCATTTCTGTGCAGTGCAACCCTGCGCAAGTTCTCAGGACATGGGCATAACAGCAAGCCTCTCACACAAATTGCTCCTAGGCCAGTCCCTAAAATGTTCTTTCTTACCCTCATAAACCAACCCTCACAGTCCATCATTCTTACTGCATTCAGGTCTTTCAACTCTGACCAGAATAGTCCATCAAGCTGTACTTATAGCATTGCAAGGCGTCTCTTAGGTCAAGATTTCAAATTCATACACATTCCTCCTGCAAAGCAATTCCAAGAGGCCAAAACCACAAAATCAGGTTTCTAGCAGCAATGATCCCACTTCTTTGTATGAATATTACTCTTGCAGTCAGGTTCTCATTGCTGGCAGAAAACACATTGACAAAGCTTGTGGGGAAAATGGGTTTATTTTGGCTTATAGGCTTGAGGGGAAGTTCCATGATGGCAGGGTAAATTGATGGCATGAGCAGAGGGTGGACATCACCTCCTGGCCAACATCAGGTAGAGAACAGCAACAGGAGAGTAGCTGGCTATAACACCCATAAGCCCGCCCCCAACAATACACTACCTCTAGGAGGGTTTAATACCCAAATTGCCATCAGCTGGGGACATGGCATTCAGAATGTCTAATTTTATGGGGGACACCTGAATCAAACCACGACACTAGTCAAGCACTCTACCACTGAGCTATGTCTCCAACTATTCTTATTTTTGATTTCTTCTAGATAGAGTTTCACTCTAGTTCAGGCTGACCTAGCACTCACTCTGTAGTCCCAGGCTGGCCTCAAACTCAATCCTACCTCTGCCTCCTGAGTGCTAGGATTAAAGGCAAGAGTGACCACCCCTGGCCTATTTTTCTCTTTTAATTAATTTTTTGTGAATAAGTGTGTAGGGAGTGTATGCATGTGTATGTGCCTGTGTGGCACCCTGTGCACTCACATTTGAGCTGCCATTTCTTACTAACTCTGAAGCTTGCTGTTTTTTTTTTTTTTTTTATAATGTCCAGGGAGTGTGGGGTTTCTGCTCCCTTATGGGATTATTTACAGATACATATGGTTATGCCCGGTTGTTTACATGTGTTCTGATGATCTAACTCAAGCATCTGCCCGGCCGTCACAGGCCCTTGTACTTGCACAGAAAAGGCTGCTAACTGCTGATTCACCTCTCCAGCTCTTATGGTTTTTTTTTGTTTTGGAGACAAGATATTATTTAGTTCAGAGTAGCTTTAAATTCACCGTGTAGTTGAAGATGACCTTAAACTTCTGGTTCTCCTGCCTCTACCTCCTGAGTGCTAGCATGGTAGGTGTGTAGTGCCACTCTGCTGGTTTATGTGGTGCTGGGATGGAAACCAGAGCCTCTTGCATGGTAGGCAAGCACAAATGAGCTACCTCACTAGTTCATTCACTTTGTGGATGTGGTGTGTGGTGTATGTGTAGGCATACATGTATGGGTACATACGCAGGTGTGTGCATATATAGAGAGGCCAGAGGTTGATGTTGGGTATCTTCTTTAATCACTTTCTACTTTATTTTTTTAAGATGGTATTTCTCACTGAACTTGGAACTCACTGAGTAGGCTAGACCAGATAACTAGCAAGCCCCAGGACCCTCCTGTCTTCTTATCCCTATGGCTGGGGTTACAGGTGCCCATTGCCATGTTTGGCTTTTATGTGGGGTCAGAGGGCCCGATATCAGGTCCTCAGGCATGTGCATCAAGTACTTCACCAAGTGAGTGTCTCCCCAGCTCCCAACATAACACTTCTGATGTCAAATATGAAAGAAGTATCTCCTCACATATCAAGTAGACATCAGTAGGGTGCTCTGCAATTCAGTTCATTTCTTTCTGTTTTTTAAGTTTTTTTTTTTTTTTTTTTGAGGCAGAATTTCTCACTCTAGAACCAGCAGACCTGGAACTCATTTTAGCTCAGGCTTATCTTGAATTTAAAGCCAACCTTTCTCCTACCTTAGTCTCCAAATGCTGGGATTAAAGGCATGAGCCTTTAATTGCCCGACTAACAATTAATTTCTGATACTATATTTATCTTCAGATTGTGTCAGTTCCTATGGGTTAAGAACTCAATTCTATGAGAATGTCCCTGGGGGTTTTGGTTTTTTGAGGTAGGGTCTCCCGCTAGCTCCAGCTGACCTGGAATTCACTATGTAGTCTCAGGCTGGCCTTGTACTCACAGCGATCCTCCTACCTCTGTCTCCCAAGTGCACGATGGCACCTTTAATCCCAGCACTTGGTCCTCCTATTATAACACCCAAACTATGAGCCTCAGTTTTCTCCTTTGTAGAATGGAGACAATAGTAAAACTGTCTATTCCACAGGGTGGTTTCAATGACCAAAAAAGATTGACAATTAAATTACTCAGAAAAATGTCTTGTATGTAATAGGCAGTGAGGTTGACACCCAATTTCTGACCAAGCAGCTATAAATTGGGGGCTCATGACTCAACTCCTTGCATTTGATCATTAACTAAACCATTCATTCACAGAACTCAGAGAAACACTTTCCTGACATTCCCTGATTCTTATAAAGGCAATTGCAAAGAATATGGTGGTATGCATATGTAATCCCAGCACTCAGGAGGCTGAGGCAGGACACAACAGCTATATGAAAGAAATATTTAAAGTCAGGTCTAGAAGAATTTGAAACTTAATCTGTATTGTTCCCGTAAAGTTGAGGGGCACCACCCTCCTGGTACACACATGTGCTTGACAATCTGGAAACTCTCTGAGGGAATTTTATGGAGGTATTATTACACAGGCCTGACTCCCCTAACAGCCCTCCTCCCTAAAACTTAAGGGGTGGAACAGAAAGTTCCAAGTTTGTGGATCAATGGCTTGGTCTATCTTCTGCTTAGCCCTGTTCAGAAACCAAATTGCTGACATCTAGGTGGCTGTCATATGGGAAATCCCAGGTGTTGAGGAGTGTTGGGCCAGAACCTGGGGCAAAGACCAGCTGTCAGAACAAAAGATTCTAGGAGCTGGGAAAGTAGCTCCATGGGTAGAGTGCTGGCATGCATGTAGCCCTGGGTTCCATCCTGGCACTGTATGAACTGGTATTTATGGTGACATCTGAGGAGATGACTCAGGGGACAAAGTACTCACTGCTCAGGCATGAGTACATGAGTTCAATCCTCAGACACCACACAAACAGTCAGAAGCAAAGAATGAAAGCAGCAGATCAAGACTGTGAGAAACTTCCTCAACTGAGGTGGAATGAATGTCAAGCATGGATTGGAAAGTTGGCCTTTGACCATGACATGCACATGTCTGCACTCACATACTTAAGTGCAAATACACATATGTATACACACAATATAAATTTTAAGAAGTTTTTAAAAAGTTCAAGGTCATCTTCAGCTGCACAATGAGTTTGAGTTCTCTAGAGGCTCTTGTTTCAAAAAAAACATGCTTCTACCATCTTTATACCTCAGATTACAAGGGATTGAGGAGTGCTGTGCCAGGGATGGGACAGAAGACAGAAATCAAAATATGTTTCTTACTATTTCCCAGCCTCCAGCATCACTGAGATCAGACTTCTCTAATCCTGATCCTGCAGGACTGAGTCTCTCAACTCTGGGATCTCACAGCTTCAGACAGTCTGGATCTCTGTCTGCCACAAATGTCACACTACAGCTACGCCTGCTCCTGTACCATTGTCCCTCAACCCAACTTTTTTTTTCTTTGTGCTGGGGATTAGAATCAGTGACTTGTGCATGCTAGACAAGCAACCTATTACTGAGCTATACCCCTAACGCTCTATCCAAATTCTTTCTCATGTAGCCCAGGATGGATTTGAACTCACTATGTAGCCAAAGATGACATTGAACTCCTGATCCTTCTGCCTTCACCTTCTGAGTGCTGGGATTACAGATGTGCAGCCACTGTATTGGCTTGGCTCACATCTTAATTTCTATGGCTGGTTGGGTTTCTTCTTTCAATTCTACCACCTCTTGTTCTGTTGATTCTCCAGGGACCAGTCTCAATGATGGATAGAGGCCCTTTTTAAGAAAAACATCCCAGGGGATACATGACCTATGTACTTTTGGAAAACTACCCCCCCCAAGCTACCTGCCTCTATGTATCATTAAATAAACCTTGGTGGCTCTTATGTTTTACTTTTCTGCCTTGTGTGTGTATGCATGTGTGCCAGGGTACATGTGAATGGGAAGGCCAGAGGTTAACTGTGGATGTTGTTCCTGAGGAGCCATCCATCTTTTTTTTTTTTTTTTTTTTGAGGTAGGGTCTCACTCTAGCCCAGACTTGTAGTATCAGGGTGGCCTTGAATTCATGGCGATCCTCCTACCTCTGGCTCCAAGTGATGGATTAAAAGTGTGTGCCACCATGCCCAGTCCACCCATCACTTTTGAATCAGGGTCTTTCATTGGCTTGGAACTTGCCATGTAGGCTAGATTGGCTGTTCAGTGAGCGACAGTGAGCCTGTTTCCACCTCTTTAATGCTGGGATTACAAGCTTATGTGTGTAATGTGTGTTGTGTACGGTGTATGCATGTGCCTCATGCCTTATTTCCTTAAGACAGAGTCTATCACTAACCTGGATCTGACTATTTTTTTGGCTAGACTGGCTGACTAGCAAGCACTGGCAATAACCAGGGTGTTCCAGCCATTCTCCTCTCTCAACCTGCCACCTTAGTGCTAGGGTTACATACCTGTGCAGCCATCCATACTTTTTTTTTCCTAAATTTTTATTAACATTTTCCATGATTATAAAAAATATCCCATGGTGCTACCCTCCCTCCCCCCACTTTCCCCTTTGAAATTCCATTCTCCATCATATCCCCTCCCTATCTCAATCAGTCTGTCTTTTATTTTGATGTCATGATCATTTCCTCCACTTATGATGGTCTTGTGTAGGTAGTGTCAGGCACTATGAGGTCATGGATATCCAGGCCATTCTATGTCTGGAGGGAGGACATTGTAAGGAGTCCTACCCTTCCTTTGGCTCTTACATTCTTTCTGCAACCTCTTCCGCATTAGACCCTGAGCCTTGGAAGGTGTGATCGAGATGTTACTCAGTATTCCAGTCACTTCTTTCCAGCACTATGATACTTTCTGAGTCATCCCAAGGTCACTGCCATCTGAAAAGAGAAGATTCTCTACACAAAGTGAGAGTAGGTATAAATATTAAGAAAAGTGCTTACTGGGCAGTTTGATAAGCATAGTATATACATTTTTCCAGACATCAGCAGATGTTACACCCCTAGGGCTCCTGACTACCCCTGTTTTAAGTTTTCAGTATCAGGGATGTATTCCCCCCCCCCCCCATATGGAGCAGGCCTCCAGTCCAATTGGAGGGCAGTTGGTTTCCACCATGATACATGTGCCACTATTGCACCTGTTAGCTCATTTGGCCTGGCTGGCCAATTATAAGGCTTGCAGTGTCCACTGTTGAGTATCTTCACTGGTGATATCTCTCTCCCATTGAACTACATGTAGAATGGCTTCTTCCAGCTTTCTGTCAGCTGGTCTACATGGAGGAGGTTATCAGCTCAGTTCCAGCAGGATTTCTCAGTGGCCTTGCAGCCCAAGTATGTGGAGTCTTCAGAAATAGGGTCTTACCATCTATTCCTGGTGGGAAACCAAGGGCCTCGGCAATGGCCTATAATGTTTTGCGGCATCAGGAACCTCCCTGGCCAACAACTCACTGGAAGGTATGCCATCCCTGGCACTGAAAATTTTCTAACAACGATCTATGGCTCCTGAGTGTTCCATTGTCCAAAACCAGAGGATTCCATATGATTTATTTGCACCCTCTTAGATTTTGATTAGCCCTCCCTCCACCTTTCCTTTACTCAATCTCTTCCCCTGACCTCACTTTGGGCCTTTTCACCCCCGTTAATCTATTCTTCTACTTACATATATACAATATCAACCTATTAAGTACCCTGCTCCCTTCCTTTCTCTTCCCTTTATATCTCCTTTTTAACTTACTGGCCTCTGCTACTGAGTTTTTTCCTTCTCACACAGAAGTCCAATCATCTGTAGCTAGGATCCACATATGAGAGAGAACATGTGACACTTGGCTTTCTGGGCCTGGGTTACCTCACTTAGTATAATCCTTTCCAGATCCATCCATTTTCCTGCAAATTTCATAACTTCATTTTTCTTTATTGCTGAGTAGAACTCCATTATTGCGGCGAGCCCCCCCGACCAGCGGGAAAAGAACAATCACCACACGAGGATCCTTCTTGATCACACTTTATTGGAGAGCTTCTTGGTTAACAGGAGAGCTGACGGGGAAGGACCCGGGGGCGGGATGTGCAGCTACTTTTATAGGGGGATGGGCAATGAGGCACCTACTGATTGGCTGTTATCTGCTTGCCACCACCAGGCGCCACGGGATAGGCTCAGGACAGGTTGCGTCAAGCGCATGCGCGTACCTTGAATACGGTTGGCGCCAAGGTACTGCCGTAAATGAAGTTGAACACCACGAGGTTAGCGCCATCTTGTAATGGCGGCTTAGATGTGGCTTCCTGCAGTGCCAGCGCCATCTAGTGGTGGGGACTAGATGTGGCTCCCTGCAGTTCCCCCTTTCTATTATAAAGCGCAGCAGGTGAAGGTAGAGGTTTGATCTCTGATAAACAAAAGGACATTGTGAAGACCCCAGGCCAGGTGGCCAGCCAGGCTGGTGCCTCACCCGTCCGGTACCTTTTCTCAGAGATGGGATGTCGGTACCAACCCATATGCAATCAAACATGCCCTCCATGAGGCTGCTAAGAGCATACCTCATGTGCAGTACTTTGTCTCGCAGCCTGAGCGCCAATGAATGTCGTGTTCCCAACACCAACCCTCTGCTCCTCCTAGTATAATGGGCACCTCAGGCCCTAAGGGGGCAGGGGCCAAGGAAAAACTAGGTGTTTTTCAGGGCCGACAGCCAAATCTGGGGGGAGGATCCACACTCCAAAGCGGCAAGTGCTTGAGAAATAACTACCTTGTCCCGCCTGGTCTGGGCTTGCAGGCGACAAATCAACCAGAGGCACAGCGCACAGCCCCCAAGGCAGCAAACTGCAAACATCCCTACCCCTACCCACTCCTTGAAGAAGGAAAAGGCAGAGGAAAGCCAAGAGGTAAAACCCTCAGCCAGGCTAAGGTCCACTCGCGTGGAATTGATCATAACAATAGCTTGTCTTAGTTCTTCCAATTCCGCATCAAAATCTAGGGACCAATTCCCTGCCAAGTACAAGGACAGTTGCTTTGACAGATTTGCTGCCCTTGTAAAGTTTTCATATTGAACACTAGTGATACATAAGGCATTAAGTTTCCATTCACATCCCAACTGAGCGATTTGCCAAAGAACATCAATTTGCTCCTGAACTAGGTCCACCCTTTGATTTAGGATCATAATGCCACCTTTGAGTTGGGAATTTAAATTTGATTGTGTGTCTAAGGCGGCAGCTGTGGAAGAAGGCAAGGTATTTAAGGTAGAGGCGGTTTGAACTGAAGAAGCCATGGCTACACCTGCGGCTGTAGCTGCGGCAGCAGCAGCCGCCACCGCAGCAATAACAGCGGCCGTAATTCCAAAATCTCTCTTATGCCTGAACAAAGACAATGTACTAGGAGCCTCTACAGGCACGGGGACCCAACGGGGGACCCTAAGTACCATGGCTCTGTGATAGAGTGTTGCGTCCCAACATTGGGACAAACGACAAGAAGCATTAGAACAATTGCTGAAAGAAAAGTTACTAAGGACAAACATGAATGGTGGATGGACACACACCGGGGTGGGGGCATAAGAGGCATTTTTTCCTAAGTATTTTCCTATCCGGGTGACACCCCCAAACACTTTCTCATATCGCCATCCAAGGACTGTCTTATCTAAGAAATCAACTATGAATTCGCTCATGGATAGTAGCTCATGGATTACTCCAGACACATTATTATGGGCAACTGTCCCCCCCCCGTAATAAAACAAAGGGTGTCATATCTGTGCAGCTACCATTAACCCCACACAGAACCCACTTTGAAAATGGGTTCATAGTACCATCCTGTAGAAATGGTCCCTCCGTCCACGAAAACTCTAAAGGAAAAGGCCCTTTCATATTCGGGGAATAAGTAAAGGTCCGTCCCACATCTGCCCAGCCCACAGTACTGGACTGGCATTCCGTCCATGGCCAAAGGTCCCCTTCATAAGTTCCCACACAGTGAGGTGCCAGGCGTGGTTGAGGCAGAGTCACAGTACCTCTCTGGCCACGAAAAAAGGTACCATTGAACCATATCGCCTCTTCTGAGAAGGGGTAACTAAAAAGTTTGTGGGACGAATTCCGAGAGGTAGATACTGGGCCCCATTTCCTGTCCCCCTTAAACCAAGCAAATGCCTGCATCTCCAGTTGTATACAAGAGTCACGTTCACGGGCGAGAGTAAAGCAGAGACTTCCACTTTCCTCGAAGTGTCGAGCCTCCCCCAGGGGGGCAAGGGTCAGGTCTTTAACAACCGCAGGGAGATTGAGACCTTTCTGAGTGGTGAAGAACCGAGGAAGGACTCTCGCCGTGTGGCGAACGGGCAGGGGCTTGGGGAAAACAGACAGGATGCCCCAGCGCAATTCTCCTCTACTGGTCTCCAGGCACATAAGGATCAGCATCCACAGGATCTTTGGCACTCGTACTTGGATGGCCATCCTCGTCCCCTGGACTCTCCTCTGGAGTTGATGTCAGCGTCTTGACTAGCCGGGCCGGGACCCAATGTGGCGATTCCTGGTCCTGTGGAAAGACACAAACAGCTCCCCTGGATCTTACCAAAGCAGGATCCGGTCCCTTCCATTTATTATCCAACACATCCTTCCACATGACCAGTTCCGGATGTGCTTGTGCCCCCTGGTGGCAATGTCTGTCTGCTGCAGACCTATCATGAACATCCAAAACTAAAAAATTAAGGGTATAGAGTGCTAGAGAGACTCTCTCCTTCTTGGGGGTTGCATTCTCCGCTATCCCCCTTCGTTGTTTAAAAAGGATAGCTTTTAAACTTTTATTTGCTCTCTCCACAATACCTTGGCCTTGTGGGTTGTAAGGTAGGCCAGTAGTGTGGGCAACCTGCATCTGGGCACAGAAGGCACGAAAGCCAGAGGAAGCATAAGCAGGGCCATTGTCAGTCTTTAGGCGTCGCGGTTTTCCCCAAGACGCCCAGGCTTCCAAACAATGAGTTTTTACATGAGTAACCTTTTCCCCTGCAAGAGGAGAAGCATGTATGATTCCTGAGCAAGTATCCACCGAGACGTGCAGGTATTTAAGCTTGCCAAATTCCAAGACATGAGTAACATCCATCTGCCAAAGATCACCAGGTCTTAGGCCCCGTGGGTTCACACCCACATGTGGAGAAGGCAGGAAAGTGACACAGGATTGACAAGCCTTAACAATATCACGTGCCTCGGACCTAGAAATGGCAAAGGTCTTTCTTAAGGTGTTAGCAGGAACATGATACAGTCTATGGAACTCGGTGGCCATATCTTTAGGACTACTCATGGCTAACATGGTCATCCGCGTGGCTTTGTCTACCAAGTCATTTGCTTGAGATATAGGTCCTGGTAGCAAGGAGTGAGCACGAACATGGGTAACATAGAAGGGGGAGGAGCGTTGCCAAATGAGAGATTGAATTTGAGAAAGAATGTTTGAGACAGGACTAGCAGAACGAATAGAGGCAGCAATTTCCAGTCCAACAACTGCATTAGCCACATACTGTGAGTCTGTGAACAAATTAAAGGGACTACCAAAGGTCTGAAACACCTCCAAGACAATCATGCATTCCACAATTTGGGGAGAGTCAGGCCTATAGAACTTCACCACAGGTTCTGAGCCCTGAACCATATAAGCTCCGCGACCTGTTTTTGAACCATCAGTGAAAATGGCAGGGACTGAGGGCAAAGGGCCCTTTGATGTGACCCGGGGAAAATAGACTAAATTTTTTTCCACGAAGGACAGAATGGGGCATTTTGGGTAATGGTTATCTATAGGATTTGGAAAAGCACACATAAGAATGCTCCATTCATCAACCGTACTGGATAGAGTCTCTACTTGTTCCTTAGTATAGGGGATGATAAGCTTATCAGGCAACTTTGCAAAATGAGTTAGGCACGATTTCAGACCCAAACAAGCCTGTTGGGCAACCAACTGTGGGAAGTACTGCAGGGTGCGAGCTCCCAAGGAATGTCCATGAATCCACAAAAGAGGGCCGTCCTGCCATAACACTCCCGTGGGGACATCCCTTGTTTTTAGAATACAAAGAAGAAGTGGACTAGAAGGGTCAAAGCGTTTAAGCTGTGCCTTCATAAGGGCCTTTTCTATCTTGTCTAAGGCCTGACGAGCTGGCTCAGTGAGCACACGAGGAGAGGTAATCTCAGGATCACCCTCCAAAATGGAAAACAATGGTAACAAATCTGCACGGGGGACATGGAGAAAACCTCGCAACCAATTAATGTCCCCCAAAAGTTTTTGAAAATCATTTAATGTATGCAAGTGGGAGGTACGGATGCAAATTTTTTGAGGTTTCACAGACTGAAGGCCAATGACGGACCCAAGGAAATTTACTGAATCCGTTTGCTGGACCTTCTCTGGGGCAATAAAAAGACCCTTATGTTCCAACGCCTTGACGACCTCCTGAAAGGAGACATGCAAAACATCTAAGGTGGGGGCTGTGAGTAGGATATCATCCATATAGTGGATCATACGTAAAGAGGGGAACTGTTGTCTTACTACAAATAACACTGAGTCTACATAAAGCTGGCACATAGTGGGACTGTTGGACATCCCTTGTGGCAACACACGCCACTGAAAGCGGGCATCAGGCTTCTCATGATTTACAGCTGGTAATGTGAAAGCAAAACGCGCTCTGTCCTGAGGGCAAAGGGGTATGGAGAAAAAACAGTCTTTAATATCTAAAACCATCACTGGCCATTCCCTGGGGAGAGCAGAAAGCGCTGGCAGGCCCCTCTGAACTGGGCCCAAGACCTGCATTTGAGCATTGACAGCCCTCAAATCATGTAATAATCGCCACTTTCCAGAGGACTTTTTGATCACAAATATAGGTGTGTTCCAAGGGGAAATAGAGGGCTCCAGGTGGCCTAACTGCAATTGTTCCTCAATTAACCTCTGGGCTGCTTCCAGTTTTTCCTGTGAGAGGGGCCACTGAGGAACCCACACTGGCTTATGAGTCATCCAGGGTATGGGCACCTGTTCAAAATTGGAAGCAGAATTTTCAGTGGTCCCTAAGAAAAACCCAACCCAAAGCGATCCAACTTCTCCTCCGGGATGATGGGCTGAGGTCGCCCTTGAAGGTGCTTCCCTAGACCTGAGCCTGGAACAAAGCCCTGAATTTTCATCATATTTTTACTAGCTTCTGAATAATCATTGGTCAAGCGGAGATTCATTTGGGTCTGAATATCTCTTCCCCATAAATTAATGGGAACATCCAACACAAAAGGTTGGATTTTTCCCTTTTGACCCTCTGTAGTGGTCCATGTTAACTCCTTTGCACTCATATGTGGTGTTTTAGCAAACCCTAAGCCTTGCAAGATCTGAGCTGATCTCTGCAAGGGCCAGGCTTTTGGCCAAGAATCCAATTTTATTATACTTTTATCTGCCCCAGTGTCCACCAGTCCTGAGAATTCTCTTCCTTCTATGGTCAGGCGCAGAAGGGGTCTTTGATCCAACTCCAAAGACAAGCAGGTCAAGTCCACACCGGTAGACCCAAGGCTCTTGTCACCCCTTTCCTTATCTAGTGCAGGAAATAGAGAATGGTTAGAAGGCAAAATCAGCAATTGGGCAATACGGTCCCCAGGGGCCACTGACACTGCCCCATAGGGGGAATGACAAAGAATTTTAATTACACCTGTATAATCTGGATCGATAACACCGGGGAAGACTATGAGACCCTTTAAAGTAGAGGAGGAGCGCCCCAAAAGAAGGCCCACCATATCTCTTGCTAGCGGGCCAGACACATCTGTGTCCAGGATTTGCACGCCCATTTCCGGAGTTAAGACCAATCCGGAGGTGGCACAGAGGTCCAGGCCTGCGGAGCCCGATGTTGCTCTCCGGGCTGAGGCAGCGGGGGACCTGGCGCCACAGTCACCGGGACCTGAGGTGTCTGCATTGCCCCATAGATTTGTGGGCCCTGGGGACGTGGGCCCTCCCCCCCGTTTTTTTGGTCCTGATTACGTGAAAGAGGGGGGAGGGGCAGACCATTAATATCCCTCACAGATCTACATTCATTAGCCCAGTGTTTTCCCTTCTTACATCTAGGACAAGTCCCAGGGGGGCGCTGTGCCAGTCCCGCATCTCGGACAGGGGCTGGGCTATCCGCTTGAGGACATTGGCGTTTAAAATGTCCCAATTGACCACATCGGAAACAGCCCTTTTGATTCCCTGTCCGTTGAGCCTTAGCGGCAGCTATGACCGCTGCCGCTAATCCTGCATTAGACAGAGGACCCCCTATCTCTCGACAGGCTTTGAGCCAGTCATCCAATGTTCCCCTTCTTACTGATTGTATAGCCTTTTTGCACTCCTTAGTGGCCTGTTCAAATATTAGCTGTTGTATAAACGGCATGGTGTGGTCAGCAAGGCCAATTGTCTTTTCTGCCACTTCCAACATTCTAGCTGAGAAATCAGAAAATGGCTCTGTAGGGCCCTGAACAATCTTAGT
This sequence comes from Dipus sagitta, assembly GCA_036346955.1. Lineage (NCBI taxonomy): Eukaryota > Metazoa > Chordata > Mammalia > Rodentia > Dipodidae > Dipus > Dipus sagitta. The sequence goes on along the minus strand of CM070773.1, from coordinate 71,520,649 downwards.
CAACTGTCCTGCGACCTCTCCCTTGTTGCGGAGCTCCTTCCATGCCTGATAATGAATATTATTAATTTGATCATACACATCTGGATGAAAATTAAGTTGATCTGTAAGATAAGGACCAGTCCCCAGAAGCATATCAGAAGTCCAGTCCCATTCCCCTTTCTTAATATTCTGCCTAGCTTGTTCTTGGGCTTTATCAGAAATCAGTGATCTGAAATCCAAATATTGCCCTCTCGTTAGACAAGCTCGGGCTAATTCTAACCAATCACCAGGAGTAAGGGTGCGCTGCGTGAGTCTGCGAAGCAGCATAATAGAATAGTCAGCAGTGGGTCCAAAATCTTTGCAGGCCTGAACTAAATCCTTAAGCTCCGCATAGGGGATTGGCTCCCAATCTCTTTGATTGGTAGTGGTATTCAAAAAAACCGGGAAAGCGGAGGCCAGGCGGGACCATGTCCGCGGCTTAACAAAATGGCAGCGATCCTCGGCTGGGACATAGGGGGGGGGGAACATGAGGGCGTGGCAGAGCACTAGGCGGTGCTCGGTTCCGAATACCAACTTCCTCTTTTAAGGCACTCCTCCCCCTAACCGCGGGAGGGCAGACACGCCCGCCCACAAACTGAGAATCCTGAGCACGATGCAAAGCTGCCTCCTCTAAATCCTGTCCCTCTGACCCACTGGAGTCCTCCTCTCCCTCCTGATCAGAAGCAGAGCTACTGCCGTGATCATCTCGTATACTCAGGTGTCGCAGCGGCTGTAGGGAAGGATATAACCCCACAGCCCCCTGCTGCGGCGGGGCCCTAGGGAAGTCCTCACCCCTCCTGTGCATACAGCCGGAGCCCTCATTACTCTCTTCTAACGGGGGTGCCTTCTCCTCTACATGGCAGGGAACCTTTTCCTTGAAATGACTGGCCATATTGGGAACTCCTCCCGGGAAATGACTGGCCCTTTTTTCCTGTACTTCCTTATATAATCTGGGTTTGTTATCCCCACTTGCATCAGATTCTGACAAACTATCCTGATGTTGTCTGAGCCGTCTCCGGCCCTCCTGAAGTGGGTCCGGGTGGCTTCCAGAACGTAAACAAGAATGTATCATCCTCCAGAAAGGGAGGGTACCTCGACCTAAGTGACCCTCCTCCCCAGCCGCCTCAAGGTCTTTACCCAGCTTTTCCCATGAGGGCAATGAGAGATCTCCGGACACCGCAAACCATGGAGCCGCAGCATCAATGTCTTTAACGATCTTTTTAATAGTGGCATTAGAGACCTTTAGATCACGTTGTTTCAAAACTTCCTTTATAGGCTGAGTAAAATCAATGGGAGAATACCGGGCACTCGATGTATTACCCATCACGAGCTGGAAGGCTGGAAATGAAACTAACAGCCAGCCCCACGTTATCTACCGAGGATTTATCTGACTCGAGGCTCCAAGGACCAGAGCCGCGTTGTCTACCACGGGTTTAACTGGTCCAGGCTATCAGCAGACTAGGCAAGATAGAAACAAACGCAAAACAATAGAAAGACCCAGACAAAACAAACCGAAAACAGCAAGAGCAGCGAGGCCCTCAGACACGGACATGACTGAGACACAGAAAAAAAAAAAAAAAAACAGAATGACTTACAGGCGCCTTCCTCTCCGTGTGTCAAGTTCTGAATCCTCCTTTGGTCCTTCCCGGGATTTCGGCACCACTTTGCGGCGAGCCCCCCCGACCAGCGGGAAAAGAACAATCACCACACGAGGATCCTTCTTGATCACACTTTATTGGAGAGCTTCTTGGTTAACAGGAGAGCTGACGGGGAAGGACCCGGGGGCGGGATGTGCAGCTACTTTTATAGGGGGATGGGCAATGAGGCACCTACTGATTGGCTGTTATCTGCTTGCCACCACCAGGCGCCACGGGATAGGCTCAGGACAGGTTGCGTCAAGCGCATGCGCGTACCTTGAATACGGTTGGCGCCAAGGTACTGCCGTAAATGAAGTTGAACACCACGAGGTTAGCGCCATCTTGTAATGGCGGCTTAGATGTGGCTTCCTGCAGTGCCAGCGCCATCTAGTGGTGGGGACTAGATGTGGCTCCCTGCACATTATAAATGTATAAATGTACCACATCTTCATTATCCACTCATCAGTTGAGGGACATCTAGGCTGGTTCCATTTCCCAGCTATTATGAATTGAGCGGCAATAAACATGGTTGAGCATGTACTTCTAAGGAAATGGGATGAGTCCTTAGGATATATACCTAGGAGTGCTATAGCTTGGTCATATGGTAGATCAATTTTTAGCTGTCTTAGGAACCTCCGCACTGATTTCCACAATGGCTGGACCAGATTGCATTCCCACCAACAGTGTAGAAGGGTTCCTTTTTTCCACATCCTTGCCAGCATTTATGATCATTTGTTTTCATGACGGTAGCCAATCTGACAGGAGTGAGATGGAATCTCAACATAGTTTTAATCTGCATTTCCCTGATGACTAAGGATGTAGAACATTTTTTTAGATGCTTATGCACCATCCATATTTCTTCTTTTGAGAACTCTCTATTTAGCTCCATAGCCCATTTTTTTAATTGGCTTGCTTGATTTCTTATTATTTAGCTTTTTGAGTTCTTTGTATATCTGAGATATTAATCCTCTACCACATATATAGCTGGCAAAGATTTTTCCCATTCTGTAGGTTGCCTCTTTGCTTTATTCACAGTGTCCTTTGCAGTACAAAATTTTTGTAATTTCATGAGGTCCCAGTGGTTAATCTGTGGTTTTATTGCCTGAGCAATTCAGGTAATATTCAGAAAGTCTTTGCCAAGACCAATATGTTGAAGGGTTTCCCCCACTTTTTCCTCTAGCAATTTCAGAGTTTCAGGTCTGATGTTAAGGTCTTTAGTCCATTTTGACTTAATTCTTGTGCATGGAGAGAGAGAAGCATTGAATTTCATCCTTCTACAGATACATATCCAGTTTTCCCAGCACCATTTGCTGAACGAGCTGTCTTTTCTCCAATGAGTATTTTTGGCATTTTTATTGAATATCAGGTGGCTATAGCTACCAGGACTTATATCTGGGTCCTCTATTCTGTTCCATTGATCTACATATCTGCTTTTGTGCCAGTACCATGCTGTTTTTGTTAAAATGGCTCTGAGTATAGGTTAAAATCAGGTATAGTGATACCACCCCCCTTATTTTTGTTGCTCAGTATTATTTTAGATATTAGAGGTTTTTTGTGATTCCAAATGAAGTTTTGGATTGTTTTTTCTACTTCCGTGAAGAATGCCTTTGGAATTTTGATGGGCAGTGTATTAAATGTGTAGACTGCTTTTGGTAAGATTGCCATTTTCACAATATTGATTCTTGCAATCCAGGAACAAGGGATGTTTTTCCACTTCCAATTGTCTTTTGCAATTTCTTGCTTGAGTGTTTTATAGTTCTCGTTGTAGAGATTCTTTACTTCCTTGGTTAGGTTTATTCCAAGGTACTTTATTTTCTTTGATGCAATTGTCAATGGGCGTGATTCTCTGATTTCATACTCTGTGTGTTTGTTGTTAGCAGGTAGGAATGCTACTGATTTCTGTGTATTTATTTTGTATCCTACTACATGGCTGTAGGTGTTTATCAGCTCTAAAAGTTTGCTGGTAGAGTCTTTAGGGTCCTTTATGTATAGAATCATGTCATCTGCAAATAATGATAACTTGATTTCTTCCTTTCTAATTTGTATCCCTTTTATGTGCATCTCTTGTCTTATTGCTATGGCTAAGACTTCCAGTACTATATTAAATAAAAGTGGGGACAGTGGACACCCTTGTCTTGTTCCTGATTTTAGTGGAAAAGCTTCCAGTTTTCCCCATTTAGTAATATGTTGGCTGTAGGCTTGTCATAAATAGCCTTTATTATATTGAGATATGTTCCTTCTATTCCCAGTCTCTGTAGAACTTTTATCATGAAGGGATGTTGGATTTTGTCAAACGCATTTTCTGCGTCTAATGAGATGATCAAGTGTTTTTTTCCTTCATATATATGTATATATAAGTATATAATGTATTACATTTATTGATTTTCATATGTTGAACCATCCCTCCATCTCTGGGATAAAGCCTGCTTGGTCAGGGTGAATGATCTTTCTGATATATTCTTGTATTCTGTTTGCCAATATTTTGTTGAGAATTTTTGCATCTATGTTCATGAGGGAGATTGGTCTGTAATTTTCTTTTTTTGTTCTATCTTTGCCTGGTTTTGGTATCAGGGTGATGCTGGCTTCATAGAAGGAATTTGGTAGGATTCCTTCTTTTCCTATTTTATGGAAAAGCTTAAGAATCAATGGTATTAGTTCTTCCCTGAATGTCTGGTAAAATTCAGCAGTGAATCCATCTGGGCCTGGACTTTTTTTAGTTGGGAGATTTTTGATAACGGCTTAGATCTCCATGCTTGTTATAGGTCTATTTAAGTGATTAATCTCATCTTGATTTAATTTAGGTAGGTCATATAAATCAAGAAATCATCCATTTCTTTCAGATTTTCATACTTTGTGGAGTATATGCTTTTATAGTATGTCCCTATGATTTTTTGAATTTCTCTGGCATCTGTCGTGATGTTACCTTTTTCATCTCTAATTTTATTAATTTGTGTCTCTTCTCTCTTTCTTTTGGTCAGATTTCCTAAGGGTTTATCAATCTTGTTTATCCTTTCAAAGAACCAACTCTTTGTTTCATTGATTCTTTGGATTGTTTTTTGGTTTCTATTTCATTAATTTCTGCCCTAATCTTTATTATTTCTTCCCGTCTACTGATTTTTGGTTTGCCTTGTTCTTCTTTTTCCAAGGCTTTAAAGTGAAGCACTAGGTCGTTTACTTGCGACCTTTCTAATTTCTTAATATAGGCACTTTAACCTATAAATTTAACTCTTAGGACTTCCTTCATTGTGTCCCAGAGATTTTGGTATGTTGTGTTCTCATTATCGTTGGACTCTATAAATTTTTTGTTTTCCTTCTTGATTTCTTCATTGACCCATTCATCATTTAGTAGTGTGTTGTTTAATTTCCATGATTTTGTGTATGCTCTATATCCTTTCTTGCTATTGATTTGTAGTTTGTTTCCATTGTGGTCAGATAGAATGCAAGGAATTATTTCAATTTTCCTGTATTTGGTAAGATTTGCTTTGTGTCCTAATATATGGTCTATTTTAGAGAATGTTCCATGTGCTGCTGAAAAGAATGTATATTCTGCAGCATTTGGATGAAATGTCCTGTATATATCTGTTAGGTCCATTCCTTCTATGACCTCATTTAGTCCAGATGCCTCTCTGTTTATTTTTTCCTGAGATGACCTGTCATTGATGAGAGTGGGGTTTTGAAGTCACCCACTACCACTGTGTTTGGTGTTATCTGTGACCTTAGTTCTAATAGCGTTTGTTTGATGAAGTTGGGGGCCCCCATATTAGGTGCACATATGTTTAAGATTGTAATGTCCTCCTGTTGGAGTGTGCCTTTAATCAATATAAAGTGACCTTCCTTATCTTTCTTAACTAATGTTGGACTGAAATCTACCTTGTCAGATAGTAGGATAGCAACCCCTGCTTGTTTTGTAGGCCCATTTGCTTGAAACACCGTTTTCCCACCTTTCACCCTAAGATAGTGTCCATCCTTTGTAGAAAGGTGGGTTTCTTGGAGGCAACAAATTGAAGGATCCTGCTTTTTAACCCAGTCTGCAAACCTCTGCCTTTTCGTTAGAGCATTGAGGCCATTGATATTAAGAAATAATATTGAAAGGTTTGTATTCATTTCTGCCATTTTTTTGTAGTTCTTCCGGTTTTACCTTTACTCTCTTGTGTTAATTAGTATTTGAGTATTGTTTGTTTTTTCCCATTTCCTTATATGTGTGCTTTTCTTTTTCTTCAGCATGGAGGATTCTTTCAGAGCTGGTTTTGTCTTCAAATACTCCTTAAGCTTGCTTTTGTTGTGGAATGTCCTTATTTCTCCCTCTATTTGAATGGAATTTTTGCAGGATAAAGTAACCTTGGTTGACGGTTGTTATCTTTCAGGACTTGGAATACATCACTCTAAGCCCTTCTGGCTTTTAAAGTTTGTGTTGAGTAATCTGCTGTAATCCTGATAGGCTTGCCTTTGTAGGTCACTTGATTTTTCTCTCTGACTGCTTTCAATAATTTTTCTTTTGTTTGTGTGTTTGGTAGTTTGATTATAATATGGCGAGGAGAGGTTCTTTCCAGGTTTTGTCTAGCTGGTGTTCTAAAGGATTCCTGTATCTGCACTGGCACCTCTTTCCCAATTTGGGGGAAGTTTTCTTCTATGATTTTGTTGAAGATGCCTACTATGCCTTTGGAGTGAAATTCTTCTCCTTCTACTATGCCCTGAATTCTTATGTTTGATCTTTTCATAGTGTCCTGAATATCTTGAAATTCCCACTCATACTTTTCTATTAGTTTGTCGTTCTCTTTGTTGGACTGTATTAGATCTGCCACCTGGTCCTCTAGCTTAGATATTCTATCCTCTCCTTCATCCATTCTACTGGTGAGATTTTCTACAGAGTTTTTTATTTCATTAACTGTGTTCTTCATTGCTAGTAATTCTGACTGGTTTTTCTTTATTATTTCTATTTCCTTATTTATGTCTAGTATTGACCTCTTTATTTCATTAAATTGGTGTTTCATTAAATTTATTTCATTAAATTGGTGTCCTGTGTTTTCTTTGATTCCTTTGATTTCCTCTTTCATTCCTTTGATTTCTTCTTTGACTTCTTTAAACATATTTATAATCATTCTTTTGAAATCTTTCTCATGCATTTCCTCTAACTCATTGTCACTGGACGTCATTTCTGATGCATTAATACTTTTTGGTGGATTTATATTGTCTTGATTTTTGGTGTTTCTTGTGTTATAATGTATATATTTTTGCATCCTGGATTATTTAATGATTGTATTTTCTAGTTAGCTGGGTATTATTAGCTGTATCAGTCAATCTGATGTTATATAACTTCAGGGTAGGAGCTTAAGGCGTTAGGTGTGGCTCTCAAGACTCTCAGTATATTTACAAAAGTGACCTAGGTGTTGGGTTTGCCTACTATGAGAGTATCCAGGTAGGCTGAGTGGAACCAAATACAGATAGATTCTGAAATTCAATTAAACAATGTACAATTTCAATGATAAAACAGCTCAGAATATTTATCCAAGAGTAGTTATTATGACAACCTGATCCTCTAACTGTCCCTTAGGGTGTGTGGTGCCCCATCCACAGCCTTAATCCTGACACCAAGGACGTTAAGAGTTCTGATCTGTTGAGGGTTCCAAGTCAGCTTGTGACCAGGTGAGACCCTTCCCTGGTGTAATCCCAGTTACCTGTGCTCCTGCCTGGGTCCTGCTGTGGGTTCAAGTTGGCGTGGCCGGGTCCCTGGACTGCTGCTCTGTTCACTGGAACCGGGCACTGGCGGTGGGGGAGGGGAGGCTGCTGATGCTGCTCTAGTTTGCCCACTGTTCCACGTGTTCTTCTACCTTGTGATCTGCTCCTCTGTTGTTCACTGCCATTCTCCCTTCACTTTTCTTGAGTTTGCAGAGAGCGCCGGTGTGAGTGGAAAATCCCCTCACTTGGCTTTTCTTGTATCTCAAGCCGAGCCTGGCGACTTTCTGGCCGCCGCCGCCGCCGGGGTCCGGGGTCCGCAGACCTGCTGGAGCTGCTCCTGCTGGTCTGTGTGGGCTCTGGATGCTCTGGATCTCTCCTACTTCTCCACTGCCATTTCAATTTGCTATTCACCTCACTTTTTAGTAAAATTGTGTATTTTGCTGTGGTTTTTTTCAGCTTTTTCCCCCCTAGGCTGCTTTGGTGTGGTACCTACGCTGCCCTCTTAACCGGAAGTCCATACTTTTTTTTTTTAATGCAGGGTCTCAGTCTAGCCCAGCCTACCTCAGCTTCATGAGTGCTGGGATTAAAGGTGTGAGCCACCATGCGTGGCTCTCACATGGCTTAAAAATATTTATTTATCGTGGAAAAACATCCCTTGTTCCTGGATTGGAAGAATCAATATTGTGAAAATGGCAATCTTACCAAAAGCAATCTACACATTTAACGCAATCCCCATCAAAATTCCAAAGGCATTCTTCACGGAAATAGAAAAAACAATCCAAAAATTCATTTGGAATCACAAAAAACCTCGAATATCTAAAATAATACTGAGCAACAAAAATAAGGCTGGTGGTATCACCATACCTGATTTTAACCTATACTACAGAGCCATAGTAACAAAAACAGCATGGTACTGGCACAAAAGCAGACTCGTAGATCAATGGAACAGAATAGAGGACCCAAATGTAACCCCATGTAGTTATAGCCACCTGATATTTGATAAAAATGCCAAAAATATTCATTGGAGAAAAGACAGCCTCTTCAGCAAATGGTGTTGGGAAAACTGGATATATATCTGTAGAAGGATGAAAATAGATTCTTCTCTTTCTCCATGCACAAGAATTAAGTCCAAATGGATTAAGGACCTTAACATCAGACCTGAAACTCTGAAACTGCTAGAGGAAAAAGTAGGGGAAACCCTACAACATATTGGTCTTGGCAAAGACTTTCTGAATACAACCCCAATTGCTCAGGCAATAAAACCACAGATTAACCACTGGGACCTCATGAAAATACAAAGATTTTGCACTGCAAAGGACACGGTGAAGAAAGCAAAGAGGCAACCTACAGAATGGGAAAAAATCTTCACCAGCTATATATCTGATAAAGGATTAATATCTAAGATATACAAAGAACTCAAGAAGTTAAATAATAAGGAATCAAACAAACCAATCAAAAAATGGGAAATGGAGCTAAATAGAGAATTCTCAAAGGAAGAAATACGAATGGCATATACGCATCTAAAAAAATGTTCTACATCCCTAGTCATCAGGGAAATGCAGATTAAGACTACATTGAGATTCCATCTCACTCCTGTCAGATTGGCTACCACCATGAAAACAAATGATCATAAATGTTGGCGGGGATGTGGAAAAAGAGGAACCCTTCTACATTGTTGGTGGGAATGCAATCTGGTCCAGCCATTGTGGAAATCAGTGTGGAGGTTCCTAAAACAGCTAAAGATTGATCTACCATATGACCCAGCTATAGCTCTCCTAGGCATATATCCTAAGGACTCATCTCATTACCTTAGAGATACTTGCTCAACCATGTTTATTGCTGCTCAATTTATAATAGCTGGGAAATGGAACCAGCCTAGATGTCCCTCAACTGATGAGTGGATAATGAAGATATGGCACATTTATACAATGGAGTTTTACTCAGCAGTAAAGAGAAATGAAGTTATGAAATTTGCAGAAAAGTGGATGGATCTGGAAAGAATTATACTAAGTGAGGTAACCCAGGCCCAGAAAGCCAAGCGCCACATGTTCTCCCTCATATGTGGATCTTAGCTAGAGATGATTGGGCTTCTGTGCGAGAAGGAAAAAACTCAGTAGCAGAGGCCAGTAAGTTAAAAAAGGAGATAGAAAGGGAAGAGAAAGAAAGGGAGGAGGGCTTTTATTAGGTTGGTATTGTATATATGTAAGTAGAAAGATTGAGATGGGGAGGGGATATGATGGAGAATGGAATTTCAAAGGGGAAAGGGGGGAGGGTAATACCATGGGATTTTTTTTGTTATCATGGAAAATATTAATAAAAATGGAGAAAAAAAAAGAAAAAAAAAAGAATAAAAAAAAATCAATTGATCATAAAAAAAAATATTTATTTATCTATCTGGGAAAGAAAGAGAGAGAGAGAAGCAGATAGAAAGAGAAAGGGGGAGGAATGGGCATGCCAGGGCCTCTAGCCACTGCAGATGAAATGCATGTACCACTGTGTGCACCTGGCTTATGTGGGTGCTGGGGAATTGAACCTGGGTCCTTAGTCTTCACAGGCAAGCACCATAATGGCTAAGTCATCTCTCCAGCCCCACACTTGACTTTTTACATGGGTACTGGGGCTTGAACTCAGGTTGCAAAGCATGCCATTTACCAACTAAACTATCTCCCCAGGCCTCTAGATTTTGCTTTTGAGACAGGGACTTAAAGGCTGGCTTTGAACTTGAGATCTTCTTGCCTTAACCTTTCTATCTGTTTTACTATGGAGTGCCCCTGTCTGAGGTGAATTCTGTGTTAGTTTCCTTGCCCTAATATGGGTGCCCCAGGCAAATTGAATGCATTCTGAGCTTCCTAGCTCATGACCTTGAGCCAATTCCCCCTTTTCTTGGTGTTGCTTTGTCTATCTGCAAAATAGGGGTTACTCTGCCCAGATACTGAGGCAGTGCCTACTGAATGTAGCAGCCCTCTGTCATCCTTAATGGGGTTCTCAGAGGCAACTGGTAAGCAAGCAGCCAACTAGAGCTTTGGGATTGGCCACTGGAGACCTTCAGATAGAGGTTTGGTTCACTTGGCTTTGTTTCCCTTAGCCTTTGGCAGCCCTCATTTCCTATGACAAAAGATGAAAATCAAATGTTACTCAGGTGGCTGAAGCATGAGGATCAAAATTTCAAGGTGGGGGCTGGAGAAATGGCTCTGCAATTAAAGGCACTTGCTTGCAAGCTTGCCAGCCCAAGTTCAACTCCCCAGCATCCATGTAAAGCTGGTCTCAAAGTAGTGCATGCATCTGTGATCCCAATGCACCTATAGCAGTAGGAGGCAGAGCCGGACAATTTTGAAGCTTATGGGCCAGCTAGATGGGTGCACATGAAGTCAGATGGACACATATGAAGTGGCAAAAACAAACAAGCCAATAAAAACAAAAACAAAAACAAAAACAAAAACCACTAAGGGAAACCCTGTCTCAAGCAAAATATAAAGACATGACAAACTCCACACATGTGCTGTGGCATGTGTGTCCCCACATACATCATATACATATATCCATCCACACACAATAAAAACAAACACAAAAAAGTTCAAAGTGTTTTTGGCCTATGGAATGGGTTTAAGGACAGCCTAGCCAACTTAGTGAGACTCTGAGTCAAAATAGAGAGTAAAAAGATGGTAGTGGAGGGATGGCTTAGAGGTTAAGGTGCTTGCCTGCAAAGGCAAAGGACACAGGTTAGGTTCCCCAGGACCCATGTAAGCCAGATGCACAAGCTGGTGCATGTGCCTTGAGTTCATTTGCAGTGGCTGAAAGTCCTGGTGCACCTATTCTCTTTCTCTCTCTTTTTCTCTGCCTTTTTTTCTCTCTCAAATAGATAAATAAAAATGGAAATAATTAAAAAAAGATGGCAGGCATATAGATAAGTGGTAGAGCCTAGCATATATTAGTTTTGGGGTTCAATTCCTAGTACCACCAAACAACACCACCACAACATAAAACACACACACATGCACACTCAACCCCGAACATGTTCTTTTTAAGAGGATTTTGGATGGTTTGGGGCTAGCTGTCAGAAAAAAATCTAAAAAACTGAGATACCAGCCTGTGCACTATGTGGATGACCCAGGCAGGCTCCCATCCATTCACTAAGCCTTAGTTTCTCTCTCTGTAAAAATATGCATGATAATATTGCCTGCCTCTGGGACTTTCTGAGGACCAATACACTACTGTTCAATGCACTTTCAAATTGTGCTATGTGCATTAGCATGATAAGTATCCCTGTCATTGAGCTCAGCCATCAGATTTTAGTTGATCCAGACCAAGAGCCAAGTGTGGTGGTGGCTGCCAGTGCAGCTGCCTTTTTCTTTTCTTTTCCTTTCTTTTCTTTTCTTTTCTTTCTTTCTTTTTCTTTTCTTTTCTTTTCTTTTCTTTTCTTTTTTTTTTTTTTTGGTTTTTTGAGGTAGGGTCTCACTGTAGCTCAGGCTGACCTGGAATTCACTATGGAGTCTCAGGGTGGCCTCAAACTCATGGGGATCCTCCTACCTCTGCCTCCTGAGTGCTGGGATTAAAGGCGTGCGCCACCACACCCAGCTGCAGCTGCCTTTTTAAAACAAAAAAATATTTATTTAATTTTGTGTATATGTGTGTGTGTGTATAGGTGCCTGCTACATGGAATATTTGTAGAGGCTGGAGGACAGCTTCGAGGTGTCTCCAAAGGTGCTCTACCTTCTTTGAGACAGGCTCTCTTGATGCTGCAAATGAAGTGCCAGCTGGCCCACAGATCTCAGATTCTCCTCTCTCCATCTCCATTGTTGTCAGAGCATCATGATTGCAGACAGATGTGCCACTTTGCCTCTTGTTTTACATGTATGCTGGGTAATTGAATTCTGGCTAGCAGGCTTTGAAGCATCTTTAACTGCAGTACCATATCCCTAGCCCCAGCAGTTGCCTGCCTGCGTTCCTTCTTGCCTCCCATCTTTCTTTTTCTTTTTTTGAGGTAGGGTCTCATGCTAGGCCAGGCTGACCTGGAATTCACTGTGTAATCTCAGGCTAACCTCAAACTCATCCTGGTCCCTTCTTTTAATAAATGTACTTTATTTTATTTATTTATTTATTTATTTGTGTGTGTGTGTGTGTGTGTGTGTGTGTGTGCTTGTGCATGCTCATGTGCATCTCCCTTGCTTCTGCAAACAAATGCCAGATGCATGCATCACTTTTTGTATGTGGCTTTACATGGGTGGCTAGGAAATTGAAACCCAGGCCCCAGGCTTTTCAAACAAGTGCCTTTAACTGTTGAGCACTCTCCCTAACCCTCCCTCCCTCCCTTTCTTCTTTTTATTTAAAACATTAGGGCTGGAGAGAGGGCTCAGCAGTTAGAGGCACTTGTTTGCAAAGCCTGACAGCCTGGGTTTGATTCTTGCAGTAAGTGGCGCATCTGCCTGGTATTCTTTTGCAGTGGCATGAAGCCCTGGCATGCCTATTCTCTCTCTCTCTCTCAAATGAATAGAATATGTAAAAAAAAATGTGTGTATGTGTAGGTCAGAGGACAATTTCAGGGTGTGATCTTCTCTTTCCACTGTTTGAAATAGACTACCACTTGTTTTGCTGCTGGGAAGGTCATACTAGCTGCCCTGCAATTCAGCAAGCTTCAGGATTCTCCTGACTCCACCTCCTATAGATGCAGGTGGACTTACAGATGCCTATGCTACTTTCTTGTCCAGCTTTCAAGTGGGTGCTGTGGATTCCAAACTTCAGTCAGCAGGCTTGCAGAGAAAGCACCTTTAGTCACCAAGCCTTTCTCCAAGCCCATAACTGCCTTTAAACTTGACTTGACCTTGGCCAAGTTCTTTAAATTATTTGAGCATTAGTTGTCTCATCTGTAAAATGAGGATGATAATTTTATTTTTTATATGTATGTGTGTGGTATATGCATGTTTGTATATGTGTGTCTGTGTACGTGTGTGTGTTGGAGACCAGAGGCTGACATCAGGTGTCTTCCCTAACCACTCTCCATCTTATTTAAAAATGCACTGTGTGTGTGTGTGTGTGTGTGTGTGTGTGTGTGTATGGGCATGAGTGTGCCATGGTGCATGAGTAGAGGTAGAAGACAACCTGTTTACCTCCTTTGAGGCAGGAGGTCTCACTCTGAATTATTGCTCTACTGTTCTTTGCTGCACTTGTCATGAGCTTTTAAAAATTTCTTCTCTCTGCCTCCCATCTCACCATCAGTATGCTGGGATTACAGAAACTCTCTATGGCTCCTGACTTTCATGTGGGGTTTAAGGATTGAATTTGTGTACTCCATCTTGAGTGATGAGCATTTTTATCCACTGAGCCATTTCCCCAGTCCCTTGATTGCTCAGTGGTTAAAGCCACTCCCCCCCCCAAAGGCTGCTGGCCCAAGTTCATTCCCCAATACCTGAATAAAGTGAGATGCACAAGTGGCACATGTATCTGGATTTCATTTGCAACAGCAAGAAGCCCTGGTGTACTCACTCACTCTCAATCAAAAAATAAATGAAAATAAATACATGAAAAACAAATATCCAAGCCTACATTAAAAATTTTGCATGTATGTATGGCATGTGTGTGCCATGGTGCACATGTATAGATCAAAAGATGACCTCCAAGTGTCTATACTCCATCTTCTTTGAGAAAGGATATGCAACTGCAAATGTCAGTTGAGCTGGCCTGTGAGCTTCAGATTCTCCTGGCTCCACTTCCCATTGTCATAGGTGCATTGGGATCATTTTGTATCTGGCTGGGTGCTGAATAATTGAACCTAGGCTTACAGGCTTTAACCTCTGAGCCATTTCCCCAGCTCTCCATCTTATTTTTTGAGACAGTGTTTCACACTGATTCTTGACCTCCACCATTCAGCTAGACTAGCTAGCCAGAAAGCCCTGGGAATTCTCCTGTCTCTGCATCCCCACTGTTGGTGTTACAGTTGCACATCATCACCATGGCTATCTTTTACATGAGTACTGGAAATCTGAACTCAGGTCCTCATGCTTGCACAGCAAGCACTTCACTCACTGAGGCATCGCACCAGCCCTTAAGACAGGGTATTCTGTAGCCCAGGCAGTCCTCAAACTTGCACACCCATAGTCTGGGCCCTTTTGGGTCTGCAGAAGTCCAGTCTGGGCTCTCCAGTTGCTCTACACAGGAACCTTGCACATGTCTCCTATAGATGGTAACATAGCTGGGACAAAGAGCAAGGAGAAGCCTTAGAAGAGCCTTCCAAGCGCTTCTGCTGTATCTGGCTCTCTTTGAGAGTCTCCTGTGTGCAGATGGCAAGCACTGGTTTACATGAGCACTTCTGATTCTCATGGTCCTGGCAGCCAGACAGTGCCCTCAGTAAGTCAGTGAGTCTCAATGGCAGGCTACCCCAGACTGGGTAAAATGTATCGGATGCCACAGGAGGTTATCTGTGCTTTCTTTTGCTGTGAGTTGTGCTGTATTTGTGTCACCTCATTTACATGTGTGTGGAGTAACCTGCTGTTTTCGTTCAAGTAAAGGTATTTCTGTCTTGCAGCCCCTGGTTCTAGAAATTGCTTCTTTCTGGAGTGTGTCCCCAGACATATGTTCTTACTGCCACCTTCTGGTATAATGTGGGTATTGCAAGCAAAGGCACAAAACATTGCCCTCTCCACATCTCAGTGTCCATCCCAGGATCCCTGAAGATCACATTTCCACTCTCACTGAAACCAAGGGCTAGTGCTTCGACAGCAAGTCACAGTAACTATGGAATAACGTATACAGTGAGTTTCTTCCCAGCAAAGGGAAAAATGACTGAACTTAACTCTGAAAGAGGGTTAAGTAATGTACTCACATTTAGTTCATCATATATTAAAATCTTCTCAGACTCAACACTCTTATCCCACTTTGTAGTATCTATCATGATTTACATTTATCATGTGCTATGAAACATATTTCTTCTCATTCACTGATTGTCTTTCCCCCTGTCAGAATATCAGCCCCATGAGAGTAGGGACTTTTGTTTTTCCTATTAATTTACTCAATCATAGTCTGGCTAGCATCTGTATAGGAGGTGCATGAATTGTAATAGGAATGAGGTAAAGTGCCCAGAGGGTTTGTCCCTCACATAGTTTCCAAGGGAAATACTAGGGATGAAAAAGTACAAGACCTGGGCAGGCACCATGATGTAAGGGACAAGTTTGGACATGGAGTCTAGTGCATGAGTGATCACAGCCTCTTCCCACTGTCATGCAGTTCCCTGGCTTCCCTCACTTGGTGCAGTCTCCGTGGACCTGGTGGTCCCCATGGGTGCTCTGTTGTGGCTGGTTCTGAGGGGAGAGGCCATTGCTCTTGCATTCATAGCTGACTTCAGATGACAAGGTCTCCTCTTCATCTGGGGTTTCCTGGGACCTGGAGCTAAAGCTCAGGCTGAAAATACAGTGCCTGGGCTACATTATGGGGTGTGGAGCTTTAGGAAGGCAATTGGTGGCACCTCCCCATTCCCTTCACTCCACTATGAGTCATGGGGGCAAATAGTGTCATGAAAATGTACCTGCAGGTGTGTTCTTGCATAGACCTGCATCATGCCTGTACACCCACATGAGAGATGTATGTATGTCCCTTGGTTTACCTCAGCATCAGTGTGAACACAGGAATGGAATGGAATGACATGTATTCAACAGAATAGATGAATATACCTGTATGTAAGGGGGGATGTGCATATGGACTGTATGAATACATGGAAGACCTGTATGAATGCATGAATGTCTCTGGAATGTATGAATTTACATGAGTATGTCTGTGATGTGAGTGTAGTCAGCCCTCCATATCTACAGTCAATCCTCTATATCCGTGGGGTCTGCATCCCAATTTCAACCACCCACAGATTGAAGATGTGTATATTACTGAGGTATATAATATAGTAAGGCTTATTCTTGTTACCTCTGTACTGAAGATTGAGACTTAGCCCCTTGTCAATATTTCCTAAATGATACAATATAACACTTATGTACACAGTATTGGAAATCAGGTGTTACAAATCACTGATAGATACTTTATTTATTCATATTCACTTCTTTTTGGAAGCTTTTCTTGTTGTTTCTTGATAAGGATCTCACTCTAGCCCAGGCTGAACCTTTGTTTGACCGGGAACACCCAAGCTGGCCTCAAACCCAAGGCAATCCTTAAGCCTCATCCTGAGTGCTGAGAGTATAGGTGTGAGCCACCACATGTGGCTTTTTTGTTGTTTCTCAAATGTGTATATGGATATGTATGTGAATGTATGCATGTGGACACATGTGTGTGTGGGTGCACATGAATGAATGTGTGCATGTATGTAAAGCAAGAGGTTGACATTGGATGTTCTCTACTACTCTTTTGAGACAAGGTCTCTCACTGATCCTGAAGCTCACTGATTTAGCGACATAAACTGGCAAGCAGACTCTGGAGATCCTCTGACTTCACCTCCCTAGAAATGAGATTATAAGGGCTTGCCACCAAGTTCAGTATTGTTTAAAAAATTTCCATATATATATGGAAAAAATGTATAAAAATATAAATATAAAAATATAAATATAAAATATAAAAATAAAAAAAAATATATATATATATTGTGTGTGTGTGTCTAAGAGAGAGAGAGAGAGCGCACATGTCAAGGCCTCTTGCCACTGCAAATAAACACTAGTCATATGTCATATGTTTGGTTTTTATGTGGTTGCTGGGGAATTGAACCCAGGATGGCAGGCTTTGCAAAAAAATGCCTTTAACCACTAATCCATCTCCCCAGACATATTTACTAATTTTGGGGTCAGGGTTACATGTATCCCAGGCTGGCCTTTGAACTTACTATGTAGCCAAAAATGGCCTCCTACCTCCACTTCAAGAAAGTTCTGGGATGAAAGATATGCAGAATAATTTCTGATTTATGTGATGCTGGGAATTGAATCCAGGCCTTTGTGCATGCTAGGCAAGCACTCACCAACTGAGCTACATCACTAGCCTAACATAATTAAGAGTATACATCAAGATGTGTACAGGTTCTATGCAAACACTTTGCCATTTTATATGAAGGATTTGAGTATCTTTGGATTTGGATATTCTTAAGTGGGGGCAAGAACTAATTACCCAAGAAGACTGAGGGATGACTGCATGGTGTGAGCCAGCAGCAAAGATGACAACTGAGATTAATTGTCTCAGTTGGTTAATGAGCAGTATCCTTGGCCTCTAGTCCTTTCCTAATTACCACCATTGAAAACATCTCCAGAAAGCTGAGTGTTGCTGTACCTGCACAACAGGCTTCAGAGTTCTGCAGGGGGATGACACAGTTTAAGTAAACACATTAGACACTTTGGCTAATTTGAAAATGGGGTAGCCATGGGGACTTTATCTCACAGGACAGAAGATCTAGGCCTTGGCCCACTGTGCTTTTATTATTTAGATTGCAAATACTCATTAACTATTAACTGTTCACTTTGCATAGATTATCATAGGAGTACTTTTTCATGAGACTACTTCCTATGCTATTTTGATATCAAGCAGATGTTTACAGAGAAAGAAGTTAAGTTGCCCATCAGAGTATAGTGACCCGAAGCTGCAAGGACAAACTTCTTAACAGCCTGGGAGTGCCCCAGCCAGTGGGGCTTCAACGGGAGCACGGACCCCAGAAAACCTGAAATGAAGGGAACAAGAGACACAAGGAACCGACAGCAAGACAGGAGTCTGATCAAGCTGCCAAATTTTATTTTTCTCAGGGTGCCTCTTATACAGCAGAACAGAGGAGTTTGTCAGCAGTTTAGGTATTGTTACAGTTCTGTTTCACCAGCCCCCAAAACACATAAGATGTTCCACAGGATAAGGCCCCAGCCCCAAAAGCCAAGAGATAACGACTTTATGGGTTACATTGTTCTTTCTCTGTGTATGGGTTAATAAACAACTGCAGACCTTTGCCCCGGCCCCCAGCCCCAAGGCCACAAGACAACGACTTAGCAAACAACTGCAGATCTTGTGACTTTCCAGAACAGACAGCTTATTACAAAATGGAGTCATTATTTAAGATGGAGGTACTTTTGCTTTCCTAGTGTCCACTGGTTCCCCACATGGGAGAAAGAGACATTGCTTACAAAACTTGCATTGGCATATGTTCATCTGCTTTGTCATAATAAACATTCTTGACTTGAGGTGTTTTGCATGTGAAGAGCCAACCTGACTCCATTTTAACAGCAAGAGCCATTTTGATATAATGACTAAGTTAAGTTTCTATGTTTGAGCTGGGGCCACAAATTGTTCCCTGGTTACTGTTCCCAGGATTGTGTATTCATAACATTACAGGAAGTAGTTTAATTGTAAGGGCTGGTCTGCTTCTGTCACCACATATGCTTGCCTCTGAAAACCCCCTACCCTGTGATTTCTATGGTTTCAGCCTATAAAAACAGTGTGAGAAGCTGACTTGGGTATGCTCTCTACACCTCTGCCATAGGGAGGCAGCTGCTGGACCAGCTCTATTGTGCACAGTTAAAAGCTTGCTTCAATTTGGCCATAATTTGTGATTGGTGGTCTTTATTCTCACGAATTCTGGGTTAACATAATGGAGGTCCCATCAAGATGGAGACCCCAACCCAAATTCAAAAGCCAGACCCTTCTCTCTGAGCCTCCAGAACTGAAGTGCCACTCCCAGGGGGTGCATGCCTTGAAGATGTTTCAAGGCCCAGGGACATGCTTTCTGTTCCACGGACATGCTTTCTGCTCCACGGACAGCTGAGATGAACCACCACACAAAAGTGAAACCAGCAAACACTTGTCTGGGGAGGCCTCCAGGGGGAAGTCATAGTAAGGCATTTCCTTCTGTGACAACTGGTTCTGGTTCTAGTGGGGTCCCTTCTGGGGACAGAGGTGTCTGAGAAGGCACATTCACACTCTTGTCCAGGGCAATTACAAGGATTACATTGCTCGCCTGGTTTAGAACAACCACAGAGCCCATATTGTCCACTTGGTCTTGGTTCTAGACAATAGAGAGACATCACATTGTCTACTTGGTTCTGGGTTTTGGACTCATGTATCATTTGATTGTTGTCTGTCCTTTGTCTGTCTTTGATTTGTTCTTTTGTGTCTTGTCCTTCTTTTAGTGTTTGTTTTGTCCTTTTGTGATTAACATTTTTGGATCCTCCTAGGAACTGTCAAGTCATAGGTTGTCCTTGGGCTACCTGGACACCCTGACCACCCCAGATAAATTAAAAATTGGAAATTAAAAATTGGAATTGAGGCACCATGCATGGTGGTGCATGCCTTCAATCCCAGAACTCAGGAGGCAGAGGTAGTTAGGATCACCATGAGTTCGAGCCACCTTGAGACTACATAGGTCAGCCTGAGCTAGAGTGAGACCCTACCTTGAAAAACCAATAAATAAATAAATAAATAAATAAATAACCAAATAAAAAATAAAAATGGAATTGAGACTAATCAAGTTTTGGTTTGAAAAATCCAAAATCTGAAATTATACTCAATGTAATTTCGAGGTTTGGTTTTAGTCTCTGGAGTTATAAATGGAATAGAAATTTAAAATGGAAATACATAGCTGCTAAATAAATAAGTAAATAAAGATGTGAGGGGAGAATGTGTCTGGAATCTATATTCAAAGTGCACTTACAATGAATGTGTGTATATACGAGTGTATGTGTGGCTCACAGCCCTAAGGCTACAGAATGATAAGGCTTTGCCTTGTCTTGTCTGTTCTACAGCACCAACATAGTGAGAATTTTTTTGTGGGGGATGACCTCCACCAAGCCCACTGTCCTAGATGGCATGGCCAACTTTTACTGTTGAGTGTCCCCCAGAAGGAACACTGAAAGTAATTAAAATCATAGGCAAGAAAAAAAATTGCAAGATTCTCCTACTCTTAAAAAGTTATAAAATGACAGGATCAAAAAGCTGCCTTGTAGCCCTGAGAGAAGTCCAAAGCTATCCCTAAAATTTTAGAAAAATAGGGGGTGGGGAGGGAATTATGCTGTCCTGCTATGTTCCTCAGGGGCAAAAAGAAAAAAAAAAAAGACAAAAAATAATTAAGTTCTGGGTCAATCCCAGGCAGATACCAAAACCTGAAAAAAAAAAAAAAAAAACTGTCTTACTCTCGTATGCTGTGGCTGGGACAGTTCTCCATAACAAAGATAAAAGTAGGGGACTACACATGAACAGGCACCTACAATGTGTCACCTAATGCTTTCACCTGAAGGGCTTGGTCTGCAGATGGCCAAATGGCCCTGGAAATAAGAGGAGGAGCCTAACACACAAGGCTCACTGTTGGACACAAAGACAAAACACAGACCTCCCTGGAGTTTATGCCGTCCCCAGGGGAATCCCTGATGGCTCTTAGCTTCCCTGCCTTACAGAGCCAGAGGGGTGACAGGCACAGGGAGTCTCAGGATCCTGGCCCCAGCATGATGATGGGTGAGTCCCAAATTGCTAAAAACAGATGGGGACTTCTTATAAGAAATTTGCAACTGTTTTTAAGTTTACTTTATCTCTATATGCTTCTGTGGGACTACTAACAGACAACAGCCTCAAGATTTTAAGTTTAAATTTAAAAGTACTCAATAATAAGTTTGTAAAAAAAATTATAAAATTTCTAATAGTGCTCAAATCTGATTTCATATTTAAAAAATATATGTTTCATGATATTCTGGGTAAATAATGTAAATCAAATCTGATCTACTCTTCTATACAGAGCTAATTCAAAAAGCCTTTTGAGGAACTTAGTCCTATTAAAAGTCTTATGGTAAGGACAATAAAATTTTTGTTGTTAATTTTAAGATAAACTAACTAAAGAAAATAAACTAAAAAACTAAATGTTGGATATTAAATGTTTGATAAAAAGTTGTTACAAAGTGGTTACATAGATTGTAAAGTAAATGTATATAAATAAAACTATAAATAAACTTAAACAGAAAATTAAAGACCAAGTTAATTAACTAAATCTTAAAGTACTTGAACAGATTACAGACTTCTGGAGATATAAAATAGCTATTAACCTGGGCTTACATCAGACTAACAAAAGATGGCCCTGGCTGGTAACAAGTTGCTATGGTATGCAGGCTGTAAACTTTAACTTATTGATGTTAGTCTGGTCATGATAATGATGGTAAAAGACTCACTTTAGAGTGTTCAATAGAAGATTTCAAAATGTCCCTGTGATGGGTAGTATCAGTTGTCAATTTGATGGAGTTTTAAATTACCATGGAAAGAAATCTCTGGACATGTCTTTTCTAGATCATGTTAATTGAGGTGGGAGGATCCACCCTAACTCTGAGCTGCACCATTCAAAGGGCTGGGGTACTGGCCTAAATAAGAAAGAGACAGCTTGCTTATCAGCAGCGTTCATCTCTTTCTGCTTCCTTGCCCCGGCCAGCGGGGAGTTAAACAAGGACCCGAGGGGAAAACAACCTGGATGAGAGACAAGAGACACAAAGAAGGAGACGAAGTCTAGAGTCTGATCAAGGTCTCAAATTTATTCAGGCAAGCACAAGCTTATATACAGAAAATAACACTTTCCAGACAGTGTCTACGTGCTGCTCCACAAATGCCTCTGTCTGAAGACTGTTTGCCAAGGCCATACGATAAGGCCTCTGTGCCTGGAGATTCAAAAACAGCTGCAGTTCTCATGGTCAAAGAGCAGCCACAGCTCCCAACATCTCCTCCCTTCTTTTATATGAAAGAGGGGGAGACCCGCTATTCAGCGGTGGGCTTTAACCAACTGGGGGAGTATTGACCTGACTCCTCCCGTGGGCTGTCATTTTTCGTCCCACAATCTTGGCCCTTGGTACCTTTTGGGGAGAGGAGGCAGGGCCTATATGATCATAATAAGTGTGGTACCAACCTCCATGCAAGTCAGGTTTTTCTCTCAGGGAATTCAGAAACGGTCAGAAAGGGACCTTCCCTTGTGGTGCTTTGCCTTGCACCCATGTTGGTGCCCATATCATACTCACTTTATTGTGAGCCGATATGCATAGGTCTGAATCCTATGCAGCTCCTAAAGGAGGGGAGTCAAGGACGTATTCTATAGTGCATAGCTTGGACCTCTGTGCAAACATTCACAATAGACTTCATTAGACCCTTGAAGAAAATAGGCAATAGGCATAAGAGAAGCAGAAGGCAAACTCCCACAGCTGCAAAGCTGCCTATCCAGGAACTTAGAGAGTCCCAACCAGGCAACACAGACTTAATTGCAGCAAGTAAATCATTAGCAGCCTTAGTGGCATCAAAATCAAGATGACTGTTTTGTATAGCTAAAATTTCTGAATGTAAACTAACCAGATCTAATGAAATGTTATCATGGTGCCAAATTCCTTCCAAATGCATTTCGACCTTTATCCAATCTTCATAACTAGCATTGTAAGTTTTAGAGGTGATGCAGATCCATTGACAATCTGCATGGCATTCCAATCGAGCTCTAATCTTCATTCCTTGAATTTGCTCTCCTAAATAGGTCACTACATCAAACAAAGCATCTATTTTTTCTTCTAACTTGTTGTCTATGGTAACTTGAGTTCCTAAAGCAACAGAAACGTTTTTAGCTAGATTATTAACAAAGTGTGCAGTATGAACTTCTTGTGTAAGAGCAACAGCAGCAGTAGTAATAGAAGCTAATAATGTAATAAATGCAACAATCCCAGCAATAACTAAACCTACAACTCTCTTTTGTCTACTTAAACTATTTTTAACCTCCTCTAGGATTTGAATACCCTTGTCAGAATACCAAGGCTTTGAAAGATTAACAGGAATCATAACAAATGCAGGTTGTTTGACAATCATTACAGTTCCAGAATCATGAGAAATACAATTGGACAGACTACAATTATCACAGGTAACATTAAATATTCCCTCAGACTCGTGATACCAAGTAATATTTATATTTCCTAACATCAGGGCATAAGGTGGTGTAACACAGGCCATAATAGTTCCCTTCAGAAGGCTATTTGAATCATTGCTGTCAGATATAACCTTGATACCTCCCATAGCAGCAGCAATTTTCCATACGTAAGTTTGCTGGTGTCCATTGTCTGACCACCACAATCCTGAGGACAGTCCAGTAGCCCAATCATTAACCCATTCAGTTTTACTCTCTATAGAGCCTGCTGATCCTGACCAATCCTTAACATATCTAGTAGATCCAGAAACATTATACCTGATAAATTTTTTCCCTACACATTTGCTCCAATGTATAGATTTATTGAACCAAGGTGTATTTCCTTCACAAGGAATAAAGTCCTCTGGTGGACTATCCCCTGTAACTTGATTTCCATAGGGAAGCCAAATAGAAATTCTGCTTGTTTGAACCTGCTTTATCTTTTTTGTACCTTGTACATGCTCTTGGACATGCTTTACAGTAATGTTTCTTTCCTTTATTTCAAAACATCCCACTATGCTAGTCTTAGAAAAGCATAGTGGAATACCTAGACCACGCTCTGAATATGAACTCATAATTATTTGATGTAATTCTATATTTTTACTAGATGGCGTACTTAGCAACCAAGTGTTATTGACTAGAACTATGATTTCTTTTTTCTCCCAAGTCACTGGATGTAATATAGGAGGATCAGGAACATAGGTCCAGTAAAGTTCACTGTAAGCAAGATGTAGATGACTCCATATTATCAGGATCAGCAGTGTCCTCTTGTTTGATCTCGTGGCCTGCATGCCACACCAAATGTTCTGGCAACCATCTGGCTCCATTTTCTTTCTGTGAAAAAATACAAATAGATCCTTGTCCCCATATTAATACAGGGTCGGGCCCACTCCATTTGTTAGTCAATGGATCTTTCCACATGGCTTTGGCAAAGGTATTTTTTGTATTTGTGTGCCAAAAGCGATCAGCAGCTGAATTTCCCTGAGTATCAGGGTTAAAAAGTTTAGGACAAACAAGGCATGATGAAGGATATTTCTTGGAGAGCCCTTTATGGGGCCTTTCCCCGCTTGCATCACGGGCACAGAGAGGATGGGAGCAGCCGCTCAGCCTTAGGGGCCATGCAATCTCTGGAAAAATGACCTGGTTGTTTGCAATTAAAACAAGTTTTGAGCTTGTCCCCCTGGGTAAAATCTTTAAGGGCCACTCCTATGGCTAATCCAATGCTGCGGGACGCAGGGTCTACATCAGCACAGAGTTTGATAAAGTCAGAAATATTTTTGCCATGGCGATGGGGGCGTATAGCCGCTTGGCAGGCAGAGTTAGCATTCTCAAAGGCAAGATGTCTAACAAATTCATTATCTGTTTCCTCCTTTCCCATGAGGCGTTCAGCGGCCTCTGTAAGGCGGCCAATAAAATCACTATAAGGCTCTTGTGGACCCTGTCTGAATTTCGCAAGAGAGGTGACAGCTGACCCTTTAGAGGGAAGGCTCTTCCAGGCTTTGAGAGCTGCATGTTGAATTTGTGTAAGCAACCCTGGAGGAAATTTGGTTTGTTTTTCATTTGTATCATAGGGATGGTTGCCCAAAAGTTTATCTAGTGTCCAGGATTTGGAGGAGCCACCAGCGGCCAAATTACGGCGGGCAGCATCCTGGCACCTCTCAGTGTAATCAGCTTTCCATAGAAGAAAGTCACCCCTAGTTAAAGTAGCTTTAGTTAACATAACCCAATCATTAACAGTAAGTAAGTCTTCACTTAGAGATTCTAACAGCGAGATAGTGAAAGGAGCAATAGGACCATACAAAGAGACTGCATTTTTAAACTCTTTTATATGTTTAAGTTTAAGGCGGCGATATCGCTGGGCTTTAGTAAGTAAAGTGTCATCCCTTTCTTCATTCTCAGTGCTTTCTGACCCAGCAGGTTCCTTTGTTTCAGAATCTCCCTCCCCCTCTTCTGGGCTTCTGGATCCTGTGGCTCAGCCTCATTAGATTTTCCTTCAATAGGTTTAACTTGGGAGCAAGTTACAGGAAAGGCGTGCAGAGTTTTACTTTTTTGAACAGGGCGAGTGGAGGGGGAGCGTATTTCTAAATCAAGGTCGTGTAACTGCTTGAGCAGGTGTGACTTTTCCTTTTTGGCTCGGAGGAGCATCTTAAGAGATTGTGCCTCCCGGGAAAGTTTAGTAATTGCATGTCTAGTTATTTCTTCTAGATCAGAGGGAGCGTCAAGCGCCGGGGCAGAAGAAGGGGGTACTATGTTACAACGTGGTGACCGTGTACCCAAAAGTGTCTGGGGGGTGGGCCAATCAGGGTTATGATATTTAGTAGCTTCATCCTGCAATTTAGCCTTTTCCTCAGGGGAAAATGAGTCATCATCAGGATTGGTGGTTTTTAAGTCAAACAGAATTGGATAGGTAGATTGCGGGGGAGGGTTACTAGGCGGGGGATCATCAGCATTTTCTGGCATAGGAATGATAATAGAGGGACAATTAGAGCCAGGGGAGAAGGGGCGGGTTGTTGGTCTGCCCGCAGCGCTGGGAGCTGGGGCGGGCGGGGTAGGGATTCTCTCGGACTTCATTCTTATGGAGGGAGGTTTGACTACTGGTGAATTTATTTTTAAGGAAATTCTCACTATCTGTAACTACTTTTGAAACATCAGGGTGATAGTGGCAGATCTGTAATACATCATTTATGAGATTCCAATAAGAAAATGCCTGCACTGGAACCCTTTCAGGACCATAAGAGCGGTAGTAATCATTTAGACAGTCACCAACACGGCGCCACCACTTCTTATCTATAGTCCCTTCCTGGGGGAACCAGGGACAGACATCTTCTAAAAAGACAAAGAATTTCACTAAATCTTTTTTCTTAACCCACGTTCCTCGTGTCTTGAGAGAAGCTTTAAGCCCTTCAACAAACAATTCATGCTTACTTAATGCTTGTCCCATAATTGCGTCGCTTTTCTTACCTCTCCGGATCTGTGTCACAGGCAGGCTTCCTGTGGTGATCGCTATGCAGATCTTCACTCACAGTGAGGTGGTGATCCAATGGGGAGGGGGGGATGGCCGTCCACTCAAGCGACGTCCAGGTCACACTTCGTACCTTGAGCCCCACGTTTGGGCGCCACTTGCCCCAGCCAGTGGGGAGTTAAACAAGGACCCGAGGGGAAAATAACCTGGATGAGAGACAAGAGACACAAAGAAGGAGACCAAGTCTAGAGTCTGATCAAGGTCTCAAATTTATTCAGGCAAGCACAAGCTTATATACAGAAAATAAAACTTTCCAGACAGTGCCTACATGCCTAAAGTCTGCTCCACAAATGCCTCTGTGTCTGAAGACTGTTTGCCAAGGCCATACAGTAAGGTCTCTGTGCCCAGAGATCCAAAAACAGCTGCAGTTCTCATGGTCAAAGAGCAGCCACAGCTCCCAACACTTCCTGATTGTAGAGTCAATGTGACCAGCCGCCTCCGCTTCTGCCTTCCTTGACATGATGTACTGTATTCCTTGAATTGTAAGCCAAATTAAACCTTTCCCCTTAAGTTTCTTCTTGTTTGGTATTGGGTCACAACCAGAAAAGTGACTAATACAGACAGGGGCAAAATTATTTCCACTGTATCAATGAATATAATTAATGAATTATTGTTAAGCAATCTGTTTGGGGCTCACTTCTACATCCTCAGAGCTTGGTGCAAGCAAGTCATAAGCAAAGAGCCAAAAAGGACCAACAAGCAAACATGCAGTAGAGAAGATGAGAATGAGGCCAATGGTTTGTGACATCTATGATATCCTTGGAGACAAATAGGGGGAAGATGGAAAAGAACTTAGCTGAAAGACGAGAGACACAATGATGACAAAGAAGGCAGTGAAAGAATTGAAACACTTCTGGTTAAGATGGTGGCTTAGGAACCACACCAAAGCAGCCTAGGGGAGAAAAAGCCAAAGAATACCCAGCAAAATACACACTTTTACTAAAAAGTGAGGTGTATAAGCAATTAAAATGGCAGCAGAGAAGTAGGAGAGATCCAGGGCATCCAGAGCCCACACAGGCAGGCCTAAGAGGCTCTGGGAGCAGCGGCCCCGCTCCAGTTCCGGCAGCCATGGCTTGGGCTCCGGCAGTGGCTGCTCTGGCAGCGGCAGCAGCAGCAACAGTGGAAGTGGCGGCTCTGGCTCTGGCATTGGCAGCGCCGGCTCCGGCAGCAGCAGCAGCAGCAGCAGCGCCTCTGGCAGCGGTGGCTCCAGCAGCAGCAGCAGTGGTGGCTACAGCAATGGCGGATCCAGCAGCAGCAGTGGGGGCTCCAGCAGGGGCAGCTCCAGCAGCAGTGGCGCCAGGTCTGTGGGGCCACAGCTGCCAGGCTTGGCTTGCCCCACAGGAAAAGCCAGTGCCCAACTCCAGAAAACAGGACAGTGGTCCAGCGATCCAGCCAGCCTACTTGAACCCACAGGGCACCAAAGAGGGATGCATAACTGAGACCAAAATCATCCAAAAAGGTAACTGGGATTTCACCAGGGAAGGGTCTCACTTGGACACAAGCTGACTTGGAACCCTCAGGAGACCAAAAATCTTAACCTCTCTGCTGATAGAGGATCAGGTTGTTATAATACCTACTCTTGCATAAATACTCGGTGCTGTCTTTCATTGAAAGTGTACATTTTTTAGTTATATTTTAGAATCTATCTGTATTTTGTTCCACTCAGCCTACTTGAATACTCCCATAGCAGGCAAACCCAACCCTTAGGAACACCTTTGTAGATACTCTGAGAGTCTTAAGAGCCACACATAACACCTTAAGCTCCTACCCTGAAGATATACAATATCAGATCAATTGATACATCTAAGAATACCCAGCTAGCTAGAAAATCCAAGCATTAACTTAATCCAAGATGCAAAAATATATACATTATAACACAAGAAACACTAAAAATCAAGAAAATATAAATCCACCAAAAAGTATTATGCATCAGAAATGACTTCCAGTGAGAATGAGTAAGAGGAAATGCCTGAGAAAGGTTTCAAAAGAATGATTGTAAATATGTTCAAAGATGTCAAAGAAGAAATCAAAGGAATCAAAGAGGAAATAAAAGAGGAAATCAAAGGAATCAAAGAAGACACAGGACACCAATTTAATGAAATAAAGAAGTCAATACAAGACATAAATAAGGAAATAGAAATAATAAAGAAAAACCAGTCGGAATTACTAGCAATGAAGAACACAGTTAATGAAATAAAAAACTCTGTAGAAAATCTCACCAGTAGAATGGATGAAGGAGAGGACAGAATATCTAAGCTAGAAGACCAGGTGGCAGATCTAATACAGTCCAACAAAGAGAAAGACAAACTAATAGAAAAGTATGAGTGGGAATTTCAAGATATTCAGGACACTATGAAAACATCAAACATAAGAATTCAGGGCATAGTAGAAGGAGAAGAATTTCACTCCAAAGGCATAGTAGGCATCTTCAACAAAATCATAGAAGAAAACTTCCCCCAAATTGGGAAAGAGGTGCCAATGCAGACACAGGAATCCTTTAGAACACCAGCCAGACAAAACCAGGAAAGAACCTCTCCTCACCATATTATGATCAAACTACCAAACACAGAATCCAAAGAAAAAATATTGAAAGCAGTTAGAGAGAAAAATCAAGTTACCCACAAAGGAAAGCCCATCAGGATTACAGCAGATTACTCAACACAAACCTTAAAAGCCAGAAGGGCTTGGAGTGATGATTCCAAGTTCTGAAAAATAACAACTGTCAACCAAGGTTACTTTATCCTGCAAAACTATACATTCAAATAGATGGAGAAATAAGGACATCCCATGACAAAAGCAGGCTAAAGGAGTATTTGAAGACAAAACCAGCTCTACAGATTATACTTGAAAGAATCCTCCATGCCGAAGAGAAGGAAAAGCACACATATAAGGAACCTGGAAAAAGCAAACAATACTCAAATACTACTTAACACAAGAGAGCAAAGGTAGAACCGGAACTACAAAAAAAAAATGGCAAACATAAATACATACCTTCCAATAATATCTCTTAATATCAATGGCCTCAATGCCCC
The DNA here is from genome assembly GCA_036346955.1 of Dipus sagitta. NCBI lineage: Eukaryota > Metazoa > Chordata > Mammalia > Rodentia > Dipodidae > Dipus > Dipus sagitta. The sequence goes on along the minus strand of CM070773.1, from coordinate 71,491,408 downwards.
AACCAAGAGACATATGTTTGCAGACTGGGTTAAAAAGCAGGATCCTACAATTTGTTGTCTCCAAGAAACTCACCTTTCTACAAAGGATGGACATTTTCTTAGGGTGAAAGGTTGGAAAGTGGTGTTTCAAGCAAATGGGCCTAGAAAACAAGCAGGGGTTGCTATCCTAATATCTGACAAGGTAGACTTCAGTCCAACATTAGTCAAGAAAGATAAGGAAGGTCACTTTATATTGGTTAAGAACACACTTGAACAGGAGGACATTGCAATCCTAAACGTATATGCACCTCATATGGGGGCTCCCAAGTTCATCAAACAAACGCTATTAGAACTAAGGTCACAGATAACACCAAACACAGTGGTAGTGGGGGACCTCAACACCCCACTTTCATCAATTGACAGGTCATCCCAGAAAAAAATAAACAGAGACGTATCTGGACTAAATGAGATCATAGAAGGAATGGACCTAACAGATATATACAGTACATTTCATCCAAATGCTGCAGAATATACATTCTTTTTAGCAGCACATGGTGCTGGGAAAACTGGATATGTATCTGTAGAAAGATGAAAATCAATTCTTCTCTCTCTCCATGCACAAGAATTATGTCCAAATTGAATAAAGACCTTAACATCAGACCTGAAACTCTGAAACTGCTAGAGGAAAAAGTAGGGGAAACCCTTCAACATATTGGTCTTGGCAAAGACTTTCTGAATATTACCACAATTGCTCAGGCAATAAAGCCACACATTGACTGCTAGGACCTCATGAAATTACAAAGATTTTGTACAGCAAAGGATACTGTGAATAAAGCAAAGAGGCAACCTACAAAATGGGAAAAAAAATCTTTGCCAGCTATACATCTGATAGAGGATTAATATCTAGGATGTACAAAGAACTCAAAAAATTAAATAATAAGAAATCAAACAAGCAAATTAAAAATGGGCTATTGAACTAAACAGAGAGTTCTCAAAAGAAGAAATATGAATGGTGTATAAGCATCTAAAAAATGTTCTACATCCCTAGTCATCAGGGAAATGCAGATTAAAACTATGTTCAGATTCCATCTCACTCCTGTCAGATTGGCTACCATCATGAAAACCAATGACCATAAATGCTGGTGAGGATGTGGAAAAAGAGGAACCCTTCTACACTGTTGGTGGGAATGCAATCTGGTCCAGCCATTGAGGAAATCAATGTGGAGGTTCGTAAGACAGCTAAAAATTGATCTACCATATGACCCAGCTATAGCACTCCTAGGCATATATCCTAAGGACTCATCTCATTTCCTTAGAAGTACATGCCCTACCATGTTTATTGCTGCTCAATTCATAATACCTGGGAAATGGAACCAGCCTAGATGTCTCTCCACTGATGAATGGATAATGAAGATACAGCACATTTATACAATGGAGTTCTACTCAGTGGTAAAGAAAAATGAAGTTATGAAATTTGCAGGAAAATGGATGGATCTGGAAAGGATTATACTAAGTGAGGTAAGCCAGGCCCAGAAAGCCAAGAGTTGCATGTTCTCTCTCATATGTGGATCCTAGCTACAGATGACTGGGCTTCTGTGTGAGAAGGAAAAAACTCAGTAGCAGAGGCCAGTAACCTAGAAAACAGATAGAAAGGGAAGAGAAAGGAAGGGAGGGGGATACTTAATAGGATGGTATTGTATATAAGTAAGTAGAAGAATAGGTTAATGGGGGTGAAAAGACCCAAAATGAGGTCTGGGATAAGAGACTGAGTAAAGGAAAGGTGGAGGGAGAGCTAACCAAAATCTAAGAGGATATAAATAAAACATATGTAATCCTACTTTTTTGGACAATGGAACACTCAGGAGCCATAGATCGTTGTTTGAAAATTTTCAGGGCCAGGGATGGGATACCTTCCAGTGAGTTGTTGGCCAGGGAGGACACTGATGCCCCCAAAACATTATAGGCCATTGCTGAGGCCCTTGGTTTCCCACCAGGAATAGATGGTAAGACCCTATTGCTGAAGACTACATATACTTAGGCTGCAAGGCCACTGAGAAATCCTGCTGGAACTGAGCTGATAACCTCCTCCAAGTAGACCAGCTGACAGAAAGCTGGAAGAAGCCATTCTGCATGAAGTTCAATGGGAGAAAGAGAAATTACCAGTGAAGATACTCATCAGTGGACACTGCAAGCCTTATAATTGGCCAGCCAGGCCAAATGAGTCAACAGGTGCAATAGTGGCACGTCTGTTGTGGGGGAAACCAACTGCCCTCTAGTTGGACTGGAGGCCTGCTCCATGGGAAGGGAATACATCCTTGATACTGAAAACTTAAAACAGGGGTACTCATGAGCCCTAGGGGTGTAACGTCTGCTGTTGTCCGGCTAAATGTATATACTATGCTTATCAAACTGCCCAGTAAGCACTTCTGTTAACGTTCACACCCTTATATTAATGCTACTCTCACTTTTGGTTAAGAATCTTCTCTTTTCAGATCGCAGTGACCTTGGGACGAGTCAGAAGGTATCATGGTGATGGAAAAAAATGACTGCAGTGCTCAGTACTGCAATATTTCTATCACACCTTCCAAGGCTCAGGGTCTAATGTGGAAGAGGTGGCAGAAAGAATGTAAGAGCCAAAGGAAAGGCAGGGCTCCATACAATATGCTCCCTCCAGACACAAAATGGCCTGGATATCCATGGCCTCACAGTGCCTGATACTACCTGAATATGACCATCATAAGAGGAGGAAAAGATCAAGACATCAAAAGTAAAAGAGAGACTGATTGAGATGGGGAAGGGGTATGATGGAGAGTGGAGTTTCAAAGGGGCAAGTGGGGGGAGGGAGGGTATCACCATGGGGTCCTTTTTATAATCATGAATGTTGTTAATAAAAAAATTAAAAAATTAAAAAAAAAGAATTTAAACATCCACATCTGAAGGCCTAAAGTGGTGGAGCATCCATCAGGGGCAGGCCACAGCTTCAAGAATGGTGTAGACTCGGGCTGGAGAGATGGCTTAGTGGTTAAGCGCTTGCCTGTCAAGCCTAAGGACCCCGGTTCGAGGCTCAACTCCCCAGGACCCACGTTAGCTAGATGCACAAGGGGGCTCATGCGTCTGGAGTTCGTTTGCAGTGGCTGGAGGCCCTGGAGTGCCCATTCTCTCTGTGTGTCTCTCTCTCTCTCTCTGCCTCTTTCTCACTCAGTCTGTCACTCTCAAATAAATAAATAAAAAATAAATAAACAAAATTAAAAAAAAAAAAAGAATGGTGGAGACTGAAGGTGAGAGCTGAGAAGTGACAGGCCTCAAGAGAAAGTGTGGATGTATGAAAGGCAGACTAAGGGAGGAATGTAGAAAAGTGATGAAGATAAGGTTATTGTTAAGAAAGCCTAGGGCATCAAAAAGATGGGGAGGGTTGGGTGGCAGAAGGCAAGTTCCCTAACCTGAGAGCTTCTGCAACAGCTAAAGCAATGATGCAGCATGTCACACTCAGGGCAGACATCACTAATCAACCAACCATTCTTTCCATTACAGGCCTCACTAATCAATAATACCATTCTTTCTGCTATGCTCATGGCAGACATTGTTAGCCAATCTCAGCATTCTTGATGCTTCATTCTTTCCCAGTAATTAGAATCTCTCTCACCTGAGTCCTCCAGGCCACTATTCCCTAATGAATGGACTTGAGCATTATACTATGCTTGGTCAGCTGCCATTGACTCCCCCAGTGGGAGTCCTTCCAGGCTGGTCCATCCAACTTTTTGAATGGGTCCATTTGGCACAACATTTGGAGGGGAAGTAGTTCCTAATTGCCTTCTCTACAAAGATTCTGGTGGGCGTTAGCTTCTTACAAGCCCCTGCCCCTCACCCATACACTGAGCCTCTTCAGAGTGCTGGGTGAAGCCCTGGGGGCAGTTGGAGCCATAGCCTCCCAGCTCATTCTGCCAGCTGTACTGACAGAGATGGGGCCCATGACATTTATTTATCTCTACAGAGAGAAAGGGAAACAGGCCTAATTGGTGCCCCTCAGGACTATGCCTTCAGAGCTAGACCCCACATAAGTCCCACTTTACCTTCACAGCTGCATCCAGAGCTATCCATGATGAAACCTTGATTGCATTCACACTGGAAGCTTTCTGGGGCATTGTGACAGTATTCACAATTGCCACATGGGTCAGGCTGGACCAAGCACTCATCATTGCCTATAGAGAACAGAGAATGGGCAGGGCTACCTAGTTGTTATATGGAGTGCCCCCATGCTTGCCACTCCAACTCCAGTAAAAGCAGTAAAAGATGTTAAACAGCATTTGATACTTTCTTTTGAAGTCTTAGGGCTTCCAAAGAAAATTAAAACTGACAATGCTCCTGCATATACATTGCAGGCCTTTAAAAATTTTTGTTTAGAATGGAATACAGAGCATGCCACAGTAATCCTTTATAATCCTCAAGGGCAACAAATTATAGAAAGGACACATCAACATTTAAAAATTCAAATACAAAGATTAAGGCATAATAATAATTATTATGCTTCTCATCAAATCTTAAGCCATGCTTTATTTACTATAAATCATTTAAATACAAATGAAGACGGACTAACACCAATGCAGAGGCATTGGGGTCCACAAATAATTAAAATGCTTGGGCTGGGGAGATGGCTTAGCAGTTAAGCACTTGCCTGAGAAGCCTAAGGACCCGGGCTCAAGGCTTGATTCCTCAGGACCCACATTAGCCAGATGCACAAGGGGGTGCTTGCATCTGGAGTTCGTTTGCAGTGGCTGGAGGCCCTGGCATGCCCATTCTCTCTCTCTCTGTCTATCTCTTTCTCTCTCTGTCACTGCCATATAAATGAAAAAATAAACAAAAAAAATAATTAAAATGCAACCAAAAGTGATATGGAAGGATTTATTAACAGGCACCTGGAAAGGGCTTGATGTACTAATAACCTTGGGAGGAGGATATGCATGTGTGTTTCTCAGGATGCAGAGGCACCAATCTGGATTCCAGACAAGCTTTCCAACCCATCAATGAAAAAGCTAACCAAAAGGGGAAGAGAAAGGAACAAGATGAGAAAAGTGACTCGTAAAATGAGGAGGCTCGACCTTTCCCGTCCACAGGCTCAGACCACAAAAGAAGAGACACCACTGACCTGGGGACAAATTAAGAAGCTCACTCACGAGGCGGAACAAACTATAGTTAAGACTGGAAAAACTTTAAACACAGAAAATATGTTTCTGGCTATACTTGCTGTTCTGACTGTGCAGGTAACATTGGTCTCAGGGAAATATTATTGGGCTTATGTTCCAAACCCTCCAATACTGCATCCAGTGGGCTAGGGAGATGATGTGCATATCAAAGTCATGACTAACAATAGTAAACTATTAGGGGGAATTCAAGATATTTTGAATATCCACCAAACATCTCAAATTATAAATTATGAGGGAATGTCAGATACAGCTCCCATCTGTGCCACATTAAAAGGGTTCATGGCCCCTGGTTGCCTACCAGTCAATTATAGGACATTTCTTACTAATGCACCAGATAGGACAGATAATAAGAAGGAAGAGAGATTAATATGGGAATTAGAACTGATGACCCTGGGATACCATAATTATAATGAAAGTTATGAAACAATGAAGGAACCCCTACCTTTGCCTAATTGTCTGCAGGTTTACCATGATAAAGATCAATATTGGAACCCTTTAATAGAATTTCCGAAATGGCTCGATTGCGGATTTCAAGGCAAGGTATCTAAACATACCCTTAGAGACAAATGACTATAGTTTTGATTATTCAATTAGTAATCCTGATTATGATTACAAAAACTATCTACAACAAAATGTATAGAAATTTAATGGTTATGTTCCCAATTTGCTAGAACCTATTAAGAGGAGGTTTAGACCAGGATGGGTGGTGCCTATCTTGAGAGTCACTCACCCTTACATAATAAAACAAACATTCATCCAGATTTATTCAGATTGTTTGCCACGGCCAACATACTGTTGCTGAAAAAGCCCAAAGAAACCAAAGCTACACCGATTGGGGTAAGAGCTTGTGTGGGATATCCTTATGGGATTTTAGCAGGAAAATCAAAGAATTTAAGTATTGTCAATCAGGGGAAATCTTTTCACATTGATTGTACCAACTGTGTATTAACAAATTGTATAGATTCTGCTTCAGATAAAACCTATACTGCTATTATATTATTGCAAAGACTGAGTTATGTTATGCTTCCTGTAAACTTGAGAAATGATCCTTGGTTTGATAATGCCACTCTTCAAACTTTAAAAAACTTAAATGAACTTCTCAGACTGAAAAGATTTGTAGCTGCACTTATTCTTCATATAAGTGCTTTAATTGCTATACTAACTTCTTTAGCAGTTTCTACAGCAGCATTAGTTAATGAAGTAAATACAGCACATTTTGTTAACGATCTTAGTAAAAATGTTTCCTTAGCTCTAGCTGAACAACAAATTATAGACAAAAACTAGAATCAAAAGTGAACTCTCTAGAGGAAGTGGTTTTAGCTATTGGGCAAGAGGTACAGAATCTAAAGACACAGTTGTCCACTAAATGCCATGCAAGCTTTAGATATCTTTGTGTGACTCCTGTAAAATATAATTCAACTTTAAATTGGCAAGCAACTAAAAATCATTTATTAGGAATTTGGAAAGACAATGACTGATCTCATAATATGGAACAATTACAAGAGGACATAAGTACTATTAGTAGAGCACATTTAGATGTAGAAAATCTTGATTCATTGGTGGGGTCCTTGAAGAAAGGGTTACAATCTCTTAACCCATTTAATTGGTTGCATACTGTCATCACGGTTGCTGTCATTGCGGGAATAATCTTACTTATTATCTGTATTTTTCCAGTCCTCTTCAAAATACTTTTTACTTCTGTTTATACACTACGCCGAGACATTCATGAACTTCTCCTAAACAACAAAAAAGGGGGAAATGCCACGCCAACTCCAGTGGAGTCTGCGTGACCTGTTCACCAGGCCGAGGCGAAAGCTTCAAGGAAGAAAGCCTCCTGGAAGGACGTGCATTTTCCAGGCTTGTAGTGCCTTTTGCTGCTCTCTAATAGCTGTTTTCTTCATTACTACTGTTCTGTTCCTGACACATGGCAGCAGCATGATGTTCTTTCACGATTTAGTAGAAATTAGATATGGAACAGTTTCAAAAATTGAGTCACCTGATGGTGTGATGCTTCCTCTGAAGACCCCGCTGTTGTTTCAAGCCATAGTCAGAATTACGAGGACCAGAACCAATTGGTGAACCATTACCTTATACAGGAGTGTATAGGAATGGGGATATGCTAGTAAACAATGGAGGGAAGCATGTTTCTTGGTATTCTTTCACTTTTGTGGACAGACTTGCTAAATTGAGGCCACCTTGGTGCTTGCTTATTAAAGCACAAAGAGAAAGCATTAGGAAACAACTGGGATCCAATTATGGGAAGGCAGGCTTTGGTACACCTACATTTTTATGGCATGGTTCAAGGAAGAAAATATATTAGAGTTATGAAGTCGCCCTGTTAGAACTTTTGTTAAAAATACTTGATGCTTAAAGCAGGCTAAAAACCAAAAGTCATTTGTAACCACTGACTGCCTAGCACTAATTTTGGTGAGACATTAAGTATTAAATATGTGATTGTAATCTTCACTCAATGTATTTGTGCCTCGATTCCTGGAACAGGCTGTTCATAGAAATTGTACCACATGAATAAACAAAGGCTAAGCTTATGCAGCCAGAATTGTATATAACCTGATGCTCTACTTCAGCCAAACACACTCAGGTACATTAACCTTGTGTGTGTGTCTGTTTGTCACTTTGCCGACTCCTTACCCACCTCCCAAGGCCCTGTTTTCCCTTGGACTGGTGGTCCCAGCTTTGCCAGTCCATGGCACATGCTGGTGTTGACACCAGATCTACTATGGGGCTTCAAGTGAGAGACTACCCCCCTTCCTTTGTGTTTATTTCCAAGGTGGTGAGATGAGATCCTTTGCAATTATGTGGCATATATATTTTAATTATGCATGTGCATGTTCATGTATTTTTTGTGTGTTTGAAGGCCACAGGACAAACTTGGGTGTCATCCTTAGAATGTCATCTACCTTTAACATTTTTTACATGTGTATGTGCATATATGTGTGTGTATAGTCACATGTATGTCAAAGCATGTGTATGGGGGTTCTTGAGTGTGGCTCCTCACCTTCCATCTTGTTTGAGGCAGGGTCACTTATTCCGTCCTTCATGTGCTAGGCTAATTGGCTCATAAGTTTCTGGGGAATTCTCCTATCTCTGCTTCCCATCTCACCACAGAAGCACTGTGATTATAGACATGTGCTACCATGTCTGATTCTGTGGGCTCTAGAATCTAAATGAAGGCTGTCAGGCTTGCAAGTGTCTCTTTCCTAGTGTCTCCCCTAGCCCCACTTCTTTTTGGAGACAGGGTCTCATTGGCCCAGAATAGCCAATTAAGCTAGGCTGGTCAACAAGCCCTAGGGATCCTTCTGTCTCTGCCTTCCCAGTGTTAGGATTATAGATGTGTGTAACCACACTCCACATATTTTAGAGACTCAAGGCATTTCTGAGAATAGGCCTCCCATTTGTACACCATCAGATAATCCTGCTAGATCTAGATCAGTGATAGAGCATTAACTGAGCATATGAAAGACCCTGGATTCAATTGTCACACCGCAAAAACTAAACAAAACATACCCCAACATTTTGGTATTTTGAGGGGGCAGCTCACTGGTAGAGCATGTTGACAACCTTGGCTTCAATCCTAGGAACCACTAAATAAGTTAGCAAACTTTTTCATTTTTCTATGAGAAATGACCTGGCCTGTTGAGTTTTGTCATCAGGGAACTTGGGAGTAGAGTGAAATCAGCCAATTCTGTGAACTGAAGGTTTGTCTCCCTCTAAAATTACATACCAAAGTCTTAACTCCCAATGGGATAGAATTTGGAGATCCTCTGGCAAGAAGTTAGGGTTATTTGAAGTCATGAGGGTGGGACCCCATGATAGGAAGAGACATCAGGGCTGGGGAGATCGTCACTTAGTAAAACACTTGCTCCATAAGTGTGAGGCCCTGAACTCAAATCTCCAGCACCCTAGGTGTGGAAGCTGGAGAGGTGGCTCAGCAGTTAAGGTGCTTGTCTGCAACCCTAATGACTTGAGTTTGATTCCCCAGGGCCCACATAAGCCAGATGAACAGGGTGGCACATGCATCTGGAGTTTGTTTGCAGTGGATGGAAGCCCTGGCACACCCATTCTCTCTCTCTCTCTGTCTGTGCCTCTCTCCTAAATAAATAAATAAATAAAATATTTTAAAAAAATGCTAAGTGTGGAGGTCTGTGCCTGAAATTCCAGCTCTCAGGAGGCAGTGACAGGCAGAACCTCAGGACAGAGTGGCTAGCTAGACTAGCCAAATCAGTGAGCTTTGGATTCAAATGATAGGCCTTGTTTGAATAAATTAGGTGGACAGTGATTGAGGAAGGTACTTGAGGTTGACTTCTGGCTTCCCACATGCACTTGTATACAAGTGCACCCCCACACAGCAACATTTGTAAACACAACATACATACACACAGGATAACAAATAACTTCTCAAAGAACCAATCATGTTGGCACCCTCACCTTTTTGTGTGTATATACATATTTATATAGTTTGTGAGGTGCATGTATGTCGTGCATGTGTGTGCTCTGTGCACATATGTGTGGAGGCTAGAGAAGGACATCAAATGTCTTCTTTAATCACTTTCCCATCTTATTTCCTGGAGACAGACCATATAACTTAGAGCTCATGCTGTTTCTTGATTACACAGGTTGGTCATCAATCCCTATTGATTCTTCTGTCTCTGCCCCACTCAGTGCTGTGATTACAGGCATGTACAGCCACAGATGGCTTTTTTTTTTCTTACATGGATGCATCCATGTGTGGTAGCCACTGCTCTTACCCACTGATCATTTCACCAGCTCTGGCACTATTATCTTAAGCCTCCAAAACTATGTGATAACAAATTCTGATTTTAGTCAACCATATGTGCATTTGAAAAAGCTTTTTTGGGCTGGAGAGAAGGGTTTGTGGTTAAGGCACTTGCATGCAAAACCAAAGAACCAGGTTCCATTCCCCAGGATCCACATAAGCCAGATGCACAAGGTGGCACATGTGTATGGAGTTTGTGCAGTGGCTGGAGGCCCTGGCACACCCATTCTCTCTATTTGCCTCTTTCTTTCTGCCTCTCTCAAATAAAAAATAGTTTAGTTTGGCAGGGTTTGGTGGTGCACACCTTAAAAACTTTTTTCTTCCAATTATGAAATCAACTAGTACACACTTTCCGGTAGTGGCATGCAGCCTCTGCAGGTAACCAAGTGTTCTCTGATTGGACATGAGACCCACTCAGTGACTCATACGAAAACTGAGTCAGAATCCCATGGTCAGGAAAGCCAGATGACAGAGAGAGAGAGAGAGAGAGAGAGAGAGAGAGAGAGATGCCCCTACTGCTCTCTGGAGAAGAGTAGGCTTACACCCCGGAAAGAAAAAAAAAAAAAAAAAAACAAACCTCATATAACTTTGCATACCTCCTCTTACCCAAGCTGCTCTACTCTTGGTGGGAGAATCTGCTTTATACAGATGACAGAGAAAAAAGATCCATCACTGGCTGCCCACCATGTGATGTGTCATATCTACCACATCTGCTAGGGCCCAGGAGAAATTGCAGAGGAAGCAGCAACATGAATTCTACTCTTACTGATAGCCTGATAACCAGTACCAGGACACATTGATCAATCAAAACCTATTAAAGCAGAAATCCAGAAGATGCAGAGAACTTAACACTGAAATAGCCTGCAACAGGCCTTCCATGGCTCAGAGAACATTGCAGAAGAGGGGGAAGAAATACTGTAAGAGCCATAGAATGAATAGGAATACCCTGAGGCATGGTTCCCACCATGCTACTCCACAGGGACTGACTGAGACCTTCATGACCCCACAGTGAATACCATAACTCCACTGAGGCAGGCCCCTAGGGTAACAGGATCAGGGATAAGGGAATAAAAAAGTATAATCTGTGCTGGTTATACTTTCATTCAGTGATTAAGGAACTTGCCTGCAGAGCTTAACAACCTCAGTTCAATTCCCCAGTACCCATGCAAAGTTAGATGCACAAAGCAGTGCATGCATCTGGAGTCTATTTGCAATGGCTGGAGGCCCTGGAGTGCCTATTCTCTCTGTCTATCTCTCTTCTATATCTGTCTCTCTGTTTGCAAATAAATAAATAAATATTTTTAAAAGTATAACCTGTTATATATGAAACAAAATAAAAAATAAGAAAAATTACTAGAACTAAATCAGAATGAAAACACAACATACCAAAACTTATGGTACACAATGAAGGAAATACAAAGAGGGAAGCTTAAATGCTAAATGCCTATATTACAAAAATAGAGAGATCTCAAATACATAACTAAATGATCCATCTGAAGGCTTTGGAAAAATAAGAAAAATTTAACCTAAAAATACCATATGGAAAGGAACAATCAAGATCAGAATAGAAATCAGTGAATTGGAAATGAAAACAACTGAAAAACTGATGAAACAAAGAGCTGGTTCTAAAATAAATAAATAAATAAAATGAGGCTAGTAAATCACTGGCCAAATTGATCAAAAGGAAAACAGAGAAGGCTAATGAACAGTATTAGAGATGAAAAAGAGATGTTACAAAAGACAGCAATGAGATTGGGAGATTCATTAGGACATATTTCAAAAACCTATATTCTACAAAATTGGAAAATACGAAAGAAATGGATGGTGTTTTGGACTCATATGATCTACCAAATATAAACCTAGAAGAGATGAATTACCTGAATATAGCTATAGCATATAACAAGATTGAAGAAGTAATTAAAACCTCCCAACCAAAAAAAAAAAAAAAAAAAAAAAGTCCAGGTCCAGATGGATTCATTGCTGAATTCCACTAAACCTTATAGAAGAATTAAAACCTCTTTGTTTCAAGTTATTTCACAAAATTGGAAATGAGGGGATGCTCCCTGACTCCTTCTATGAAGCTAGCATTACACTAATACAAAAATCAGACAGACACAAGAAAAAAAATTATAGTCCAATATCTCTCATGAACTTAGATGCAAAAATTTTCAGTAAAATTTTTGCAAATTGAATCCAAGGACATATCAAAAGTATAATCCACTTTGATAAGAATAAAATGTTAAAAAAGTATCATCCACTTTAATCAAGTAGGTTTCAGCCAGGAATGCAGAGATGGTTCACACATGGAACTTGATCAAGATAATACATCACATAAATAGATTCAAGGACAGAAATCACATGATCATTTAAATAGATGCAGAAAAGGTCTTTGACAAAATACAATATCCTTTCATGATTAAAACACTGGAGAGACTAGGGATGAAAGAAATCATACCTAAACATAGTAAGTGCTATATACAACACACCTAAAGTCATATCATACCAAATGGGAAAAAACTTGAAGTATTCCCACTAGGTTCTAGATTATGACAGAGTGCCCACTCTTTTTATTGGTAGTACTTAGATCTTAGCTTGAGCAAGAAGACAAGAGGAGGAACTAAAAGGGAAACAAATTGCAAAGGAGGAATTCAAACTAGCCCTATTTGCAGATGGTGTGATTCTATACATAAGTGACCCAAAATACTCCACCAAAAAACACCTAGAGAGGTTGAAGAGATGGTTCAGTGATTTAAATCACTTTATTGCAAAGCTTAATGGCCTGGGTTCAATTCCCCAGTATGCATGTAAAAGCCAGGTGCACAAAATAGCATTTATATCTAGAGTTACTTTGTAGTGGCAGGAGACCCTGGCACACCCATACTTATTCACCTCCTTGCAAATAAATAATAAAAATTAAAGAGAAAACATGTAGAGCTGATAAACTCTTTCAAAAAAGTAGCAGGATATAAAACCAACACAAAAAATCCATAGCCTTTGTACATACTAATGAAAAACACACAAAGAAAAAAAAAATCTGGGAAGCCATCTCATTTACAATAGCCCCAAGGAAATTAAATATCTTAAAATACCCTTTACCAAGGAACTGAAAGACTGCTATAGTGAAAACATTCAAACACTGAAGAAAGAAGTTGAGAACATGAGAATATCTATCATGCTCATAGATTAGAAAAATTAGTATCATGAAAATAAGCACCCTACTAAAAGCAATATGCAGATTCAATGCAATTCCAGTGAAAAGTCTGTCACCATTATTCACAGAAATAGAAAAATTGTCAAAGTTCATACGAAAGCAAAAAAGGTCTTGGTAGCCAAAGACATCCTCAGCAAAGAGAGTATTACTGATGGTATCACCATATCTGATTTCAAAATATTTTCTTACATGTGTGCTGAAGATCTAACTCATGCATATGCAGCTAGTGCTCTTACCCAGTGAGCCGTCTCTTCCGCCTTGGTACCTTTATTTTGAACCTCCAAAACTATTAGATAACAAACTTCCGGTCTTACTTAATTGTTATGTGATTTTTTTTTTTGCTTGTTTGTTTTCAAGGTAGGTCTCATTCTAGCCCAGTCTGACCTGGAATTTACTATAACTCCAAGCTGGCCTCAAACACACAGTGTCATCCTACCTCAAACCCCTGAGTGCTTGGATTAAAAGCATGTGCCACCACAACAGGCCTCATTATGTGCTTTTAAAAAAAGCTACCCTCAGTTACACAGTGAGTTTGAGGCCAGCTATAGTAATAAGAACACCGTGGTATTGACACAAAAACAGACACATAGGTCAATGGTATAAAACAGAAAGTCCAGGTATATGTTCTAGTATCTACAAACACCTGATCTTTGACAAAGATGTCAAAAATACACTGGAGAAAAAGAATATTTTCAACAAATGATGGTGGAGAAATTGGATAACAATACATAGAAGAATGAATCTAGACCCACTTCTCTCACTCTGCACAAAATCACCTTCAAATGTATCAAAGACTTCAACATAAGACCTGAAACTCTAAAATTACTAGGAGAAAACTCCAAGATATAGATATAGGCAGAGACTTTCTGAATAAGACCCCACAAACCCATGGAATACGAAAAACACTAAACCATTGGGATCTCATTACAATAAAAAGCTAGTGGACAGCTCAACAAACTACCAACAGAGTCAAGAGACAGATGGAATGGGAGAAAATGTTTGTCATCTATATATCTGAAAATAGTTTAATTTCAACAATATACAAAGAATTCAAAAAAACTAAGCAATAAAAAAAAAATCAAGGGCTGGAGAGATGGCTTAGTGGTTAAACGCTTGCCTGTGAAGCCAAAGAACCCGGTTCGAGGCTCGATTCCCCAAGACCCATGTTAGCCAGATGCACAAGGGGGCACAAGTATCTGGAGTTCATTTGCAGTGGCCGGAGGCCCTGGCGTGCCTATTCTCTCTCTTGCTCTGCCTCTTTCTCTCTCTGTCACTTTCAAATAAATAAATAAATAAACAAAAAAATCAACATACTCAAAAAGCAGGGTACTCAACTGAAGAGAGTTCTCAAAAGAAGAAATACAAATAGTCAATGAACATCTAAAAAGGTGTCGAACATCTTTACTCATCAAGGAAATGTAAATTAAAAGTACTTTGAGATTCCATCTCACTAAGGTCAGAATGGCTATCATCAAGTAAATCAAGTGACGATTTCCAGATAGATGGCAGCATAGTAGCCATGCCAAAGCAGTCTAGGAAGGAAAACAAGCAGAAAAATAGCAAAATAAACTCTTTTACAAAAAAGTGAAGGTATAGAGCTGGGTGTGGTGGTGCATGCCTTTAATCCCAGCACTTGGGAGGCAGAGGTAGGAGGATCACTGTGAGTTTGGGGCCACCCTGAGACTCCATAGTGAATTCCAGGTCAGCCTGGGCCAGACTGAGACCCTATCTCATAAAACAAACCAAGGACACTCAAAGTAGTACAGTGAGTAAAGAAGTGACATATGCAGCAGACTAACCAGCTGGCCAACGAGATGGATGGGGAAGAGACTCACAAACATCCCCTGGATAAGGAAAAGAGCCTGTAGCAGGAGGTTGAAGAGCATGTCAGCAATTATTTTGCTGACACTGGGGAATGGATGAGGCTTCCTCCCTGATACCTCAAATGCCAGGTCAGCTATATCCTGAATCCAAATGGCGTTCACAACTTTGCTAAGCACAAACAGGGGGAGCACCCACAGAGCACTGAAAATAGAGGTGAGAAAGAATTCCAGCCACTACCAGACATCTCCATGGAGCGATGGGTCACCAATGTTCTGGGCTGTTACTGACTGAAGTGCAGGAATAAACACTCGGTAAAACAAGAGGAGACTGAACCAGAATACTCCACCATTCCAAGCACAACACTGGAAAATTCGACTAACAATGCGTGGTTCACTCTCCTGTTTTCGCTCTATGCTCTGGGCTCTCCTCTGTGCCAGGACACTACTTGCCCTTCGACGCTGCTCTTCTCTCTTTTGCTGGATTTGGGCATCTAGCTTTGAGATGGTACAAATGCCCCAGATGGAGTCTTTGATTCCCCTGCCAAGGTCCTGGAGAAAGGTTTTAACACTGTCCGCCATCTCCTCACCGCCCAGACTATCAATTACTCAGAGAGGGAAGTACTCCCAAAGTTCTCATCATGAAAGACCCTGCAGCCCCGCCTCCACGGCTCCGCCCAGGCACCCGCTCGCCCCCCCCCCCACCTCCCGCGGCCCTGGTCGGCCGCTCTGCGCCGGCGCTCCCAGGGCCGGGGCTGTGCCGGCACTGGAATAATAACTCTATCAATGGCCCCAATGCCCCAACCAAAAGACAGGCTTGCAGACTGTATTAAAAGGCAGGATCGTTCTATTTGCTGCCTCCAAGAAACTCACCTCTTCTATAAGACAGACACTATCTTAGGGTGAAAGGATGGAAAATTGCATTTCAAGCAAATGGGCCTAGAAAACAAGTAGGTGTTTCTATCCTAATATCTGACAGGATAGACTTCAAACCAACATTAGTCAGCAAAGACAAAGAATGTCACTTTACAGTGATTAAAGGAAAAATTCAACAGGAAGACATTACAATTTTAAGCATGTGCACCTAACATGGGGGAATCCCAATTTCATCAAACAATATTAGACTTAAGGTCACAGATAACACCAAGCACAGTTGTAATTGATGACTTCAATGCCCCACTCTCATCAATTGACAGGTCATCTCAGCAAACAATAAACAGAGAAGTACCTGAATTAAATGACATCATAGAACAAATGGACCTAATAGATATTCACAGAACATTCCATCCAAATGCTGGAGAATACATATTCTTTTCAGTAGGACATGGAACAGTCTCTAAAATAGATCATATATTAGGACACAAAGCAAATGTTCACAAATACAGAAAAACTGAAATAATTCCTTGTGTGCTAACTGATCACAGTAGAATTATACTACAAATCAACACCAAAAAAACAAAAAACAAAAAACAAACAAACAAAAAAAAACCATAGAACATACACAAAATCATGGAAACTAAAAAGTACACTACTAAATAATGAATGGGTCAATGGACAAATAGAGAGAACATCAAAAAATTTCATAGAATCAAATGATAATGATAACACAACATACCAAAACCTTTGGGACACAATGAAGAGGAAAACTTATAGCTTTAAGTGTTATAATAAGAAATGAGAAGGGTCCCAAGCAACCAATTTAATGCTTCACCTTAATCCCTTGGGAAAAGAACCAGATGAACAAAAATAAGTAGATAGGAAGATTAGGTCAGAAATTAATGAAAAAGAAATAAAAAATACAAAGAATCAAAAAACAAAGAGTTTGTTCTTTGAAAGCATAAAGAAGATTGATAAACCCTCAGCAAATCTGACCAAAAGAAAGAGAGAAGTGGGCTTGGGAAATGGCTTAGCAATAAGGCACTTGCTTGTGAAACCTAAAGACCCTTATTTGATTCCCCAGGACCCCTGTAAGCCAGATGCACAAGGGGGCATATGCGTCTAGAGTTTGTTTGCAGTGGCTAGAGGCCCTGGCATGCCCATTCTCTCTTTCTCTCTATCTGTCTCTTTCTCTCTCTTAAATAAATAAATAAATAAATAAATAAATAAATAAATATTTTTAAGAGAGAAGAGACACAGATTAATAAAATTAGAGATGAAAAACGTACCATTACAACAGATACCAAAGAAATTTAGAAAATCATAAGGATATACTTTAAGAACACATACTCCATTAAGTTTGAAAATCTGAAGGAAATGGATGATTTCCTTGATTTATATGATCTACCAAAACTAAATCAAGATGAGATTAACCACTCAAATAGATCTATAACAAGTACAGAGATCAAAGCAGTCATAAAAAAAATCTCCCAACTAAAAAAAGTCCAGGCCCAGATGGATTCACAGGTGAATTTTCCCACACCTACATGGAAGAACTAACACCAATGCTTCTCAAACTTTTCCATAGAATAGAAAAGGAAGGAATACTATAAAACTCCTTCTATGAAGCCAGCATTACCCTGACAAAGGCAAAGACAGAGCAAAAAAAATTATAGACCAATCTCTGTCATGAGCATAGATGCAAAAATTCTCAACAAAATACTGGCAAACAGAATACAAGAATATATCAAAAAGATCATTCACCCCAACCAAATAGGGTTTATTTCAGAGATTCAGGGATGGTTCAACATACACATATCAATAAATGTAGTACACTATGCAAATGGACTGAAGGACAAAAATCACATGATTATCTCAATAGATGCAGAAAAAGCATTTGACAAGAATCAGACATCCCTTCATAATAAAAGTCCTAAAGAAACTGGGAACAGAAGGAATATATCTCAACATAATGAAGGCTATTTAGGACAAACCTACAGCTAACATAATACTAAATGGGGAAAAACTTGAAGCTTTTCCACTAAAATTAAGAACCAGAGGAGTGTGTTCACTGTCCCCACTTTTATTTAATATGGTACTAGAAGTCTTAGCCATAGCAATAAGACAACAGACACTCATAAAAGAGACACAGATTTGAAAGGAAGAGATAAAATTATCATTATTTACAGATGATATGATTCTGTACATAAAGGACCCTAAAGATTCTACCTGCAAACTATTAGAGCTGATAACCACTTTTAGCAATGTAGCAGGATACAAAATAAATACACAGAAATCAGTAATCTTCCTATATACAAAAAACATGCTGAGGATGAAACCATGGAAACATTCCCATGCACAATTGTGTCAAAAAATAATAATAAAGTATCTGGAATAAATTTAACCAAGGAAATGAGGGATCTCTACAATGAAAACTTTAAAACCCTCAAGAGAGAAATTGCAGAAGACACTGAAGCAGGAGATGTCCCTCCAGAAATTAACCTGGCATGAAATTGGGTAGAAAAGAGGAGATTTATTCATGCCTGCTGACTGAAGCCAGAACAGCTCCTGAAATACTCCTGCCTGGAACCCCATGAGTACTTTCAATTTATAATTTCAGTGAAAAGCAGAAGGAAGCAAGCAGATGCTTCAGAAGCAGACATGTAATGGTTAACAGCTGCATTCAGTATGAGGAAGTGGTGAGGGGTATACAAAGAAAAAATTTCAAAAACTGAGTACTGGCAATCATGCAGTTCTTATCTTTCACAAGCAGGACCGACTGATATCATATCCTTGGGCAGGAAGGGGTGTGAGCTGATGCAGTAGCCTCAGGCCCTTTTTCCTAGTAACTGTAATTTTTCATGGTTCTACCATTTTCATATTCCCTCCTCTTCACCTACATAATACTTTATGTCTTTTACCTTATATTGTGGAAGCCCACTGATAATCTTGGCATAACACCTGCAATTTTGTTGTTTCTATTTGGTTCTTGACAAACCTAGATAGAAGGTTAAGAATTCAGGACCTGAACAGTAGGCCCCATAGTATCATGGTTATGGGCCTTGCTAGGGGTACAAGCTAGGGTCCCTACATCATCCAAACAGTTTCCCATTGTGTATCTTCCCTTTTTCTCTAGCCTTAATTCTTTCTAACAATTGCCTAGCATTTTCTCTTACTAACTCTGACTGATTGGCATAAATGCTACCACTGTCAGCCAGTCTATTTGGTTCTTCAGGGTGACTATGTTCTGTAGGCCAATGGTCAGGTCCTCTTGAATCTGGCTGGAGGGTTGACAGTGCTGTAATTGTTGGAGGCCTTTTGTGGCTCCAGTGGCTACAATTCCTGTCAGGGAAAATCCTAATAAAACTGGAAAGAGGACTGGGACCTTTTTTTTTGGTCTCATCTCCCTGGGTTGTAGGTATCAATAGATCTCACGTTCTGGGAGTACATCAAGGTTGGGGGCCAGAAACATCAGTCCTCTAATCCCTGAGTTCTGGGGTGTGGGCAGGGTCCTCATTTCTGCTCTTCTTTTTGGAAAGCTTTAGCTGCAAGGGATCTCAGGAGTCTGCAACTGCTGTCCAACTTTGTTCCAGGTCAGAGGCTTCCTTTTTGTTTGTATGATGGATCTATGGCTTACTCTCTGCAACTGTTAAGAACTCAAGGAGTAGCTAGGATAACTGTCACCTGAGATCTAAGCTTCTCAGGACTGGAATCTTTATCCAGACCCAGTATCCTGGGCCCCAGGAATTTAGGGGTGTCCTATGTCATGAGGGGAAGGGGCAGATTTAAATGACTAGCAATTTCTTTTGCAGTGTTGACTAAGTAATTTAAGAACCACTGGAGGGTTAGGGAGCCCAGCCAGGATCAGACAGGTTTCAGGAGTGGGGGAGACCCCTAACCTCTACTCCCACACAGGCTCTCCACACACTTCTGCCCTCCACATGGCAGGAGCTCTCTGAACTTTTTTCTCTTTCCTCTCTAAATCCCTTTTCACATTTCAGGCTCATGCTCACTTCCCACATGGGCTTTTGGGTCATGTGGGTACATACATTCCCCCTTCCTTGATCTGTAGACTCTCACTCATCCCTCCTGACTCCTTGAATAAATGTAATAATTTAATAATTATTCTTCTCAGTTTTGTTTTATTTCAATATTTGGTAAAACAGACTCAAAGAGTTTGGAGTTTAAGAACCTTTCTTGAACCCTCAAAACCTTGTTATATCTCTTCTCTCTCTCTCTCTGCTTGAAAATAAATAAAAGAAAAACAGTGCTGGAGGGATGGCTCAGTGGTTAAGGCACCTGCCAGCCAAGCCAAAGGACCAGGGTTCAGTTCCCCAATACTCACATACAGCCAGATGCACAAGGTAGTGCATGCATCATGAGTTCATTTGTAGCAGCTGAAGACCCTGGTGCTCTTTCTCCCGTCTATATCTTTGCTTGCAAATAAATAAAAGAATATTAAAATAAATAAATTAATTAAGTCCCCATAGTGTTGAGAAAAAGTGACAGTGGGTGTTCAGCACTAAGTGAAATATCTCTATCACATCCCCCAAGGCACAGGATCCATTGAGGAAGGAGTGGCAGAATGTAAGAGCCAAAGGAAGGGTAGAATTGCTTATAATACTGTCTTACAGACACAGAATGGTCTTATTGTTCATGATATCATAGTTCATGACACTACCTACATATAATAGGAGCAAAAAATGATGACATAAAAATAGAAGAGTGGGCCTGGAGAGATTGCTTAGTGGTTAAGTGCTTGCCTGTGAAGCCTAAGGATCCCAGTTCGAGGCTTGATTCCCCAGAACCCACATTAGCCAGATGCACAAGGGGGTGCACGTGTGACTAATTGGAAAGAAGGGATTCAATGGAAGGCAGATTTGAGAGGGGGAAATAAGCATGGGGATGGGAATTATCATGGTTTATTGTCTATACTTATGGAAGCTGGTTGTGGGGCTTTAGAGATGGTTGAGCAGCTATGACACTTGCCTACAAAGCCTAACAACTCATTTTTGATTCCCCAGTACTCACATAAAGCCAGATGCACAAAGTGGTGCATGCATCTGGACTTTGTCTGCAGGGGCTAGAGGCCTTGGTATGGCCATTCTTTCTGTATCTCTTTCTTTTTTTATAAAAAACTTTGTTTTTGGTTTTCCAAGGTAGGATTTTGCTATAGCCCAGGCTGATCTGGAATTCACTATGTAGTCGCAGGGTGGCCTCAAACTCACAGTGATCCTCCTGCCTCTGCCTCCCAAGTGCTGGGATTAAAGGTGTGCACCACCACGCCCAGCTTCTTTGTCTCTTCTATCTATCTCTGCTTGCCCATAAACAAATAAAAACATTAAAAAACTGTTTTGTTGACATACCCTAACTGCCTGATCATAATCTTATACTTAACAGAAAAATTCCCTGAAGAAACTCCCTTACCTAACTTCACAAACAAGCCCTTCATTCCCCTATTCTCCCACCCAGCAGAAAGGCCTTATAAAATCTAACCTTTGCAAGCCTAAAGGTGTTGTGCTCTTCTCCATGAGACAGCCTGGAAGCTTGTATCTTTCCTGAATAAAACTTTTACTTTGCCTCAGAAAAAAAAAAGCCAGTCATGGTGGCACACACACACACACACACACACACACACAAAGTGAGGTGTGAGGTAACCCAGGCCCAGAAAGCCAAATATCACATGTTCTTTCTCATATGTGTATACTAGCTACAAATGTTTGGACTTGTATGGGAGTTGGAATGAAACTCAATAGCAGAGGCCAATAAACTAGAAAGGGGATATAAAGGGAATAGAAAGGGAGGGAGGAGGGGGCTTAAGAGGACGGTATTATATATATGTAAGTAGAAGAACAGATTACTGAGGGTGGAAAGGCCTAAGTGAGATCAGGGGAAGAGACTGAGTAAAGAAAAGGTGGCAGGAAGGCTAACCAGAATCTAAGATGGTATGTGCGGTGGTTTGAGTCAGGTGTCCTCCATAAACTTAAGTATTTGGAATGCTAGTCTCCCCAGCTGATGGCAATTGGAAATTAAAGCCTCCTGGAGGTTGTGTATTGTTGGGAGCAGGCTTATGGGTATTATGGGTATTATAGCCAGTTTCCCTGTGCCAATGTTTGGCACACTCTCCTGTTGGTATGATCCACCTTATGTTGGCCAGGGGGTGATGTCAACCCTATGCTCATGCCATCATTTTGCCCTGCCATCATGGAGTTTCCCTTCGAGTCTGTAAGCCAAAATAAACCTCCTCCCCACCAAAGCTGCCCTTGGTTGGGTAATTTCTGCCAGCAATGTGAACCTGACTGCAACAGTAATGTTGGTACTGAGAGGGGCCTTGCTGCTAGACACCTGACTGTGTCGCTTTGGCCTTTTGGAGATGATTTTCAAGAGGAATGTGGAAGGATTTGAAACCTTGGCCTAAGAGACACCTTTCAGTGCTGTAAGTACAGCTTGATGGACTATTCTGGTCGGAGTTGAAAGACCTAAATGCAGTAAGAACTATGGACTATGAGGTTTGGCTTATGAGGGTGAGAAAGAGCTTTGTTTGGACTGGGCTAGAAGCAGATTGTGTGAGAGGCTTGCTGTTATGCCCATGTCCTGAGAACTTGTGCAGGGTTGCATTGAGTAGAAATGGACTACAGTTGTTGGTCTTGGAGCTATAGAGTTTGATGTTTGCCCTGGTTGTTTTGAATCTTGTACTGGTTATATATATATATATGTATATATGCTGCCCAATGCCATCTTTTGCAGTGTGAGTGTTTATTCTGTGCCATTATGGGTTTTGAGGGGCTTTTCTGGGGGGGTGTATTATGGCTCAATTAAAAGATCTTGGATTATGATCTAAGATTAAGATCTAAGATCTATGGATCATTATGATTGATAAAAACTATGGGGTCTTATAAAATTGAACTGAATGCATTTGTATTTTATATCCTGTATATATATCATTTTGTGGGGGCCAGGGGCATAATGTGGTGGTTTGATTCAGGTGTCCCCCATTGTAGCAGTCAGCTTCAGGTTCGCTGAGATGAACTTCCAGACCAGGCGCAGTTATGGAGGAAGGGATTTATTGAAGCTTCAGATTCAAGGGAAGTTCCATAATGGCAGAAGATGCTGGCCTGCCTTCACAGGTCCAAGCAGAGAGAGAGAGAGAAGCACAAGCCAAAAGCCAAAAGCCACACAGCACAGCACACTTCAGGAACTCCAGCTAGGCACACTTTGCATATCTTTAGATTGAAGTCTCAAATCCATCACCACACCTTAAGATCCACCCAGTGACACTGCCTTCAGCCAGGTGGCTGCACATGCAAACTGTAAAGTAATAAAACACTGTATATATTGGAGACCATCTATTCAAACTACCACACCCATAAACTTAAGTATTCTGAATGCTAGTCTCCCCAGCTGATGGCAATTGGAAATTAAAACCTCCTGGAGGCAGTGTATTGTTGGAGGTGGGCTTATTGGTGTTATAGTGAGTTTCCCCATACCAATGTTTGGCATATTCTTCTGCTGTTATGGTTTACCTTTTGTTGGCCAGAGGGTGATGTCCACTCTCTGCTCATGCCATTGTTTTCCCCTGCCATCATGAAGCTTCCCCTCAAGTGTGTAAGCCAAAATAAACCCTTCCTCTCCCTCGCCCAGAAAAGCTGTTCTTGGTCGGGTGATTTCTGCCAGCAATGCAAAACTGACTGCAACTGTGTGAATAAATCATATGGGAAACTACTTTTCTGGACAATGGCACACCCAGAAGCCATAGATTGACTAGAAAATTTTCAGTGCTAGGGATGGGATACTTTCCAGTGAGTTGTGGGCTAGGGAGGTCCCTGATGGCCCCAAAACATTACAGGCCATTGCTGAGGCTCTTGGTTTCCCACCAGGAATAGATGGTAAGACCCTACTGTTGAAGACTCCACATACTTGGGCTGCAAAGTCACTGAGAAATCAAGCTGGAGCTGAGCTGAAAACCACCTCTGTGTAGACCAGCTAGCTGACAGAAAGCTGGAAAAAGCTGCACTGCATGCAGTTAATGGGAGAGAAAGAAATCACCAGTGGAGATAAGCAATAGTGGACATTGCAAACCTTAAATTTGGCCAGCCAGGCCAAATGAGTGAATGGGTGCACCAGTGGCATGTCTGCTATGGGGAAAACCAACTGCTCTCTATTCAAACTGAAGACCTGCACCACAGGGTATGTCTGACACTGAAAACCTGTGACAGGGAAAGTCATGAGCCCTAGGAGTGTAACACCTGTTGGTATCTGGCTAAATGCATATATTATGCTCACCAAACTGCCTGGAAAGCACTTTTCTTAATGTTCATACCCATATATCACTGCTACTCTCATTTTTTGGTTAGAGAACCTTCTCTTTTCAGATGGCGGTGACCTTGGAGTGACCCAGAAGGCACCATAGTGCTGAGAAGAAGTGAGAGAGGAGTGCTCAGCACTGAAACATCTCTATCACATCTTCCAAGGCTCAGGGTTCATTGTGGAAGAGGTGGCAAAAAGAATGTAAGAGCCAAAGGAAGGGTTGGACTCATTACAATGTGATCTTTCAGAAACAAAAGGACCCAGATATCTGTGACCTCATAGTGCCTGATGCTACGTACACAAGACCATAATAATAGGAGGAAAAGATGATGACATCAAAATAAAAGAGAGACTGATTGAGAGGAGGAAGGGGTATGATGGAGAGTGGAGTAGCAAAGGGGAATGTGAGGGGGAGGGAATTACCGTGGTTTATTGTCTATAATTATGGAAGTTGTCAATAAAAAAAATAAAATTAAAAAAAAAGAACCACTAGAGGTGAGTTTGTCTGTACTGTAGAGGTTCTCAGAGTCTTTTGGGTGCAGGAGGGATGGTGCCCAAACAGAATTTGAAAAGGGGAAAATCCACATTTGCGGGGTGTGCAGCACACCCTGAAAAGTATTAGCAGCAGAATTTCTGGCCAAGGAAGGCCTGTTTCCCGGCAGTGCTTGACCATTGCAGTCTTTAAGGTCCTGTTCATCCTCTTGACTTGTCCTGAGGATTGAGTGTGGTACCACGTGTGCAGATTCGAGGTTAGTCCTACTGCATTGGACACTTGCTGAACAATTCTGCTGACAAAAGCTGGGCCATTGTCTGACCCAACACTCACTGGAATCTCAAAGGGCAGAATTTCTCAGGCCAGTACATGGGACACCTCTTGGGCCTTTTCTTTATGGGTAGGGAAGGCCTGTTTCTAGCCTGAAAAAGTACAGACTATAACTAGTAAGTACTGATATCCTTTACTGGGCTGCATGTCCATGAAACCCACTTCTAAATGTTTAAAGAGATAGGATCTCCATTTTTGTGGTAACAATGTGGCCTAGGGCCCTTGCTTGGGGTTATTTTGTGCACATCACAGGCAGGCTGTGCTGGCCTGCTGGGCTAACACTGCCAATCTCAGGACCACCATGTATCTCTGCAACAGGTCTTATAAAGCTATCTTTCCCATGTGAGTCACTTCATGGGCTTGCCAGACTAGATTGGGTGCAGCCCTCTTTGGGACTATTACTTTCCCATGTGAGGTGGTTAGCCAGCCCTCTGGATTCTCAGTTGCTCCTTGATCTTTTGCCCTTTTCCTTCTTCTTCTTCTTTTTTTTTTTTTCTTCTGGTTTCTATACAGGCTGTGCTAGGAACATTGGGAGTGCAAAATATACTTTCTGGGAGGTAATGGAGTAGACTGTAGGACTCTGTCTTTATGGAGGGCTGTTTGCTTGGCTGTCTGGTCCACCAGCTGGTTTCCCTGACTTACTCAGTCCTGATTTCTTGTGTGAACTAGGGAATATACCACTGCTGTAGCCTATGGGGCCCAGGCAGCTCCCAAGAGTTGGAGGGTTTGGTCACTGTTTTTGATTTTTTTTTGCCCCCTAAGTTGAGCAGTCCCCCTTTTTGATATATTGCTCCACGAGAGTCAGTGTGAATGGTGGCTCACTATCCCTCCATGAGGGAGATTGCTGTCATTAGTGCATGGAGCTCAGTCTTTTGGGAAGACCAGTGATTGGGCAGCCAACCTTCTTCTATGACCTCTGTAGTGGTTACTGCATACCCACTTCCCCTATTGTAGGCTTTGGCTCCCATCAGTAAAATGTTCCGTATCTGAGTTGGGGAGCAGTCCATCTTGTAAGTCTGGTTGGGAAGAGAAGATCTCCATGACCTCTTTGCAAATATAGAGGGGCTCTCCCTCCTCTCTTCTGGTAGGTATGTAGCTCAGGTTAGGGCTGAAGTGGCTTCCACCAGGACTTGGAGATTCTTTTCTAACATGGCCTGATTGTGAGCCTCTTGCTCTCCAGTCATCCAGTGACTGACTGTCCCATTTAACAAAGAGGAGGCTTGGTGTGGTACTTCGACAGCGATGCTCTGTCCCGAAGTTAGTTTGTCTGCTTCATGCACCAGTAATATTGTGGCCTCTAGTGCCTGGAGGTAAGGGAATCATCCTGAGGCCATTGGGTCCAGTCTTTTGGACAGGTATGCCACTGGTTTATTCCATGGACCTAGTCACTGGGTTAGGACCTCTAGCCCAATTCCCTCTTTTTCATGTATGTAGAGGGCAAAGGGTTGGGTGATGTCCAGGAGTGATAATGCAGGAGTCTTGTTTAGTCTTTTCTTGAGTTGGTCAAACACATCCTATTCCTCTTTATCCCACTTCAGTGGGTTTATGGTGGGCCCTCTGAGGGCACTGTGGAGATGCTTAGAGAATGTAGAGAATTCTGGCTTCCAAATTCGGCAGAACCTGGATGCCCCTAGGAACTCTCTGAGTTGTTTCTTAGTTTTGGGTCAGGATGATCACTTGTTTTTGTCCTTCCCATAGCTTCCTCTGTCTTTAGCTGAGGTGATACCCTCAAATAGGTGACTTTGTCCTGACAAATATGAGCCTTCTTTTAAGAGACCTTATATCCTGCCTCTTGTAGGAAATGCAGCCCTTCTTCAGTGCCCTTTTTGTACACCTCTGTAGTTGAAGATACTAGCAGCAGATCATCAATGTGCTGAAAGATGGTGCACCCAAAGGGTCTGCAGTTTTCTAAGTCCTTTGTTAGTGCTTCTTCAAAAATGGGGAGTTTTTGAACCCTTGGGACAGATGAATTCATGTCAATTGCCCATTGAATCAGTTTCTGGGTCTTCCAATTCAAAATCAAACAGAGGCTGGCTTATTTCTGCTAGCCTCAAGCAGAAGAAAGCATCCTTCAGGTCCAGGCACATGAAGACAGTGGCTGATGGGGCTATGAGTCTCAGCAAGGCATACAGATTGGGGACCATGGGATAGGGGGTCTCAATGGTGCCATTGGCCCTGTGGAGGTCTTGGACTGGCCAATAGTCATTGGTCCCTGGCTTCTTCACAGGGAGCAAGGGGTGTTCCATGGAGATTGGATATCTTGTAGCACCTCCTTATCCTTGAGTCTTTTGATGTAGGAGGCTATCTCAAGCTGGGCTTCCAGGGAAGTCAAATATTGTCTTTGTCTCACCGAGGTGGCACCTGGTTTTAGTGACACCATCACTGATGGTTGGCCCCTGGCAAGGCTAATTCTTCCTCATATGTCCCAGACCTGGAGAAATTGCTCCAGGTATTAGTCAATCTTTGTGGTGTTTTGAGTCTTTTCCTTTGTTGTCTCATGGTGAAGCGTCCATTTCTCTTCTGGGTGAACTTCCAGTGTCAATACAGACAGGGGGTCAGGGTTGGTCACAGGGTCCAAGTCCATGGTAACTATACTGCCCAGTTCTGGGGCATCAGGCACATACAAGAATCAATGGAAGAGCCTGTGGCCTCCTACTGAACACTCTCACAGTTCACAGAACCAGTATTTCTTGGTGGATTCTGTTGCCCCTACAATAGTGATGGAGTTTTTGGTGAGTCTTCCAGTAGGGGTGGTCACTGTTGAGATAGCTGTGTCAGTGTCCAAAATGAAGTCCATGGTTTGGCCCCCTAGATCAATTCTGACCATAAGCTCCTGGAGGCCAGTCACAATTGAGACCAGTTGTTCTCAGTCTGATTCAGAGTCCCAATCAGGGCTCTTGATGTTAGAGAGCCACACCTGCTTGAAAGCTGTGACTACTGCAGGTTTGGATGCATCTCTCTCTTGGGGTATTTTTCTGGGCATGCTTGCTCTTTTACCCCATTCTGAGCTTTTGTTCTTCCAATGAGCTCTCTTCTTGCAGTGAGTGCATTAGTCTTTGTCTAAGGGTGTGTGTGTGGCTGGGGTGCATCGCCTTCTTTCTTTTGTCTCTGTCCTGGATCTGTCCATGGCCTCTTTCATCCTGATCATGAGTGCTCAAGCCCTCCTCTTATTTTGTCTGTCCTTTTCCTTTCTGGTGGCAGCCTTTTTTGTTGGCAACTACTTTGGAGGAAATTTAAAGAACTTCACTGATGTTCTTTCTTGCAAACCCTTCCAGGCACTGCAATCTGCATTTCACATCATAGGCTGATTAGATGAGAGTTGCTGGCCCAGTGATGTATCTGCTGTCTTCTTGTAGGAGAAGGGTCCTGTCATCTCCTACAATGGGGAGAGGAGCATGCGTTCTTCCCTGGATTTTAGCCAGTTGGAGGCAGGGGAGCAGCCCCATGTAGCCAGTGGTGACAGGGGTGCCTGAGGTGATTCTGGCCAGACCATTAGGTAGAGAATCAGGGGTGGTGCTACTGGTGGAGCTGGATCATCAGAGAGAGTCAAGAGGAGTCTTGGTTGGTTGGCAGGAGGGGTGTTCAATATGGGTCTCTGGGAGCTGTGGCTGGTAGGGAGGCAGTGAATGTCTTCCTCCTTCATGGCCTGGGATGCTGCTGGTTTTGGTTTCATAGTTCCGGTTCAGCCGTTCTTGCAACTAAGATAGCTTGGGGTGAGGAGCTTGGGGTCTGGTCATGGAGCCACCCAGGGGGTCATCCTGGCCAGCATATACCATTAGTTGATGTATGGGAAATGGTCTGAATGACTTGGTGTTCCAATGCAAATTTCTTAGACCCTACTAATGAGGGCCAAGTCCAATGTTCTGTCTGAGGGTCATCTGACATGGAAGTGAGGGGAGGTGGAGAGGTGGGCAGGAGCAGGAAAGAGAGAGACTGGTGGAGGCAGGGCGGGGCTGTGGGGAGCCATGGGCTTCCAGCAGCCTGCATTGCACTAAGGACCTGGTGCCTAAGGCAGTGGGTCGCCACATGCTGCAGTAGAACCAGCTGAGCAGGCAGCAATTTTCAACCCTGATGGAAGTGCTTTTTCATTTCCTCACTGAACCCAAAGAGGTAGAGAGGTTTCTGGCTTAGCTCTCTGAATTTGCCACCACCAATCAGATCCACCTGGGCACCCTCAGAAGCACTGTGAAAAGCCTCCTCTTCATTCCAAATGGTGGCTTGAAGAGGAGCCTCACTACAGAACAGGCCTCAGTGAGGACAAAGCCACTTACTTTTCAGAAACGGTATAATTCCTCTTAATCAAGGTTAAGATACTTGGCTTTTATTTTGTGAAAAGAAAAAGAAAAGAAAAGAAAATGCTGAGCAAGACAAAAAAAAAAAAAAAAGAGAGACTAATTGAGGGGGGATATGATGGAAGGTGTGTTTGTGAAGGGGAAAGTGGGGGAAGGGAGGGAATTATCATAGTTTGTTGTCTATAATTATGGAAGTTGTCAGTAACAAAAAGTTAAAAAATTAAAATTTTAGGAATAAAAAATAAACTGCTGTAAGCAGTGGTGCATGCCTTTAATCCTAGCACTTGGGAGGCAGAGGTAGGAGGATTGCTGTGAGTTCGAGGCCACCCTGAGACTAGATAGTAAATTCCTGGTCAGCCTGGGCTAGAGAAGGACCCTACATCAAAAAAAAATTAATTAATTAAATAAAAACCTTTAGAATAATCATATATATATCATATATATATGTATATATATATATATACATATATATACAATATATATTTTATACATTAATGTTCTCAATAAGATCAATAAATGGGATAAAATAAGATGGCTGAGGAGATGCTCAGTGGGTAAAGTGCTTGCAGTGCAAGTTCCTGAGTTTGGATCCCTAGAACCCATGTAAAGTTGGATGCTGTACCATTAACATTTGTAATCCCAGCATGCCTACAGTGAGAAGGAGGTGGAGACTGGAGAATCTTCCAAGAGCTTGAGAGCCAGATAGCCTGGTAAACATGAGAATTCCTACCTCAAACAAGGTAGAATGCAAGCACCAACACATGCAGTTGTCCTCTGACCTCCACACATGTACCTTGCTATGTGTTTATCTGCACTCACATACTTGAACACATATATTACACATGATGGGGGGGGGGGAGAAGAAAGAAAAGAAAAGCAACACTGATATGCAGTTAAAGTTCCTAAATCAGTACTAGATTTGCTGCTGTCTTTAAGACCACAGAAGAGCTTCAACCTCGTCCAGCCTACCTTTGTTACATCTTTGGAAAGATAGAAAGCTTAACTCCATCTCTGAGTACTACTACTATCCTGAAGTTTAAAATGTATATATATAATGTACTTATATAAGGTACAGCAATGGGTCCACAAAAAAAGCTTTGTGGCCATCATTAGTATCCACCTTATAACATAGTTCCATAGTCTTCTTATGTCTCTTGGTTTAAGGTTATTCTCTATGGTTGGCTTATTATTTAAGTTATTTCTTATTGCTATACAACAAAAACCAGGAAAATAAAATTCTTATTGCTTTTTTTTTTTTTTTTTTTGGTTTTTTGAGGTAGGGTCTCACTCTAGTCCAGGCTGACCAGGAATTCACTATGTAGTCTCAGGGTGGCCTCGAACTCACGGTGATCCTCCTACCTCTGCCTCCCAAGTGCTAGGATTAAAGGCATGCACCACTGCTTACAGCAGTTTATTTTTTATTCCTAAAATTTTAATTTTTTAACTTTTTGTTACTGACAACTTCCATAATTATAGACAACAAACTATGATAATTCCCTCCCTTCCCCCACTTTCCCCTTCACAAACACACCTTCCATCATATCCCCCCTCAATTAGTCTCACAGTGAATTCCAGGTCAGTCTGGGCTAGAGCAAAACCTTACCTTGAAAAAAAAAAAAAAAAAAAAGCAGCTTTTGCTTCTGGAGTTTTTTGGTAGTGACAAGATACCCTGGTATGTACCCTCCTCCACCCATGCAAATAAATAAATAAATAAAAATTGAAAACAAAGAAAGAGCCAGATGTGGTGGTATATGCCTTTAATCCCAGCACTAGGGAGGCAGATTATTTTGAGTTGGAGTGAGACCCTACTTTGAAAAACTAAAATAATAAATAAGTAAATAAAAAGAAAGACTGGTAAACAGTGATATCCACTGTGTGGATTGGTAGAAAACTAAATGACTGGGGCAGATATCTTTGTAGCTCTGTCTTCTCAAACAACTTTCCCAGGACCCCTGGAGTTTGGGGAGGATTTTGTGGATTCCCGATGAAAAAGACCCAGAAGGGCTTCCACCCCAGGTCATAGGGATTTCTGAAGGTGGGCCTCCCATTTCTATAGGGCCAGAAAGAAGTTTCTAGATTCCACCAGGATGAGAATATGGAGTGTTGCAGTCAGGTTCACATTGCTGGTAGAAATCACCCAACCAACAGCAGCTTGTGGGAAAAAAAAAAGAGGTTTATTTTGGCTTACAAGCTCAAGGAAAAGCTCCATGATGGCAGCGAAAAGGATGGCATGTGCAGATGGTGGACAGCACCCGTGGCCAGCATCAGGTGGACAACAGGAACAGGAGAGTGTGCCAAACACTTGTAAGGGGACACTGGCTATAATACCCATAAGCCCACCCCCAACAATACACTGTCTCCAGGAGGCGCTAATTCCCAAATCTCCATCAGCTAGGAACCTAGCATTCAGAACACCTAAGTTTATGGGGGACATCTGAATCAAACCACCACTTTCCACCCCTGGCCCCCATAAACTGATATCCATATAAAATACAATACATTCAGTCCAACTTTAAAATAGTTTTTATCATTCCTAATGATGTTTAAACATCCCCATTATCCAAGGTCTTTTAACTGAGGCATAATACCAAATCTCTTAATGGCACAGAACAAACAAAAGATGGCATTGGGTATAACAAAGAAATATTCAGCCAATACAAGATTTAAACAGGAAAGACATCAAACTCTGAAGCTCCAAGTTCCACAATTCTAGTCAGTGACAAGTCTGCAAGTCTGATAATTCTAACCAGCAACAATTCTCTGGAGTTCCAATTCTGCCCCTCCAGCTAGGTTACTTGCAGTCCTGGAAGACTTCATTTGGGACCAGCAGCTTTCCTTATCAGGTGTCTCATGGTCCTGGCATCTCCACTGGGTCCCCACTGCAACCCACAGTTCATCTTCACAACTCCATTGGGTCTCCATGCAGGCAATCTGCTTCACACTGCCCACGGTCATTTCCAAAACATAAGATCATATTGCAAATTCAATAACCCTCTCTTTCCAACATTTTTCATTCTCCACAATTCCAAGTAGGGTGCTAATTTGTTAATCCCGGGGGTGGGGGGTAAAGTAGACTTTGAAGAATAGGAAACTCCTTGAGCATTCAGGCCCCTTCAAAAGAGTCTACATTCTTCCTCTTGCCCCAATGCAGGTCAGCTGGCCCAATCTCAATGGATGTAATCTCTCATATAACTGCAGCTGAACAGACAGCAGTTTTGGCCCAAACATTTCTTTCTGTGCCATATCCCTCTGCACATACCAGTCTGTTTCTATGCACTGCAACCTTGCACAACTTCTCAGGACACAGTCATAACAGCAAGCCTCTTGCACAATCTGCTTCTAGCCCAGTCCAAGCAAACTCTTTCTCACTCTCATAAGCCAAACCTCACAGTCCATAGTTCTTACTACATTCAGGTCTTTCAACTCTGACCAAAATAGTCCATCAAGATATACTTACAGTGCTGCAAGGTGTCTCTTAGGCCAAGGTTTCAAATTCTTCCACATTCCTCTTGAAGCCAAAGCCACAGAGTCATGTGTCTAGCAGCAAATGACACCATTCCTTGGCACCAACTTTACTGTTGCAGTCAGGTTCACATTGCTGGCAGAAATCACTTAACCAAGAACAGCTTTTGGGAAAAAAAGAGGTTTATTTTGGCTTACAGACTCGAGGGGAAGCTCCATGATGACAGAGGGAAATGATGGCATGGCCAACATAAGGTGGACAATAGCAACAGGAGAGTATGCCAAACACTGGCAAGGGGACACTGGCTATAATATTAATAAGCCTGCCCACGACAATATACTGCCTCCAAGAGGTATTAATCCCCAAATCTCTATTAGCTGGGAACCTAGCATTCAGAACACCTAAGTTTATTGGAGACACCTGAATCAAACCACCACATGGAGAAAGCAGGCCCTATGTTCCAGTCACCCCCTTGTCCTCCATGTCCCCCATACAATGAGTGCTTCTTTCATGAAGTCTGCAGTATGGATCCATCTTTCTCCCACAGGTAGCCTCCCAGGCAGGCACACTGGAAGATACCCCCTGTGTTTTTGCACTGGATTGGGGTCCTGGCTAAACTCATCCACATCTTGGAGGGATGGTATTGCAGTTGGCTTTCCATTGCTGGCAGAAAGACCCGACCAAAGCAGTTTATGGAAAGAAAGGGTTTATTTTAGCTTACAGACTTGAGGGGAAGCTCCATGATGACAGGGGAAATGTGGCATGAGCTGAGGGTGGAATCGCCTCCTGGCCAACATCAAGTAGACAATAGCATCAGGAGAGTGTGCCAAACACTGGCAAGAGGAAGCTGGCTGTAAATCCATAAACTTACCCCCAACAATACACTGCCTCCAGGAGGCTCCAGATCTCAAATTGCCACCAGCTGGGGACCTAGTATTCAGAACACATAAGTGTGAAGGACACCTGAATCAAATCACCATATTCCACTCCTAGCTCCCCTAAACTGATAACCATCCATGGTGTAAAGTCCAACTTTATAAGTTCCCATGTAGTGTTTTTTAATCAGTCTCAAGGGTGTTCAAATATCACCATAGTCCATGGTCTTTTAATTGAGCCATAGTACCAGAAAAAAATGGCAGAGAATAAACAATCATCCAACAAAAGATGACATTGGGCATAGCAAAGTAATACATGCCCACCTGTAGTTTGATTGCAGTGGCTGAAGCCTTGTCCTGCCAATTCTCTCTCTCTCCCTCTGTCTCTCTTTCTCTCTATAAAAAATTTAAAAAAAGAAAATACAAAATTCTGTAACTCCAAGTCTGAATACTTTAACAAGTCTGTGAAGTTACAGTTCCACCCCTCTGGCTCAGCTGCTCATAGCCCCAGGTATACTCCATATGGTGCCAGCAGTTCTCCTTAGTAGCCATCCCATAGTCCTGGCATTTCCAATGAGTGTCCACTGTAACCCATGGTTCATCCTCATATCTTCCTTGGGTCTCTATGCAGGGACTTCCAACAACCCTGCTTCACACTGCCCATGGCCATTTACAAACAACAACAACAACAAAACTGCATTACAAATTCAATAACCCTCTCCTGCCTTTGTTATACACATATTACATGGACTACCAACTTATTAATACAAGGGGGGGGGGGATGACTTTGAAGGGCAGGAAAACTCCTTCAGCATCCAGGCCCCTTATGTTCAAGAATCCACAATCTTCCTGCTGTTCCAATGCAGATCAGGTGGCCCATTCTCAATGGTTGTAATCTCTCAAACTATTGCAACTGAACAGGCAGCAGGTTTGACTCAAAGATTTCATTTCTTTCTGTGCCATATCCACATGCTCAGACAAGTCCATTTCTATGCAATGCAACCCTGAACAGGTTCTCAGGACATAGGCAAGCAGAATGCAGCAATCTTCTCATGCAAACTGCTTCTAGCCCAGTTCCTACAAAGCTTTTTCATCCTTTCATAAACAAAATCTCATACTGTACATTCAAGTCTTTCAACTCTGACCAGGATGGTCATCAAACTGTACTTACAAAACTACAAGGCATCTCTTATGGCCAAGGTTTCAAATCCTTTCAATTCCTCTCACAAATCAGTCCCAAAATGCCAAAAACCACAATCAGGTTTCTAGTAGCAATGACCCCACTCTCAGTACCAAATTTACTGTTGCAGCTTAGCTTCTCACTGCCAGCAGAAAGTACCTGACCAAAAGCAGTTTATGGGAGTAAAGGGTTTATTCTGGTTTACGGACTTGAGGGAAAGCTCCATGATGGCAGGGGAAATGTGGCATAAGAAGAGGGTGGAGGGGCTTCCTGTTAAGATGGTGGTGTAGGTACCATGCCAAAGCAGCCTTGGGGGGAAAAAGGAAAAAAAAAACCAGAAAAATACACACGTTTACTAAAAAGTGAGGTGTATAGGAAATTGAAATGTCAGTGGAGAATTAGGAGAGATCCAGAGCATCAAGAGCCCACACAAGCTGGCAGGAGTGGCTTCAACAGGTCTGCAGGACCACAGTGGTGGCGCACCAGCCAGCCTCCAGGATCGGCTGGAGCTGCAGGAAAAGCCAGGTGAGGGGATTTTCCACTCACACCAGAGCTCTCCACGAACTAAAGAAACTTGAAGGGAGAACGGCAGTGAACAACAGAGGAGCAGATCACAAGGTAGAAGAACACGTGGAACAGTGAGAGAACTAGAGCAGCATTGGCAGCATCCCCTCCCCCACTGCCAGTGCCCAGCTCCAGCAAACAGAGCAGCAGTCCAGGAATCCTACTTCAACCGACAGCGGGATTCAAGCAGGAGCAGAGGCCAAAGTCATCCCAAAAGGTAACTGGGATTACACCAGGTCAGTACCCCCTAATAAACCTGGCATATAGGCCTGAACCAGAAGTGCTAGTTGCACATTCTATATCTGGATAAATTATATGTTAAATATGATGGATGGTCAGATTTGCCATTCTTAAATAATCTGTATATTGGGCATGTTATTTGTTGCTTCCTGATTTATAGTGGCTTTGTTTCCTTTTCTGTTATACATTAGAAAAGGGTCTCACCTGGTCACAAGCTGACTTGGAACCCTCTACAGAAAAGAAATCTTAACCTCCTTGTTGTCAGGATTAAGGGAGTGGGTGAGGCACCACACAGCCTAAGGGACAGACAGAGGATCTGGTTGTCATAATACCTACTCTTGGATAAATACTCTGTGCTGCTTTTCATTGAAAGTATACATTGTTTAGTTACATTTTAGAAACTGTCTGTATTTGGTTCCACTCAGCCTACTTAAATACTCTCATAACAGGGAAACCCAACACCTAGAGTCACTCTTGTAGATACTCCGAGAGTCTTGAGAGCCACCCCTAGCACCTTAAGCTCCTACCCTGAAGATAAATAGCATCAAATTGATAGATACATCTAATAATATTCAGCTAACTAGAAAATACAATCATTAAATAATCCAGGATGCAAAAATATATACATTATAACACAAGAAACACCAAAAATCAAGACAATATAAATCCACCAAAAAGTATTAATGCATCAGAAATGACCTCCAGTGAGAAGGAGTTACAGGAAATGCCTGAGAACTATTTCAAAAGAATGATTATAAATATGTTCAAAGAACTCAAAGAAGAAATCAAAGGAAGCAAAGAAGACACAGGATGCCAATTTAATGAAATAAAGAGGTCAATACTAGACATAGCTAGGAAGTATAAATAATAAAGAAAAACCAGTTAGAATTACTAGCAATGAAGAACACAGTTAATGAAACAAAAAACTCTGTAGAATATCTCAACAGTAGAATGGATGAAGAAGAGGACAGAATATCTAAACTAGACGACCAGGTGGCAGATCTAATACAGTCCAACAAAGAGAAAGACAAACTAATAGAAAAGTATGAGTGGGAATTTCAAGATATTCATGACACTATGAAAAGATCAAACATAAGAATTCAGGGCATAGTAGAAAGAGAAGAATTTCACTCCAAAGGCATAGTAGGCATCTTCAACATAATCATAGAAGAAAACATCTCCCAAATTGGGAAAGAGGTGCCAATGCAGATATAGGAATCCTTTAGAATACCAGCCAGACAAAACCTGGAAAGAATCTCTCCTCACCATATTATAATCAAACTACCAAACACACAAACCAAAGAAAAAATATTGAAAGTAGTCAAGGAGAAAAATCAAGTTACCTACAAAGGCAAGCCTATCAGGATTACAGCAGATTACTCAACACAAACTTTAAAATCCAGAAGGGCTTGGAGTGATGTATTCCAAGTTCTGAAAGATAAAAACTGTCAACCAAGGTTATTTTATCCTGCAAAGCTATCCATTCAAATAGACAGAGAAATAAGGACATTCCATGACAAAAGCAAGCTAAAGGAGTATTTGAAGACAAAACCAGCTCTACAGAAAATGCTTGAAAGAATCCTCCATGCGGAAGAAAAAGAGAAGCACACATATAAGAAACTGGAAAAAAACAAACAATACACAAATACTAGTTAACATAAGAGAGCAAAGGTAAAACCAGAAGAACTACAAAATAATGGCAAAAATAAATACACACCTTTCAATAATATCTCTTAATGCCAATGTCCTCAATTCCCCAAACAAAAGACATAGGTTTGCAGACTGGGTTAAAAAGCAGGATCCTTCAATTTGTTGCCTCCAAGAAACCCACCTTTCTACAAAGGATGGACACTATCTTAGGATGAAAGGTTAGAAAATGGCTGTTTCAAGCAGATGGACGTAGAAAACAAACGGGGGTTTCTATCCTAATATCTGACAAGGTGGACTTCAGTCAAACATTAGTTAAGAAAGATAAGGAAGGCCACTTTATATTGATTAAAGGTACCCTCCAACAGGAGGATATTACAATCCTAAACACATATGCACCTAACAAGGGGGCCCACAAACTCATAAAACAAATGCTATTAGAGCTAAGGTCACAGATAACACCAAACACAGTGGTAGTGGGGGACTTCAACACCCCACTGTCATCAATTGACACATCATCCCAGGAAAAAATAAACAGAGAGGCATCTGGACTAAATGAGGTCATAGAAGGAATGGACCTAACAGCTACATGCAGGACACTTCATCCAAATGCTGCAGAATATACATTCTTTTCAGCAGCACATGGCACATTCTCTAAAACAGATCATATATTAGGACACAAAGCAAATCTTAAAGAACACAGGAAATTTGAAATAATTCCTTGCATTCTATCTGACCACAATGGAATCAAACTACAAATCAATAACAAGAAAGGCTATAGAACACACACAAAATCATGGAAATTAAACAACACACTACTAAATGATGAATGGGTCAATGAAGAAATCAAAAAGGAAATCAAAAAAATTATAGAGCCAAATGATAATGAGAACACAACATACCAAAATCTCTGGGACACAATGAAGGCAGTCCTAAGAGGTAAATTTATAGGTTTAAGTGCCTATATTAAGAAATTAGAAAGGTCACAAGTAAATGACCTAATGCTTCACTTTAAAGCCTTGGAAAAAGAACAAGGTAAACCAAAAATCAGTAGACATGAAGAAATAATAAAGATTAGGGCAGAAATTAATGAAATAGAAACAAACAAACAAACAAAAAAACAATCCAAAGAATCAATGAAACAAAGAGTTGGTTCTTTGAAAGGATAAATAAGATTGATAAACCCTTAGCAAATCTGACCAAAAGAAAGAGAGAAGAGACACAAATTAATAAAATTAGAGATGAAAAAGGTAACATCACAACAGATGCCAGAGAAATTCAAAAAATCATAGGGACACACTATAAAAGCATATACTCCACAAAGTATGAAAATCTGAAAGAAATGGATGATTTCTTGATTTATATGACCTACCTAAATTAAATCAAGATGAGATTAATCACTTAAATAGACCTATAACAAGCATGGAGATCTAAGCCGTTATCGAAAATCTCCCAACTAAAAGAAGTCCAGGCCCAGATGGATTCACTGCTGAATTTTACCAGACCTTCATGGAAGAACTAACACCATTGCTTCTTAAGCTTTTCCATAAAAGAGAAAAAGAAGGAATCCTACCAAACACCTTCTATGAAGCCATCATCACCCTGATACCAAAACCAGGCAAAGATAGAACAGAAAAAGAAAATTACAGACCAATCTCCCTCATGAACATAGATGCAAAAATTCTCAACAAAATATTGGCAAACAGAATACAAGAATATATCAGAAAGATCATTCACTCTGACCAAGTAGGCTTTATCTCAGAGATGCAGGGATGGTTCAACATATGCAAATCGATAAATGTAATACATTATATAAATGGACTGAAGGACAAAAATCACATGATCATCTCATTAGATGCAGAAAAGCATTTGCCAAAATCCAACATCCCTTCAAGATAAAAGTCCTACAGAGACTTGGAATAGAAGGAACATATCTCAATATAATAAAGGCTATTTATGACACAGCCAACATATTACTGAATGGGGAAAAACTGGAAGCTCTTCCACTAAAATCAGGAATAAGACAAGGGTGTCCACTGTCCCCACTTTTATTTAATAAAGTACTGGAAGTCTTAGCCATAGTAAGAAGGCAAGAGACACACATAAAAATGATACAAATTGGAAAGGAAGAGATCAAGTTATCATTATTTGCAGATGACATGATTCTATATATAAAGGACCTTAAAGACTCTACCAGCAAACTGTTAGAGCTGATAAACACCTACAGCCATGCAGCAGGATACAAAATAAATACACAGAAATCAGTAGCCTTCCTATACGCTAACAACAAACAGACAGAGGATGAAATCAGAGAATCACTCCCATTCAGAATTGCATCAAAGAAAATAGAGTACCTTGGAATAAACCTAACCAAGGAAGAAGAGGATCTCTACAATGAAAACTATAAAACACTCAAGTGAGAAATTGCAGAAGACACTAGGAAATGGAAAAGTATCCCTTGTTCCTGATTGGAAGAATCAATAGTGTGAAAATGGCAATCTTACCAAAAGCAATCTACACATTTAATGCAATCTCCATCAAAATTCCAATGGCATTCTTCATGGAAATAGAAAAAAACAATCCAAAATTTCATAGATTTTGTATAGCAAAGGACACTGTGAATAAAGCAAACAGGCAACCTACAGAATGCGAAAAAAATCTTCACCAGCTATACATGTAATAGAGGGTTAATATCTAGGATATCAAAGAACTCAAAAAATTAAATAATAAGAAATCAAATAAGCCAATTAAAAATGGGGTATGGAACTAAACAGAGAGTTCTCAGAGAAGAAATTTGGATGGCATATAAGCATCTGAAAAAATGTTCTACATCCCTACTCATCAGGGAAATGCAGATTAAAACTATGTTGAGATTCCATCTCGCTCCTGTCAGATTGGCTACCATCATGAAAACAAATGATCATAAATGTTGGTGGGGATGTGGAAAAAGGGGAACCCTTCTGCACTGTTGGTGGGAATGCAATCTGGTCCAGCCATTGTGGAAATCAATGTGGAGGTTCCTAAGACAGCTAAAAATAGATCTACCATATCACCCAGGTATAGCACTCCTAGGCATATATCCTAAGGACTCATCTCATTACCTTAGACATACTTGCTCAAACATGTTTATTGCCACTCAATGCACAATAGCTGGGAAATGGAACCAGCCTAGATGTCCCTCAACTGATGAGTGGATAATGAAGATATGGCACATTTATACAATGGAGTTCTACTCAGTGGTAAAGAAAAATGAAATTATGAAATTTTCAGGAAAATGGATGGATCACTAAAGGATTATACTAAGTGAGGTAACCCAGGCCCAGAAAGCCAAGCATCACATGTGCTCTCTAATATGTGGATCCTAGCTACAGATGATTGGACTTCTGTGTTAGTAGGAAGAAAACTCAGTAGCAAATGCCACTAAGCTAGAAAAGAGATACAAAGTGAAAAGAAAGGAAGGGAGGGGTGTACTTAATAGTATGGCATTGTAAATATGTAAGTAGAAGAATAGATTGATGGGGGTGAAAAGGCCCAAAGTGAGGTCAGGGGAAGAGATTGAGTAAAGGAAAGGTGGAGGGAGAGCTAACCAAAATCTAAGAGGATATAAACAAATCATATATAAATCTACATTTTTGGACAATGGAACACTCAGGGGCTGTAGATTGTTGCTAGAAAATATTCAGTGCCAGGTATGGGATACCTTCCTGTGAGTTGTTGGCCAGGGAGGTCCCTGATGTCCCCAAAACATTATAGGCCATTGCCAAGGCCCTTGGTTTCCCACCAGGTATAGATGGTAAGACCCTATTGCTGAAGACTCCACATACTTGGGCTGAAAGGCCCCTGAGAAATCCTGCTGGAACTGAACTGATAACTTCCTCCATGCAGACCAGCTGTCAGAAAGCTGGAAGAAGTCATTCTGCTTGCAGTGCAATGGGAGAGAGAAAAATCCACTGTGAACATACTCAACAGTGGACACTGGAAGCCTTATTTTGGCCAGCCAGGCCAAATGAGCCCATGGGTGCAATAGTGGCATGTCTGTCGTTTTGGAAACCAACTGTCCTCTAATTGGACTGGAGGCCTGCTTCATGGGAGGGAATGCATCCCTGATACTGAAAACTTAAAAACAGGAGCTGGGCATGGTGGCACATGCCTTTAATCCCAGTACTCAGGAGGCAGAGGTCGGAGGATTGCCGTGAGTTCGAGGTCACCCTGAGACTCCATAGTGAATTCCAGGTCAGCCTGGGCTAGAGTGAGACCCTACCTCAAAAAAACAAAATAAATAAATAAATAAATAAAACAAAAACAAAAACAAAACAAAACCAGGGGTAGTCATGACTCCTAGGGGTGTAATGTCTGCTGCTGTCTGGCTAAATGTAAATATAAACATATACTATGCTTATCAGACTGTCCAGTAAGCACTTCTCTTAGTGTTCATACCCTCATATTAATGCTACTCTCACTTTTGGTAGGGAATCTTCTCTTTTCAGATGGCAGTGACCTTGGGATGACTCAGAAGGCATCATGGTGCTGCAAAGAAGTGACAGGAGTGTTCAGTACTGCAATTACTCTATCACACCTTCCAAGGCTCAGGGTCTATTGTGGAAGTGGTGTTGGAAAGAATGTAAGAGCCAAAGGAAGGGTAGGACTCCTTACATCATTCTTCCCCCAGACACAAAATAGCCTGCATATTCATGACCTCACAGTGCCTGACACTACCTACACAAGACCATCATAATAGCAGGAAAAGATGATGACATCAAAATAAAAGAGAGACTGATTGAGAGGGTGAGGGGATGTGATGGAGAATGCAGCTTCAAAGGGGAAAGTGGGGGGAGGGAGGGCGTTACCATGGGATATTTTTATAATGATGGAAGTTGTTAATAAAAAAAAATTGGAAAAAAGATTAATCAATTTGGTGTAGTTTCTATTAATAGTCTTATAAGAAAGATGGTTAATTGTGGGTTGAGAGGAGATAGTTGAAGGAACTGGGAAGTAATTTTTCAATGTTGGGCATAGAATGCTTGTGAAAAATGCTTTTTTGTTGTTCATTCTTACTTATTACTTGAGAGTGATGGAGAGAGAGAGAGAGAGAGAGAGAGAGAGAGAGAGAGAGAGAGAATGGGCATGCCAGGGCTTCCAGCCACTGCAAACAAACTCCAGATGCATGTGCCCCCTTGTGCATCTGGCTAATGTGGGTCCTGGGGAACCGAGCCTCAAACTGGGGTTCTTAGGCTTCACAGGCAAGTGCTTAATCACTAAGCCATCAGCCCGAAAAATGCTTTTTTGACAAATATTAAAAAGGTGGGTGAAGGTGTGTGTGTGTAGAAAGGATATAGAAGATCTAAAAAGACCAGATTTTGACTAAAATTAATTTTATTTCATAAGGAACAAAAACTAATTTTCAGGCTAACCATAGATAAACACCATGCCTAATATTAAAGGTTTTCAGCTTTACAGACTGTTTACAGACTTTTAATTATATTTTAAAAGTTTTATATAGGGACATAGACAGTGTACATTAGACTCAGGTGATGTCCTATTCTAGGTGGGTCACAAAATCAAAAGCACAGATATACTTCACATTATTTGGAGGTCTAACCAGGTTAGACATAGACAAGACCCTATCACCTTGTGTATTACAAATGGGTAAAATAAATTTCCTAGGTGAAAACAAACAACTATCAGAATAGGATAAGGACTGTCAGGATGTTTAGCTCTTGTGGTGGTTTGATTCAGGTGTCCCCCATAAACTTAGGTGTTCTGGATGTTAGGTTCCTCAGCTGATGGCAATGGGAAATTAAAGCCTCCTGGAGGGAGTCTATTGTTGGGGGCAGGCTTAGGGGTGTTGTGGTGGTTTGAATAGAATAGATGGCCCCCAATATATTCAGTTGTTTATTTGTTTGTAGTTTGCATCTCTAGCCGGCTGGCTGGAGGCAATGCCATTGTGTGGATCTTAAGGTGTGGTGGTGGGTTTGAGATTACAATCTAAACATATGCAAAGTGTGCCTAGCTGGAGTTCCTGAAGTGTGCTCTGGCTTTTGACCTTTAGGCTTGTACTGCTCTCTCTCTGCTTGGGCCTATGAAGGCAGGCCAGTTTCTTCTGTCATTATGGAACTTCCCCTGGATCTGTAAGCTTCAATAAATATCCCTTCCTCCATAACTGTGCTTGGTCTGGAAGTTCATCTCAGCGAACCTGAAGCTGTCTGTTACAGGTGTTACAACCAGTTTCCCCATGCCAGTGTTTGGCACACTCTCCTGTTGCCATGGTCCACCTTATATTGGCCAGGGGGTGATGTCTATCCTCTGCTCATATCATTGTTTTGTGCTGGCATCATGGAGCTTACCCTCGAGCCTGTAAGCCAAAATTAAACCCCTTTTTCCCACAAGCTGCTTTTGGTTGGGTGATTTCTACCAGCAATGTGAACCTGACTGCAACACTAAGTTGGTACCAAGGAGTGTGATTGCTGCTAGACACCTGACT
Organism: Dipus sagitta; assembly: GCA_036346955.1. Taxonomy (NCBI): domain Eukaryota; kingdom Metazoa; phylum Chordata; class Mammalia; order Rodentia; family Dipodidae; genus Dipus; species Dipus sagitta. The sequence continues at coordinate 71,447,654 of CM070773.1, read as the reverse complement.
GTGTGGCTTTGGCCTTTTGGAGCTGATTTTCAACAGGAATGTGGAAGGATTTGAAACCTTGGATTAAGAGATGCCTTGCAGTGCTGTAAGTACAGCTTGATGGACTATGCTGGTCAGAGTTGAAAGACCTGAATGCAGTAAGAACTATGGACTGTGAGGTTTGGCTTATGAGGGTGAGAAAGAGCTTTGCTTGGACTGGGCTAGCAGTTTGTATGAGAAGCTTGCTGTTATGTCCATGTCCTGAGAAGTTGTGTAGTGTTGCTTTGCGTAGAAATGAACTGGTGTGAGCAGAGGGATATGGCACAGAAAGAAAAATCTTTGGATGAACTCCTGCCCATTCAGCTGCAATTGAGAGATTACTGCCTTTGAGATTGGGCCAGCTGACCTGTGTTGGGGCAACAGGAAGAATGTAGACTATTTTTAAGGGGCCTGAGTGCTCAAGTAGTGTCCTATTCTTCAAAATCTGCTTTATTCCCCCCTGGATTAACAAATTGGCACCCCACCTAGTATTATCAAGTATAAGAAATGCAGGACAGAGGGTCATTGAGTTTGCAACATGGTCTTGTGTTTTGAAAATGGCCATGTGCAGTGTGAGGCAGGTTTGCTGGTTGCCTGCACAGAGACCACATGGGGCCATGAGGATGAACCGTGGATTGCAGTGGAGACACAGTGGAGATGCCAGGACCACCAGATGGTGTTGGGACCCCTCCTCAGGGAGGGATTCCAAACCTCGGAGATCGAGTGAGACCCCGAAGACTGACACAGACATTTCTCGATGCAAAGCAGTAAGAGGTGTTTATTCAGGGACCGGTGCACCGGGGCTCGACACAGAGTCCTCATGCAGGAGGGGTGAAGAGCCCTGATTGCCCATAGCAAGGGGTTTATAAAGGGAAAAACCACAACTTTAGGGAGGGGGGCGAGGTGTTCAGGACTTTCCAGGGGGATTGGGTCCTGATTGGTTGGACCCAGCTGTGGCTGGGTTTTAAACCACAAACAGGGTGGAGAACTCTGTATTCTGGGAACTTGGGCTTGACTCAGGAACTGGGTGGTGGGGCACAGTTTGCTTTGCGAGCATATTTTGCACAAGTTCCTAATTCAATAGGTCAGGTTCCCAGTTAGGGCCAATCTAATACTAAAACGGCAGATGTTACAAAATGGCAGTCCTATAGTCAAGTAGCTGGAGCAAGCAAGCCAAGTTACAGAAGCAGTACATAGGCTGTTAGCAATTTAGCAAAATCTTTAATTATCTTTCAATGGCTGCTAAGGAAAGCTGCTGGCTCCAATGAAGTTTTCCAGGACTGTGAATAGCCTAGCTGGAGGGGCAGAATTGGAATACCAGATACTTGTTGCTGGTTAGAGTTATCGAAGTTGGAGACTTGGCATTGACTAGAGTTGTCGAACTTGAAGCTACAGAGTTTGATGTTTGCCCTGGTTGTTTTAAATCTTATATAGACTGAATATTCTTTGCTATGCCTGATGCTATCTTTTGCAGTGTGAATGTTTATTCTGTGCCATCATGGCTTTTTTGAGGTTATTTTTTGGTATTATGGCTCAGTTAAAAGATCTTGGGGCACTGGAGAGATAGCTTAGCAGTTAAGCACTTGCCTGTGAAGCCTAAGGACCTCGGTTCAAGGCTCGATTTTCCAGGACCTACATTAGCCAGATGTACAAGGGGGTGCATGCATCTGGAGTTTGTTTGCAGTGGCTGGAGGCCCTGGCTCACCTATTATCTCTCTCTCTCTCTCTCTTTACCTCTTTCTCTTTCTGTCTGTTGCTCTCAAATAAATAAACAAAAATAAATAAATAAAAGATCTTAGACTATGGGGATGTATGAACATCATTGGAATTGATAAAAACTATGGGAAATTTTAAAGTTGGATGAATGGATTGCATTTTATATCACATATGGTTATCAGTTTATGGGGGCCAGGGGTGGAATGTGGTGATTTAATTCAGGTGTCCCCCATAAACTTAGGTGTTCTGGATGTTAGGTTTCCAAGATGATGGCAATTGGAAATTAAAGCCTCCTGGAGGTGATGTATTGTTGAGGGCAGGCTTATGGGTGTTATAACCAGTTTCCCCATGCCAGTGTTTGGCACACTTTCCTGTTGCCATGGTCCACCTTATATTGGCCAGGGGGTGATGTCCACCCTGTGCTCATGTCATCGTTTTGCCCTGCCATCATGGAGCTTCCCCTTGGGCCTGTAGGCTAAAATTAAACCTCTTTTTCCCACAATCTGCTCTTGGTTGGGTGATTTATACCAGCAATGCGAACCTGACTGCAACAGCTCTCTGCTCTGTCATTTCTTTTTGGTCTTGTTTACTGTTATATGCTATTTAAAGTCATGGCAAGCTGGACTCTGGAAAAAAGATGGCATCCCCTTTATCTCAGACCCCATGCAGGGTCCCAGGGTGACTGGACCTCTGGCATTGCTGGCAGAAATCACCTGACTAAAATCATCCGACCAAAAGCAGCTTGTGGGAAAAAAGGGTTTATTTTGGCTTAAAGGCTCAAGAAGAAGCTCCATGATGGCAGGGGGAAATGATGGCATGAGCAGAAGGTGGTCATCATCCCCGTGGACAACATCAGGTGGATAAAAGGAACAGGAGAGTGTGCCAAACACTGGCAAGGGGAAACTGGCTATAATATCCATAAACCCGCCCCCAACAATACACTGCCTCCAAGAGGCATTAATTTCCAAATCTCCATGAGCTTGGAACCTAGCATTTGGAACACCTAAGTTTATGGGGGACACCTGAATTACACCACCAAGTTTCCTCCTGACCCCCACAAACTGGTAACTATCCATGATGTAAAATGTAACCCATTCAGTCCAACTTTAAAAGTCCCCATAGTTTTTATCAGCCCTAATTGTGTTTAAACATCCCCACAATGCAAAGAATTTTAACTGAGCCATTATACCAAAAAAAAAAAAAAAAAAAAAAAAAAAAAATCCCCCCAAACACATAAGGGCACAGAATAAACATTCACACTGCAAAAGATGGCATTAAGAATAGCAAAGAAATAGTCAACCAATACAAGATTTAAACAGTACAAAAATCAAACTCTGTAGCTCCAAGTATAACAACTCTAGTCAATGACAAATCTTCAAATCCAATAATTGTAACCAGAAATAAGTCTCTGGAGTTCCAATTCAGCCCCTCTAGCTAGGCTACTCATAGTCCTGGGAAATTTCACCTGGAGCTGGCAGCTTTCCTTAGCAGCTGTCTCATGGTCCCAGCATCTCCACTGGGTCTCCACTGCAATCCAACCTGCATCACACTGCCCATGTCCATTTCCAAAACACAAGACTATGTTTCAAATTCAATGACCCTCTCTTTCCTGAATTTCTTATACTCCATAATGCCAGGTAGAGTGCCAACTGTTAATCCAGGGTGGAATAAAGTAGATTTTCAAGAACAGGATACTCCTTGAGCACTCAGACTCCTTCAAAAGAGTACATTTTTCCTGTTGTCCCAATGCAGGTCAGCTGACCCAATCTCAAAGGTTGTAATCTCTTATATAATTGCAGCTGAATGAGTAGAAGTTTCATCCCAAAGATTTCATTTCTGTGCCATATACTGCTACTCACACCAGTCCATTTCTATGCAATTCAACCCTGCACAAGTTCTCAGGACATGGGCATAACAGCAAGCCTCTCACACAAACTGCTTTGAGTCCAGTCCAGGCAAAGCTCTTTCTCATCCTCATAAGACAAACCTCACAGTCCATAGTTCTTAACTTCATTCAGTGTCAGGAGCCATTTGGCTGGCCTTGTATCCATAGCTCTGGGCTGTTTGACAGCAAGACTTTAGCACCTACATGTAAGCAAGATTATGTATATTCAGTGTTACTGATAAGAGCTGACCATTCCTTAAGATTTATGCTTGTATTGCTGGGATCAAAGGGTTTGTTTGTTTCCCAACCTTGGGATAATCTTTTGTACTGAGAAGTGATTGAAGTGCAAAACTCTGTAACAGAATGGAATTGTCTTGATAGAAACTTATGTGTAGGTCATGGACTTTTTGTCCATGGGCAAACTGTTTGCAAGAAGATATAAAAAGGACTGCTGAGAAATAAACAGTGCTTCAGTCCTTGCTTTAGTCCTGGACTGGAGTCCTTGCTTTCATTCTTTCTCCTGTCTTTCTATAATCCTCACTCCCCATCAGGCTCAAACCCTTTCAGCTGGCAGGCTCCGGAAATTCAGGTTTTGCAACTCTGACCAGCATAGTCCATCAAGCTGTACTTACAGTACTGCAAGGTGTCTTTTAGGCCAAGGTTTCAAATCCTTCCACATTCCTCCTGAAAATCAGCTCCAAAAAGCCAAAGCCACAGAGTCAGGTGTCTAGCAGCAATCCCACTCCTTCATACCAATGTTACTGTTGCAGTCAGGTTCACATTGCTGGCATAAATCACCCAACCAAGAGCAGCTTTTGGGAAAAAATGGTTTATTTTGGCTTACAGGCTTGAGGAGAAGTTCCATGATGGCAGGGGAAAATGATGGCACAAGCACAGGGTGGACATCACCCCTTGGCCAACATAAGGTGGGCAATAGGAACAGGATACTGTGTCAAACACTGGCAAGGGAAAACTGGTTATAATACCCATAAGCCCACCCCAACAATACACTGCTTCCAAGAGGTGTTAATTCTCAAATTTCCATGAGCTTGGAAACTAGCATTCAGAACACCTAAGTTTATGGGGGACACCTGAATCAAACTGCCACAAAGTAAAAAGAGCAGGAAAGTTTGCACTTGCTAGAAATCAAAGATGATCTGATTTCTTTTGATTAAAAATAGAAATGAACTTATGGTTTGGCGTACAAGGACTTTCCTGTACCCTAAGCATCCCATTACAATATCATGTAACAAAGTATAGCTTTATGCATGTAAAATTCCAGCTAACCATAGGCTTTAGTTAAATCTGACTTTGAAAAGTGAAAACCCAAAAAACTTTGACATAAATCAAATGCTAACAAGAACTTTAGGAGAGACTTGTTGGACTATTTGGATTAATAAAGAAATCACAAGGTGTCTATAAACAGCATCTTATTTGTTTAAAGAATAAACAGAAGAGGGGCTGGAGAGATGGCTTAGTGGTTAAATGCTTGCCTGTGAAGCCTAAGGACCCCAGTTTGGAGGCTCAATTCCCCAGGACACATGTTAGCCAGATGCACAAGGGGGCGCACACATCTGGAGTTTGTTTGCAGTGGCTGGAGGCCCTGGTGCGCCCATTCTCTCTCTCTCTCTCCCTGTTTCTCTTTGTCTGTAGCTCTCAAATAAATAAATAAAAATAAAAAATAATTAAAGAATAAACAGAAAAGAAAATATCATGAATAGTTCAAATTAAAACTATGTACTTATTTTTTACCAAGCAATTTAAAAGTCACATCGTTTTTAAATGTTGGCTCAGGCTATCCTATTTGAATCTTGAATTGGAGATCCTGCTGTCTCAGTTTCCCAGGTAGCTAGGATAATAACCTGTGACATCAGGCCTAGTTCATTTTACAGTTATGTAAAGATATATTTGTCATAGAGCACTTTAGCAGAAAATCATGGCAGTTAGCAAGCACCATCAGGCATGTCTTTCCCACTGTGTCTCTGTATTTCCTGACACAGCATGGTTACCTCCCTCACCCAGTTGACATAGCCACAGGCCTCATCTCGATAGCGAGAAGGAGGCATGTGGTTGGGACCCAGGCCTGTTAAAAAAACCTTTCCAGTCAAGTGGCTCGGTTCTTGGCTGGGGCATTTTCAGTTCCCCCCTCATTTAGTGGTCAGAGACCCACAGTCTTTGGCTGGTGGCTCCCCAGAGGTATAGCTTCAAGTCTCCAATTGAACTGGGCAGTTTGTGCCACAGGAAGGGCAGAGCCCAGAGCAGGAGTGAGAGCTCCATCCATCCACTCCCCCACAGGTAGCCAGGTGTCTTGTGGCACAGTGGCTTGTAATGGAAAAAGGAAAAAAGAAACCTAGAACATATTCAGGCTAGTGGTCTTTGGTTTCCGATCTTCCATGTGGCCATGAGGACCCTCCCTCTCAGCTCAGCAGAATCACCTCCCAAGCTCTGGAGGAGTTCAGCCTTGTGCCTGGGGGTCAGAGAAGCTCAACCAAGTGCATGTCCCTTCAAAAGTTATCACCTTTACAAAAGAGCCCAGCCTGGCACCATCCCAGTTTGGCCTCAGGTGATAGCACATTTCAATAGGGCTCCAATCCCAGCAGGGTGGAGCAGGTCAGGCAGAGAAGCCAAGGCAGGTAGGTGACCAGTCCAAACGGAGGCCTGTCTGCTTGCCTGGCCAATGACAATGCCATTCATTCCCCTCAGCTTAACCAGAAATAGTGATCTTAGCCTCCAGCAAGAAGAGAAAGCAAGCCAGTTTCCCCAAAAGTGGAGAGAAGCAGTAGAAATATCCCAAGTATACATGCTTCCCATCTTCTCCTATTGAGAGACCAAATATAACCATTTTAAGTAAAAAGGCCCAGGCCTGACTTAGATAGAGAACTAGCTAGCTAATGTGCTGACCTTTGCTTCTGTAAACTTTGCTTGCTTGCTCAATTGCTGCCTCTCCCACTAAAGTTTCTGAGGAATCTCCACTTCGAGGACATTGCAGAAACACTCCACTGCGGGGGCCTCTGGTCTCTGACCATCTGCTTAGATAAGAAACTGAGGAATCTCCACTTCAAGGACATTGCAGAATGTACCACTGCTTGCTTAGCTGATCACAATGGAGATTACCTCATCTGCCTGGAGTGCCCCTAGCTTCTGCCCCTAACTCTAGCTCTTGCCCCCAACTTTGCCCGCCGAAACCCCAAGCCAATCAGAACTGTTTAAATCAAGCAATCATGTATCTACCCCCTACTTCTTTGTTCGAATTCCTATATGAACCCCTTCCCCCAAAAGAAAGGGGCTCTCTCCCTCACTATCACAGTGCTGGACTGTGTGGATGGAGCCCAGGCCTAGGCTTGCAATAAAGAAACCTGTTGCTTTTACATTCGAGTGTCTCGGCTTCTGTGGCGGTTCTCTGGGTGACTCCTGGGTGACCGGGGGTCTTGGCTCCTGGTCAGGGGTCTTGGCACAACATCTTGGGGGCTCATCTGGGATCCCCAGAGACCCCCAATGAACCTGAGACCCTGAAGGTTTCTTCTCCCACCAGTCGGGTAAGTTTTCCACTTGAGCGCTCTCTTTTTCCTTTCACTCTGTAGGCTAGCTGCATTTGTTTTCTGATCAGGTCATATGTCCTGGTGGATGTGCCATAAGGACAGGCCTGGAGGAGGCACAAGACTCCTGCCCCCTCTTCTGAGTGGGGGCTCTGTCCAGGACAGAGCAAACCTGGTAATCTGGGTGGGGGCTCTCTCCCGGAGGACAGAGCAAACCTGCTAATCTGTAGCATGCATCTGTCTTTTGGGGGGTCCCTGGGTGTTTGTGTAATACTTGTGTGTCTTGTCATTGCCCTAATCCTATGGATGTTCCTCCCCTGACTCAATAACATGGGACAGATTCCTTCATCCCCTTTAGGACTCTGCCTCATGCACTGGAAGGATGTCAAAGCAGTTGCCCATAACAATGGGGTAAATGTTAAAAAAAAAGACAAATGGATTACATTTTGTTCCTCTGAATGGCCTAGCTTCAATGTAGGATGGCCACCAGAGGGGACTTTTCATCTAAATACTATACTTGAGATTGAAAAAATATTGTTTTCACCCTAGGAGTGGACACCCTGATCAAATCCCTTATATTGTGACCTGGAGGAACCTGATAGAAGAGCCTCTCCCCTGGGTGAAGTCTTTCCTCCCTTCCTCACCCCCTCCTTTACAGGTGCTGGCAGTTACACCCAAAAGTTACACAAAGCCCACTGCTGAAGCCTCGGCCCCCCGAGCAAAAATCCAAAACCCCATAGCTGGTGCCTAAACAGGGACCTTATGAGATGGACAGGATAGGTGACTGCTCTCCCACAGGGACTGGGAGACATCGGCCCATGCGGCCTTGCCTCCATGTTCTTGAGGGCTGGCAGGTTTCTCTTCTCCTTTATTTTCAGTTCCTGCCATCACGTGGGACCAGACATGATGAACTGGCAACTGATGTCTCTTGGCTGAGGTCACTCTTTGGTATTGACTGAAGGCCAGCCATCCTCTGCCTGGACCCCGACAGCCCATTGGGTGTTGGCAAAAGCCCTCTATCTATTTCTCTTCAACAACAACAAAAATGGTAACACATCAACCTCTTAAAAGCCTGTAGGGCAGGTCGCCAGCCTCTTAAACTTGTGGACAGGCTCATGCCCAGATCTTTGGGGGATCCCCCATGTGCTAATCAGCCCTTGGGAACATTGCCCTCTGGTCTTGGTGTTTCTAATCTTTCTCTCATGGGTAACATTGATTCATATATATATATATATATATATATATATATATATATATATATATATCAGATTCACGGAATAAGACCTCTTCTGAAAGTTAAGGGAATTAGCTCTCCCAGAGGGAGGCAGGCTCCTTTTGGGAAGAAGTCATCCAGGTCATTTCTGGATTTCTGGGCACCCATGTGGACCTGCATAGCTTATCTGGCTAGGAAATGAAAAGTTCAGGAAGGAAATTTCCCCTCACTCTCTTTAAGCAGCAAAACTATAAGCCAGCTTTGCAAGTGCTCCAAAGCAGCTTGGGTCAGAGTCCAGTGGCAGACAGACAATGGCACCTCTGCCCATGCAGGTGCCATGTCTCCGCCTCCTCTCCTAGTGGCCCCCGAGTGGGCCCACTCCTTCTTCAGCAGCCTCCCAGTGGGCCACCTTCTTCAGAGGCCTCCTGGCAGTCCTGGAGGCCCCCCCTTTCCCCATCAGGTAGTCAGAATCCTTGGCCTCCCAGCAGTCTTCTTGGCCATTACCTCCACGTGTACTAGACTGGACCCCTGGTGAGTGCAGGGAATAAGGCAAGGCTGATCTAAGGTGTATACAAGCCCCACCCAGCCGCCACAGCACACCAAAAAGCAGCAAGAAAGAGAGAGAGAAAAAAGTCACATTTAACTACAGCCTATAAAGAACTGAAGTTTTATGTAAAAAAAAATGTGTCAACTTTGTTACATGATATCATAAATATAATTACTGAATTTATGTTCTAGGTCAACTTCAACTTTCATAGAGGATTATTAAAAATAACAAAATTCTCTCTAAAGTGGTAACTTATAATTTGTCAGGTATTGAAAAAAAATTTGTAATGTACTTAAAAGGAGGAGGCAACTGACCTGACTTCTAGGCCAGCCTGCCTCAAAATAGCAACAATATTTGCCTTAGTTTAATGTCTTATTGGTATTATTGACATAAAATTGTCTTTAGACTACTCACTTGTTAGTGAGTAATAGGATTAATTAATTTAGGTGTAGTTTTTCATAATAGCCTTGTAAGAAAGGTGGTTAATAATTGGATGGGATGAATTGATTGAAGGAACTGGGAAGGAATTTTTCAATGTTGGGACATAGAATGCTCATTAAAAATGCTTTTTAGAAAAAAAATGCTTTTTAGATGAGAATGTTAAAATATGTAAATAAAGATGTGCACATATAGGAAAGAATTTTCAGGCTAAACCTAAATGCCATGCCTAAAGTTAGAGATTTTTCAACTGTTTACAGACTCTTAGGATACTCTAAAAGTTTTATATAGGACATAGTCTTAATCTAAATTCATCTTACATTAGACACAGGTGATGCCTATGCTAGGTGGGTCATAAAGTCATAAGTACAGATGTAATTGAAGGTTTAACCAGGTTAAACATAGACAAGAGTCTATCACCTTGTGTTTTGCAAATGGGTAAATTTGCTATATAAAAACAAACAACTTCAGAATAGGATAAGGAATGTCAGGATGCTTATCTCTCTGCTCTATAATTTCATTTTGTTCTTGCTTTCCAACATATGCTACTTAAATTCATGGAAAGCTGGACTCTGAAAAAACAGATGGAACCCCCTTTTTTTCAGACCCCATGCAAGTTTAAGCCAGGTGTCCCCAGACTCTGACTAGAGACAAAATGGCCAATTGTCTCTGACAAAGAAAAAGAAGTACAGCATATAACTGTGGTTCTCTTTAGTTCTTCTCTTTCGAACACCTAAAGTCACATCTGGTAGATAAAGTTTCTCACTGGACAAAATGTTAAATAGGTAAACTGAGTCAAGGTATTTGATCAGGTTACAAACTCCTTACATAAGACAAGCATCAGGCTTACCTAATGTGTATATCAGGGTAAGGGCCCCTTCATTGAAACATTTAATTGGATTAAATCTAATGTTTACCTGATGCCAAGGTTTTAATCAGTGGAGAAACTGAGTCTTATGATAAGGCCTCACTCATTCACAGGTCACTGATGCTAATTTGTTATGATTTAAGGGTTATAAAACTGGCTTTAAGACTCTCTCAGTAAAGTAAATTAGGTTCCTCTTTTCATCAAGGTTTTAACTATTCTTAAGATAAAGGCTCACATAGAAGTGGTTAATTTCCAAAGGTGAAGTACTCATACCTAAAGACATTGTGACTTTAGAGATAGCTTCTGTCTTATTTATGCTAATTCTATTGAATGGTCATAATTAGGTTTAATCACTTAGGTTTAAGTGATTTAATTTCAGTAATGATAACTTTCATCTTTCTGGGATATGTTGGGATAGCTTGCTTAAGCTTTATCAAATTTAAGTCATGGGTAAAACATAAAATTGTTTTATGTCAATAAAAATTTCTGAGGTAGCTGGGCGTGGTGGCGCATGCCTTTAATCCCAGCACTCAGGAGGCAGAGGTAGGAGGATCGCCGCGAGTTCTAGGCCACCCTGAGACTACAGAGTGAATTCCAGGTCAACCTGAGCTAGAGTGAGACCCTACCTCGAAAAACCAAAAAAAAAAAAAAAAAAAAAAAAAAAAAAAAAAAAAATTCTGAGGTACATAAAATCAATAGCTATCAAGTTTAAGCCAAAATCATGGGTTGTCAAATAATGTTTTTTTTCTTTCAAAAGGGTTTATCAAGGGTTATATTAGAATTTAGCTAGCTGTTTTGGCTTTTTAAAAAAAAAAATCAAGCTCTGTGGTTCTGTTTCCAATGTTCTCTGGGTAATTTGTACCAACACAGGTATCTGAACTAATCAAAGATGCTTTCAAACACAGGTGCTAAGACTTTATACTGTCTTAATTGTCCTTTCCTGACAAGTTCTAGGTTAAATGAGTTAGTCTGTAAATCAATTGGTACTGTTTTTAAGACTGGTAGCAGGTTCTGCCTATATTTACAAATGTCAGATTTTTAAAATGTGAGAAGTGCCTACTTTGTATACCTCATATTTAAGGCTTATGCTGCCACAGTACAACTAAAAATTTAAAAGATAAGACAAAATGATTTTAGAAGCCCTTGTGCCATTCTTTAACTCTAAGTCTATGTCAGTAATCAAATGTGCTCTATATGTACATACATCCAGGCTGGTGTAACTTCCTTTCTAAGTGTGTTAATTACCTACATAGAAGCAAAGCCAATTGGAATCATCAGAGCAAGAGGTGCCAATACTTTGGCCTGTGCTCCCAGGTCATGAGGCCGCTTGAGATGATGGGACACTTCTACACAGGCCCCCTGGTAAATCACCTGTCTTCCTGAGCAGGGAGGATATGAAGACCCAAACAAAATTGGTGTACAGTCTGAAACAGGAGAGTCACAATTGAGGAGCAATCAGTCCTTCTGACTTCCCAAATGCAGGGAGCCACATCTAGTCCCCACCACTAGATGGCGCTGGCACTGCAGGAAACCACATCTAATCCGCCATTACAAGATGGCGCTAACCTCGTGGTGTCCAGCTTCTTTACGACAGTGCTTTGGCGCCAACCGTATTCAAGGTACGCGCATGCGCTTGACGCAACCTGTCCTGAGCCTATCCCGTGGCGCCTGGTGGTGGCAAGCAGATAACAGCCAATCAGTAGGTGCCTCATTGCCCATCCCCCTATAAAAGTAGCTGTACACCCCGCCCCCGAGTCTTTCTCCATCCGCTCTCCTGTTAACCAAGAAGCTCTCCAATAAAGTGTGATCAAGAAGGATCCTCGTGTGGTGATTGTTCTTTTCCCGCTGGTCGGGGGGGCTCGCCGCAAAGTGGTGCCGAAATCCCGGGAAGGACCAAAGGAGGATTCAGAACTTGACACACGGAGAGGAAGGTACCGGTAAGTCATTCTTTTTTTTTTTTTTTCTTTTCTGTGTCTCAGTCATGTCCGTGTCTGAGGGCCTCGCTGCTCTTGCTGTTTTCGGTTTGTTTTGTCTGGGTCTTTCTATTGTTTTGCGTTTGTTTCTATCTTGCCTAGTCTGTTGATTGCCTGGACCGGTTAAACCCACGGTAGACAACGCGGCTCTGGTCCTTGGAGCCTCGAGTCAGATAAATCCTCGGTAGATAACGTGGGGCTGGCTGTTAGTTTCATTTCCAGCCTTCCAGCTCGTGATGGGTAATACATCGAGTGCCCGGTATTCTCCCATTGATTTTACTCAGCCTATAAAGGAAGTTTTGAAACAACGTGATCTAAAGGTCTCTAATGCCACTATTAAAAAGATTGTTAAAGACATTGATGCTGCGGCTCCATGGTTTGCGGTGTCCGGAGATCTCTCATTGCCCTCATGGGAAAAGCTGGGTAAAGACCTTGAGGCGGCTAGGGAGGAGGGTCACTTAGGTCGAGGTACCCTCCCTTTCTGGAGGATGATACATTCTTGTTTACGTTCTGGAAGCCACCCGGACCCACTTCAGGAGGGCCGGAGACGGCTCAGACAACATCAGGATAGTTTGTCAGAATCTGATGCAAGTGGGGATAGCAAACCCAGATTATATAAGGAAGTACAGGAAAAAAGGGCCAGTCATTTCCCGGGAGGAGTTCCCAATATGGCCAGTCATTTCAAGGAAAAGGTTCCCTGCCATGTAGAGGAGAAGGCACCCCCGTTAGAAGAGAGTAATGAGGGCTCCGGCTGTATGCACAGGAGGGGTGAGGACTTCCCTAGGGCCCCGCCGCAGCAGGGGGCTGTGGGGTTATATCCTTCCCTACAGCCGCTGCGACACCTGAGTATACGAGATGATCACGGCAGTAGTTCTGCTTCTGATCAGGAGGACTCCAGTGGGACAGAGGGACAGGATTTAGAGGAGGCAGCTTTGCATTGTGCTCAGGATACTCAGTTTGTGGGCAGGCGTGTCTGCCCTCCCGCGGTTAGGGGGAGGAGTGCCTTAAAAGAGGAAGTTGGTATTCGGAACCGAGCACCGCCTAGTGCTCTGCCACGCCCTCATGTTCCCCCCCCCTATGTCCCAGCCGAGGATCGCTGCCATTTTGTTAAGCCGCGGACATGGTCCCGCCTGGCCTCCGCTTTCCCGGTTTTTTTTGAATACCACTACCAATCAAAGAGGCTGGGAGCCAATCCCCTATACGGAACTTAAGGATTTAGTTCAGGCCTGCAAAGATTTTGGACCCACTGCTGACTATTCACTTATGCTGCTTCGCAGACTCACGCAGCGCACCCTTACTCCTGGTGATTGGTTAGACTTAGCCCGAGCTTGTCTAACGAGAGGGCAATATTTGGATTTCAGATCACTGATTTCTGATAAAGCCCAAGAACAAGCTAGGCAGAATATTATGAAAGGGGAATGGGACTGGACTTCTGATATGCTTCTGGGGGCTGGTCCTTATCTTACAGATCAGCTCAATTTCCATCCAGACGTGTATATCCAAATTAATAATATTCATTATCAGGCTTGGAAGGAGCTCCGTAATAAGGGAGAGGTCGCAGGACAGTTGACTAAGATTGTTCAGGGCCCTACAGAGCCATTTTCTGATTTCTCAGCTAGAATGTTGGAAGTGGCAGAAAAGACAATTGGCCTTGCTGACCACACCATGCCGTTTATACAACAGCTAATATTTGAACAGGCCACTAAGGAGTGCAAAAAGGCTATACAATCAGTAAGAAGGGGAACATTGGATGACTGGCTCAAAGTCTGTCGAGAGATAGGGGGTCCTCTGTCTAATGCAGGATTAGCAGCAGCGGTCATAGCTGCCGCTAAGGCTCAACGGACAGGGAATCAAAAGGGCTGTTTCCGATGTGGTCAATTGGGACATTTTAAACGCCAATGTCCTCAAGCGGATAGCCCAGCCCCTGTCCGAGATGCGGGACCGGCACAGCGCCCCCCTGGGACTTGTCCTAGATGTAAGAAGGGAAAACACTGGGCTAATGAATGTAGATCTGTGAGGGATATTAATGGTCTGCCCCTCCCCCCTCTTTCACGTAATCAGGACCAAAAAAACGGGGGGAAGGGCCCACGTCCCCAGGGCCCACAAATCTATGGGGCAATGCAGACACCTCAGGTCCCGGTGACTGTGGCGCCAGGTCCCCCGCTGCCTCAGCCCGGAGAGCAACATCGGGCTCCGCAGGCCTGGACCTCTGTGCCACCTCCGGATTGGTCTTAACTCCGGAAATGGGCGTGCAAATCCTGGACACAGATGTGTCTGGCCCGCTAGCAAGAGATACGGTGGGCCTTCTTTTGGGGCGCTCCTCCTCTACTTTAAAGGGTCTCATAGTCTTCCCCGGTGTTATCGATCCAGATTATACAGGTGTAATTAAAATTCTTTGTCATTCCCCCTATGGGGCAGTGTCAGTGGCCCCTGGGGACCGTATTGCCCAATTGCTGATTTTGCCTTCTAACCATTCTCTATTTCCTGCACTAGATAAGGAAAGGGGTGACAAGAGCCTTGGGTCTACCGGTGTGGACTTGACCTGCTTGTCTTTGGAGTTGGATCAAAGACCCCTTCTGCGCCTGACCATAGAAGGAAGAGAATTCTCAGGACTGGTGGACACTGGGGCAGATAAAAGTATAATAAAATTGGATTCTTGGCCAAAAGCCTGGCCCTTGCAGAGATCAGCTCAGATCTTGCAAGGCTTAGGGTTTGCTAAAACACCACATATGAGTGCAAAGGAGTTAACATGGACCACTACAGAGGGTCAAAAGGGAAAAATCCAACCTTTTGTGTTGGATGTTCCCATTAATTTATGGGGAAGAGATATTCAGACCCAGATGAATCTCCGCTTGACCAATGATTATTCAGAAGCTAGTAAAAATATGATGAAAATTCAGGGCTTTGTTCCAGGCTCAGGTCTAGGGAAGCACCTTCAAGGGCGACCTCAGCCCATCATCCCGGAGGAGAAGCTGGATCGCTTTGGGTTGGGTTTTTCTTAGGGACCACTGAAAATTCTGCTTCCAATTTTGAACAGGTGCCCATACCCTGGATGACTCATAAGCCAGTGTGGGTTCCTCAGTGGCCCCTCTCACAGGAAAAACTGGAAGCAGCCCAGAGGTTAATTGAGGAACAATTGCAGTTAGGCCACCTGGAGCCCTCTATTTCCCCTTGGAACACACCTATATTTGTGATCAAAAAGTCCTCTGGAAAGTGGCGATTATTACATGATTTGAGGGCTGTCAATGCTCAAATGCAGGTCCTGGGCCCAGTTCAGAGGGGCCTGCCAGCGCTTTCTGCTCTCCCCAGGGAATGGCCAGTGATGGTTTTAGATATTAAAGACTGTTTTTTCTCCATACCCCTTTGCCCTCAGGACAGAGAGCGTTTTGCTTTCACATTACCAGCTGTAAATCATGAGAAGCCTGATGCCCGCTTTCAGTGGCGTGTGTTGCCACAAGGGATGTCCAACAGTCCCACTATGTGCCAGCTTTATGTAGACTCAGTGTTATTTGTAGTAAGACAACAGTTCCCCTCTTTACGTATGATCCACTATATGGATGATATCCTACTCACAGCCCCTACCTTAGATGTTTTGCATGTCTCCTTTCAGGAGGTCGTCAAGGCGTTGGAACATAAGGGTCTTTTTATTGCCCCAGAGAAGGTCCAGCAAACGGATTCAGTAAATTTCCTTGGGTCCGTCATTGGCCTTCAGTCTGTGAAACCTCAAAAAATTTGCATCCGTACCTCCCACTTGCATACATTAAATGATTTTCAAAAACTTTTGGGGGACATTAATTGGTTGCGAGGTTTTCTCCATGTCCCCCGTGCAGATTTGTTACCATTGTTTTCCATTTTGGAGGGTGATCCTGAGATTACCTCTCCTCGTGTGCTCACTGAGCCAGCTCGTCAAGCCTTAAGCAAAATAGAAAAGGCCCTTATGAAGGCACAGCTTAAACGCTTTGACCCTTCTAGTCCACTTCTTCTCTGTATCCTAAAAACAAGGGATGTCCCCACGGGAGTGTTATGGCAGGACGGCCCTCTTTTGTGGATTCATGGACATTCCTTGGGAGCTCGCACCCTGCAGTACTTCCCACAGTTGGTTGCCCAACAGGCTTGTTTGGGTTTGAAATCGTGCCTAACTCATTTTGCAAAGTTGCCTGATAAGCTTATCATCCCCTATACTAAGGAACAAGTAGAGACTCTATCCGGTACGGTTGATGAATGGAGCATTCTTATGTGTGCTTTTCCAAATCCTATAGATAACCATTACCCAAAATGCCCCATTCTGTCCTTCGTGGAAAAAAATTTAGTCTATTTTCCCCGGGTCACATCAAAGGGCCCTTTGCCCTCAGCCCCTGCCATTTTCACTGATGGTTCAAAAACAGGTCGCGGAGCTTATATGGTTCAGGGCTCAGAACCTGTGGTGAAGTTCTATAGGCCTGACTCTCCCCAAATTGTGGAATGCATGATTGTCTTGGAGGTGTTTCAGACCTTTGGTAGTTCCTTTAATTTGTTCACAGACTCACAGTATGTGGCTAATGCAGTTGTTGGACTGGAAATTGCTGCCTCTATTCGTTCTGCTAGTCCTGTCTCAAACATTCTTTCTCAAATTCAATCTCTCATTTGGCAACGCTCCTCCCCCTTCTATGTTACCCATGTTCGTGCTCACTCCTTGCTACCAGGACCTATATCTCAAGCAAATGACTTGGTAGACAAAGCCACGCGGATGACCATGTTAGCCATGAGTAGTCCTAAAGATATGGCCACCGAGTTCCATAGACTGTATCATGTTCCTGCTAACACCTTAAGAAAGACCTTTGCCATTTCTAGGTCCGAGGCACGTGATATTGTTAAGGCTTGTCAATCCTGTGTCACTTTCCTGCCTTCTCCACATGTGGGTGTGAACCCACGGGGCCTAAGACCTGGTGATCTTTGGCAGATGGATGTTACTCATGTCTTGGAATTTGGCAAGCTTAAATACCTGCATGTCTCGGTGGATACTTGCTCAGGAATCATACATGCTTCTCCTCTTGCAGGGGAAAAGGTTACTCATGTAAAAACTCATTGTTTGGAAGCCTGGGCGTCTTGGGGAAAACCGCGACGCCTAAAGACTGACAATGGCCCTGCTTATGCTTCCTCTGGCTTTCGTGCCTTCTGTGCCCAGATGCAGGTTGCCCACACTACTGGCCTACCTTACAACCCACAAGGCCAAGGTATTGTGGAGAGAGCAAATAAAAGTTTAAAAGCTATCCTTTTTAAACAACGAAGGGGGATAGCGGAGAATGCAACCCCCAAGGAGAGAGTCTCTCTAGCACTCTATACCCTTAATTTTTTAGTTTTGGATGTTCATGATAGGTCTGCAGCAGACAGACATTGCCACCAGGGGGCACAAGCACATCCGGAACTGGTCATGTGGAAGGATGTGTTGGATAATAAATGGAAGGGACCGGATCCTGCTTTGGTAAGATCCAGGGGAGCTGTTTGTGTCTTTCCACAGGACCAGGAATCGCCACATTGGGTCCCGGCCCGGCTAGTCAAGACGCTGACATCAACTCCAGAGGAGAGTCCAGGGGACGAGGATGGCCATCCAAGTACGAGTGCCAAAGATCCTGTGGATGCTGATCCTTATGTGCCTGGAGACTAGTAGAGGAGAATTGCGCTGGGGCATCCTGTCTGTTTTCCCCAAGCCCCTGCCCGTTCGCCACACGGCGAGAGTCCTTCCTCGGTTCTTCACCACTCAGCAAGGTCTCAATCTCCCTGCGGTTGTTAAAGACCTGACCCTTGCCCCCCTGGGGGAGGCTCGACACTTCGAGGAAAGTGGAAGTCTCTGCTTTACTCTCGCCCGTGAACGTGACTCTTGTATACAACTGGAGATGCAGGCATTTGCTTGGTTTAGGGGGGACAGGAGATGGGGCCCAGAATCTACCTCTCGGAATTCGTCCCACAAAACTTATAGTTACCCCTTCTCAGAAGAGGCGATATGGCTCAATGGTACCTTTTTTCGTGGCCAGAGAGGTACTGTGACTCTGCCTCAACCACGCCTGGCACCTCACTGTATGGGAACTTATGAAGGGGACCTTTGGCCATGGACGGAATGCCAGTCCAGTACTGTGGGCTGGGCAGATGTGGGACGGACCTTTACTTATTCCCCGAATATGAAAGGGCCTTTTCCTTTACAGTTTTCGTGGACGGAGGGACCATTTCTACAGGATGGTACTATGAACCCATTTTCAAAGTGGGTTCTGTGTGGGGTTAATGGTAGCTGCACAGATATGACACCCTTTGTTTTATTACGGGGGGGGGGGACAGTTGCCCGTAATAATGTGTCTGGAGTAATCCATGAGCTACTATCCCTGAGCGAATTCCTTGAATGGCGATATGAGAGAGTGCTCGGGGGTGTCACCCGGATAGGAAAATACCTAGGAAAAAATGCCTCTTATGCCCCCACCCCGGTGTGTGTCCATCCACCATTCATGTTTGTCCTTAGTAACTTTTCTTTCAGCAATTGTTCTAATGCTTCTTGTTATTTGTCCCAATGTTGGGATGCAACACTCTATCACAGAGCCATGGTACTTAGGGTCCCCCGTTGGGTCCCCGTGCCTGTAGAGGCTCCTAGTACATTGTCTTTGTTCAGGCATAAGAGAGATTTTGGAATTACGGCCGCTGTTATTGCTGCGGTGGCGGCTGCTGCTGCCGCAGCTACAGCCGCAGGTGTAGCCATGGCTTCTTCAGTTCAAACCGCCTCTACCTTAAATACCTTGCCTTCTTCCACAGCTGCCGCCTTAGACACACAATCAAATTTAAATTCCCAACTCAAAGGTGGCATTATGATCCTAAATCAAAGGGTGGACCTAGTTCAGGAGCAAATTGATGTTCTTTGGCAAATCGCTCAGTTGGGATGTGAATGGAAACTTAATGCCTTGTGTATCACTAGTGTTCAATATGAAAACTTTACAAGGGCAGCAAATCTGTCAAAGCAACTGTCCTTGTACTTGGCAGGGAATTGGTCCCTAGATTTTGATGCGGAATTGGAAGAACTAAGGCAAGCTATTGTTATGATCAATTCCACACGAGTGGACCTTAGCCTGGCTGAGGGTTTTACCTCTTGGCTTTCCTCTGCCTTTTCCTTCTTCAAGGAGTGGGTAGGGGTAGGGATGTTTGCAGTTTGCTGCCTTGGGGGCTGTGCGCTGTGCCTCTGGTTGATTTGTCGCCTGCAAGCCCAGACCAGGCGGGACAAGGTAGTTATTTCTCAAGCACTTGCCGCTTTGGAGTGTGGATCCTCCCCCCAGATTTGGCTGTCGGCCCTGAAAAACACCTAGTTTTTCCCTGGCCCCTGCCCCCTTAGGGCCTGAGGTGCTCATTATACAAGGAGGAGCAGAGGGTTGGTGTTGGGAACACGACATTCATTGGCGCTCAGGCTGCGAGACAAAGTACTGCACATGAGGTATGCTCTTAGCAGCCTCATGGAGGGCATGTTTGATTGCATATGGGTTGGTACCGACATCCCATCTCTGAGAAAAGGTACCGGACGGGTGAGGCACCAGCCTGGCTGGCCACCTGGCCTGGGGTCTTCACAATGTCCTTTTGTTTATCAGAGATCAAACCTCTACCTTCACCTGCTGCGCTTTATAATAGAAAGGGGGAACTGCAGGGAGCCACATCTAGTCCCCACCACTAGATGGCGCTGGCACTGCAGGAAACCACATCTAATCCGCCATTACAAGATGGCGCTAACCTCGTGGTGTCCAGCTTCTTTACGACAGTGCTTTGGCGCCAACCGTATTCAAGGTACGCGCATGCGCTTGACGCAACCTGTCCTGAGCCTATCCCGTGGCGCCTGGTGGTGGCAAGCAGATAACAGCCAATCAGTAGGTGCCTCATTGCCCATCCCCCTATAAAAGTAGCTGTACACCCCGCCCCCGAGTCTTTCTCCATCCGCTCTCCTGTTAACCAAGAAGCTCTCCAATAAAGTGTGATCAAGAAGGATCCTCGTGTGGTGATTGTTCTTTTCCCGCTGGTCGGGGGGGCTCGCCGCACCCAAAGAAGGGAAAACTGGCCAGCATAGCCCTGACTCATACTAACAGACAGAAAACACCAGTAAGCTATGGGGCTACTCCTGGGTCCCTAAAGTCTCTTTGGAGAGCCATTAATGGCCTCCAAAATTAATCCTTAATTAAATGTGGCTATCTGCATGGTCTTAAACACTCAGAGAGAAATATACATTAAGTTATACAACTTAAAAAAAACCTTACATATAGGAATGGCCTATTAAGTAACACAAGAGCTTTCCAAGAAGGGAAACAAACATTAAGACATCTTTTCCCCATAGTTTTAATTCTATAATAAAGAAAAACAAATATAGATGTTCAAAGGGTTATTTTCAAACCTAAAATATGCAAATAATCTGGGAGACTGGGTGTCGCCATTGCCACGAGACACTGGAACCCCGCTGGAAGTGACCCTACCCTGGAAGGGACCCTAAGTCTTCATCCTGACCACACCTACCACTGTGAAGATGGACGGACTTGCCACTTGGATTCATCACACCCACATCTGACCAGCAGATCCACTGGCTGAACCTGAGGACTATCAGCCACAATGGAAATGCAGCTCCCCACTCAAGCTTCAACTCAAACCCTCCTGATCCTGACTGTGCTCCTAACTGTGTGTATTGTGGCAGCTACTCCCCACCAAGTTTATAATCTGACCTGGATAATAGCCAACACTGCCACAGGGGAAATTGCTTACTCCAAATCACATCTTGCCTCACAGGGAACCTGGTTTCTTGATTTGATCTTCGACCTCCATCAACTAGTGGGTAACTCATGGGACTCTGGCAAATCAGGAGATTTCTTATTTCTATGTATGCCCCTGGCACTTAGGGAAAGCAAGAATCAAAGGGGGCTGTGGGGGACCTGAAGCCTTCTACTGTGCTGGCTGGCAATGTGTGTCTACTGGAAGGGTATATTGAAACCCACCTACTAAGGGGGACCTTATCACCATGACACTGAACCAGCGAAGGGACCAAAATGGACCATGTTACCTCCCTCCCTTGAAAGGAAATGAGACCTGTAATTTCATTTCTCTCAAGTTTACAGAAACAGGGAGACAGGTGTCCTGGGATAATGGAAAGACCTGGGGAATAAGACTGTATGTTAGTGGGTATGATCCAGGTGCCTTATTTACTGTCCGGTTGGTGACAACATTTCCCAGTGCAGGCCTGGTAAGGGCAAGAACAGGCATTGCAGCACTCACCCTTCAAGGAAAACATCAAGTATAGACTTAGACATTCAGAGGCTGAAAATGTCCATTACTCACTTAGAGGCAGAAGGGTAGCTGGATTAGGTGGGGGCTAGGAGGTTGAAGTAATGTTTGGGTTGTCTAGAAAAGTAACATAGGGTTAGGGTTTATCTAGCTTTCATTCAAACCTGGGGTTTTCATTAGCATTTTAGCCCTTGAAAGGTGATCCAGACAACCCAGGTAGATGAAGTTGGATTGTCATAGAAACCTCTGAGTGTGGGGTAACTATAGAGAGATGCTACAAGGTGATGATTGTAGTTAAATACAGAATCCCAAAATTAACAGAATTATTACCAGAAATGACAGGCATGATCATCATGAAGATCTAGAAATTTACAAAATGGTGTGGTCTAATATCTGTTTTTGGTTACAGTGATCATGTCTATCTAAAGTTACAGTCTGGGATGTGATGATTAAATCTTTTAAGATATACCTTACTTTTGGCTATATTTTTCTATTGAATATTTAAGACCAAGTAGGTGGCCAAAGTTTAATTTTTTTTTTTTTTTGAGGTAGGGTCTCACTCTAGTTCAGGCTGACCTAGAATTCACCATGTAGTTTCAGGGTGGCCTTGAATTCATGGTGATCCTCCTCCCTGCCTCCCCACTGCTGGGATTAAAGGCGTGTGCCACCATGCCTGGCTCCAAAGTTTAATTTTATATTGTAATTTTAAAGGTCAGTTGTGGCTCTTTAAGGGAGACTTTTAGGGACCTGGGAGGAGCTCTGCGGCTCTCTCAGCATTTGTGCCATCTGCTGGGATGAGTCCGGGCTGTGCTGACCATGTGGCTTCCCTTCCCTTGGAAGCATTAAGGGTTTTTCCTTTCTGAATCTTCTTATGCAGACTGGGTAGTGACTGGAATCCATTTTTGGGGTCTCCATGTCTTCTTTGATCAAGAAGATAAGTGACTTACCAAGGGCTTTAGGATCCTCTAGAGAAAGAAGTGTCTCATGGTCTCTTGCACGCTTCTGACCTAGAGGGGCTGGGACCAAAATATTGGGTACCCTTTTAGCCCCAAAGTCCTTATTAGTTATGGCCACTACATCTGGCTGTTAAGCATCCAGGAGAAAAAATGGGAATATAGAGTATGTCTGTATCTTTTATCTTTAACAAAACAGATCTAGTTAAAACAGTATTAAAAACCTTAACATTTGTTGTAACATTTATTTATGTTGTCTAATAACATGGTAAGCCATATCTGAAAGATAGAAACATGTTAACAATCCTGAAGAAAATTTTTATTAACAAAAATATAAATATTAACTCTGATTTTTATTTTTGGTGAGAGCTGGTTTTGTTTTTACATTAGAGTTGATGAGCAGGTCCTATTAATTCTACCTGGAGCCATAAAGAACAATCTATGTGGCCTCTGTTTGTGACTGCTAAATGAAGGCACACACAAGAGAGAACAGAGTCCCTATCTCACCATGTGGCTGTTGATCATTGGCAACTCTCTCTGGGAAAGCAAATCATGTTGAGAAGGTGTACGATAGTCATGTATCTCTTTTAAGCACTTAGGGTAACCTCCGAAAGTAAAAAAAAAAAAAAAAAAAAAAAAAGGCGAGGATGTCTTTGGGCCAGGATCTGACTTCTTATCTCTTATCTAAATCTGTTTTTCCACACACAACTTGGGCTCCTCCTGGGAGGGAGGTCTCTCCTAGGATTTAAATCTAACTCTAACATTGTGGTTAGTCAAAGTTCAGTCCCCAGAATTTGGCATCATGGCTAGCCTCTTCCTGAGACAGCCTCTAGCCCAAATCAATCAGCTGTCCCTCAGGTGAGCTGAGTCAGAAGATAGGGTCCACCACCATAAAGTTATAAATACGTTTGCCAGGGGGAAACAAGATCTGTGTGCCGACTGACCTCTCCTAAACTTTCAGCTGCTTGTGAGTTTCCCCTTGGCTTGGCTCAGGCCCAGCCAGGCAGAGCTGAGGGGGGAGCTCCCTAGCTTACTCTCCATATGGGCTTTTCACCCCCTCCAGCTCCTCACATGGCAAGAGCTCCTTGAACTTCCTTTTCTTCTTTTTTTCTTCCACAGTTTTCCCAAGCTCTTCACATGGGCTCTCAAACCACATGAATGTCTTTATTTGATTCTGTACTTCCCTCAATAAATACAATAATTTAATAATTACCCTTCTGAGTATTTTTTACATCAATTCTTTGATTAAAAGTAGACATGGGGGTTGGAGAGATGGCTTAGCGGTTAAGCGCTTGCCTGTGAAGTCTAAGGACCCCGGTTCAAGGCTCAATTCCCCAGGACCCACATTAGCCAGATGCACAAGGGGTGCACGTGTCTGGAGTTCGTTTCCAGTGGCTGGAGGCCCTGGTGTGCCCATTTTCTGTCTTTCTCTCTATCTGCCTCTTTCTCTGTCTGTCACTTTCAATTAAATAAATAAAAATAAAAACAAAAAAATTTTAAAAAGTAGACATGGACCTAGGTTTTGGGTTCAAGGACTTTCCTGAACCCCTAACACCCCATTACATATTGGCAACTCTGGCTGGACAAAAGGGTGACAATTATTAAATCTGGAGAGGAAAACAGGATGCAGATACTTTCCATTTTTCCACCTGCCTGTTGTGTAAATTCCAATTATTCCTGGGACTACTGTGACCATCACTATAGACTCAGAGATCAGTTGCTCTCCTGATGGGGAAGATCCCAGCCATGCTTAGCAAGGCTGAACTTCAGAGCTTGGCAGCTTGTTCTGCTAAGCAGAGGGGAAGGGGCCTTCCTGTCCACATGGAGATTCAGGAACCAAGGGCAGTTTAAATATTTTATTTAATCATTTGCAAGGAGAGAGAGAAAGAGAGAGAGAGAGAGCACTTGCCAGAGCCTCTTGCCACTGAAAATGAAATCCAGATGCAAGTGCCACCTTGTGCATCTGGCTTACATGGGTACTAGACAATCAAACCTGGGTCCTTAAGCTTCATAGGCAAGCACCTTAACCACTAAGCAATCTCTCCAGCCCCCAAAGGCTGCTTTTGCTTCAATGGTTTCTAGTCTCCCACTTTTTTCTTTTTACATTATTCTCCACATGTGCTTCTTTATCCCCTTCATCTCCCTACATGGCAGGAACTCTTTGAATTTTCTTTTCTCTCTCTGTTTCTTTTTTTCCCCAGGCCCATCACATGGGATCTCTAGCCATGTGGGTACCTTTCTTTGACTTTGTATTTCCCTCAATAAATATAATAATTTAATAATTATCCTTCTCAGTCTTTTACTTTAAATTCAACCATGTGTCTTGTGGCACAGTGGCTTATAATCAAACTCAAATGCCTATAAGAAACAGATCACAACAACCGAACTCAGAGTAGGCACAAAAAACTTCAAAGTCCATGAAAACACCAACCCACATTTACCATCACAATATGGCAGGGATCTAATCAAATCTCACAGTCATTACCCTAAATATTAATGGCCTTAATTCACCCATAAAGAGACACAAGCTAACAGGATGGATCAAAAAATTAGACCCCTCAATCTGTTGCCTTCAAGAAACCCACCTCACCACTAAAGACAGACACCTCCTCAGGGTGAAAGGGTGGAAAACAATATTCCAAGCAAATGGGAATAAGAAAAAAGCAGGTGTAGCTATATTATTATTGGATAAAATAGACTTCAAACCACAAATGATAATAAAAGACAAAGAAGGCCACTTCTTACTTATCAAGGGAACAATCCATCGGGAAGATATTACAATGATAAATCTGTATGCACCAAACACAGGGGCACGACAGTTCATAAAACAAAACTACTTGACAATAAAACAGAAAGAACCACCAACACCATCAGAGCTGGGGACTTCAATACACCAGTATCAGTAATAGACAGACCATCCAAACAGAAACTCAACAGGGAAGTAAGAGAGCTCAACAAAACCATAGATCACTTACACCTAACAGACATCTACAGAACTTTCCATCCCAAATGCACAGACTACACATTCTTCTCAGCAGCCCATGGAACATTCTCTAAAATAGACCATATACTGGGCCACAAAGACTGCCTCCACATATTTAGAAAGATTGACATAATTCCCTGCATGAGATAAGATCACAATGCTCTATTGCTAGAAATCAACAACAAAAGACCCACTAAGAATCCCAACAGCACCTGGGAACTGAACAGCATGCTTTTAAACAATAAATGGATAGTGGATGAAATAACAAATGAAATTGCAAAATTTCTGGAATTGAATGACAATGAGAACACATCATACCAAAACTTATGGGACACAATGAAGGTGGTTCTCAGGGGAATATTCATAGCACTCAAAGCCTTTGTAAAAAAGACAGAGAGATCCCCAATCAATAACCTAAACATCCACCTAAAGGCACTGGAAAAGCAAGAAAAATCCAACCCAAAGAGCTCTAGAAGGAAAGAAATAATTAAAATCAGAGCAGAAATCAATGAATTGGAAACCAAGGAAACAATTAAGACAACTGACAAAACAAAGAGCTGGTTCTTTGAAAAAATAAAAAACATTGACAAACCCCTGGCCAATTTGATCAAGCAAAACAAAGAGAAGCTTCCAATTAACAAAATTCAAAATGAAAAAGAAGAGATCACAACAAACATAAGTGAAATTGGGAGAATCATCAGGACTTATTTCAAAAACCTCTACTCCACAAAACTGGATAATATGGAGGAGATGGATAAATCCCTGGATGCATACCATCTATGAAAGCAAAACTCAGAGCAAATTAATCACCTCAATCAACCCATCACACTCATGGAGATTGAAAAAGTTATAAAAAAACCTCCCCCAAAAGAAGAGTCCAGGAACAGATGGCTTGTCAGCTGAATTCTATCAAAGCTTCATGGAAGAACTCAAACCAATCTTCCACAAACTGTGCCACACAATTGGTGAACAGGGAAAAGTACCGAACTCATTTTATGAAGCTAGTATCACCCTAATTCCAAAACCAGGCAGAGATGCCACAAGAAAAGAAAACTACTGGCCTATTTCCCTGATGAACTTAGATGCATAGATCCTGAACAAAATCCTCGCAAACTGAATCCAACAACACATCAAAAGCATTATCCACCTTGACCAAGTGGGATTCATCCCAGGAATGCAGGGGTGGTTCAACATATGGAAATCTGTCAATGTAATGCACCACATAAACAAGGTTAAACATAAAAACCACATGATCATTTTGATAGATGCAGAAAAGGCCTTTGACAAGATACAACATCACTTCATGATCAAAACATTGGAGAGAATTGGCCTGGTTGGTTCATATCTTAACATAATAAAGGCAATATACAAAGCTCCAAAGGCCCAAATAATACTTAATGGAGAGAGACTGGAGGAATTCCCATTAAGATCAGGAACAAGACAGGGTTGTCCACTCTCACCCCTGCTTTTCAATATAGTACTGGAAGTCCTAGCTCAAGAAATAAGACAGGAGAAAGAAATAAAAGGGATACAAATTGGAAAGGAAGAAGTTAAGTTAGCTTTATTCGCTGATGACATGATTGTATTTGTAAGAGACTCTGTCCCAAAACTCCTGAAGGTGATTAACTACTATAGCAAAGTAGCAGGATACAAAATCAATGCACAAAAATCAGTAGCCTTTCTATATGCAAATGACAAAGATACAGAGAAAGAAATAAGGGACATAGTCCCATTTCAATACCAACAAAAAAATAAAATACCTTGGAATAACGTTAACCAAAGAAATGAAAGATCTATACAATGAAAACATAAAAACACTCAAGAAAGAAATTAAGGACTTGAGAAAATGGAAAGACCTCCCATGCTCGTGGATAGGTAGAATCAACATTGTGAAGATGGCAATCCTACCAAAGGCAATATACAGATTTAATGCAATTCCAATTAAAACTCTGACATTGTTCTTCACAGAGATATAAAAAATAATCTCAAATTTCATATGGCAAGGCAGAAGGCCTCGCATATCCAAACATCCTCAGCAAAAGAAATACCTCTGGAGGCATCACCATACCTGATCTAATGGTATATTACAAAGCCATAGTAATAAAAACAGCATGATACCGGCATAAAAACAGGAGTATAGACCAATGGAATAGACTCGAGGACCCGGACTTTGGGTCAAGCAACTATAGGTACTTGATATTCGACAAAGGCCCTATATAGGCTGGAAAAAAGAAAGCATCTTCAACAAATGGTGCTAGACAAACTGGATAGCCATATGCAGGAAACTGAAACTTGATCCACACATTTCGCCACATACTACATTCAAGTCCAAATGGATCAAAGATCTCAATATAAGACAAGAAACTCGAATACTACTGGAAGAAAATTTAAGAAGTACTTTGCATGATATAGAATGGAAAAAGACTTCCTGAACAAAACCCCAGTAGCTTATGATCTTAAACAGTCACTCAACCAATGGGATCACATGAAGCTGAAGACTTTCTTTACAGACAAGCATACAATAAGCAGAGCCAATAGATTACCCAAGAATGGGGGAAAGTATTTGCAGGTTATCCAACTGATAGAGGCCTAATCTCTAGAATCTACAAAGAACTAAAAAATCTAAACATTAAGAAGTCAAACACCCCACTCACAAAATGGGGCAAAGAGCTGAACAGGCAGTTCACAGAGGAAGAAACACAAATGGCAAACACACACTTAAGAAAATTTTCATCATCCCTAATCATCAGGGAAATGCAAATTAAAACAACTATGAGATTCCACCTTACCCCAATAAGGATAGCAAATATCAAAAAATCAATTGAAAATAAATGCTGGTGAGGATGTGGAGAAGTAGAAGCACTCATCTGCTGTTGGTGGGAATGTAGGATGGTACAACCACTTTGGAAAGCAATATGGTGACTCCTGAAAAAGCTGACTATAGAGATACCAACTGACCCAGTTATTCCCTCACTGGGCATCTGCCCTAAAACCTTCAAACCACAGGCCAGAGAGATTTGTTCAACCATGTTTGTAGCAGCTCAATTCATAATGCCTAAGAGCTGGAATCAACTCAGATGTCCACCACTAGAAGAATGGATAACTAAGATGTGGTATATCTACACAATGGAATTCTATACAGCAGTAAGAAACAATGAGACAATGAAATCTGAGGAAAAATGGTTGAACCTGGAACAGATCATTCTCAGTGAACTTACCCAATCACAGAAAAAAAAAAAATCGCCACATAGTCTACAGCACCTAACCTGAATCTACCCAAGATACCTTACATACCCAGCAAGCATCTTGTGGACTAGACACTAGGATGGGTGGGGAGGGAGGGGAGGGCAACGTAGGGGTGGTAAACACAAATTTAGACTGAAATGGCAATGGTACCATAAAATTCTACTTCCTAAAAGGCAGACCAAATGACTGAATCTTCACCAGGCCCTTACAGGGAACACCTGAACCATAAGGCACTGGAGAGGGTATGATGCAGACTAACCTTAATCTTCTACAGCTTCTCTCCCTCCCTCTCTCTCCCTCTCTCTCTCTCTCTTTTCTCTAACTCTTGTATATTAGTTATCTCTTTCCTCCTTTTATTAGTGGGCACTGACCTGTAACTCCCAGTAGCAGCATGGGGCTATCATCCACAATGAGCTTTTGGTCAGAGAGACCTATAAGGTTTTTAAAAGGAAGACAGATTTCTGTCAGAGTACTTGATGACCCACCAAAGGTTAGTGGTAAGACCCTACTGCTGAAGACACCTTATGTGGTTGACACATAAAATGGAATGGCATGGCTGGAAGTTGGAAGAGAGTCAGTCCCCAGACAGTCAGCGTGTATAGTGCCAGAAGGTGCTCCTTGGGCGACTGGGGGAAAATGACCAATATCTGTCCCAGCAAATCATGGTCTAACCTACTTAGCAGCAAATAACCTGTTGTGATGCCCACACAAGTGCAATAGTGGCACACAGCCATGGTGGGGAACCAACTGCTCTTAATTTGGCTAACTGATCCCCTCAGTGGTACAGGACCCATAGCTGGATCTGGTAAACAAGTCAGAACCATATCCAAACATAAGCCCACTCTCCATTATCAAGCTACCATCAATCGTGGGCTACAAGAGGGCCTACGTCTATTAAATTCTCTGTAAAAAAACCTAAGGGTTATCTCATTTGTCCTGGTGCTAACTTACTCTCCGTTGGAGAATCTGCTTCTCTTTTTCAGATAGATGTAGATCCTAAGGAGAGAGCCACCCCATCATACCTCAAAAGGGCCCCGGCTGAAACTAAGAAAAATTGGAGAAACAAGCAAGGGGGCTGTTTCCCTGATGAACCGGATACCAGCACAAGGGGGAAGGAGATCAGCACAGAGAAAAATCAACTCCTACCAAATCAGAGAGCCAGAGTCCCAGAGGCCACCAACACCTCATCACTGAAGCAGACCGAAAATGAACCAACATGGCTCAGGGAAATTTTGTGGAAGAGGGGGTGGAAAGAATGTCAGAGCCACATGTTGGGCTATGATATGCAGAGACATTTATCTTACCCATAACTGTGGGCTAACTCCACAATGCATGACCCATATGCCTCAACAAGGAGGGGCCAAGGGGAGGGGGTAGGTCACGGATGAGCCTAATAATGGTACCAAACTGAGTGTATTTGCTGAATACAAAACTAATTAATAAAATAAATAAATAAAAAAACAAAGAACCAACTCTTTGTTTCATTAATTCTTTGTGTTTTTTTGTTTCTAATTGCATTAATTTGTGTCCTAATCTATTTGAATGTTGTTCGTGTTTTCCAGGTTCCTTATATGTGTGCTTTTCTTTCTCCAGCATGGAGGATTCTTTCAAGTATAATCTGTAGAGCTGGTTTTGTCTTCAAATACCCCTTTCTTCTGCTTTTGTTGTGGAATGTCCTTATTTCTCCATCTATTTGAATGGATAGCTTTGCAGGATAAAGTAACCTTGATTGACAGTTGTTATCTTTCAGGACTTGGAATACATCACGCCAAGCCCTTCTGGGTTTTAAAGTTTGTGTTGAGTAATCTGCTGTGACCCTGATGGGCTTGCCTTTGTAGGTAACTTGATTTTTCTCTCTAACTATTTTCAATATTTTTTCTTTTGTTTGTGTGTTTGGTAGTTTGATTATAATATGGCGAGGAGAGGTTATTTCTAGGTTTTGTCTAGTTGGTGTTCTAAAGGATTCCTGTATCTGCATTGGCACCTCTTTCCCAATTTTGGCTTAAGTTTTATTCTATGATTTTGTTGAAAATGCCTACTATGCCTTTGGAGTGAAATTCTTCTCCTCCTACTATACCCTGAATTCTTATGTTTGATCTTTTCATAGTATCCCGAGTATCTTGGAATTCCCATTCATACTTTCCTATTAGTTTGTCTTTCTCTTTGTTGGACTGTATTAGATCTGCCACCTGGTCTTCTAGTTTAGATATTCTGTCCTCTCCTTCATCCATTCTACTGGTGAGATTTTCTACAGAATTTTTTATTGCATTAACTGTGTTCTTCATTGCTAGTAATTCTGACTGGTTTTTCTGTATTTTTTCTATTTTCTTATTTATGTCTTGTATTGATCTCTTTATTTCATTAAGTTGGTGTCCTGTGTCTTCTCTGATTTTTTTGATTTCCTGTTTCATTCCTTTGATTTCTTCTTTGACTCCTTTGAGCATATTTATAATCATTCCTTTGAAATCTTTCTCAGGCATTTCCTCTAACTCATTCTCATTGAAGGTCATTTCTGATGCATTAATACTTTTTGGTGGATTTATATTGTCTTGATTTTTGGTGTTTCTTGTGTTATAATGTATATATTTTTTGCATCTTGGAGTAATTTAATGCTTGGATTTTCTAGTTAGCTGCAGTATTATTAGATGTATTAATGAATCTGATGTTATATATCGTCAGGGTAGGAGCTTAAGGTGCTAGGTGCGGCTCTCAAGAATCTCAGAGTATTTACAAACGTGACCCTAGGTGTTGGGTTTGCCTGCTATGAGAGTATTCAAGTAGGCTGAGTGGAACAAAATACAGGCAGATTTTAAAATTTAACTAAACAATGTACACTTTCAATGAAAAGCAGCACAGAGTATTTATGCAGGAGTAGGTATTATGATAACCAGATCCTCTAACAAAATCACTGTGCCTTAGGGCATGTGGTGCCCCACACCCTTAATCCTGTCAACAAGGAGGCTAAGATTTCTGATCCGTTGAGGATTCCAAGTCAGCTTGTGACCAAGTGAGACCCTTCCCTAATGTATAACAGAAGAGGAAACAAAGCCACTATAAATTAAGAAGTAACAAATAACAAACCCAAAATATAGCTTATTTAAGAATGGCAAATCCTACCATCCATCATATTTAACATATTATTTATCCTGATATGGAAGGTGCAATTAGCACTTCTGATTTTAGGGCTATATACCAGGTTTATTTGTCGGGTACTGACCTGGTATAATCCCAATTAACCTTTGGGATGATTTTGGTCTCAGTTATACTGGACTCCTGCTTGTGTACCTCTTTGTTGCACTGTGGGTTCAAGTCAGCTGACTGGGTCATTGCATTGCTGCTCTGGTTGCTGGTGCTGGGTGCTGTGATCTCCCTTCTCTTGTTTTGGTTTTTCAAGGTAGGGTCTCACTATAGCTCAGGCTGAACCTGAATTCACTATGTAGTCTCAGGGTGGCCTCGATGTCATGGTGATCCTCCTATCTCTGCCTCTCAAGTGCTAAGATTAAAGGTGTGTGCCACCTGGATTTCTTCTATGATTTTGTTGAAAATGCCTACTATGCCTTTGGAGTAAAATTCTTCTACTATACCCTGAAATCTTATGTTTGATTTTTTCATAGTGTCCCCAATATCTTGAAATTCCCATTCATACCTTCCAATTAGCTCGTCTTTCTCTTTGTTGGACTCTATTAGATTCACCACCTGGTCTTATGGTTTAGATATTCTGTTCTCTCCTTAATCTATTCTATTAGTGAGTTTTTCATTTGAATTACTGTGTTTTTCATTGCTAGAGTTCTGACTTATTTTTCTTCAGTATTTCAATTTCCTTGCTCATGTCTTATATTGACCTCCTTATTACACTAAGTTGGTTTCCTGTGTCTTCTTTGATTCTTTGATTTCCTCTTTGATTTCTTTGACCATTGTTATAATCATTCTTTTGAAATCTTTTTCAGGTGTTTCCTCTAAATCAATCTCACTGGAGGTCATTTCTGATAATTTTTGGTGGAATTATATTGTCTTGACTTTTGTGTGTCTTGTAGAGATTTTTGCATCTTGGATAAATTTAATGCTTGGGTTTTCTAACTGCCTGCAGTATTTTTGATGTATAAATCTGATATTATATATCTTCAGGGTAGGAGCTTTAGCTTGGTGTGGCTATTAAAGACTCTCAGAGTAACAGCAAAAGTGGCCTTAGGTGTTATGTTTGCCTCCTATGACAGTATTCTGTTAGGCTGAGAGGAGCAAAATACAGGCAAATTTTAAAATTTAACTGAGCAATATACATGTTCAGTGAAAACCAGTATGGAGTATTTATACAAGAGTAGGTATTAACAAAAAAAAAAAAAACTGTTCCTCTAACAAAGTCAAAGTCCCTAAGGATGTGTGTTGCCCCACACCCTTAATTCTATCAACTGGGAGGCTGAGGTTTCTGGTCTGTAGAGGGTTCCAAAGTCAGCTTATGACAGAGTAAGACCCTGTCCCCATAAATGACAGAATAGGACACAAAGGCACTATAAATCAGGAACCAACAAATGAAAACCAGAAAATATTTAATATTTAAGAATGGCAAATCTGACCATCCATCAGATTTAACACATAAACTATCCTGGCATGGAATGTGCAATTAGCACTTCCATTGCAGGTCTGTATACCAGGTTTTGTGGTGGGTACTGATTTGGTGTAAGTATGTCCTTTTGTTACCTTTTGGGATGGCTTTGGTCTCAGTTATGCTGCATGCCTGCTTGGGTCCCTCTTTGCTGCACTCAGGTAAGCTGGCTGGGTCAGTGGGTCACTGCTCTGATAGCCTGTGCTGGGTACTGTGTAGGTGAGTTTCCTTCCCCAGGTCTTTGGTGCTTGCTGGCATTTGCATTGGTGATGGGGGGAGGGAAGACTGTGGATGCTAGGTTAAGTTGCACTGCTGGTGTCTGCGATCTTCCTCATGAGGCATTCAGCTGGTCCTTGTTGTCCTCCCCTTCAGGTTTCTTGAATTTGTGAGGAGGCTTGTGTGAGTGGAAAATCCCCTCACCTGGACTTCCCTGCTTCTCAAGCAGAACTTGACAACTGCTGCTGTGCAGACCTGGTGCTGCTACTGCTGGAGCCACTTCTGCCTGCATCTGTGCTTTCTACTCTTTATCTCTCCTACTTCTCTGCTGTGGTTAATAATTTCTTATACACCTTTACTTTTCAGTAGAAGAGTGTATTTTGCTGTTCTTTTTTTTGCCTCCCCTGCCCCCCTGAGGCTGCTTTGGCATCCTTCCTATGCCACCATCTTAACTGGAAGACCCCACTTTTATTTAATATACTACTAGAAGTCTTAGATATAGCTATAAGACAAAGGCACTCATAAAAGGGATACAAATTGGAAAGGAAGAGAAATTATTATCATTTGCAGATAATATGATTCTATATATAAAGGACCCTAAGGAATCTACCAGTAAAGTATTAGAGCTGAGAAAAACTTTTAGTAACATAGCGGATACAAAATAAATACATATAAATCAGTAGTTTTCCTATGTACTTGTGGTGGTTTGATTTAGGTGTCCCCCATAAGGTTAGGTGTTCTGAATGCTAGGTTCCCAGCACATAGAGATTTGGGAATTAATGCCTCCTGGAGGCAGTGTATTGTTGGGGATAGGCTTATGGGTATTATGGCCAGTGTCCCCTTGCCTCTGTTTGGCATACTCTCCTGTTGCTATTGCCTACCTTATGTTGGCCAGGAAGTGATGTCCAGCCTCTGCTCATGCCATCATTTCTCCCTGACATGATGGAGCTTTCCCTTGAGTATGTAAACCAAAATAATCCTTTTTTTTTTCCCCACAAGCTGCTCTTGGTTGGATGATTTCTTCCAGTAATGTGAACCTGACTGCAACAGTAATATTGATACTGAGGAGTAGTGTCATTTGCTGCTAGACACCTGAGTGCGGCTTTGGCCTTTTGGAGCTGATTTTCAAGAGGAATATTGAAGAATTTGAAACCTTGGCCTAAGAGATGCCTTGTAGTGCTGTAAGTACAGCTTGGTAGATTATTCTGGTCAGAGTTGAAAGACCTGAATGCAGTAAGAACTTTGGACTGTAAGGTTTGCCTGGTGAGAGTGAGGAAGAACTTCGCTTGGATTGGGCTAGAAGCAGTTTGTGTGAGAGGCTTGCTGTTATGGCTGTGTCTTGAGAACTTGTGCAGGGTTGCATTGCATAGAAATGGACTGATGTGAGTAGAGGGATATGGAACTCACAAAAATAAAGTACCTTGGAATAAACATAACCAATGAAGTGAAGGATCTCTACAATGAAAACTTTGAAACACTCAAGAGAGAAATTGCAGAACACACCAAGAAAAATATCACATGATTTCGGATTAGAAGGATACCTATATTGAAAATGTCAGTCTGACTAAAAGCAATCTACGTATTCAATGCAATCTCCATTAAAATTCCAATTCTTCATGGAAATTGCAAAAACAATCCTAAAA
Source organism: Dipus sagitta (assembly GCA_036346955.1). Classification (NCBI taxonomy): domain Eukaryota; kingdom Metazoa; phylum Chordata; class Mammalia; order Rodentia; family Dipodidae; genus Dipus; species Dipus sagitta. The sequence continues at coordinate 71,412,555 of CM070773.1, read as the reverse complement.
TTCATTTTGAAGCACAAAAAGCTTTGAATATCAAAATATCAAAAGTTACACTGAGCAACAAAACTAAGGCTGAAGAGCTGGGCGTGGTGGTGCATGCCTTTAATCCCAACAGAGGTAGGAGGATTGCCATGAGTTCAAGGCCACCCTGAGACTACATAGTGAACTCCAGATCAGCCTGGGCCAGAGTGAGACCCTACCTTGAAAAACAAAAACAAAAACAAACAAACAAACAAACAAACAAAAAGGCTGAATAAGGCTGGCAGTATCACCATACCAGATTAAAAAAAAAATATTTTTTATTTTTATTTATTTATTTGAGAGCAACAGACAGAGAGAGAAAGAGGCAGACAGAGAGAGAGAGAGAGAGAGAGAGAGAGAGAGAGAGAATGGGTGTGCCAGGGCCTCCAGCCACTGCAAACAAACTCCAGATGTGTGCGCCCCCTTGTGCATCTGGCTAACGTAGGTCCTGGGGAATCGAGCCTCGAACCGGGGTCCTTAGGCTTCACAGGCAAGCGCTTAACTGCTAAGCCATCTCTCCAGCCCACCATACCAGATTTTAAGTTATATTACAAAGCTATAGTCTCAATAAAACATGGTAGTGGCACATGTAGATCAATGTAGCAGAATAGAGGAACCTGATGTATTTCCAGGCAACTACAGCCACCTGATTTTCAACAAAAATGCCAAAAATTTCACTGGAGTAAAGATAGCCCTTTAAACAAGTGTTGCCATGATAACCGGATATGTATATTTAGATAGATATGTAGATATGTAGAAGATCCTTATCTTTCTCCATGCACAAGGATCAAGTACAAATAGATGAAAGACCTTAATATCAGACCTGAAGCTCTGAAGCTGATAGAGGAAAAAGTAAAGGAAACCCTTCAACAATTTGGCATAGGGAATAACTTTATGAATATAACCCCAGTTATTCAGGAAATACAACAACTAAGCAACCACTGGGACCTCATGAAATTATAAAACTTTTGTACAGCAAAAAAGACTGTGGGGCTGGAGAGAAGTCTACCAGTTAAGGTGCTTGCTGGTGAAGCCAATGGACTCAGCTTCGATTCCCCAGGACCCATGTAAGTGAGATGCACACGGTGGCACATGCATCTAGAGTTCATTTACAGCAGCTGAAGACCCTGGCATGCTCCCTCCCTCTCTCTCTCTCTCTCTCTCTCTCTCTCTCTCTCTCCCTCTTTCTCCCTAATAAATAAATTTTTTTAAAACAGGAAATTGTTAATAGAGCAAAAAGACAACCTATAGAATGGGAGAAAATCTTTGCCAGCTATATATCTGACAGAGGATTAATATCTAGGATATACAAAGAACTCAGAAAACTAAATAATAAGACATCAAACAACCTAATTAAAAGTGGGCTATGGAACTAAATAGAGCATTCTCAACAGAAGAAATACAGATGGCAGATAAACACCTAAAAAATGTTCTATACCCCTAGCTATCAGGGAAATGCAAATTAAACCACTTTGAGATTCCATCTCACTCATGCCAAAATGGCTATCATCAAGAAAACAAATGACAATAAATGTTGGTGAGGATATGGAAAAACAGGAACCCTTCTACACTGTTAGTGGGAATGTATTCTGGTACAGCCATTGTGGAAATCAGTGTTGAGGTGCCTGAGACAAGTAAAAATAGATTCAGTATATGACACAGCTACAGCACTCCTAGGCATATGTCTTTTTTTTTTTTATATATAGGCATATATCCTAAGGACTTTTCTCACTACTTTAGAAATACTTGCACAACAATGTTTATTGCTGCTCTATTCACAGTAGCTAGGAAATGGAACCAGCCTAGATGTCCCTCAACTGATGAATGGATAATGAAGATGTACATTCATACAGTGGAGTTTTATTCAGTGGTAAAGAAAAATGAAACTGTGTAACTTGCAGGGAAATGGGTGGATCTGGAAAGGATTATACTGAGTGAGCCAGACTCAGAAAGCCAAACATTGCATGTTCTCTCTCATATGTGGATCCTACCTATAAATGTTTAGACTTGTGTGTAAGTTGGAGTAAAATATTGGTAGCAGAGGCCAATGAGTTTGAAAAGGTTTTAAAGCCGGGTGTGGTGGCACACACCTTTAATCCCAGCACCTGAGAGGCAGAGGTAGAAGGATCACCATGAGTTCAAGGTCACCCGAAGACTACATAGTGAATTCCAGGTCAGCCTGAACTGCAGTGAAACCCTACCTTGAAAAACAAACAAACAAACAAAAGGTTTTAAGGGAGGGAGGAGAGGGGAGGACTTAAGGGGATGGTAATATATATATATATATATATATATATATATATATATATATATATACATATATATATGTATGTATGTGTATATGTAGAAAAACAGATTAATGATAGTGGAATGGCCTAAACAAGGTCATGGGAAGAGATTAAGTCAAAGAAGAGTGGGGCAGTGTTAATCAGAATTCAAGATATTGTGAATGAGCCCTAAGAAAACCTACTGTTTTGGATAATAGTACACCCATAAGCCATAGACTGTTACTAGAATAATTTCAGTGTCAGGGATGAGATATCTTCCAGTAAGTTGTTGCCTAGGGAGGTTCCTGTTGCCCCCAAACCATCACAGGCTATTACCAAGGCTCTTGGTTTCCCACCAGGAATAGATGGTAAGACCTTATTGCTGAAGACTCCACATGCCTGGGCTGCAAGGTCACTGAGAAATCAAGCTGGGGCTGAGCTGAAAACTTCTTCCTTATAGACCAGCTGACAGAAAGCTGGCAAAGGTTGCAGTGCATGCAGCCATATGGGAGACAGAAATCATCAGTGGTGAAAACAGTAGACACTGTAAGCCTCAAGTGTGGCCAGCCAGGCCAAATGACTGAACTTGTGCAATAGTGACTTAGCTATTATAGTGGAAACCAGTTGCTCTCTAATTGGACTGGAGGCCCACTCTATGGGAGGAAATACATGCCTGGTAATGAAAACCTAATCAATCCTGTGGTAGGGGTGGTCATGAGCCTTAGGAGTATAATGCCTGCTCTTATCTGACCAGATGCATATATTATGCTCACCAAACTGCCCTGTAAACACTTTATGTTAAGTAAAAAGTACTACTTTGTTTTAAAAAAGAGCTACTAAGCTGGGCCTAGTGGTGCATGCCTTTAATCCCAGCACTCAGGAGGCAGAGGTAAGAGGATTGCCATGAGTTAGAGGCCACCCTGAGACTACATAGTGAATTCCAGGTCAGTCTGAGCTAGAGTGAGACCCTACATCAAAAAACAAACAAACAAACAAACAAAGAGCTACTAAATAAAGTGTTACTCTCTTGTTTTGTTAGAGAAGTCTCTCTTTTCAGATGACAGAGACCACTGAGATAACCCAAAAGGCACCATAGTGCTGACAAGAAGTGATGGAGGAGTGTTCAGCACTGAAATATCTGTATTATACCCTCCAAGGCTCAGGATCCATTGTGGAAGAGGTTGCAGAAAGAATGTAAGAGACAAAGGAAGGGTAGAACTGCTTACAATACAATTGTCCAGACAGAAATTGGCCTTGATATATACGACGTCACATTGCCTGCTAGTACTCCCTTCATAAGACCCTCATAATAGGAGGAAAAGATGATGACATCAAAATAAGAGAGACTAATGCAGAAATGGAGGGGATGTGATGGAATGTGGATTTGTGAAGAGGAAAGTGGGAAAGGGGAGGGAATTATCATGGTTTATTGTCTGTATGTTTGGTAGTTGTCAATAAAAGAAGTTAAAAACAAAATAACCAAAAAATTGCTTTAGCTATTCTTTTTTTTTTTTTTGAGGCAAGCCCAACATAATAGCCTTTTGTTGTTGTTGTTGTTCTTTGTTTATATGAGGTAGCTAGAGAGAATTGGCATGCCAAGGCCTCCAGCCACTGTAATCACACTCCAGATGCATGCACCCCCTTGTGCACATGTGTGACTTTTCACCCTTGTGCATCTGGCTTACATGGGATTTGGAGAGTGGAACATGCATCCTTAGGCTTTTCAGGCAAGTGCCTTAACTGGTAAGCCATCCTTCCAGCCCTGCCTTACCTACTCTTAATAAAATCATTTCCAGGTGTGTTAGAACCATTGATAAAGATTATTCCCAAAATAGTTGTCATGTTTTGTCTGTATTCATAGGCTTAAACCTTTTAAAAATATATTTTATGAAGTTTATTAACAGGAGATGTCTCAAATCAATGGGCTATATAAAGTTTATAGGCATATATGTGGGTAGTATAAGACAGTTCTTGTTACATTTTAAATGAAATCTAGGAAAAATGACAGAGATTTTTAAAATTGTTCACTAATTCTTAAGGAGACTTGAAAAGCTTTTATAGACACAAACAATCTAAGTTCAGCTTACATTAGACCCAGGTAATGTCCTGTCCTGATTGAGCCACAAAGTCATAAGCACAGCTTTAATTCACAGTCTCTGGAGGTCTAAACAGGTTATACAGAGACAAGGCCCTATCACCTTGTGTATTACAGATAGGTTTACCTAAGGCATATATCATGGTACAAATAGAAATGATATAAAGACATTGAGTAAGTGATCTCTCTCATCTGTCTGTCTCTGTCAAATATCAACTAAGGCTAGGATTCTGCTGGATGTGATATGTCACACCTCTCATCCCCATTTTTAAGGTACTAAAACCAGAGATTACCTTCAAAAGAATAAACTTTAGTCCCCATACCATTCTAAAATATTTCCAAATGGGGGGTTACCTATATCCCAGACTTCCACAGATGGAGAAGGTAAAAGGGTTCCAGGACCCCCACTGAAGGGCATTTAGTCTATCAAGACAGGTGTAAATGCAGGAGTCTTCACACTTGGGCCTATCATGCCAGTGGCACTGCTTATATGCCTTGATGTAAGACATTTGTAGGGCAAGGGGGGAAGTGGAGGTATTTGAGCTTGGGAGGTGACCTTGTAGGATGAACAATGGTATCCCATCTTGGACCTTACTTGCTCAAGGAAGCACATAGACAATGCTAGTGTCCCTTTTTGATTGGGGAAGAGAAAGGTGGATTAGGATGCCTGTAAGAAAGAGATAAAAAACCCTAATTTCTTCTCCCAAATCTGGGCCAAAGGGAGGTCCCCCTCCAGTGATAATATAAAAGACAGGATGGGGCATAGCCTGATTCTAGATTCCTTTATTTTGTTCCCTCCATTTCATTTCTAATGAGGCAATCAGCTTCCAAGATACACCAAAAGTCTTTACTAACTTGTCTCCTTGAGAACTGAGCTCATTTAGATACTATAGGGAGAACAGGAATTGCCCATTGCTTTTTCCCAGAGACTTAAGGAGACAATTAAAAAACATAATATGCTAGGTGTGGTGGTGCATGCCTTTAATCCCAGCACTTGGGAGTCAGAGGTAGGAGAATCTCCATAAATTTGAAGATCTCCATGAGTTTGAGGCCACCCTGAGACTACAGTAGTTAATTCCAGGTCAGCCTGTACCACAGAGACCCTACCTTGAAAAAAAGAAAAACATAACAATGGAACTACAGATATCATTGAGGAGAAAATTCTTTTAAAGATAAATTGTTAACTCATTCAACTCGTGATATTCATAAGAAATTACAAAAATTGGTAGCCAAACCAGACAAAAGCTTAAAACAGCTGCTCTAGTCTACAACTTCTGTTCATTATAATCAAGAATCTGAGAGAAAAGAGGAAAAAGAAAGAAAAAAAAACAGGAAAATATAAAAGAAAGGGAAATGAAAAGAACAGAAAGGGAAAAATAAGGATAGACATCACCATAAGATCATAACGGTTAGGAAGTTTGCTCAGGAAAGGGCCCCTCCACTGAAACATTTAATTAGATAAAATCTAAAATATGTTTACTTGATGCCAAGGTTTTAACTAGTAGCCCGAGTCTAACAGTTCACTATTTTAATTTGTTCATGACCTAAAGGTTATAAAAACTGGCTTTAAGTCTCTAAGTAAAATAAATTAGGTTCCTCTACTTGTCAATGTTTTATCTATTGGAGAAACTGGGTCTCATGGTTAAGGTTCACTCATTAACATCTCACTGATGCTAACTTGTTATAATTTGGGAGATATAAAAACTGGCTTTAAGGCTCTAAGTAAACTTAATATTTTCCAAGACATTAGCTATTGGAGAAACTGAGTTCTAAGGTAAAGGTTTAATACTTTAATTTTTTAATTTGTTTAATTTTCAAAGATAGGGTTTTCATACCTAAAAACATTTTGACTTTAAAGATAGCTCTAAGTTATTTATGCTAATTCTATCAAATGATAATCACTAGGTTTAATCAC